>CM041020.1:20841770-22041770 GCA_022984855.1 Dimocarpus longan | reverse complement strand
CATAATATCTAGAAGGCCAAATTGCACCCTTAAGTACGGTGAAAGGTAAGATATTCAATTTTTACCATTAATTACAAGAATATATCATCTGTTAATGGTTAAACCATTAGATTTTAGGGTTCGTTTGTTTTTTATTCGAAGACTGAACAGTCCTATCGAAGATTAAAAATTAAATACCGATTGAAACATGAAATTCGAATAACATATTTGTTTTTTTTCTTACCTCTGAATATATTGTAAACTTATTTATTTTTTAAAATTAAAAATTATCTGAAAACTAGTAATTTGATATTTATACTCTTTTAACTATTTATTGTTATGTGATTTTAATTAATTTAATACAAACATCTGAAAATAAATAATTTAATAAATTCTAAAATATTTTTATGTACATATTAATGATATTTTATTTATAATTAAAATATGATTAAAAAATATGGTAGTATTAAGCATATTTATATATTTAAATATATTAATAAATTTAAGAAAACAACTAAAAAATAAATGTTTAAATTGTAAATTAAAATATATTAGTTTAACTCAAAGACAATTTAAGATGACATGTATTTAGACTTTTATTTTTAAATATATTTTATGTAAATATAAAAAAATAAAAAATAAAAAATAAATCTAATATAAAATTAGGATAAATTTAAAATTATGTTATTTTGAGGATGATAAATTTTGAATAAAAACTTTTAAATGTCATTAAGTAACTTACAATTAAGTGAAAAATAAAAAATTCTTACTTAATTTTTTCAGTTATTTTTAGGTAGTTTTAAATTGTTTGATCACTTATAAAAATAAATAAAAACAACTTAATAGTCATAATTCAACATTATTAAATCTTAAATGGACCAAAAAAAAAAAAAAAACCCTAAATGGTTGACCAAAGGTTTGAAGGTAATTTGAAATATTTGATTTATTCAGCAATAGAAAATCTTAAATTGATCATCAAAGTTCTTGTAATTATAAATTTCTCTCGAACTTAATTAGAAAATAACCACATAACTTTCAATTATTATATTTATAACCTAAACTAAAAATAAAAATAGAAGTCCACTGCTAGTAGACTCATCGCTAGTCGACCAACGGTAGAGGTTCCTCCAAAGATATCCTATCAATCTTCTTTATTAGGAGATCAATGATCTTCTTGCTGAGGAGAAACAAGGAGATTTTTTATCTCCTCACGGAGGAAGTCGACCTCCTTCTCCCAGGAGATCGTACTCTATAGGTGATGCATTTTGTCGATGATTTTTTAAATACTATTTTATTATTTTTTAATTGATACCCTCATTGCAAGGAAATTCCATCTTCTTTATAAGGAGATCATACTCCACCGATGATCTCCTCACTAAGGATATTAATCAACCACCTCGTAGAGGCGCATTATCTCTTTGCAAGGAGATCTCTGATATCCTCTTTTACCTAAGATATCGTACTCTACCGATGGCAGATTATGTGTGTATAGTTTTCTTTTAATTTTTAAATACTAATTTATTATTTTTAATTGATAGTAAATGATGATTATTATTAAGAGGGGTATTTTTACTACTTCACAATCAATGGTTAGAGTTAACCATTGATCCCGTCGATTTCTTTTATGAGGAGATCGATGATCTCCTCACTGTAGAAGCTAATCAACCACCTTATAGAGGTGCATTATCTCTTTGCAAGTAGATCTCTAATCTCCTCACCAAGGAGGTTGACCTCCTTTCCCTAGGATATTGCACTTTATCAATGGTGGATTTTGTCGATAGAGTTTGATCTTAATTTTTTTAATACTAATTTATTATTTTTAATTGAATTAAATTATGAGTATTAAGAAGGTATTTTTGTCATTTCACGATGAATGGTTCAAGTCAAACATTGACCGATGTTTGTAGGGTATGTTTGTGTAATTTTGACCAAAATTGAATATTTTATCTTTTCACCATACTCAGGATAAATTTGTGTAATTTACCCTATCTAAAAACATTGCATTAATTTAATTTACTTTTATTAGTGTCAACAGTCTTACTAAACAAAATATCATCCTACTTTTTTCACAGTTAAAATCTAATATAGCAATAAAAATATTCACAAATAATTATACAACGATGCCTATTTTTCATGTCATGAGGTTTTTCTTATATTTTCATATTTAATATTGCTCCAAAGACGTCTTACATTTGTCAACGGGCAGGCCCATCAAGCAATCCTCAAATATCGTAGACAAAATTTATTATAAATATATAATGATATTTCACATCCCAGGGCCCAGGCCAGCTCAATAAAGTTGGGGTGGCGACATTTCCACCCAAAAATTGATCGTATAACCCTTTTGCTATAAAAAAAATTTAAAATTTTCATAGTTTATTTTTTAACTCCATTTAATACTAAGCATATCCTTTTTTTCTTAATTTTATTATACTATATTTTTATAAATACGCCTTATTTTTTTAAAAAAAATTATAAAAACATCTTATTTTATTACACTATATTTTTATAAGGAATGATAGCACATTTCTTATAAAAAGATTTAAACTTCAACCATCATTGATTATCATATCAAATATTACTATAAAAGATTAATATACTTACTGAAACAACTTTTGAAATTAAGTTAGCTAATTTTATAAAAAAAAATAACATATTAACTAATAAAAAAAAATAATACATTGTTTTTAAAATGCTAGGCTGCCTTTAAAAAAAATAATACATAGTAACTTTGATTGTTGTTGTTTTTTTTTTTTTTGTTTGTTTTATTACTTTTTAGTTTTAAAATTATAGTAATAGTGAATCCTAATTTTAAGATGTAAATGAGTGTGGATATTATTACTCTTTCAAAATTGTAACACAATGTAACATGAAATTAACTTTGCAATAGTACATCTTAACCACTGAGCTACAACAAAACTCCATTGTTGGTGGGTTGTTAAATCGAGTCCACATTGTTATATTAATCAAATGCATATGTTTATACGAGTAAAAATATATTAATTTAAAATTGTAAATCAAGATTTGTGATTTGATATCTATTCTATCTTTTTATTTATTTATTTGTGTAAACTAGAAAATAACGAAAATTTTATTACAACCATTAAATTGAGAGCAAATAGATATATAACCGTGTATTGGAGGTAAGCTTCAAACATCCAAATCCAATTTTCAAACATTGAATGGCAATTTACTGAATGAGATAGTTTTGAACAATTAGAGAATATGCCCAAAAGCAAGGTAATTATATATTTAATCTTATGAATATCAATAAATTATTTGCTTAATATTTAAATCATATAGTATCAATAACAAAAGATTATTATTTACATCAAAAGTAATGTTCCACTAAAAGCGAATATAGAATTGTTCATATAAAATTGTTATATGTGGTAGATATAACTTTTATCCGGTTTAAAAACTATTCATAATTTTAGATAGTAATTTTTGATATGATAATTAATTGTGGTTGAGGTTTAAATCTTTTTATAAAGATTGTGTTATCATTTCTCATAAAAATATAGTATAATAAAATTACGAAAATGGTATTTTTGGTATTACGTGGAGTTTAAAAATAAACTAGAAAAATTTTAGTTTTCAAATAACAATAATAATAAACTAAAAAAAATTTAAATTTTTATGACAAAATGGGTATACGAACAATTTTTGAGAGGTGGACATATCGTCACTCTAAAGTTGTATGCGATGATGAAGCTAGTTAATGCCAAGTGAAGTTTCATAACCCTTCATAACCTAAAAAAAATGCCTAACCCTCAATCTCTGGTTAAAAATTCTTATATGTCCACGACGGCTTAAAAGATTGTTATTCGGTTTATCATATATCATTTGAATCAAGCTCCCACTAAAATAAATTTCCAGGCGACTAATTATTAATTCAAATCATATTCCAAATCCAGCCTCCTAAAAGTAGGCTGTGTGGAACCTTTCTCTTCTATGTATAGGGAAGCCTAAACTTAGAACGCGGTCACATTTCACATCACCGAATTTGTTGTCCATAATTCTAGGTTCTATCGCATATTTCATATTAAGTGATTATGTTATACATTATTATCACAACTTGCAACTATTATCGTGCTCTTTTATTTTAAAGCTAACATTGAATAAGTCATAAAACTATTAACATCTGTAAAAATTAAATATTATTTTACTTCAATAAAAAAGATATAACCATTTTTACTATAAGAAAAGAAAGTTATCTATAAAACCTTTAAAATACGCCTAGTAAGAATTGAACTTATAATATATAAATAAATAAAAAGATATGCAATTGCCTATACGTAATAGTAATATGCAATTGTTATCATGTTATACATTATTACCATAGTCATATACTTTTATTATAAGAGGAGAAAATTATCTATATAAACTTTAGAATACAATTGATAAGAATTGAACTCCTAATATCTAAATAAATGAGTAGATCTACAACCACCCATACGTAAAAATAATATGCAATTATTAGTTACTACAATCATATACTTTTACCATAAGAGGAGAGAATCATTTATATAAACTTTAAAATACTTTTGATAAGAATTGAAGTTTTAATATATAAGTAAACGAGGAGGTCTACAACAGCCTGTATCTAACGATACATTGCAATTGTTATCATGTTATACATCATATTACCATGCCACATGGTAAATTTTCCTGCGATAGAAATATAAGCAAAACAAACTAAAGAAGAGGAGGAGAGGAGAATAGAGTAGGTAGGAAAGTGGGTGGTGGAGGAGGACGTGGTGTCGATGGCATGGAAGAGGACAGCGTACGACTACGGCTTATTATGACTCAGGCTCCGCTGCACTGTGCTTGCCGCAGACAAAAGGGGATCATTTCTTTGACTTCTTCGATACCATAAAAACACAAACACACACCCCTATCACTTGCTTCTCAGTAGACTTCAAAGAGTCAGCTTCCTCTTCTTTTTCACTCTTTTGCCACCTTCACTCTTCTCCACTTCACTCCACGCTCTTCTTGCAAATGACCTAAACGCTACGTTTTGGCGTCGCGTGGGGTGAGCTCGCGTGTGTCTCCATCTCTGCTTTTTTGTTGTAAGTGGATTGTCTTTTATCTATTTCATGTGTATATTATGTGTGTGTTTGTCCTATTAGAAAACAGGAGGGAAAAGAGAACAAGCCATGCTCTTCAAATCAACGTCCATTTTTTCTGTTTGTTCTGTTGTGTATTTTTTTTTTTCAAATTTCTAAATAATAAAATAATTAACATATTCATTTATTTAATTTAGCATAGTTTTAGACATCATGGATTTCAGTTTGACCATTTTATTAAAAAAAAAAAAAATTCAAACACCTTTATTTATACACTTTACTAAATAAAATCATATAACATAGTATAATTTAACAATACTAAAAAAAAAAAAAAATCATATCACAAGAGATGATTTTAAATAGTTTTGGTGTATAAATAAAGTGCATTGTAGCTTTTCTCAAATTGTTTTTAGGGTTCAGCGAGTAACCATTTTCCTATAATGTGTTATTCTTTATTAGAACTTAATACTCATCCTTTATTGGTTTATTTTAAAAAATAATTAATTTTATGTTTTAAAAAATATATAAATGTGGCTTACTGATAGAGAATATTTATTTTAAACTATTTAAAATAATTAATTTTAATTAAGTTTGACATTGTTTCAGATTCAAAACAAAAAAGTGTAAATTGAATTTTAATGAGACAATGGCTGTCCTAGCTATATACTTTTTTATTTGATTGAACTTATAAAAATTTTTGTAGTAGTATTTATTAGACTTAATAACCTGACCATAACTTAAGGATCATTAATTATCTGATGGAAAGTTTGAAACTCTAGTCAATCATGACAAAATAGTTTTATATTTATAATATATATGGGTAATATTAACATATACTTGTAAGCATATACTCATGTTAACAATTCATATTTATTCTTTAAATATATCAATAGATAATTTTATATATCTTAAAAAATAAATATAATTTTTTAATTTCATTTCAAAAAATAAATATAATTTTTATTTACTTTTTTATTTTAATTTATATGCTAAGAACATATATTAATATATATATAAAAGTTGGATACCTTATAATTCTAAATAGGAGTGCCACTCAAATTATTTAAATATCCAGAGTTCCACCATTCTTGCAACATACATATATTCATACATTAAAAGAGCTAATAATATTAAAGACTCAAATCATATATTTATATTATCTAAAAAGAATAGAATATGACAACATACTTTGCTATCAAAATACAATAGAAAATTTGTCTTTTTCTTTAAAAAAAAAACAGTAGAAAATTCTGACTTATCTTTATTTATTTTTTAAAAAGTGATAAAATATTGTTTTTTAAAAAAAAAGCGATAAAATAAAAATAAAGCAGAATACATAATAAATGAAAAGAAAACAAAAGCTTATAGTGGTATATAGTGTCTGTGTGATTCGATGAATAACTTTATATATAAAAAAAATAGGTAACAGAGAGTAGAGTTTCTTTATAAAAATAGAGCTGCATAACAAGTAGTTTTCATGGGGTCCAGCTTGGTGTGTGTGCCATTTTCATTTTTTGTGCTGCCCGCCAACGGAACACACCGAAAGCACAAAGATTTTTCAAAACCCCAAAATATTCAACACAGTAACATTTAACATAATTTGTTAATATAAATTAAATGTTGTATATATAGAAACTTGAAGTACAAGCGTGAGACTGAGTGTGATAAAAAACCAATCTCTTTGCTTTATTTTTCTATCTTCTCTCTTCTTTCAAAGCCCTCTCCTTCTTCTCTCTTTTTAGTCTTCACCCATTCTCTGTGTACATCAAACACAAACATTGAAAAGTAGAGATGGGTGTGACAATTGGTGTTCACTTTTCTGTATAATGAGCACTACTAGTGGACCAAAGGCCCTCTTCTTCTTAGAAGAAGATAGATGATCATGGCTATAGTACATGAACGTGAGCAGCAGAACCCTTCTTCTTCCTTCTTGCTTGATGCACTCTACTGTGAAGAAGAGAGATGGGAAGATGAAGAAGAAGAAGGAGGAGAAGGGTTTGGAGAAGTTATACAAGGAGAGGATCCAAAGAAGACTTGTCTATCTCCGTTTCTATTGTTGGAGCAGGACTTGTTCTGGGAAGATGAGGAGCTTCTCTCTCTGTTCTCCAAAGAAAAAGAACAACAGGCTCATTTCAACCTGATGAGTAGTCACTACTTTGATAAGGCAAGTTCATGTGGTGGTGGTCTTGCTCTGGCTCGTGGTGAGGCTGTGGAGTGGGTGCTCAAAGTTGTTGCTCATTATGGCTTCACTACTCTCACTGCTGTACTTGCCATTAACTATCTAGATAGGTTGCTTTTTAGCCTCCACTTTCAATCAGATAAGCCTTGGATGATCCAGCTCTTGGCTGTCACTTGTCTCTCTTTAGCTGCAAAAGTTGAAGAAACCCAAGTGCCTCTTCTGCTAGACCTCCAAGTACGTGCAAAATTCAACCTTTTTTTGTATATACATGTACCATCTTCATGTTCTTGTATGGATTTCAAGTTTTCAGTACTTAAATATTTCTGGGGTTGTTTTCATTTCCAGGTTGAGGACACCAAGTATGTATTTGAAGCCAAGGACATCCAGAGAATGGAGTTGTTAGTGCTCTCTACTCTCAAGTGGAAAATGCATCTAGTGACTCCTCTTTCATTCCTGGATCACATTATCAGGAGGCTTGGATTGAAGACAAATGTCCACTGGGAGTTTCTGAGGAGATGTGAGCGTCTGCTTCTCACTCTGGTCTCTGGTAAGCAAACACTACTCATTAGTCATCAATATCAAAGCAAAGTTTACATCTTTCGATAAGAACAAAGATCAAAGACCGATACGCTTTTGATTTGATTCACTTAACTTGCTAAATCAACCAGCGTTTTCTTTGGATTCTGTGGTTTTTGATAGATTCAAGATTTGTCAGCTATCTCCCATCTGTATTGGCCACTGCCACAATGATGCACGTTATAAACGAAGTTGAGCCTTTGCACTCCATTGACTACCAAAACCAGCTTCTGGGTGTAATTAATATAAGCAAGGTTAGCTGTTTTTTTTTTTGTCGCTTGATTCTTGTCTTGATTATATCATTAATGTCTTAGATCTGAGATCAGTTTTACCAAAGCATGCAACAGTCAAATGATGCAATTATTCACTCATGATGTGACCTTAATTTATTGCTTCAACTACTGCATTGTAACAGGAGAAAGTAAACGAGTGTTACAAGCACGTTGTAGAGCTATCATCGACATGTGCCAAGACCAACCGCAAGCGCAAGTTAGATGTGATTGATCGTGATTTTAGCTCTTGTGATAGCTCCTCGTCGTCGTCGTCGTCATCTTCACAACAATCACCAGAGCCTGTGTTGAAGAAGAGCAGGCCCCAACCGCAACCTCAAGACCAGAAGCCACTGCCTTTGAGGGTCTCCGTTGGTAGTCCAAGTTGATGTCTGTTTTGGTTGAAAAAGGAGACATTTATATAATAAATATTTTTATCAGTATATATTGAATGTTTGTCTTGTTAAATAGTCCACCATCTCTGCAATTCCAATAATGCCCTTTATTTCTGTTGTGGACATGGGTGGCATTTACAAGAAGATAAGGGGTACAATAGGAGAGGGTGGGGGGCATTGGTGGAAAAAGTGAAGAATGTATGCAGTGTCTCTGCTTCCCTGATTCCTTTGTACGCCCCTGGCTGCGCCACTATCTTTTCTTTCGTTCTACAAGTAATCTCTTCCCGGCAATACTTTATGTGAACATATTTATAAAATCAAAATCAAATCTTATTCACAACAATTTTTGTTTATATATCTTTAGTAACAGTAGATTTGGATGAACTATTATTAGGGTAAGAAATCACGGGTTCTAAGTCGTCTTTTCGTTTTGCTTGGTTGTTATGTTGCATTGAGGTTTATGTTTGATCTATGGAATTGAGATTGAAAATAAGAATGAAGGTAGAAGAAGATTAAGATTGAAAATAAGAATGAAATTAGAAGACATTAGATTAAAAATTTTTTATCTCGTATTTGATAGAATTCGAGGTTTAATTAAAATTATATCATATTATATTTGGTATAAGTTAAGTGATTGAAATAAAGTTAATTTAAATATTTTATTATTGATTTAAAATTAATATTTTAAAAAAATTCTTAAATAATTTGAAAATAAAGAGGAGAAAAAATGGAGGTCTAATCTGATGGATTTTTATCATTTTTTACCGTTTTCAACTCAAAACTGTTAAATCTAGATAGATTCTAATCTCTGTGGTTATCAATGTCTCATAACTAAACATCAAATCTAGATAGATTGTAATCTCTGGTTATCAATGTCTCACAACTAAACATCATCAATCAAACATCATCAACTAGATATCATCCCACAACATCAATTATCAAACAAAACTAGATTTGTCTGGATCAGACCTTCATCTAGATTCGAGTGATAACCCCAAACTCATCAAAGAGAAAAAAAATGGAGAGTGGCTAGATAGAAAGACGGTGATTGTAGGATAGTGATTGAAGTGGCAAGAGAGGAAGACGGTGAATGTAGAACAGTGACTGAAGTAGCAAGAGAGGAAGATGATAAGACGGTGAGAGGGTAGAAAGGAAAACAAAGTAGCAAGAGAGGAAGATGATAAGACGGTGAGAGGGTAGAAAGGAAAACAATGACTGCAAGAAGAAAGAGAGAGAGACAGAGACATTTCATGCCAAGGGAAATATCCCTTCCCTTCCCAGATCCAATCACGGGATGGGATGAGACCCTATTTTTGGCATAACAAATATGGCCTAAAGGACTTAAGCTTTTGGGATGATGAGAAAGTGAAGATCAATTAAAATTGAAAAAATGAAATATTACAATTTTCAAATCATGTTAAAATGGCTAGTCTATTTTGCAATTGTTTTTGATGAATTAATTAGTTAATGACGTGTTTATTTAAGGGATTAGAGGAAAAGAATGAAAATGATTATTATTGTTTACTTATTCTAAAATCAATCCGTAATAACAATAAAGTTGAGTCTTATATAAATTTGGGATTATAAAATAATAATCTCATTTCCTTTTACAAGTTAAAAATCTTTTATATCCCTTATTAAAAAAGAAAACAAAACTTATTTGATAATTTTAAATAAGGATATTTTTATAACTTGTAATTAATTTATTTCGGTTTCAAAATAAAAGTAAACGTCTTAATGGGATTACTGCTGATTCCTATTATGATTTCTACAATTGAAGTAAATAATATATTCTGATTTGGATACATCAATATAATTTCAAACAATTTTGATTTCAGATCATTTCAATTTAAAATTATTCTAATAATGTACAAGTAAACACATTATAGGAGTAATGATAAGATCTCGAACTTTGCGATGTAAGTGACCATGTGTGACTTTATGATATTGCCGGATTTTAATTGAACAGATATTAAATGTTCGAAAATGTGATAATATTTTTACACAAACTATATGTAGCATAATTGGATATGAAATCCGATTTCCTTGTGGTAACAGTAGAAGTAATTGAAATAAAGAGTAATAGTGAGGAAGTGGGGAGGGAAAAAAGTTGTCGGGGAAGACAGAGAGGGGTGGGAGTGGTTTGGTCTGGTTTTGGATTGAGTAAGTGACGCGTCAGGGGGTGTGGGGGGTTTGACCTATTAAGAAGAGGCAAGTTGTATCATGAGATTAGATTTTGTGACGCTTTTTGCCTTTTAACTCTACCAACTAGTTCTACCTCTAGCTGTGTCCCAACTTATACTTTCTCATTTCCTCTTCCCACGCGCCTCACTTCACTTGCATTGCACGCCCTTCTATTGTAGGACGAGGACACCTCACACCTCTTGCCGTTTTCTTAAGTTAACATGGAATGAATTTTATTCTTCTTGGATGAATCACCGTTGATATAATTTAAATATTTATTTTTATAATATAAATAATTATTTTTTTAATAAAAAAAGTTATTCATATAAAATTTATAAGATACGTTTGGTATAATTTGAAACCCTACTATTAAGATGAATATGAAGATGTATAACTTCTTATACTTTGAATAATTTTTTGTGTTTGAATGAATTTTTTTTTCGTCATTTATACTATCTTTTTGTTTTATTTATTTTCTATCTATTTTGATTGACTACTTTTACTAATTTACCTTTAATACTTTAGGTAAATCAGATTTTTATATGCATATATCCAAAGATTTATTTAAATTAACATAATACATAATTTTTTGTTATTTTGGTTATAAGATTTGATGTTGGGGTATAACAATGACAAGTAGCGTGTCATGTAATTTGTAAGGAAATTTGAACTCTTTTATGGTCACAACACATGTTAATACATTGAATATGAGAAAATAAATGAATAAATTCATTTTTTTCTTAAATTTATCACCTACTTTTACTATACATTTTTCAATTTCCAAGATGTTAACCTATATACTCAGACACAAGTTAAGATAACTCAATTTTTTATTATATAATTCTATTTATCACGTTAGTTCACGATGATATGATATCACTTGTCACATAATTTAAAATAAAACTAGACAACTATTTTCAACTACATAACTTTACTTAACCCTTAATACATATAACTTCTAAAAATTATCAATTTAATTTATTTAAATTTATTGTAATCTCTTTATCATTGCTAGTAACTTATCATTGATTTTGTTCTATATAAGTTTTAAATTGAAAAATAATAAAATCTGCCAAGATAAGAAAACACTTTTATTTTAATTTATTTGTTTTACAAAATAATTATGTAGAACAAATTTCATGGCCTAACACATTTACACATCAAATGAAAACCAAAGTTGGAAGAGAAATTTGATGACTTTTTACTCACAACTTTTGATACATTAATGCAACAAAACACTATAAGTTGCATCACACGCGCTTGTATGTGACAAGTGCTTTTTACCTCTCAACTTTTAAACAAATGGAATGTTTCTCTCCAATGGGCTTTTTTTTTGTAAAAATTCCATTGGATTAGACTAACTAACTCCATTAAACTCCATAATCTTCCTAATTAAAGTATACCCTAATAAAAAAAGATTGGAGGGTACCACTTTTTTTTTTTTGTGGGGGGAGGTTCTTGAGATTGCAAAGAGATTCATTTGAAAATTTATAGTGGATTCTTATTAAAGCTTGCCATACCTCTTTTGATTATTTTCTTGCTTTTCTTTTTTATTTTCTTTTGTTTTTATCATCATATTCGTCTTTATATTTAGATTTAGATATTCTCTTGCTTTTTTCACGTGTTGTACACTATTAATTTTTTTTTTTTTTTGGGGAAGTAATTGAATCTAAACAGTTGTGCATGCTTGCCACCTTTATTGGAGAAATAATTCACGCTTAATAATGCTATTACCACGTGTAATTTTAAAGTGGAATTTAAGGCATTTTAATAGGTAATATGACTATAAAAGGCAAGTGTTAGATTAACTATAAAGTCAAATATTTGAATTATTTATACCATGGTGTGAGATTCAAATTTAATTTGTTTAGATTCACATTGCAATAATTGACGTGGGAAACTTACATTATATATTTGATTTGATTTTTTCTTTCGAAAAATTGATATTAAACAGTATAGAGGTTTGTTAGGACTTAGAAAGATAAATACTATTTATGAGGTTTGATTATCAAATTCCATGAACAATAAAGGCAGAAAATTACTTATACAAAACTTATAATATGCGCTTGGTGAGAATTGATCCCCCAACTTTGAACTATTCAAAACAACTGCTTCTACAATAAGAGAAAAAATAAACTATCTATGCAAGCTGTAATATACGTTTGATGAGAATTAAACCCAACATCTATGCTAATAGGGGTGATGTACAATTGATCTGATTCCTATTCGTTATAAAATATTGAATGATATCACTGATGAAATTCTTCACAAGAAGTAAAATTTGGTTTCATATTGTAAAATATCGGTTTCATCTCTCTCTTTTTGTCTTAACTAGAATGAATCACCAAAATTATTGGTTACATGTAATATTCACGACTGAATGAAAATGAGGTTATTCAAAATAAGGCAAATCGAAGAAATTCCCTTGGATAATTAAGTAATTATACACATGCAATTTTTGTTTGATATTATACAAAGTATTTTTATCGTTAGTGATCCACAATTAAAGTTTTTCTTTGAATGTCTTAATCTACGTAAAAGGTCAAAAATGAAAACAACATTATTGAAATTCTCATACATTTCATCTAGACCCTCTAGTTACAACCAATTAATCAAATCCTTTAACAAACTATGAGAAATAAGCCAAGAAAAACAAGAGAAATCATTGAGAGAGAGAGAGAGAGAGAGAGATATTTTGGAGGGGGGTATTGGGTGTAGAGTGATGGGAAGTCACTCAAGCTACAAAAGGTAAACAGGGGGAGAAAGTGGGGATTTGGAAAAATGGGAGACAAAATCTTTGATATAGTGGAAGATGTTTTTCGTCTTCTTTTTATAATTCCCTTCTTCAAAGGTTGTAGAGAGACTAGGGTGTGTATGCGTGCTAGTGCTCATGATTCATGAGAGAGAATGTGTTGTTTTTTCGAAGGGAAACAGCTTGCTCCCAAACACCTAAAAGTTCAATGAGCTTCTTAGTTTGTCCCCACACCAATAATTGTAGAATAATATGACCATGCCCTTGCTCTAGCTTTACTTCAACTTTCTTTTTTGACCTGGTCTTGTTTTATGGACCAATCAATTATTTTCATGTGTGTTAGTCAAACTTATTTTTTTATACAAGGCTTTTACATCTCATGGTCATGGGTCTATCCCATATCATGGTGTATGAATTTAATATGTGATTTATTGATAATCCACGTCATATGAAGTGTTGTGCTTAAGTCATCAATACATATATATTTTTCATATTACCTGTACACATCACTGTATATATAACACTGTAGAATATTTTTGAATTAACTCTGATAAACTGATTGCAATTAGAGTTCTAAAAAATAGAAGTAAGGCTCCCAGAAAAGAGAGGAAACACCCCTACAGAAAGAGAAAAAAATTGTTACGGTTTTGTGGTCCTTCTAAGTCAAATTTTAACCTTGATAAGTAAGGATGAGGGGTCACTGTAGCAACACGTCATACTCAAGTCATGTATATTATTTATACATTGTGTAAGAATTTTCGATTGAATAAGAACATAAATGCTAGCAACAATCACTTATTGGGTAGTTGATCACACACTCTAAGTAGTGGTTGTATGTCCACGCAGAATATTTAGTGATTTAACAATAAATATGCTTCACATTTTATCAAATAAGATGTTAATTTTGTAATTAAATTGAAATGTGATTGATGAAGACGTTACATATATCAAGAGCACAATAATAATAATATATTTTGATATATGTCATATTGATAATGGTTACTATATGAGTATATATAATTCCAAAGTTCGTACTCATGTCCAAAATAACAATAAAATTTCATAAAATTTTAATCGAATGTCAATATATCTAGATTTATAAATTTTATTTTGAGCATAGAGTAAACCAAATTGATCTTCCTAGGTCAAAATTCTTTTATCAAAGTAGTACCTGGAGAAATTATCTTAAATTACATTCCAGTCAATAAGTTAGTAAATCAAATTCTTAGTAACTGGATCCTCTGAATCTCAATGTGGGCACATATGCTTCATGGTCTCTACCCCAAAAACAAATCAAGAACAAGAATTGAGCCAAAAAACTGATCATTTTCGTGAGCATAATTTAGTAACCAACAAAAAGGAATGTGATAGCTACGACTCTATAGCCTGTTTTTCTTCTGTTCTATACTACAACTCACAAGAGTTTGGACCAAAGCCCTCTGAATTTCTTCAGTTCTACTTATCTTTTTTTTTATTTTTAATTTCATTAAATTTTTCTTGGTCACAGCTGTAAAGTCTTAGCCAACAAAAGAAGTGAGAGGACCAAATGGGTCTGTGGGGCAGAGCCAGGAGGAGAGGTTTGTTTTTATTATAAGAAAATTAATGGTGACAACATTCATAGGACTCGCCAGTGAAACAAATATACACATAGATGTTTCACTTTTCAATGCTCTCTCTTCCTCTGCCAGCTTTAGGCGCCCTTGGGCAATCAATAGTCCTTTTTGACTCAAAACCATCAATCCCAATTTGTTATCATTTATCTCAGCTTTTGATTAATAATGTTTTCCACCACTTATATCACTTTTAATGTGGCAAGCATTAAGGGATTCATGTCATGTGGTTTTCAATTTCACATCACTTGTAGTCATATATCTTGAGTTTATTAAGTTCACTACAAACCTTCTTCGTATATAAATATGTATTAAATTGGTCGTGTTAATGTGAGTCGTGGAAATTCAAGTTAAGAAAATTTGTAAAAAAATGGTTAACTTGTAGGTGTGTACCTTTTCTTTTTTCAAATAGGGTGAGAATTCAATTTTCACAATTGCATATTAGTTCTATCTTTTTATCGTGGAAGTAGTTATCTTTTTATTGAGAATAGATATTTAGATCATGTTATAAGTATTTAATCTGATCAATAAGTCTTAGCAGATATATGACCCGTTTCGACGTTAGTTTAAAACAACTATAACTTGGTAAGAGGTAACTTTTTGACATTTTTAATTTAGTTATTTATTTCAATGAACATGAGGACAAAAAATAAAAGGAAAACCTATTGAGTTTAACTTGGAGAGGCAACAAGATCATATAATCTGAAAAATCAACTTTAACTGCATCAATCTTTGCACAGTGTTGTCAAAGTAAGTGCTCCATTTATTACTTGTAGTCTGATTAAAGCAAAAGGTCAGTTGGGTTCGTACCCATGTTTTTCAATGTCTAGTATAAAAATCTTCAATAATTGAGCACGTTACTCGGATTGTATCTAGTACCTCTATTTTGTTGAAGTTTATCATATCTATAATTTAGTCTTACAATGTTAATATGATACAAATTTTTATTAAACAGACCTACAGACTAATTACGTGGATGACATACATTTGTCCCATTGAAAACTTTGTTCAAGATTTAATTACTATAAAAACTGAAATCATTTCTTTAATATTATGCGACATTAATTACTAACTTAACAATTGTGGTAATTAATTATTAATTGTGGAGAAAGAGTTTTTTTACTAGTTTTAGGTCGAAGAACATGAGAATGTTTTGCATGATGAAAATCTCTTTTTACCAGAATAATTATCACACACCACCAAGAAGTACTGGACAAAAATGTTATTAATTATGTGCCTCAAACTCTCAAGATGTGTCAGAAAAAAATAAAAATAAAAAATGAAAATGGTCCCAAAGACCAAATTACCTACCAGAGGGCCTGCCTGAGACCTTCTGCAAATAATGTCTGAGGTGGGCTGGCTGTGGGCCACCAAGAAATCAGAAGTGGAGGCCCCAAAAAACCTCTGTCAACTTGGCTTGTATTGCATGTCTATTACGTGAATCATATAATGATGCAAACTCCTTTCATGCATTCTGTCAACACAGTTAATGTTAATACAACTCAATGTGGCATCCAATGCGTTTAAGATAAATCAGATGACTTCCCAGTGGTCACGATCTCATGTAATGCCAAGACCCCAAACCCATTTATGTGACCCCCCCAACCCAATGAAACAAAACATCTATCTTATCTTCTTGTACTGTGCATTTAAATGCATTCTATATGGTGATAAAGTTTTCTATGTGTATGACCTTATATTATATATATTGAAGTTATCGGAGAAAGTAGATATCTCATATGTGGTCCAAATTGGCTATCTTGAGACTCAAAATCATTAATCAAAGTAGTTATATGTCAATCAACTTAGTACTCATGTGAATGTAATTGTGCATACTGATTTTAAGTAAGTGGGTCGTGTGATTTGTTTCGTACACGATTTTAAAATCTAGATTGATTCTTTGTTGTCGGAAACTATTATCAGATTGCGAACCAAACATGATATAGTTCAGAAAATGCAAGAGTTTGTCTAATCTCTAATGTATTGTCAAACGAGCCCTCATAAATATATTAAATGAAGTGAGCTCATCTGGTCTAGTTATTGATGTCACCTACTGTTGTTGCTTCCATTTCTTGATGATAATGGGACTTTCGTTGAAACCGTACACAGCAAAATCTCTTAAATGAGATTTCAATCAATGAACCATCAATGAGAGCCCAAAATACATGCCCCACCCATGCATTTAATTTCATATATCTAGAAGTATACAGATATGGAACAACGGTAATTATTTCAGTGTTACAAGGTAAATCTTAACAGTTCCAAACTTCCATTGTTTTTCTTTTTTTGGGGAAAAATGGATGATAAAACAGACAAATCCTACTATGCTATAGTTGTTGTCTATCTTATTATATTTAAATCTATTGAAGTGATGAGTATAGCTTTTCCCTTAAAGTAAGATCATTTCTTTCGATTCCTTGAAAGTAGAATATAAATAAAATATTATGTTCCGAACTGTATCATATTATCTCGTTTAAATCTCTTCAAGTGGTTGGTACAATTTTTTCCTTAAAGTAAGATTATTTCTTTCAATTATTTGAAAATAGAATATAAATAAAATATTATTTTCCGAACTACATTGCATTACAGTAGCAGATATGGTTGTAGGTTGCAGCGGTAACGTCAAAAAAAGAAAAAAAAAAAAAAAGGTTAGCATGATTGAAGTGTGCGCGTAAATGATAATTGAGTGGCAAAAAGGTAAAAAAAACGAAAGATTAGGGCATCAAATATCGTTACGTTTATGGTGGACAAGAGGGGCTTTTATATGGCCAGTGACAAAAGGACAAAAATGTGCTCAGGGTCAGCCCATGTCCCAGAACTGTGACACTTGGCTTTGGCTGCCTCCTGCAAGCATGTTCGCTTCTCAGACAAAGATTTGGGTATCTTTTGGCATCAATCAAGCAATTGGCTGGCCCAACCCCATTCTCCGATATTATTGTTGAATGACCACCAACATGTATATATTTCAAAAACCAAGGTCTTGGATTGCTTTTACCAGGGGAGCACTTTTTAAATCACCAAAACTTATCTCTAGCTAAACTTTATTATTAGCTTCAAGTTTGGGATTATTGCAGCAATTAAAAGGATTTTTTTTTTTTTTAATTTTCTATTTTAAAAAGGGTTTAATGATTCATTTAACAAGATACCAAATTTAGCTTCACTAGGAGGTGAAATTATTTGACATTCATTTCAAAAACTATTATTCAAGCATTTTCAGAGACTTAAAAAAAATATATATATATAATTACAAGGTAAACATACCAAGATGCACCGCTTATAATTAGGGATGACAATTAAGCAGACTGAGGATGGATACTCAATATATACATTTTCATCTTTGTATCCAACCCCATCACAAAGCATAACATATCCGAGAGAACTAGTTGACATAGGGATGTTCATACCCGACTTGTCCACCTCATATTTGATAAAAAAAAATGTTATATTATTGTTAGTGGTGCTTATTTTCTTGTCAAAATAGCTTTTTGATTTTAGGTGAGAACAAATAGAAAATACTCTATATAATTATTTTTAATTATTATACAATAAAAATTATGTTAGTTATATTCATAAAACATTAAAATTACTATTGATTTTTTATGGATATCCATCCCCGTCCCTAAAAATAAAGATATTAGAGTTTATAACTACATCTATCCCCTTTTTGGCTCTGATGCAGATATAAGAGTATCCATATTGATTTTAAATGCATCGGATCTAAACAAAAATCTGTATACCATCCTTGCTTACAGTTGACAAGCAGATGCTACGCTAATTTCCAATACATCCTAAACCAGCTTCAAATAATCAAAATAATACAAAATAAAATTGTATCTATTTAAGAAAAATGAAAGATGAATTAGTAGTTTTTAAGTACTAAATAATTTTTAAGATTTAAATAATTTTTAAGATTTCAAGGTCTGTGGGTTTCTGAATTTCCAGTCTATTTACCAACTCTCAACTTTAGCCTTTTTTCCCCTTCTAGAAAAGAACCATCTACACCACCTCCTATTGTAGTAGACATCAATTAAACTTTCAATCCAACCACAACTCAATAATTATGAGAGTTATATTTCAACACATTAGTCACTAAAATCAAGATTCCAACTTAAAATTCTGCCCCATTGTTATTTACCTCCACAAATCTGTATGATTTTTAACGATTTTTCCATGGAAACCTATCCATCTATCCATCTCTTCAATGAGTTTATTGGCTCATACGATAGCAAGACACTAAGATATTGGACACACCATGCAGGCAGATAAAGATTCATGTTTGGACCACATTTCTTGTCACAAAACTTGAAACCCGTGACTTGAATAAGTTTCCTACAGAGAATTGAAACACACGATACATGTACTACAATTATACAAATAAAAATCATAGTACGAGAACAAAAGGAAAGTACTGCAATGGAAATTACTCTTGAAACCTCTCTACTTTCACCCCTACTTGCGTAAGGATTTGGTAGGCACTGATTCCTCAAGTGCATGTAATTCCATTAGACTAGGAACCAATGTATAGCCAACTATGTCCACAGCCAGGTTTCAGGAAGACGGTAATATAAAGCAAATTGATCATAATCAGCTTCAAGACAGAAAAATTTACACCACATAGTTCGGGATGATATACTAAATACATATCCAAGTATTCAGCAAAAGATGTCTTAATCAACTCCTGGGTTAACAAAAATGAGGTAGAGAACAGATTCATTGGCAGCACTAGTTTGTAAGGAGCATGCCAGTTAGGCTAACAATATATAAGTCCTAGTAAAAATGAAATGGAAGCCGATTAATTTCCTAGAACCTTTGAAGAAATCTAATTATGAGAGTCCAGTTATGAAGCAATCATCCTCCTCGCATATGTGCTCCAAGTTCACCAAACTGATCATCAGCTTCCACAGTATCTTCTGACAGGCGAACTGCATCTAGCTTTTGTTTTAAAACTTCTACGGCATTCAGTACCAGCTGGGAAGCTTTAATGGCTCCAGTTGATTCAACTGTAAATATGAAGTTGTCTTCTTTGCTATATATCTCCACTAGCCCTGGCTTTCCCATAGCTTCTGCTTTCTTCAACACTTCATCATCATAAGTGTACGCCTCAGGATCAACAACTATAACCTGTGAAAAATTAAATCACTTAAATGGGTTAACATCATGATTAAATTGAACTAACGAATAAAAAGGGATAATTTACATCACAAGCAAGTCTAATTAATCATCAAGAGATAAGACATACAAGTAAAACCAGAAGAAAAATGATCACTTAGTATTACCCTTCTAAAGCAACTAGATTGATGTGTCAGTAAAACCATGCATTATGTCTATAACTGCAACATTATGTTAACTCCCAACATTGTTGACGAGTCTGTAAAACCATGCATTATGTGTAACTGCAACGTTTCGGTAACTCGAATTTTCCCAATATTACAAATCTGGGTCCCTATATTTTCAAAGCTTGAGATTCCAGCTCAGTAGGTTCAAACAGGACAAAACCACCACAAAAGATCCACAAGCGAAATTCCAACAATTCCCAAATCCAACCTATAACCAAATCCCAGTAATATGTCGACATACCCAATCAATATAACATTAGGTACCTGTCCATAAAATGACACAACAGAACACATGAAATTCCTTTCTACTGCAATCTCTCTAACCAACACGCCATATGCATGCCAACCTGTATAACACTCCAACAAATTTACTCAAACGTAAAATGCTCCTCATACCTAAATTATGGCTCTCAAAGTTTTTAACTCTTATCATTGACCGTTAATTCATAATTTGATGTTTTTTATGTGTCATGTACCACGATTTACGGTGCTAGTAACATATGAAAGGAAAGTAAATTGAAAAAAGAATAAAGGAGAAGAAAAGAACACAATTACACATTCAGGAAAAAACTCCAAAGGTTCAGTTTGGTGCTTCTTGACATTACAAGACTTTTTTTACACCAACTTCCAACTCCAGAACACAGCAGAATAAATTGTTATGCAAACAAGAGGAGATGTTCACCATAATAAGCGCCACAAAACATGAATAGTGACAGAAGACACAACTACTCCAGGGTAACATTCTCATTTCAAAACTTTATTATTAAAATTCAAGGACTTAATGACACGTGAAACCTGATATTGATGCTTTAAAACTACAAAAGATACCAATGAAAGTTTCTGCCCTGTGCCCCTTTAAGTAAAAAAGTCTCCAGCGCTGGTGAAATCATTAGAATTCGTCAATGTAAAACCACTCAATAACAACAAGTATCTACTGCTGCAGAAATCTAATTGATCATCACAATAAAATCAAATACAAAATATTACAGCTAATTGTACTACATTATACATCCTGAAGTCACTGAAAAACAACAATTCCAAACAGAAAGACGCACAATGCATAATTTTGCTCCCTCATACAGAATTTCTCTCAAGCAATCAAATTTTTAGCATATAAAACCCTATTAGTTACAGGAGCAGCAGTCATATTTTAAGTGTACAAAAAGCAGGATACAAAAAAGTATTACTAAAATGAACTAAACTAAGTAGAAACTTTTCAGGGAAAACTTGTTAACCTGTCCAGTATTAGGATCAATGTCAAACACTTTTGTAGGGCTACTTTCGACCCAAGCCTTTTTCTCTTCAAGTGTCAGAGTTTCCATCATATCTTCATTAATGTGGATCTCAGGTTCATACATGAAAGTCACAGTTGCAGCAGGTGACCATTTCGCGTGATCTTTGCCAATTCCTTTTCTGGCTATTGCCCTCAGTCTCAGTTCTTGCCCACGACGAAGCTTTACAATGATAATCCCCCTAAATGCAAAACAATTTCAATAGCAGTAGTAATTATGTGAACCATCACAATAATATTACTTCTTTCTATCAACCAAATAACATTTCCAGACACTGCTAACTATGACTAACACTAAAGCTTTCAAATGACAATAATATTCTACCTACATTGCAAAACCCTAATAATTTGTAATATAGCCTAAAACAATCAAAAGCAAACAATTCTACCTACATTGCGAAACCCTAATAATTTGTAATATAGCCGAAAAGAATCAAAAGCAAACAACTTTATAACAAAAATTGCTTTAAAAGAGAATAAAAATTGGACCTTTGCTGGTCGCCGGAATCGTAGGCGGCAGGATCGACCAAATCGACAGGAATGACCCTGTGATCGGCGCTGATAAGGTCCTTGCTGGTGACGTCCAAGGTCTGGTCGGTGCGGCACTTGGCGTTCAAGTGGAACTCGACGGAGCAGTACTCGCACTGGCCGTCGCCGTCGCAGGCGTCGCAGTCACGTGAGAAGCGCATGTTCATGGCGTTGTCGCTGGTGAGAGGGATGAGGCCCAGGCGGTGGGCGATGAACTCGTCGTTGAGGACGGAGGAGTTGACCTCGATCTCGACCAGGTCGATGGCGACGGTTGGGACCTCGGCGATCATCACGCGGCGGAGGGCGTTCGCCATCGAGGCGTCGGTTTCTCGAAGCTCGAACTTCACGTAGTCGTCCTTGAGCTCACGGATTTTCACCTTCGGGAATCGCTGGTACGACGACACTCCCTCCATCTTCTTCGTCTTCTCCCACTCGAGGGTTTTGAATTTCTGCTTAAAACCTCTGAGTTCCTCGCCTTGTTAAACGGTGTCGTGTGTAACACTAATTTGGCAAATTTGTATTATATGACAATTTTTTAGATAAATTAATGAGTAAATTACTCAAAAGCCTCCAAATATTAGGTTTATTACAATCGAAAACCACTTTTACCTTTTGCAATAATGACCTCCCTTGTAACCGTTTGAGATAATTGGAAAATGACAAAATAGACTAAAAAGATGATAATACCCCTTATTAATTAATTTTATAAATTTTAAATTATAAAAAATCTTTAATATTTTAAAAAATTAAGAAAATTAAAAAAAAAAAAAAAACTGTATAACCTCTCTCCTCCCTCGGTCTCTCTCTTTTCTCTGCTTCTTCTCTTCCATTTCTTCATCTTCTTCCAGTTTCTCTCCCTCTCTCCTCCTTCTTCTCTTCATTTTCATTTTCTCCATCGATTTGCTGGACATCGATTTGGGTTGTGTGGGTTGTCTGGGACGTCGATCGGCGTTTGGGTTGTGTCTGGGAAGTCAATCGCGACGTCTGGGTTGTCTGGGTTCCCAGACGGAAACCCAGACGACGATCTGGGTTTCCAGATCTGGGAACCCAGACCGTCCCAGATCTGGAAACCCAGACCGTCGTCTGGGTTTCCAGATTTGGAAACCCAGATCGTCGTCGGGTTTCCATCTGGGAACCCAGACTGTCTGGAAATCCAGACATCTGGAAACCCAGACGGTCGTTTGGGTTTCAGATCTAGAAACCCTGACGTCGTCTGGGTTTCTAGATCCAGATCGATCTGGGTTTTCGATCTGGAAACCCAGTCGGAAACCCACATCCGGATCTGGGTTCCGATCTGGAAACCCAGATCCAGATGTTCTTGGGTCTGTATCTGGAAACCCTTTCCAGATGTCCTTCTGGGTTTCCAGATCGAAAACCTAGATCCAGCTGGATTTTCTGATGTTCTTGGGTCTGTAGATGGTGTTGATGATGATGTGTTGGGTCTGTTTGATGATGATGGAAGTGGTTTTTGTTTGAATATGACCTTGGTTTTTGTTTGTGCAGAAGAAGATTGATGATTTTGGAAAATCCTTCATGAATCCAATCCAGATGATTTTTTTTTTTTAATTTTTTCTTGAAATATTATATTTTTTCAAACTGATCTGGATCGTCCATCTCAAAATATGGATGGTTTAGATCCATTAGAAAAATTTTTAAATTACCTTTTAAAGTTTAAATTTAATTTTTTAAAATTTTAAATTATTTAATTTTTAAATATTTTTAAATTTTAAAATATTTATTAATTAATATAATTTTTTTAAAAAAATAAAAATAAAGTAAATTGACCAAAATACTCTTATTACAATTAACTTTAACGGTCAACTATGGTCAAACTGTTAGTACAGGGGAGGTCATTGTTACAAAACGTAAAAGTGATTTCCGATTGTAATAAGATGAATGTGGGGAGGGTTTTGAGTAATTTTCTCATAAATTAATAGGGGTGGGCATCTCCCTCCGACCCAACTCAATAGACTTAATCCAACATGATCATTTTTTATCAGATTGAGTTGAATTAAATCTTAAGAAGTTTGAATAGATTGGGTTTGATTAATTCGAAAATTTTTTAACCTAATTCAACCCAATCCAACTCGACAAATGTCTGTCTTATAAATCATATTTTTAGAATCAAAAACATTCTTAGGATTAATATTCTAGAGTGGGCCATTAGGAAGTTTAAGAATTATGAACTTTATATTTTGAAATATTTTGTTGAAATGTATCTTTCTAATATAGATTATATTTTCAATGTGTTTTCTAAATAAGATATATTATATGATTTTGAATAAATTTAAACTTAAATTTAACAATTCCATCTCCTATTTTTGGGATATGATACTAAAAGGAGAAAACATCCAAAAATGTGTTCTTCTATTAGTTCCATCCTTCCATTTTTGAAGTACAATACAATATTAAAAGGGGAAACACTTCAAGATGTGTTCTTCTTTTAAAATTTTATCTTCTATTTTTTAAATACAATACTAAAAAGAGAACGTAGCGATCGACCTTGTGGAGAAGCACTTGCTCCTTCACTAAGGTGAAGGAGTGATCTCCTTCATGAGAAGAAGATTCTTAACCCCCAGTGAACAATTCTAGTAGTAGAGTTTAAGAATGTGTTTGGTATTAGTTTTAAAATGATGTATTTTTAAAAATGAAAATCATGCTTTCAAAATGATGATTTAAAAAAATGCAATTTGTTTGAAAACCTATATTTTTTTCATTTTCAACTTCTTAGTTATAGTTTTGAAAAAATCGTTTTTCATTTTCAAAAACAGCTTTTCTATTTTTTTTTTCTTTTTAAAAGAAAGCAACTAAGATTTTTTTTTTTTTTTATAAAAATTCTCCTCCATTAACAGAGATCTATCAATGGTGGAGATCCAACATAATTAGATTTCTTTTTTTAAAATTTACATTTTTATTTCATTTTAATTTTGTAGAGCTTTTTAAAACTTGTTTTAATTTTAATGTGAAATGTATCGAATTCTTATTGGAAGATAGTGAAGTTAATTGGTGATATGTGTTAGATCTTAATTGGTTGTAATTTTTTATTTTTAGTTTAAATTTACGCATGTGACAAGTGTCACATTCTTATTGGGTTATATTGAAGGTGAAATAGTTAAATTTCAAACAGTTTAGGGGCTACATGATAATTAGTAACATTTTAGTAATCCCTTATATGGTTTAATTGTAATTTTCATCTTTCAAACTAGGCAAATGAATCATTTAATGTGGTGTTTAAATAGTTTAGGGAAAAAAATTTTATTGTACAATTTCTCTTAAGTTTGACCCATTAAAAAAGATAGGATTAGAACAAAAAAAAATTAAATTGATGAATCTTTTAAAAACTTTAGGGATGATTAAGGTATAAACTAATTCATCTTTAAAAAGTGAAGTTTTTAAAAAATGTAGGGGTGAAACTGAAATTTTTTTAATAGATTTGGAATTTCTTCTCTTACCGTGGGCACTTTGAAAGATTGTAAATAATGCATTGTTTGGCCCCCTTTTTTTATTAGCTGACAACATTTTGTAGTCAAAGAGCTACTAAGACCAGTCTAAATGAGACCGTTATAGTATAGTTTGGATAACTACTCTTAAATATCGGGAGAGATTTATCTACATCTTTGTGAGTATTAACACAAAGGGTGGGGGATTAAGAAAACTCAAATCTGTTATTTGAAGTAGTTGATGGATGTGATTAAACCATTATACCAACCTTACTTGTCTATTTGACTTTTTTTTTTTTTCTTGTTAGCATATTTGATAGTTTTTCACTCTCATACAAATCACTTATTAAAAATTTCATCTCTCTATATATATATTTTTAAAAATTTCTTTCATATAGCATATTTTTGAATAGCACGTTATAAGCTTAAGTTTAATAATTATTTGCTATAGTCAAATAGCTTTTCTCAACAATTATTGCCCTAAGACCATCTCCAACCATACTATAACTATCCATTATCTTTAGTTAAAATAACTAGTGATGTGACATTTTATCTCCAATTACTCTTTATATTATTAGCTATTTCGTAAAAGTTCTCTCTCACTAACTAAACATAGAGAGCAAGAATATCCAAACTAAATTCTCTTTTATTATTTTAATGTTTAATTTAAAATAAAGTAACTTGAAAATCCTAATTAAAATCACTCTCCTATTATTTTAATATTAACGTTTAACTGAAATAGAGACAAACTCTCTTTTCGATTATTTTAAAATTAATACTTAATTAAAATAATGGCAATGGTCGGAGTGATTCGGTAAATAATTGATAGCTAAAATTGGTTTTTCTGGTTATTTAACTAAAATTTAGAAATATGCTTTCAATATGTTAAAAATTTTTGTCCCAATTTACAAATCTTTGAACGGTCTAAAGATTTAGAGTGCTTTTTCACATTCTCGTACGTCCATCCTATATTAGGATTAACACAAACGGATTGATCAAGAAGAATCCCAAAATTTCCTCTTGTGGCGTAGTTTATAGAGGCTTTAATGGAGAGTTGAGTTGTTTCACTTTTAATTACCTCTCTGGCTTCAAAGATCTTTCTATTCATAAATTTTTGTCATTATTTAAGCCATTGAAATTTTTTCAGCTGAAAGATGCCATTCAATTAATTTGGTTAAAACATGATGCATTAGCTCTTCATCTGTTTGAATTAGATGGATGAACTGAATTTTTATGATTAAATATGCAAGTTTCGTTACCTTATATTTTGCAGACATTAGCCAACTTAGATTTGAGCTTTTCTTCTAGAGGATGTTGGCATTGCCTAGTTATCATTTTTTTTTAGAGAACATTTATTTTTTTCTTAATTTGATAACATTTCAAGACCATTTTCATCGTAAATAATATTAAAAATAATCATATCCATCAAATCGCTGCATAATTCTGAAAAGGTTTTAGTAGATATTTGAAGTGAAGAAGGAAAACAAATCGATACAATATAATATTATTACAGAATTGGGTTTTGTTATTTATTTCCATCTAGTTTACAATCTTATTCTCCTGAAATTATTATTATCATTCAATTTTTGCAACAAAACAAAGGGAAACGCCTATCTCTTGCATACAACTCCTTTTCCATCAATCCCGCTCGCACATCTCATGCTTGGCAAATCCAAAACGCTAGCAGAGCCATCACCGTCAACGCCACCGTTGAACTGAGCGACAGCGCAGTCGGCGGCGAACAAACTGGAAGTCTGGAAGTCCCTGTCGCCACCCATTACAGGCATTTTTGCACCCATGTTGACGCGACTCAAGTACCCTGCACGGTAAGTTTGTCCCAGAACACCGTTCACTTCATCGCTCAATGAGTAAAACCTGAAACCCAGATCAAGATGAGCGAAGCAGTCCTCCTTTGTGATGCCATAGTTGTGAACTCTCGAGTCTTGTTCGGTTATGGGCACGACCTTCGCCGTGATCTTGAACTTTCCATCTACTTCGACTTCGACACTGTTGGTTTCACCAACTCTGGCGATTGAGACGTTTGCGGATTGCCACTTGGAGCCGTCGGTTTTTGGTAGAGTGACAGGTTGGTCGTCGAAGGAGAGAGCGAGGCGGTCGACGGAGTCATCCCATGTTGAGGTTTTGAGAGCGCCGATGAAGAGTTGGTGTCTGTCGAAGAAGATAGCAATGGACTGGCCAAGTGAAGTCCCTCTTTAATTTATCGTTTCTCCTGCCAATGAAGTGTGCATTGATGTGTAAGTTGGAATCAGAGACAAGGCAGAAGTCTGTATCTTTCTTGCCATGGAAGTAGAAGGTTATGCCATCTCCACCTGTTATTTATCACAGTACCCAAAAATTTAATTTTATAGGAAATAATGCGTCTATAATGTTTAAAATTCAAGGTTATAATACGTTAATACATTATTTCACGTACAACATGAATAAATAATAAATGACGGATATTTGTTAAATATCCTATCGGATAATATATATAATATATGTAAGAATACAACAGGGAGAGAGAGTTTAAATTAAACCACAAACGTTACCTATGAATCGAGGGTCTTGGCACACTGCTCCTGGCCTATCACAGTCTGCCATGAATAAAAGAGATTGTTTAGAATGGTAAGATTGTGATTATCAAGTTTGGATTGTGCTACTGTATAAAATATCTCTCTGTATATATCATTTGAAAGAAGAGATATGAACTTGGGATTGCAGTTTTGCTAGTGGCCTGACTTTGCCTATGTAACCACTATAAAGAGAGAGCAACATCATGTGATTTATATCTATCGGTTTCATATTTATAAGGGTTTGGCTACTTTACCTGATCAATAAAATTACTCATCAATAATAATCATTGAATTAATTATAACTACTAATTTATCTATATATTTCAATTATAATTTATCACTTTAATATGAGATTAAAGAGTTTCACTAATAAAATCGTTCTGTTTTGAAAAGATGACATGATGCTATATTAGTTTAGTTTTGAAATGATTTGTAGCGTATGGTAGACTTACTGCAAACAGGTTTGCAAGTGACACAATCAACCTCACATCCACCAGGGCATGCTTTGGGGCAGACATGCTTTATGTTGTAACACTGAGGATAGTTGCTGTTTCTGCATCTGGCCGTGGCTGGTGCGGTTTCTGACGCGGGAGGACTAGGAGAAGGGGGAGGATATGGTGTTGATGGGGTAGTGGGTGGTATTGGAGAAGGAGTTGATGGTGTATTCGGAGTAGAAGGGATTGGAGTAGTGGGTGGTGTTGGAGAAGGAGTTGAGGGTGTATTCGGAGCAGGAGGTTCTGGAGAGGGCGTTGACGGTGGCGGTGACGGTGTTGGTGTTGGAGGGGTGGGAGAAGGAGTTGATGGTGTTGGCGTCGGCGTTGTTGGTGGGGTAGGGGTAGGAGGTGTTAGAGTTGGTGGGGTGGGAGAGACTGGTGGAGAATGACCATGACCATGACCATGATCATCATCACCAGGTGGAGAGTTATGGTCATCACCACCTGGTGGAGAGTGATCATTACCATGATCATCATCACCTGGTGGAGAGTGATCATGACCATGATCATCATCACCTGGTGGAGAGTTATTGTCATCACCACCTGATGGAGAATGATCATCATCTTCTAGTAGTGAAGTTGAGCCTGCAGAGCAGATAGGCTTGCAAGAGGCACACTCCACAGTGCAATAATCAGGGCACAACTCGGGGCATTCCTGCACCAAGTTATAACAGTGCTTGTATTTTTTTATCGTACAGCTTGCAGTGCTCGGGTTCTTGGCAATTCCTGGAGGCATTTTTGCTTCCAATGCTAGTAGCATCATTAGAAGAACCGGCACAACAAAATGTGCCTTAAACTGAGCCATTGAAGCTAATGCGTGAAACAAACCTGAAAAGGGTCTCTTAATGTTGAGATCTTAATATGTTTTCTGAGTGAAGTTGTCATTGTCAACAGCCCCTTTTATAGAGGGCCCAAATGAAGAATAAGATGATCCAGATGCCTAATATTCCGGATCCAGATTCCTAGTATTCCAGTTCATGACTTGTAATTAGTCAATATTCTTGTACAAGTCATCTTTTCACATGCCGCTTCATAAAGTCAACCTTGCATAAATCAGCCTGCAGTCTCTATTTCAACACGATCATTATGATGACTTATCCATGAAGGGAGTGAAGCACTTCATGCAATGGTTACTCTTCTCCATCTAAAAGCACCTCCTTATGATTTGGATAATAGTGCTGAATTAGAGGTAACAAAATTGGGGGTGCATAAACAGTATAATACAATATCGTTGATGATCATAGCTTAAAAGGGAAGTTGCTTGTGAAGAAGATCACCAGATAGCTCTTTTCTTCCACAACTGTTCATCCGGCTTTCAAATCCATTTACGCGACGTGTTCGACTTACAGCTTTGCCTTCCAATATTTTTTGGAGCACCGGCCGATTATATAGTAGGTTCAGTTTATATTTCCAAATGGAAACACCAAGTCAAATGTCAATACTATGTAACAAAATGAAATACATTAATTTTGGAAGTGTATATATATAAAATTAAGGATAGGAGTGCATTTTAATCATCCATATATTTCATTCAAAATATTCTAAGGTTGACAACTTGTATAAGAAATTATATAATTTTTGGGGGCTACCGACCCTACCCCCGGTTAAAAAGCTAATCAATTCTCTTTGTAATATAAAAACAGTGAAATGAGGAGAAATAGCACTGCTATTCCCTCCCTCCTCACTTTTTTTTTTCCCTAGATTTCGTCTCTTTACTAGTACTCTTCATTCAGTGACTATCACTAAACTTGTAATTTGAGCTTTTATGACACCGCTTTTAGGTTTGGGATAACATTACCCCTATACAAAGTGAAATAAAAGAAATACTGCCACTATCAACGCAGATGAAAAGAAAAAAAAAAAAATGAGAGACAGAGAAAATTCGATTGTTCGATAAACACAAAGCGACAACAACTTCAATAAGAGGGAAAGAAGATGCCAAAAGCAAAATCCATGGAGGTTGCGACACCGAATTCCAAAGCAAGTTAGAAAATGAGTTTGATGACATCGATTGATTCCATTTTGATTTTGTTAAAATTATGGATTCAGTTTTTTTTTTTTAATTGAATCTTTAGATAAAATTGTGATAGATTTGTGTTAGAGTAAGTGTAGATGATGGAATTGAATGTAAAAGATATTTGAAATGGATGCAAAATTGCAGCTGATTTTCACGTTTGAAAAAGACCATGTATGTTTTATAATTTGAATTGGGGTCAATTTTTGCGAATTTTGTCATAGTATGTGTTCAAAACACATGATCTCTATACCAAACAAGTGGTCCTGTATTTGAAATAAGTAGTTTTTATTTAATATATATAGTCTTTGTTTGGAACATTTATTAAGGGCAAAACAAGATTCACATTTAGGTGCTAAGAAGATTTTCTCTTATTATTACTATTTTTCTTTTAAATACAGCATGTGGTTTAGCAACTTGAACCAAAGATATTGTCAAGCTAAATAAATGTTTCTACCGTTAATGTTACATTGGGTGATGGTAGGTGCTAATAAAACTTAAATTATAAATTAAGTGACAATGGCCAAAAAGAAGCATAAATAAGTGTCACATCATTTCATATTCGTTTTTTCCCTCAATTACCAGTCGAGCTTTATAGCACTTAAAATTAAAAAATTCCCATTATATCCTTAACGAATGATAAAAAAAAAAAAAAAACATGCCCTCCTCTCTGTCATTTATTGTGCGGCAATTTGGGAACATTTTTTAAGGGTTTTGAAATTCTTGTTTAAAAAAAAAATTGTATGCAATATTCGTAGCTTTTGAAACTATAAAATGACATCCATTTGTCATTTGTATTAGAGAAATTTAAATGTTGAAATTGAACAAAACTGAAACGTGAGGAAACTATTGAAAAAGGGGTTAAAGTTGGCGTCGTTCATGATATGTTTGCAGTTTATTTAGGATTTATTTATTTTTCTTTATTTAGGATCTTTTATTTCTTGGTTAAGAGTTTATTATTAATATTTTATCTTTTTTTTTTCAAGATCTATTATTCTTTGTTTTTCTTTCTTCGGATTTTATTTTTTTTTTATTTTTGTTTAGAATTTATATTTCTTTGTTTGAGATCTAATTTTACGTATTTACGATATATTTTTCTTTGGTTTGGGATGTATTTCCTAACTAATATTTGAGGCTTTTGAAAACCTTTAATGATATCGAATCCGGGCTCAAAATATATTGTTTTTTTTAGGCTCATAATTTATCGTTAAGATCATGAAGAGGAAAGCAAAGTTCTTATCATATTTTCAACATTTTCAGCCTCTATTTTTGTATTTTTATCCCTTTTAAGGATTTTTTTTTTTCACCTCGAACTCTCGAAACAATCAAAATCATTTTCTTTCTCGTCAAATCTCATAGTTGGTCTTATTCTCTATTCCTTTTTTAATTTTTACAAGTACATTTCATAAAAACCAAAGCTTCTAAGATCAAAACATTAAGGAACGGTCCGAAACGCAACATAATTAAACTCTACTCCCACCGGTGAGAGAAAAAATTTCACAATGAACAATTGCCCTCCCAATGGAGGTACTTACATGTAAATTACCCACTCACATAGGTGGGTTAAATGGAAATAGTCCATATTGTAGACCTTTGATGTTCGAAACCACGACCTTGCTTTTTTTTGAAAAGTGTGGGGCATGCTCACGGCGACAAGGCACTTTTTACAAGTTATGCGTTTTTTTTTTCCAATTTATGTAAAAGGATGCTTTTGTTCAAAACATAATATGATATTAAAACTCCGAATCAAAATCAAAACCCACCAAATTAAGATTTTTACTAAATAAAAAGCCCTAATAAATAAATTAGATGTACATCTTATTAATTTAAGTAGATTTTTTAAAAAAAAAAAAAAAATCACAGAACTTCCATTACTATAACAAAGATAAGTGGCTACAATAGAAGGAGACTTTAGTTTTTTCCTGACATATAAAATAATATCGTTTCAACAAAATGAACACAACAATGATCAAACCCCAACACATAAAAAGATAATAATAATTAGACAAAATTAACAAAATCGATACAAAGCAAACTATAACAATTTTTACTTTCTTATTTCCACACTTGATTGGACTAACATGGTTTTCTGCAATAGTTTTCGAATATATGCATCAGCATACCAGTAAACTGCAACCATAAATCTAGAAACAAAACAACGAATACGCCGCAAAAGTTGCGGGGAAATTTCATGCCATCTGTACGAAAAATCAAAAACATCAGACATGCTTTGAGGATAATAAACCTGCTGAAATGGTGATTGATTAGCTTATGCAATGAAAAGGAAATCACTTACTGGGAGAGAGATGTTTATTTGATAAGGATGCATCTTGTTGGCGATCCATCAGAACCTGCCAACCTTACAGGCAAGCAGTGGAGATCATATAGTCCAGGTGGGATGTTGTCAAGTTTCAGGCCTTCCACAAGGTGGGTTTCCTGAAAATATGATAAGTGTTAGCATGCATCGATCATTGAGAACCTGATATTCATTTTACAATACATTTGCATTCCATCAGACTTAAAAGCTTATGTTAATAAGAAAATGTCAAATTATATTATGATACGTTGACATGTCTTCTCACGTGCAATATAGACAGATAAACTCAATGCAACAAGATGACAGATAAAGGAAGGGCAGAGAAGGTTTGAACTCAAAACCTCAAACTTCTGATATCATTTTAGTTATCATTAGACTAAAAGCTTAAACTTAAGCTAATAGTAAAGGACCCAACTATAGTATTTAAGACTTGAGGTTATGATATATTAACAAGATGAATGAAATTGGAAGTATAGAGATTAAGACTCCATACTGAAAGCTGCAACATCAGTGTCATAATAAACAGTTCATCATGATACCATGTATAGGAGAAGAGGATATTTAACCAGAGCACGTCTTTGAATAGCTAACAATGAAACTGTCACTAGAGACAAATTTATTTTAACCATTCTACATGTTAGAAAAGTATGGTGTACATTAGCTAATGAATACTATAGTTCTACAAACCCTGCATGAAGTTTAAAACATAATCGGAGATGCACAATATATCTACTTAATCATTATCTTTAGGGTCTAACAAGAAAAAAGATCAGCAATTAGGTATGGTCTGCTTGAGTTTGGACAATTCTTTGATGATATAGGGCATATAGTAGTTGTCAAAATAAACATATCATTTGCAGCTTAGTGCTTACTCTGTTAGCTAGGAATTCATGATGAGTATCAACTCCTTGATCATAAACAGCAATGGACAAGTAATCAAGTCCTGCATTGATCACAGAACAGAGGCAAGAAAGCAACCATAAGTTTTATGAAAAGACCAGCCAGAATAGAGACCACATATACGGAGAGGACATAGAATAATGTTGTTTACCATGCAATTGGAAAACGTGGAATCCTGAATGTTCTCACTATACAAGTTATTGCATTAAAATTTAAAAGAGATTGACTTCTAATTACAGAAGATGCCTTGAAGCATACAAATTGTGATCCAATATTCTTCCAAGTGCCAAAAACATAAAAAGAAAAAAAAGAAAGAAAGGCAAGAGGTGCACTGAATTGAAAATTTGTCTAAGGTGCATGATGGTACTTGATGCAAGCAAAAGATACTTGATACATCAACAAAAAGGAAAATAACAGTCTAAATGTTACTCTGGCAACTAAAAAGTAAATTTATGTCTTACCAACAAGTTTAATGTCAGTGTTTTCCACCAGCCATTTTGCTCCATCCTTTGTGAATGCGGTAAAGGTTGAGTCAAACTCCTTTTTGAACATTAACTTCCTGCAAACAAAATAAATTCTGATTACAAACTTCTTTTGCTGAATTTACCAGAAAACAAGTTCTAATTTACCAAATGTTTTCTTCGTAACCGAATTGATTGTAACATTCATGATTATTTTGTACCAGATAGCCAAATTGTACAAGCGCTGGGCAGTTCAGTTGCAGGATGATAAAAAGTTATGAGACTATGATAATTTTCATAGGAAGTGAATGGAATAAACAGTGACAAAAGGAATAAAAGCTAAACAAGACTTGCCTCTGCCTTTTGAAGAATAAGGCTACTTAAAGGAACTGATAAGCCAGTCTTATCCAGCAATTTCACAATAATTCTTAAATAATGCTGTAAGTAATTAATTCAAGATTTCTTACAAGAGATGGTAAGAGGATTATATAAAACATTTTAACTTCTCTTTGACATCTAAATTTCCACTTTCAGTCATACATTTTGCCACTTCAAGTCTTTAATTTATCAAAGTGCACCAAAACACTTTGACATTATGTTTTCCTGATGCTTATTCATCAAATGTTTAACCACATCTCAAAGTCAGTGTGCTTAAACTTTAGCAGGGCTATCGCCTTATGCAGCACCAAAGTACAGTATTAACATAGATTTAAGTGGATTAAGCCATCAAAAAACCAGGATCTATTGCACAATTTTTGTATGTGCACATCATGAATTTTGTTATTTTTTCTAACAGAAAAAGACTTTAGTACAAACATGAACTCATTAATGTTATGCCAATGTTGAAAGAATTAGCAAACGTCAACTGCAACAATTATAATTAAAAAGAAGTGGCAGCATACCAGCGCCTTATACACAATTTCTCACAGAGAACTAAACTTTCAAATCAATTCACAACGGCAGAATATCTACAAAACTATAGTTTGTATGGATTACCTATCTGTATTTGCTGTTCTGAAAAGCACACGACGAACTCCCTTGGAAATTTTTAAGGACTTCATAACATTAGCTGTAAAAATTGGACATTGTTATTACAATATCTAACCAAAACTAAGAAAAAAAAAAAAGAAATTTGAAATATAGAAGATGGTTGTAGGATTTTAGCAACTTTAAAGATAGCAAGGCACTACAAGCAGGAAAGGCCATAGATGGGAACCAGGCATCAATTTTTAACAAAGCTAAATTCAGTGGCTGCATCTATATCTCTAGACATGTAAACTTATCTAACATGAGCTGTGATGCAATTAAATTGCTGTAAGTCAGCAATACTTCTTCACTATAATCTTTTTTTATTGATGAAAATTTTGAAAAGCAGGCCACATTAAAAACGCAAGTATAGTAAATTAAACAAAAAGAGTTCGATCTCAACCACATACCAGTTATATTTTTATCCCTTGGAACATCAATTAATAGAGCAGGACCTGTTGGGAAAAAAAAAAAAACATATTAAACTAACCACCAAGAAGTAAACATTTACCAAACAATGACATAGAAAGAATGCACTGTTATAAGACATCTATTTTCAAAACATAGTGGGGAGTCCTCAACACATATTGCCTAGTGAGACATCAAGGCGAGAAGCATACCATTCAACCAAGCATAGATGTACCCTTGAAAATATTTACACTGATCATTTGTGTCACATCATAAAACATACATATCACAAGCAGGAACACATATTCAGTCATGAAAGTAAATCATCCACACACATGTATAAAAACAATAATCAGGTATATATATTACCATTAAGCACTTCTAAGTCAAGGGAGTCGACATCATAGCCAGCATCAGCATAGTTATCAAAGACATGAGCAGGCGAGTCCACATGGGTGGCAGTGTGCACCGACATCCTCACTTGAGCAGCATTGAACCAAGAACCATTCTTGATACTGGCAAATGGCCACAGGAACTGGCCGAGGCCCTCCATGCAGTCCCAGCTGGGAGTGTCCTTGGTCACCCTGTGTGATATATCAAACAACCTGCCATTAGCATACACTTCTCTCCGCACTGCAGGCGGCACCGGAGCTGCAGGGCCGTTGAACGTCCTGAGCCTCCTGCCGGTCACCAGACAAAACCGGATGCAGAGTAGCAAGCAGAGCAAGTAGAAAAGCTTCATGATGATAACGATGAGAGGTGGGCATGCGGGGGGCTTTTATACAGAATTGAAATCGTGCAAAGTGGAAGTATTCAAGGCTTTTGTTAATTATTATCTCATTATTATACATTATACATTTTTTCTACTTTGTGTTTAACGGTCAATTGCCGTCATTGAAGAAGATTAGACATACTTTACCGATAAGTCAAACTTTTCCTTTTTTTTTTTTTTTCTTTCCTACGACCTGACACAACCTAAAATTTTATCCAAATTACTTTATCAATATTTGTATCAATTTTATTTATAACGAATAAAATTAGATTTTTTAATAATTTATCCAAATAATATAATAAAATTATTTATAATAATTATATTAATTATAGAATAATATATTGATAATATGATGAATATAAATAAATTTATTATATCATTTAAATAAAATTTTAAAATAGATAACATTTATTCCTTTATAAATACTACATCACTTATATATCATTCAATAATTAATATATTTACAATTTGTAATCTTATCGTCAACTGTGACTGCTGCATAAGACGAGGATAGTCAACAATCATTATCTATTCTATTAGGTAGAAGATTGAGTTGGAGGTTTTCGCCGACTCAAGGAGATTTGTGAAATGAATGCCGCCTGCCTTTTTGTTGTGCTAAGTTTATGCAAAATTCACAAAATCCGGGCGGCTAGGCAACTTGTTCACTTCAAGTTCAGGGCAGGTTTTATTTTCGAGTTCTCTTTTTGTCTGTATTGGACATAGAGATTAGAGCCGTCTAGTTGACTGGTTCCACTCTATCTAGCCTGAAATGCCTATGTCAATTGGTCAGATTTGGCTCAAGTAGGGTGGCACGGTGCTAGCATCGCTACCCACCTGCGTTCCAAATCTCCCACTACTTAAAAATAGTTATCCGAATTTAAATTAATTTTAATAATCTTTTAACTCTGAAAATGTGTCAAGAAATAAAATATATATATATAGAGTGAGATTTGTAATAAGATTTTGAAAATAAAAATTGAGAATTAATAAATTTATATATAGAGTTTATGATGGTTTTACAATTTGAATAATTTTGTTTAATTTATTTAAAGGATTATACATAATGAAAATTTTATATATGCATATATTGTATATTCAATTTGGATAAAATGGTTGTACATTATCCTTTTCATGTCCTTTTTTTTTTAATAAATATTAGGTTTCCATAAACTCGTTCCCTAAATCCAATAATACTAGAAGTCTTATTTGAGAGATGAGGTGATATTTTAATTAAATTAATATAAAGAAATGAATTATTATAAATCTGACTTTCAACAATAATGCTAAAGTTAGCTAAAAAAGTTAACATCATAATGCATAGCCTTCAAGGCATGTTACCGAAGTTGCTACCCTTTGAGATACTATTTATCTCTACCAATTGGGTTATACACCGGGTTAAACAAGTATACCTCTAAGATATAATGAAGCTGGATATTTAATATCATTGTACACTAACGACTTAAACCACAATCAGTGTCGATGACAAATAAGTCAAAATACAATCTTTTGTACCTACGGTTAATAGAATATTGATTTTTTTTTTATGCAATAAAAGAATGAGACAAAACTTAAATTCTTAAATTATTTGGAGACACAAAAAATGAGGGAAAGAGAGCAAATTGCCAAATGACAATAACTTTGACCGATTAAATTGTATTGTGTAAAATGAACGGTGATGATGAATATTTATAACGTGAATCGCACCCTTTAACTATAATTTGCAACCTTTCATCATGATTTTTCAATTCAAATGGATTTGGATCTAACTATAGGATCAATATTACAATTTTTTTACATTTGGTCTTATGATTCAGACCACACTAATTCCATAAATGTTAGATAGTTACATAACGTCATATCTTATGATAAAAGTTACATCATTTAATTATATCTTTTGATCAAATTAACGGTTCTTATTTGATCATTGCATCAAATTATAAAATATGACGTATTAAATTGAAACTTTCTCTTTTAAAAAAGTTTAGGGAGATTCTGGTCTATATGAACACAATAAAAGGAGATTCTTGAAAATTTCCCTATTAATTCATAATTTTGCCACCAAAATCAAAATTCTTGCAACTGCACTTAACACAACCTACATGAAACTTGTAATTTTAAAATGAAATAAAATTGATTTTGCAGTCCAGAGCAGAACCTCAAAGACGCGTCAAAATTTGGGTTCGATCTTTACGGGTTGCAGACCGGCAGGAAACATAAGACAAAGCATGCACACCTAACAAATATGATGGTGAAGTTTGACCATCATTTGTAATTTTCTTTTTGTATTCTTCGATCAATCAAATTACTTGAGCATTCTTTTCAAGATATCAAAACCGGATGCAGACTCATTGCCTATCTCATTTTTATTAATCTCTTAGTCCGATCGTGACATGTGACAGGTGCAACAATGATAAAAATGACAGGGTTTATTCTATACTTGAATAACAATGTTTTTTAATAGGAGAGAAAAACAACGGTTCCTCTTGTTAATGGGAGAAAACGATATGGATAGAAAAAATAGCTATGGATAGAGAGAGATGGAGTGACGTTGTCGATGATGGTGATTTGACTTGAATAACAGCGACTATAGAAAGAGACAAAGTGGTGCTGTCGATGATGGTGGTCTGAGAAAATGATGCAAAGTAAAAACGTGGCCTCCATACTGTTGACAGAGATGTAAAAAAAGGACTCCACACTGTCGTTTTTGGTAAAAGAAAAAAATGAAGATCTACGCCACTCATTTTTGCACCTGTCACATGTCACGATCGGACTAAAAGATTAGTAAAAATGAGATAGGCAGAGAATCTGGATCCCTTGTAATATATAGCATTAATTTTGGGTAATAATTTGGGGAAATTATATTAAATGTCCTCAAAAAATAGTCTAAAAGTTCTAGAAAAAAGTTGATCGATTTTTTTCTAAATAAAACTTCAATTATTTTTTATCCGTTTTTCATTTACACAACAACTCACATGTGTGAAACGTTAAAATATTCGACAAACGTGACATAATATCTTGCGCAGAATCCAAATGGACAAAAAAAATTATTAAAGTTTCATTTGGAGTAAATAACATCAAACATTTTTTTTTTAAGTTTAAAAATGATTTTTTTTTTTTTACCAAAAATGAATTTATCCTTCCTAGGTAATTTTGAAATGGGTAGACAAAATGAGACTAACCCGATATGAGTCCCGTGAGTTCGAGTTGTGCTCCTCTAAATTATTATAATTGTTAAAAAAATTTCTTTCTAAAAAAAAAAAGAAAAGAAATTAAGCAGAACGATGTTAAAACACATATTAGAGTGTCTCACTCATGACTGCATGACTAGAAAAAAGTGCTAAACTAGACCCAAGATTATGGGTAGAGAGAAATCAGAATATAATATAACAGTATCTATGGTTTCAGAGTCAATATTCAGGAAGTTCTTATGAAGCAGATTTTTACAAGAGCTCTTTTATCCCCCAGCACTGGTAATCCTGGTTTCAATCCACTACACAATGTAGTCACCTTATTGCAACCAAATAATTTTTTTTTCAACAAAAATATATACAACACTGTTAAAAGAAAGGGCAATCTAAACTCAGGCAACAGCAAATCAACCTGCATATCAAACAATAGCACTGTCTGCTTTAAGCTACATAGGTACTAGAAAACCATACTGACATCACTCCTGATGAGCCTAATGGAAATTTATGAGTCTGTTCTTGCAAGGTCATGTTTGACACCACCTCCAGGAGCTAGTACAGTTTCCTGCTATAATTAAATTAACATGAGCAATTTAGAAGTGACATATAAAGCACTTCACTTAAGCATGGTAGAAGGTCCTAGAAATGTTGAAATGGTGAAATGGTTTAGGATTATGATTCTACCATTTGCATGAAGAACAGGTGACATTTAACATATAAGCCAATTTCAGGGTTAAGACAAGTGTAATAAATCGTTTACCACAGTTAAAAGAGGAGGTCTTTTACCAGGAACAGAGAATTATTTGACTAGAATGCATCTTGTTGGTGATGCCTCGGCAGCTGGCAACCTTATAGGTAAACAGTGGAGAGTGTATAACCCCGGTTGAATATCTTCGAGGTTAAGTCCTTCCACTAGGATGATTTCCTGAACAATTTGTATGGACTTAGAGATATCACTAGCAGTTTTCCACTTTTCTTTCTATCATAAATTAATTAACATCTTACAGCAACTTGCTTTGAGATTTTGCATCATTTATTCAGTAATTTTCATTTTCACGACAAGAGGCATGTCATTTGGCCAATGAAGCATAAAGTAGCGAAATGTCAAGATTCACATTCGCCAAATGCCCAAACAAGTGACAGAGAAGAGAGCGTCAAAGAAGAGAATATCTAAGCAGATACATAAACATTCATCAAGGAAAATGTCTCCTGACTCCAAACCATTTGGATAAATAATGAATATTTGACATTCTTCTCATGATAATGAATATTTAACGTTCTGCCAGAAATTTATGATAGAATTGATCGTAGAGTCCAGGCAAATGTTACAAAAACAGTGAAAGCAGCAAGAAAACACTTTCGCCCACATCTTTCAGATTGAAAAACTATTCTTTGAATGATTAACAGCTTATAACAATAAAAAGAAAAACTTTCACTTACCCTGCTTTTTAGGAATACAAGATGAGTTGGAATGGATTCAACATATGCAGCAACAGATAAGTAATCAAGTCCTACATTTTATGACAGGTGTAACTGTTAGTTTTGTAAAAGACTAGCTTGATATAGATGCAATATATAGGGAATGGAAATCACGGAAACCCAATTGTTCAAATCGTACGTGTTATTGAATGAAAAGAGACTCATTTCTGATATATGAGGGTATTAGGACAATGCTACAACATCCAGTAGAGATATATGGACCACTACCAGATAGCCTATGTGAGTTACAATCGATGGAGTGGAAATAAAATTTCAAACAAACAAAGAAATAAAAAATAATAATAATAGACTAATTCTCTCAAGTGCCTTCAATTGAAAATGTCAAATATTAGTGCACAAGATGCTCGAGGCGGCAACAAGAAAGGAAAAAACAGAGATAATGTAAGTATCTTTCTATCGTTGCTCTAAATCAACTAGAAAGATCATGTGTCTTACCAACAAGTTTAATATCAGTGTTTTCTACCAACCATTTTGCCCCATCCTTCATGAATCCCACATAGCTTGAGTCGAACTCCTTTTTCCTCATAAGCTGCCTGAAAATAACATAAGTTCTAATCACTCACTTCTTTTCTGTTGAACTTACTGGATAAAGTAGTCCTTTATATCATAACTACCTCTTCGATTCATATATGTACAGACAAATGTGAAGTCCAGTTTAGAATATATTCTGCTGCAATCATTTTCTTGAACAGGAAGTGAATGAAGACACGGTATAAAATGATTAAAAAATCAACAACACTCGTCCTTCCTTTTCAATAAAAAATTGAGGCACTCATTGGGAAACTACCTAATCTCATCCAGCAATTTTGCAATTTTTATAAATCAATTTGTCAGAATTTGATTCAGTGAGTCTTACAAGCTAACAAGATCACGAAAAACTTCTCAACTTTACTTTAAAATTCAAGTTCCCTCTTCAGGTAGAGACATTTACCACTGCAAAACTACTGCAGCACTGAAGTAGAGCTATCAATGAAGATTGAAATGTATAGCTTACAGCCCTTAGACATTTACAAGTTCATTTTATGATAGTGGACCAACACAGGATGTATGTTTAACATGTGACAGGGAGGAGAATAGGCTCTTTTCAAAATTGGAATCAGTAATCCGGAAGGAAGAAAGATATTTCTCACTTAAAATGCAGATTGTTACACAGATTTAATGTAGCAAGTAATTAATTTTACGTCAGCATAGTTCATGTCCGCGCTTGCATGAGAGGCCTGAGACATTATTAACAGACAGTATTCTGTGAAAACACAAGGATACAAGCTTTGGTTCTATCACACATAGTGAAAGAAATTGAATTTCTAGGTATTATTGTGCAACAAAAGATGATTTTTACTTATATTCTTAAACATCTTGTACAATGAGTGAGATGTAGGTTTGGAGACAATATTACACTTTTAAGATTATATATATAGGGATCAAAACTTCAAAACCATTTCAATAAACACATCAGTGTTATGCCTATGTTGAAGAAACCAGCCTTAACAGCTGCAACAATTTCATTGAAAAAGAAGAGGCTGCTAACAAATGCCATAAACATAACTTCCTCCATTTAACCACACTTTCAAATAGTTCATCTAGATGGAAAAATGAACAAAAATATTACTCTGTAAGTTACCTATCAGTATTTAATGTTCTGAAAAGCACACGACGTACACCTTTGGGGATGTTCAACGACATCATAACTTCAGCTGAAAGAAGACATTGTTTAACAAAACCAAAATCAAAACTAAGAGAGATAGATGACAAATATATATATACTCAGAACTTCAGATATAAATATACATATAGCTTCACAAGGTTTTAGTAACTTCAGAGTTCATAAGATGCAAAACGCAAAATAGCAGCCTTCTAATTAGTATAAGGATAGAAAGACCATAAATGCATATTGTATTTGTATCTACCAGAGAAGAAGGCAAATGTTTCAATATGGCAGTGATGTTGATCAAATTATCCATGGATGTCACCCATATGTAAAATTTCACAAGTATAATTGATAGCTAAAACCAATGCTAGAACCTATTTTGCTTTGGTCATTCCAGAAAACACATACTTGATGATTGTACTCTAATAAAATCAATAGGTCATTCCAGAACCTATTGCAGTGTTGCACGAAGAAGCATCCACATAATTGATGATTGTACTCTAATAAAATCAATTCAAAGCATGCAATATTGCGAATAAAATGAAACTCAACTAGAATCAACCACATACTGGTTATATTCGTATCCCTGGGAACATCAACTAACAGAGCAGGACCTGTTGCAAAAAAAATAACACAAACAAACAACATCAGTTACCAGTAAGTAATATAAAACAATGGACTAAAAATCAAAAACTGGTTGGTGGGGTGGTTATGTATAACCACCATTGAGCACTTGGAGGTCAAGTGAATCAACATCGAAGCCAGCATCAAACAAGTCATCAAAGAAGTGGCCTGGTGCATCCACATGCGTGCCAGTGTGTACTGAGAATTTCATTTGAGAGAAATTGGCAAGTGAACCATTCTTCATTCTTTCAAGGGACCATATGAACTGGCCAACCCCCTTCTTGGACTCCCAAGAAGGTGACTCCTCCGTCGTGCGATGGCTTATATCAAATATTTTGCCATCAGCATACACTTCCCTCCGCTCCGGAACCGGTGTAGGATCCCCGGTAGCTAATAAACTCCGGCCAGTTATCGTGATGCAGAGTAGCAACACAAGGTCAAGGTGGATTATAATCTCCATTATTACTATGGATTCTTACTGTTGGTTGTAACTTTCTGTGGTGATTATCTTGACTAGTGCAGTGAACAAACCATGTCTAGGTGCTGCAAATCATGTTTTCATTATAATATACAAGAAACCAGTAGCTATCAGTTGCAGATGTATCGTCCAACTCGTGACGTGTTATGTTGGTTGAAGGATAAATTTTAGATAATGAAATTGTGGGATAAACACACACACACACACAGCCTCTTAATTTATTGCTATAAGCGAAATTTCAAAAGGCTGCCATAACTAACACAAAAGTCCCCTGTTCCGTTATTTATTTATTTATTTTTGAAATCAACTTTTTAACTGTATTTTGAACTTTTTATTTATCAAGTAAAATGAATTATTTTATCATTGACTCTAATATGTCTGTTAATACATATCTAAAAATATTTTTAAATCAACCTAAAATAATCATTAATTACGATGTCACCCCAAATCCAATAAAACTTTTAAAAAAAGATAAAAAAACAAAAGAACTCCATTAATTGTAAACTCCATGACCAATGACCATTGGATTTTCCTCAAGATAGGAGGAAATTGCAATTTTCTCTCATTGAGGAGGAGACTAGTGGACAATCTTCTCCAAATATTTTCTTCACAAAAGAGATCAACGATCAAAATAAATCACTCCTCTACGGAGGAGATCGATGATCCATTTTGCAGAAGAGAATTGAATCTCCTTTGCGAAGATCTTTGACTATTTCCTCTAACTAGAGGAAACTATATTGTATGATCTTCCCTACAGTAGGAGGAGACCGTCAATCTCTACCAACAATGGAGTCTGTCATCGGCAAAGTTTTCAATTGTTTTCATTTTCTTATTTTTCAACTTTTTTCGGCTCATATGGGCAATTTGGAATTTTAGATATCATGGCAATTTCATCTTTTTGGTGTCATCTGTTATTTTTAATTGTAGTTGACTAGCAATAGGGTATGTTTGTGCAAGGTTTACACATCTTTTTGAAATCTTGCTTATAGCAATAATTTCTGCCTGAAGTTTTTAACTTTATAATTTTCATAATTCATGGACAGCCTACTACATTTAAACTATCATCCGACAAGGGTTATCCTGTAATCATATTATGTTAAACTATTTCAGTACATATTTTCAACCCAGTGACTATTCATTGATAATTGTTTAGCATGTAAAATAACAAAATGATTACCCAAAACCCACCATCGATCAAATGTCCAACAAAGTGCCTGATATGATTCATTATAAAAGTATGTACATATATTTATTTACAAACTAAACTGCGTTTCTGCTGCTACATGCATGCATATGATCTGCCATTTATTTTGTTTCATGTACAGTAGTTGCTTTTTCCATTTAACAACTATTGACCCATCACCGGTTCCTGCAAAGAATAAGCAAAAACTTGCATGAGCAAACATGACGTCAATATTATTTTTAGTTTTCATTTAAAAGTGGTAAGACAGACAAACGAAGCATAAAGAATATAAAATTCTTCAATAAGCTAGGTGTACCACATGATCTGTATGTTTGTCTGCTTCCTAATTCTCTGAACCAACACCATCATCGATACAGTTCTAAATTCGATGTATGCATTGATAGTATAAAATATAATGTTCTCATGAAAAATGTTATCAGTATCAGGAATACTGTTTTTGCATCAAGCGAACATAGGCTATATATCAACCTATAAGGTAAACTGCAAAAGTCGATAACTTACATGGGAAAAAGCATCATTTAATGAGAATGCATCTTATTGGTGATCCCTCAGAACCGAACAACCTTAGAGGCAAGCAGTGGACAGAATAGATTCCTGCTGGGACATCATCGAGTTTAAGGCCTTCGACAAGAATGATTTCCTGAAGAAGCTGATTAGTGTTAGTGCTTACTTATGAGTGTTCAATGCTACTTTTTTTCAATTTTGAGTACACTATTTCAATCAGTAGTCATTATTAATAGTAGAGGAACAATTGATAATTGCAGTTGTGGAAAAACTAAAATGAAAACTAAATAATCAAAAAATATTTTCTTACCCTGTTCTCATGGAAAACAAGATGAGATGGGACTAAATCATCAAAGGCAGCAGCAGACAAGTAATCCACTCCTACAATTAACAATGATGTCAGTCCTTTGCAAGCAAATGTCAAGAAAATGGACACAGCATAAAGGAGATGTTCCAATAAAATATCTGAACAACACATGTAACTGAAAGAATGATTGCCGTTTCAAATATAATTTGAAGGTAGTGAAATATTATAAAGAAAATTTAGTATAAAAACATGTCTACATTATATAAAGAATAAGCAAATCTCCTAAGGAAATCTGTAAACCAAAGGAGTACATAAGTTATAATTAGACGCTAAATAATGCATATGAATCGCAATCGACAAAATAGAGTAGCAAGGAGAGGAAGAAGTGGTCATGGCTTCAACTCCTACACTTCTTGCAGATGTAATATAGGAGGATAGAAAGGACCAGGTCAATGCAGTTGTGATGGCCTTCAATTTGCACGTTCTTCAAACTTTTCTGGTAGATGTTTAACAAATAAACACGCCTTTTGTCATAGATATAAATCAAGACATTACATCCTAATAGCTAGTTGTTGAACACACATGATGAGGATTAATAAGAACATTGTTGATACGGCTGGTTTATCCACAACACGCAACAATGACATCACTAATATTAGAACATAATGGTATGTGTAGACTGTACAGCAAAGACCAAAGATGTGTCAAGAGGGATATCGTTAGAAGAACAAATGATTTTGCATTGTCAAAAGGACACATGTTGGCACAATGGAAGATAGTGAAATATGAGTTAGGATGTTTAGTATTTTGCAAATCAGCATTATTGTAATCGATGCAACGTACTAACAAAGTCCTGCAATCAATCCTGTTAAAAAGCCACTAGAAAAATTTCCTCCCAGCATGACAACTAGTGGGTAAGGATGCTTTAGCTTTCTCCAGTTCCATATTTTTCATCTAAGAACATAAAATATGTAGTAAGAGAGCAAGCAATAACAAATGGGGTGTAGCAGAATCACAATTCATAAACGATGATATGACAACTTTGTATCAGATACTGATTGGAGTTCATCAAATAGCCCGTTACGGATGGTGTAAAATTAGCAAAACTATTTCAGGTTTTCCCTACAGTCATCCAGTTTGTGACAATCTACCCTCAGAACGGTGACCAAAATAATAATAATAATAATAAAATTCATAGATGAAGAGGTTCAGCTGTCTGAATATTGATTCTTAGAATAGTTTCAATACAGATTTAATTATTAAGATAAATACTGATTTGCAGACAACCTATATCTTACCAACGAGTTTAATGTCCGTGTTTTCGACCAACCATCTTGCCCCATCTCTCATGAAACCGACATAGCTTGTGTCAAACTCCTCTTTGAGCATAAGCTTCCTGAAATTGAACAAAACATTAAAATGGATCACCATTATATAAAAATGGTACAGCATAACACCATTATATATATATAAGTTATATATAATATAACAAAATGAATTACCTGTCAGTATTTGATGTTCTGAAAAGCACACGACTTACTCCCTTGGGAATGTGTAAGGATTCCATTACTTCAGCTGTGAGAAATAACCTTTATTATAAACTAATGGACACAAAAGCTAGAGATGAATAAAAAACCCATAGGTTATGAAATTGATGTTATTCAGCTCTGGATGTAAACTCGAAATTAAGAATTGTATTTCATAATGGAAATAAAAGTAGTAGAAGATATAAGGGGCACAGTCATTATGACATAATAGAACCCTCAATGGGAGAGAAACATTTATTGACAAACACTAGAAGATTTATATTAGACCAATAAGAATTACCACCTCTCCCCGCTATTTTAGGAGAGAACTACAACATCTCACTACACAAGAGGAAAAGTAAAAAAAAAAAATCAATTCACAAAAGAGGGCAATATCAAAATTACGTACCAGTTATGTTCTTATCTCTGGGAACATCAACTAACAGTGCTGGACCTAAACACATAAAAACGACACATGTATATGATAAGGCAACCGTTCAAATAATAGCTTTACGAAACTGGCACATACTAAACGTATCCATTCTTAATAGTTTTTAAACTTTTATTCATTTTGGCTTTTGGGACAAATTAATCATCCGTCAACTAATTTCAAAATTACACTCATATCTTTTTACATTTTAACTAAAAAAACTGGGAAAAAAAAAAGACTAAAAGTAATTGAAAAAAAAAAAATTGCCATTGGTGATCAAGGCCATACACAGAGAGACTTGAAAACTATTTAGAATATTGGGTAAAAATTAAAACTCTTTTTTCTCAATAGACTATTTATGTGTATTTTGCTATAATCTATGCATGACAATATATGAATATTGAATCACATAAACAACAACATAGTAAAGCCAAAGAATCGATAAATTAGAAATCTAGTGATACCATTCAAGACATCCAAGTCAAGAGTGTCAACATCAAATCCAGCATCCAAGTAATGATCGATCATGTGGCCAGGAGAGTCCACGTGAGTCCCGGCATGCACCGCCATCTTCAACACCGAGTAGTTGTAAAGGGAGCCGTTCTTCATGCTCTCCTGCAGCCATACAAACTCACCTAGACCCGCCACGCCCGCCGTGTACCGGTGGGTGATGTCGAATATACGCCCGTTCCCGTACACCTCCCGCCGAAGCGGCTTGACTTCGTTGCAGGTGGTGTTGAGGATTGCTAGAGTAAAGACGAGTAGCAGAACATGAGACTTAATGGTGGCGTTTCTGATTGTAGCCATGGTTAGCTTTCAAGTCACTGAAAGAATGCAGTACGCATCGCCACTGAGACGTCCTGAATCCTGATCCTGTTAGTGTGTTTTGTAGTGTCGGTCAACACCTTCCTTAGAGTTTTATCGGTGCGTCCGCGTTGCACAGTCTCCTTTATTTATTGACACATTTACTACTTTGTCATATTTCTGTAATAAAATAAAAGTAGAAGGGTAGTGTTGACTCATTCTTAAAATACAATATCAAAAAAATACAATACATTTAGCCACTAAAATCATACCGTATTATGTAAATTAGTTTTCAACATCACATTATGATCCAACTTTTGTTCAAAATTATTGATGATTTAATAAACTAATAATTATTGGTAAATACAATGAATTTTTAAATCTCTTACTTCAAATGTTTGATCTTTGTCTTTAAAAATATTAATTTTTGTGGACATGAACTGTTAAATTAAAATTAGATTTTTATAAGACTGATGTTTACCGATTACTTGCCTTTCAAGTTATGGGTTCAATTAACAAGTCCCACCTCTAATATGGACAGTTTTTTCACTTTGTGTGAATTACCGTCTCCTGCATAATGGGAGGAGAGTCCTAAGTCACACCACAAAGTTTTGCTGCAGTTGGTCTTGGCTCTAAGTCACACCACAAAGTTCTATTGCAGTTGGTCTCGATAGTATCCTCGACTGGTCCCACTAATAAAACAAATTGTAAAAAAAATAATAAAGACTAATAACCAGCATATTCCGATTACTAACAATAGTAGTGACTAATGATGGCAAAAGCCACCAATAATATTAAAAAACTGCTCATACAAAACGTAGCTAAAACATGTTACTGATGATCAAACCAAGAACTTAAAATTATCACTGTAAACTCCACTATCTATCTGCTGCTCCATGTATGCATTACCTACCATGTATCTTAAAACAACCTTGATATCCTATGTCTTATTCCATTTAACACCTCTGACTCTTAACATTTACGTCCTGCAACAAAAACCAACTGGCATGAGTAAACATACCATCTTAATCATTTCCAGTTTCACATAATAAACGAACAGCTACAGACTGAAAGGCAGAGCAATAGTAAAAATAGGAATATCTTCAATGGGACGACTGTACTACGTTATTTGTATGCTTATCTAATAGAAATTTGCCACCTATGAATTAATATTTGATATCTTCTTCCAAATTATCTCGACCACCTCTATGATAAATGGTTTTTCAGTTTAGGCAGACATACCACTTAAGCGATGACGTTGTAAATCAGTTCTTATAAAAATAATGTTATGCAGGCTATCAAGTGTTAATGTAAATTGCAATACTTTAGAACTCACATGGGAAAAGCATCATTTTATGAGAATGCATCTTATTGGTGATCCCTCAGCACCGAGCAACCTCAGCGGTAAGCAGTGAACAGAATACATTCCTGCTGGGACGTCGTCAAGTTTAAGGCCTTCTACAAGAATTACTTCCTGAAGAAGATGATCAAATGTTAGTGCTGACTTATGAGTGCTTAAAACTAGTTTTTGTCTCCGAATTCTATTCACCAATCAATGACTCTCTTTGAAATTGAGTGTGATATTTTTATTCAGCAGCCAGCAATACTTGGTAGAGAACAGTAATTGTAGCTATGGATAAAATTTAAGAAAAGAACATAAAAGATTTTCTTACCCTGCCCTCCAAAAATTCATAATGTGATGGAAGCAAATCATCATAGGCAGCAACAGACAAGTAATCAATTCCTACAATTAACAAGAGAGTCAATTTTTTGCCAGAAAACATCACAAAAGTGTACACATCGAAAAGAGGGAAATGTTCCAATAAGTGTCACAACAACACATGTTAAAAAAGAAATGATTGCAATTTTAAATAAATTCTGAATGTAGCCAAATATTATAAAGAAAATTTGGCATAAAAACACATCTACGTTAAGTATAGAGTTTATGGTAATCTCTCAAGAAAATATGTAAACCAAAGCAGTAACAACTGAAAAGCAGGTATTAGGAATGCATATGCATCAGAGTTGACAATATAGTGCTGGGACAGATAGGAAGGACCGAAGTAGACATCATAGGTTCAACTTTTACACTTGAAGATGAAAGATGGAACATGGGAGGTAGGAAGGGGCGAAGTCAAAGTTTCTGCCATGGTAGTATATTTTTTTAAGCTTTTATGGTACATATTTAATGACCAAAAAAAACAAGGACAACACTAATTACTAATTAGAACATAATGGTACATGTAGACTATACAGTGAAACCGTAGCACGTCAGGTGGGATGTAGATTGAACAGCAGCTGATTTAACAATGTCAGAAAGATTATAGGTGTTGCAAAAGGCCAGAGAATTAAAGATCAATTAGACTGTTAGTATTTAGCAAACTTGCATTATTTAACCAACTCCAGACAGTTAGGACTTAGGATATGATAAGTTGATCACTTGACTTGCACTCGAATGTAATAAGTGCAAGGAATTAGTATGTCAAACAATCAGTCATATTGACAGTGTAACTAGTAAGATTTCCTTTCTAGTTAAATAATGGATAAGTATTCTTTAACTTTCTACGATTTTTGATGCAGAAAGTAACAATATAAATGCTGTGGTAAGTGATAAAGAATCGAGTATGGTGCAGCAGAAATGCAGAATCACATCTGATCATGTGAAAATGTTGTATGAGATCTTAATTTGAGTTCATCAAATAGCCCATAACAGGTAGTCAAAGATTGGCCACAGTAATTCAAGTTTTTCCCTACTCGTTCATTTTTTGACAATCTACCATCTAGGTGGTCCTAAAAAATAATACAACATTCATAGGTAAAGAGGTTCAGCTGTCTCAATATTGATGATTCCTACAATACTTCAACACAGATTGTGTATCATATTTGCAGGAATAGCCCTTAATATCTTATGAGTTTAGGCAAATCAACAGTTATTCTCATTCCTGTTTGAGTTATAGGTTCACAGTCAACATAATTCAAGCCTCGATGAGGTCATCACAGTTGATCATGTAAAAATCCTATTTGATCTTGATTTGAGTTCAACAAGAGCCCCTCACAGGTAATCAAAGATTGGCTATAATTTTCCATTTAAGTCAGTTAGTGACAATATACCATCTGATGGTGCCCAAAAAATAATAAGACAATCATAGATGAAGAGGTTTAGCTGTCTGAATATCAATCCTACAATCAATACAGATTGTGTTTCTTATTCGTAGCGTCATTAACATTAATAAAGAATCTCATGTGCTTAGAAATGATCAACAATTGTTTTCATTCTATTTTGAATTATTGGTTGAGAGTAAACATAAAGATACCCAAACTTCTGTATTCCAACAATTTTCCCTAATAATTTCAATACACGGAACACAATTAGGGCACATGTTAAAGTCAATTATCCATACCGATAATTGACATAAGGACAAAATTGCACAAACTCCCAAACATCAAGTTATAAAATTTTATCTTTATTCAATTATCGGTACTGATAATTGATCTTAACGTGTGTCCCAAAGGCAAATGTTAACATAATCTACATAATTAATCATGATTATCACTTGATTACTAAATCCCAAAAGACAAAACAAAATAGGAAAAGTAAAAAGATCTGAACCTGTACGACATGCAAGTGAAAGAATTGTATCTTATCATGCATAAAATAGTGAATGAAACTGTCATGCAACTAATGAATAAACATTAATATTTCATAAGTCATAACTAAACAAGTCTGAATCTTGAAATGAATTTCAACTACTTTCATATAACATAAAAAGGTAAACAAAGGCATGCCTTAGATATATAGCTTAAAACTATTGAAGACAACAAAAATCTTACCAACAAGTTTAATGTCAGTGTTATCTACCAACCATTTTGCCCCATCTTTCACAAATCCCACATAGCTTGTGTCAAACTCCTTTTTAAACATAAGCCTCCTGAATTTGAAAAAAAATATTAAAACGGTCCGCCTTAATATTAAAAGAATTCAGCCTAATGGCAATATAATCAAATGATTTACCTGTCTGTATTTAACGTTCTAAAAAGCACACGACGTACCCCCCTAGGAATGTGTAAGGACTGCATTACATCAGCTGCAAGAAATAAACTTTATTATAAATAATGTACAAGAGTTAGGGAAAAATACAAGATAAAAACATTTTGTTATTTGTCATATGTAGATATTCAATTCATTTCGTACTGCTCTAAAGTATACTATCCAGCAGGTTAAAGAAAACCCTCTCTAAATACACAAGCATATACACAGAAGCAAAGAAAGGTTATTGTTTTTTTAACTTAATTAAACTTGTTGAACCAAGCTAGAGATCCTTTGGGTATACACACATAATACACAAGATATCCACAAAGAGGAATGTCATCATATAAATTTCTAACAAAAGCTTTTGGGTAGGTAGAAAAAACATAGAAAGAAAAGCCTATATATGCACTAGCTTCTCTCTCTGTTGCATTAAAGACAATAAGGAATGTAGATATAATCCATGGCACATAGCACTAAAAACAATAATAAATGTAGATATAATTTATGGCACATAACCTAATAGTACTAGATAGCAAAAAGAAATAACAAAAAAATTAGAACCGGAAACCCAAGAGAAAAAACACTAATCACTATAAAAGAAAAGGTCAAAACTTTACAATCAAATTCTTCTAATTACTAGAATAACTTCCATCATATGGCATATACTTGAGACAGCGTAGCTCACAAGATCTTCCACATACCAATCACCTAGCAGAAGGCATACTCTACTATTAGAGGTCAAAAGTGAAGTATCCACATTACAGCAAAGGATTGAGATGCAAATTCAAATCTACTAACTTTTTTACTTTAAGCCAATATCACAAAAGTAACAAAATCACATATTTCAGCAACATAGATAAATTATTCTACAAAACTAAGCCATTGTATGCAAAAGATTTACTAAGATATATACTAGCATTAAAGAATGTGAAAAATGGCAATCCAAGTACATACCGGTTATGTTCTTATCTCTTGGAACATCAACCAACAAAGCAGGACCTACACGAACACAAACAAAAATACTTGGTATTAGAAAACAAAGAAAAACCCCACCAAGAGTCCAACAGCAAGAAGAGATTTTGACCATTCAAGACGCCCAAGTCGAGGGTATCGACATCGAAGCCAGCATCGAAGTAGTGATCGAAGACGTGACCAGGGGCGTCGACGTGGGTGCCGGCGTGAGTAGGCAGCTTCATCTCGGAGTTGTTAGCGAGGGAGCCGTTCTTGATGCTCTTGGGGAGCCAGAGGAACTGGCCCAGCCCATCACCGCCGCCCCAGTCCGGCATGTCGGGGGTGTAGCGGTGGCTGATGTCGAATACTCTGCCGCCGTCGTAGACCTCACGGCGGATGGGGGTGAGGCCGTCGGAGCGGGAGCAGTCGGAGGCGGAGGTGCCAGGGATGGTGGGGTAGGCAGTGTTGGCTGCGACTGTGAGCAGAAGTAAGCTAGACAAGAAGAAGAGAGACTGTGCGGTGGTGAGGTTGTCTGCCATGTTTGACTCTGAGTGGAGAATAGAGACGGTTGATGAGAGAATTACATGAGGACCAGACCTTGTGTTTGAATAGGATACTGTTTTCTTTCTTTTGGATTCTAATAAACATCATCTGCGTAAGTTAATTATTGATCTAGGACCGTTTGTTTTTTTTGTTTGTTTTTTTATACGTAGACTAAAATTAAAGGTAAAGGGTGGTTGAAATTTTAAATTTGAATAATATGTTTGTTTTTTTTCTCTTTATCTTTGAATATATTGTAAACTTGTTTGTTTTTTAAATTTAAAATTATCTAAAAACTAATAAGTTGATATTTATACCCTTTCTACTATTTATTATTATATAAATTTAATTAATTTAATATAAATATTTAAAAATAAATAATTTAATAAATTCTAAAATATTTTTTATGTACATATTAATAATGTTTTATTAATAATTAAAATATAATTAAAAAGATAATAGTATTATCCATATTTATATTTAAATATATTAATATATTTAAGAAAACAACTAAAAAAATAAATGTTTAAATTGTAAATTAAAATATATTATTTCAATTCTAAGACAATTTGAAATAAAGTGTATTTAAGTTGTACTTGTCAAATATATTTTTTATAAGTATCAGGGAATAAAAAAAAAATGAAAATTTGAGTAATATAAAGTTAAGATAAATTTGAAATTATGTTATTTTGGGGAAAATAGATTTTGAATAAAAACTTTTAAATGTTATTAAGTGATTTACAATTAAGTGAAAAGTTAAAAATTCTTACTTAATTTTTTCAGTTATTTTTTGGTAGTTTTAAGTGGTTTGACCACTTAAAAAACAAACGAAAATATCTTAATATGTGCAATTTAGCACTATTAAGTGTCAAGTGAAAAAAACAAATGGTCCCTTAGACAGGAAAGGAAAGATCAATTTGATACTGACAATTTATTCACTACTGTGTCCAAATATACACGTTTATTTGCATTGTATTTAGAATGATTTGAAATTAAAATATAAATACGTATATATTTATGTATGTATATATATAAATATGTATACAAAATTTTAAATGTTATTAAGTGATTTACAATTAAGTGAAAAGTTAAAAATTCTTACTTAATTTTTTCAGTTATTTTTTGGTAGTTTTAAGTGGTTTGACCACTTAAAAAACAAACGAAAACATCTTAATAGGTACAATTCAGCACTATTAAGTGTCAAGTGGAAAAAACAAATGGTCCCTTACACAGGAAAGAAAAGATCAATTTGTTCACTATTGTGTCCAAATATACAGGTTTATTTGCATTGTATTTAGAATGATTTGAAATTAAAATATAAATACGTATTTATTTATGTATGTATATATATAAATATGTATATATTTTTTTTGTCTGTATACATATATTTTTATATTAATTATATCATTAGTTAAAAATTGAATCTATTTAATGGGTCGGGTTTATAGTAAGTCCCTCTAATCTGGTTCGGACTTGAGGAGGAAAGTTGCAACCCATTTGGGACAAGGGTTGGGTTTGGTGCACCCTTAAAAAATTTTGAATCGGATTTGAACGAGCTGACTTGAACTTGGTCCAATTTATTACCATCCCTAGTAATGACCAATTGCAGCGATATGAAAACTGAACACAAGTTTTACAATGATACATGTATCGACTCAATGGGTTTCTAGATGGGAAGTACTGTGCATTTTGAGTTTTTTGAACACTTCATTTTTTATTTTTAAAAGTCTAATTTGGAAAGCAACCTTGATTCAATCTATACTGAGCTGTTCAGTTGTTGGTATCTTGGTGTAAACTGCTTTTTTTGAATGACTCAAGCCAAGTAAACTAGAGACTTCTTACAATTGATTACAATTGAAAGAGTGTCGCATTGATTGAATGATGGCTGCAACTTTCTTAGTGAGGAGACATAAAGTTACGTACCCATGAAAAGTGAAAACTATAGAGGGAATCGCGAAGGTTGTTGATGGTCATACACGTCTTGAAGCATTAATTTTATTGTACGTTTACTTCACTTAGAGAAATCTGAATGAGAATCGGAATAAAGTATCGGAATCAGAATAAGTTGTTTACTTCAACTGTAGGAATCGAAATCGGAATCAGCAGTATTCCCATTGAGTTGTTTACTTTACTTTGAAATCGAAATGATTAATTATAAATTACAAAAACAACCTTAATTAAATTGATTAATTATAATAGTGTGTAGTTTTTATTATAATATGTAGTTTTTGTTAATATCAAATAAAAAACCGTACATTACAATTAAAAAAAAAAATTGTATTTTATTTTAATAGTTCACTATGATAATTAAAAAATTGGTGATAAAAAATAAATGGTGTACAATTTTTTATTATAATAAGCAGTTTTTTTTTTAATATCAAATAAAAAACTGTAAATTACAATAAAAAAAAATTATATATTATTTTAATTGTCCACCATGATAATTAAGAAATTAATGATGAAAAACAAATAATGTACAGTTTTTTATTATAATATGCAGTTTTTTTTTTTTTTAATATCAAATAAAATTGGTTTTTATTTTTTATTTTTTAGGAAATGGTATAAGAGACTTTTCGTTTTGATAAAGGAAATGTGAATGAGATTCTCATTCCATAACCCCAAATTGATGCGGGATCCACACTTTCATTCCATTACAGATGAATTTTAAGCAAGTAAACGCTATCAATCAATCACATTCTCCAATCCATAAAGTAAACATATATTGAAATGATTTATTTATTTAAACAAAATCCCCCTCAGCATAATGTGAAAGAAATTTGATCATGAGAGCTTTTATATCTATACAACAACTTGTCACTTAATGAGTTTTATTAAATTTTTCTAGTGAAAGTTTATATTTTTATGTATGTATATGAATATAAATATGCATATATGAATGTGTGTGTATGTGTATATAAATATAATGTTTTTCAGGTCCGAGCTTATCGAAAACTTAAGTACCAGTTCACTATTAGAGCTTCAAGCTTTGATGGCCAAGCCAACACTAACGATAAAGAGGAGTTTGGATCAAAAAATATACAAGGGTTTTCAAGACAAATGGAGGTGGTATTTAATCTCTCTTTCATCCATTTTATTTGTTAAAAGTTTTATCTCTGGTAAAATTTGGATTATTATATATCTATGTGTAGTTATTATTGAAGTGAAGTTGAACTACATTATGTCAACCTTAAGCGAGCCTCGTCGGTCAACTTTTCTTGGAACCTGACAACCTGTGTCCTACACAATCAGAATAGAGGGAATGTGGACGATCTTGACACTGATGCAGTGTCGGTCAAAGATCCTCTGATACTCAAGTTAGTAGAACTAATCGTAAAAATAAAAAAAAATAAGGCAATAAGAGTAAACATCGTTCGACTAAGAGTAGGACGAAAAATACTAGTGTTGTTAGCTACATGGCAGCGTTGACAATGGTTTAAGGCGGTGATCCAATATTGAGAAGATGGCACCAGATGGCATAAGGATAGTGGTCTTGTGATAATGATGTACTAAGGTAGCCTTGAGCTGATGGAGGAAAGGATGTCCTGCAGAATGCTAAGGGTGGTAGACTATTGTTGTCTAAACTTGAAAGTTAGTCAGAGTTGGAGTTTTTAAGTAGTCTAATGTGATTTTGACAAAGTGATGGTATGTATGAGAACTAGAATGAATTGATCTGATTGTTAATTCCCCTTTTATAGATATCCCATGCTACGAAGTCGAACATAGCCTAATTTGGATAGACTTAGAAGTTTAAGTTTAGATAAAACCAAGGAACGTCATAGTCATCCCTAATTCTTAGGAGATGAGATTGATTCTCATTCATATTATGTTCCAATTTCGTAGGTGGTTGAGTCTTGTTAGAACTAGACTTATGGTGAGTCAGTTGACGAAGGTATACAAATGTGGAGGACCTTGTCGAGTCGACTGGACCGTTAGGCCCATAATGGTTGACTGGATCATTGGACTGGTCCATTGATGTGTTTTGGGCCATATCCTATATTAGGTCGACTAAACTATTGGGTCGGTCTACCAAATGCAATTGGGCCTGGGTTTGATCAACAAAACATTAGACTTATTGGTTTGACAGATGTTAAATCGTAAGCTTATGTCAACTGACTCGTTGGGCCATCATTTCTCAATGAACTCTAAGCTTATGTTTCTGGGCTTAGGTTTTTTTGCCACTACAATAATAAATATATATGTATATGTATATAAATATAATGCTTTTTAGGTCAATGTACAAGATTTGTTGAAGTTATCAGGTTTATGAGAAAAAAAATTAGTTTGTAGAGTTCATTCGAGAATAAACCAAAGGAGAAAAAAAGAAAAGAAAATAATAATTATGTGAGAGTTTTTTTTTTCCTTTTTTAAATTTTAGTTTCTTGGTTGTATGTTTGGTTGGTGTTAATAAGGGCTTAGAAATGGAAAGGATTGATAATTTCTTCTTGTTTGCTTTTTGATGTGAAATTCTTTTTGGAAGTAAAGGAGAGATAAATAAGTTGTGTTGGTGGTGAAAAAGTACTACTTTGATAGAAAGGAAAAACCAAAGCAAACCAATGTATATGAATTATTGGATGATAAGATCATAATGATGGATGTATAAGCAAATTATTTTATACTTAAGTCTTTTTATAATTTGTATTGATGTCACATAATTTATTCATGCATGAAGCTCAACTCCGTCCTAGGACTTTTGCTTCATAATATATTCATGCATGAAGCTCTTCTCCATCCTAGGACTTTTGCTTTTGTTTTGGTTTTTGTAGTGAACACAAGAAATTATGAAAAACCATTTGGATTAAATTATAGTAAAGCCAAAATGGGGCTTGTGTGAAAAGATTCATCATTTGTTTCGTTACCTTCTGAAAGGTAATCTATATATTGATTCAAAACTATAATAAATATGGACTATCCTAGAGATCTATATATTTGGATTTACATTCCTAAAAGCTATAAAAATAAAAACTGATGATTAAATGCCTATGCAAATTGTATATGATACTTGTTTTAAGAGTAACTCTTTACTGTAAATCACTAAGGTAAGGTTTGTTGCTTTAATATGTAAATGCAACTTTTGACCAAATTGTTGTGAAATATCTTGACTGATGATTAAGTGGCATGGAAAGAAATAATGTTTAAGGGTATTATCAATGTGGCCTTCATTAAAATCATGAATAATCTTGTTAACTGTTACTTTTACTTAGTCACATTAATATTATATAATCTTTCTTTTACTTTAATGTTGATTTATTGATATGAATGTGTTAAGTGATTGTTTTGTACTTGCATTTTGAATCTCCTATCAACAGGAAAAGTCAGAGCTTTCTCAAGGGGGCACAAGTGAGAATGAACAAGGAAGTAAAGTTAAAGTTGAAGTCACGAACAATAATAGAGAATACATGATATACTTCACCATGGTCATAAGCTGTTTAATTGCATTTGTCTTACTATTTTAACTTTGGTCCACTTTTCTGATGTTTTCGATTTTCTAGTATTTGATAATTGTAATTGTTAACAAATAAAATAGGTAAAAGAGATATTAAATGCCACATTCATTTTTCTTGAGAAATCATGTATATTTTAGATCCAAACTCCTCCTCATCGTCGGTGTCGGCTTAGCCATCAAAAGTTGAAGCTTTATCTGTGAAATGACACTTCAGTTTTTTATTAGCTCCGATGGCCAAACAATAAGGCCATTATTGCCGCAGAGAGAAGGTTAAGCTGTTTCTGAACCGCCCATATGAACAAATGTGTTTTTTAGGCCAAAGGGTTAAAGAGTTTGAAAGAAGAGAGATTGGTGGTTTCTTCAAGGAAAGAAATGAGGCAACCATATAAGAAAGAGAGGAGAGTTGAAACTTGAAAGCGTTAAGTGTGAGTAGAAGGTTTAAGGTTTGAGGTATGAGATCTTGGAAAGTTATAAAAATATTAAACCTGAAACAAACTAAGGAAAGCTTAAGTCTTCATTTTTTTTTCTCAAACAATAAGAAAATATGTGTAGGCTCTTATAGTAGCTAAAAATCTAGGCTTGAAGCCTCTTTACGAATCATAGCCAAACTCGTTGTCCTACGTTAATTTACGATCTAAATATAAGTGTCAGTTGAATAGCCCAAGGTAAATTGGACATATCAAAGCCTAAGACTACCTAGGTAGATTGACTTAGTAGACCGAGTAGTCCAATTGGTATTTCGATCCATCAGACTTAGTCCAAATTACTCTCTTAGGCAAGTCTACAAGTTCGATATACGGTCCAACACCAACCCCAACCTACAAGGCTTATAGAACAAGCCTAGAAGTCTACCTTTCTACTTCATTCGTGACACAACCAACCTTAACACTATTTAGGATGCTTTCCTAAATGGTAGAAAGAAGATCAAAATAGGAAGTTACCAGTTTGGAACCAAGAATCTAGAGATCAACTAGATCTCTCTTAGGTTTTTTAGGATTCATTCTCCTTAGTTTATTTAGACTAGGAAAATATCTTGATATTTTTCTCGCTTATATAAATGGGCCTCAACCTCATAGCAAACACATACGATATCACTCACAAATGAGCTGTCGCTTACAGACCCTTTATTGGTATATCTAGAAATCTCATTCTGGTCAATTATGTGATTAAACTACGATGATCTACTACCTTCATCCTCCTCCTGCACTGTCTCTCCTCCAATGGCTCAATGCCCCTGTGCAGCTCCATTGTTACCAACCCTCAGTCAATGACTCTACTAGTGTCATCACTTCTGTGCCAGCCTGTCGCCCTAGGTATACGACTATGCTACCATCTAGCTACACCACTGTCTCAAGTTGTTACCAAAACCGGTCTATTTTCAGTCGACCATCATCGGTCGACACTCGTTATTTACTATTTTCCTTTGTATTGCTTATTTGATAGGTTTACTAACTTGAACATCAGAATATCTTCGATCGGCATTACATGATTAGTCTGGTAAGATATAGGTTGTTGGTGTCAAGCCCAAACCCAAGTAGATATAAGAGATTAATTAAAATTTAATTTATTATTATTAATTTAGTCGATTCAAGTTTTAAAAATAAAGAAATTTATGGATATATATCCTCTTGATGGACATTTAAAAAAAAAAATCAAGAAAATTGGGTGTAAAAGGAAAAATATCGTAGCAAAAGTGGGATACAAAATGTAAATTTACAAGTTGATAATGTTGTGGGTCATGTCCATGAAAACAATATATATATATATAATAATAATAATAAATTTTATATTTGGAAGTGGTGTCGATTGAGAAAAAAAAAAATAGTAAACAAATGAGAGTGGAGTGGTTAGGAAAGAAGGAAAAAAAAAATGGTGATAATATTTTTTTATAGAAAAAAATAGAGGTATGTGACCGATGACAATTTTTTTAAAAAAAAAAGAGGAATGTGTCAATCATACAATGTGAATAAGTCGGAGTATATAGATAGAGACCATGCGAATCAAAAGCAAATCACACATAAAACCAATAAAAAAATAATAATAAGCCGTAGATTTGAACGACTAAAACAGAAGTGCAGCAGTCAGAGTTAGCTAATAGGAGGCTCCAATAGTAAGGTACCTAAGATGAGTGGTTGCATACTAAACAGACTAGCAATTATTGACAATGTTATGGGGTCAGCTCTAATCAGGGATCCATTAAGTCACCGACAGGTCAGCAAGGCATCAGTATGAGAGTGGATAAACAATCTCCGTGTCAAAGATGTGGTAGACATCATGATAGGGAATGTCATTAGGGTATATCAGGTTGCTATCATTATGGATAGGTCGAACATTTTGGAAGAAATTGTTCTCAATTTAGGGAGGGGGGTGGGGTGGGGGAGGGGAGGGAGGTATTGTAGAGCAGAGATTGGGTTCTTAGATACAAAATGGTATCAGAGCAAAGAAATAGTAGGTTAATCCTTAAAAACTCTCGCATATGAGTGAGGTGGCGAAACGTGACTCTCTGCCCAAGAGCTTCATGAGGAAAGGACTACATAAAGAGGTGAAGTCACCCATGAAGTGCTATGATAGGTACTAGTTATTGCCCACCAGGTAGTTAGATTCCTAAGAAGTTGATGAGTGAGGCTTGCTCCACATTAGCACACTATAGTTCGATCCCATTAAAGTTCCTAACTATAGGAGACTCTGAAGAAACAAAAAACGCCTCCTTCTGCTACACACATCACCGGTGCTTCTTTTATATATGACACAAACAAATCCTAGAAATTTTTGGTGGGGAGTCTAAGGAACATGAGAATGATATATTAAGCAAATGTTAAGTTTAAGAATATATGTGTGTATGTCTCCTATAATCCTCAAAATATTTAAAATAATGAGAACTCAAATTATTTTACGTAACTTTAATACTAAAACTAAAAAACTAATGTGTGAGTGTGTGTCTATATATATATTTATATTATATATATATATATATATATTTTAAGGACTCCCAACCTTTTTTTCTATTTTTAATGTACTCCCAACCTTTTTATACCCCTGTAATTAGTTTCGTTTAGTGCGACACATATTATGCTTGAAAACATTCAAAGTAGTATAAAAATTGATCAAAAAAGGGTAAAAACAAAACCAAAACGAACCCCTTTTTGCAGCGAAAGTCCTTGACCTTTTGGACTGTTCTACTTGTTTGATTTTGATCACCAAATGTGAAATCGAAAGTTCTAATCAAAGTGTTAAATGCCTTTGCCATTTTTCTCTGTTATCTCACGATTTCTATTATCTGCATTTTTGCCTTTTGTGTTTTTTGCAAGTGTTGGTATTTTTTTAACTTACCATTCACCACTTTGTAAATATGTATTAGTAACTGCCTAGAGCAGTTAAGTCTGGGTTAACTGATAATAACTGCTCATGTAGTTATTGAGTTTTATCCAAATGGATCTTGGACTTGGGTTTGGGTCATCTTGGGTGGACCTGACCCATGACCCTATACATAGCCCAACAATATCTATTGGACTTGGACCCTCGTGCCAACTAGACCTGTACTCTGGAGTTTCGGTTCATGTATGTGAGCATTTGATTGCAAGTTGAACACTTTGGTATTGTTTTAGTTTCTCTTGTAAGAGTGTTCATTAACAGATTAAGAAATTCAAATTGTATGTGTTGATCTTAATTGACATCTCTTATTCAATTAGTATAAATATACTCAATTATTTAACATGCAACTTTTGATGAACACTTCTGAACTGTTAAAGAGTTAAATATCAACCACATTTCTCAAAGTTTAATTAAAATACATCAGGTGTCATTAGTTTTAAAATTCGTGAAGAATCTTATAATTATTTCTCCCAACTATCATTTTATAATCTGTGCAGTTGAAAAATAATTTTTAAAGTAGTATAAGAGTTTATGATGGATTCCAAAGTCAACAAGATCTATTTGTGCCTGAGATTTGGTTAACAACTTTCTCCATTAGGGATGTGACTAATCCATAATTTATACACGTAGCATGCTTGGAGAAAATAGCAGAATAGTACTCAAATTGAAAAAATTGATGTAGCCAATAGTGGTAGAGAATAAGGTAAAGGTCGGTAAATAATTCAAGTCTATCTTCTCCACTTACCAATCTAATAGACACCTGCCTTGTCTTGTCCATGATTGAAATTCAACTATTGTAGGCATAGCTCCATTATAAAAGAAAAATGGAAAATTCATGATGCTTAGTAGGGCACACACACTATTCTAAAAGGTAAATTTCATGTCTCTTCCAATCTTCTTAATATTAATGTTTTTGTGTCTGTAGGTTAGATTCGGATTCTAATTGATAATTATTCTCATGTGTTTGTGTAATTGATCGGGTGCAATTCAATCAACTGCATATTAGTTTTTCACTTTCAAAAAAATTTGCAGTAGTAATTGTTTCATGTTTATTGAAATAAATATATAAATCATATAAATAATATTTAATTTCTACAAACTTGAAAGTTAATATTCGAGCCATATAAATAATGTTTGCTCTCTTCATATTTTTTTTAGAGCCCTTACTTGAGGTTAGTTTTTTTTTTTTTTTTTAAATGCATTTCTCCATATTTAGGATTTTAATGAATAACATATATTTTTACACGTATGTGTTGTCAATTGATGCAATAAAAAGACTTTTTTTGCTGGCTACAAAGTTCGTTCGAAAGTTGGGCTTGGTAATCAATTTTGTTTCTATGATATTGTCGGTACATAATTAAAGACAAGGGTGGATTGACTTTGAAGCTCAACTCAAGGAAAGCTTCATTCAGAAGCAGAATCAAGAGTTGGCTGCTTAAAAGCCTTGCATTGAACTCAATAGATTTTACTCGATCAAGTTTTTATTTTTTATTTTCTATTTTTACATTACAAATACCTTTATAACTATTGAGATCATCTTGATCAAGATTTTATTATATAACTCAGATCGCTACTTGTTTACTTTCTACTCCCGATAAAATAAGAACGACCTACATTAAATGAAAAAATTAACCACCAATTAAAAGAATTTATTAGAAATTTACTGATATATAAGCTAGAAGGAAATTTTCCACTTTATGTAGACACGCATTGGGTGGGAGTGATGTCATTGCATTATTTCACTTGGACGTATACGATCAAGTATTTAAACAAAGAACTATAGTCTATAATTATAGAAAATAAATTAGAAGGACTTTTTTTTTTAGTAATAATAATAATAAATTTAAAGTTTAAAAAAAGATATGACTTATAACTCGTAAATCATAATCTTGAAAGGGTAAATACGAAGAACACACATTAAGCAACATGAGGACTAAACACACGCTAACACTTTGTCATGACTCATGATTGGACCGAATAAGTTAACGAACTAAGTATCAAAGTCCTACGGTGATATGACGGTGTCCAGATTTGACTCTGATATCATTTATTAGGAACTATAAAGTGAAGTAACCTCTAATACTAGTAAATCTCAACTCATCATATTTATCATCAAATTTCTTCTTCTTCATATAGACAAATATATTCTGATATTATTAAGTTGATGGAAGGATTTGTAACTTGAAACTAAAGCATAATTAAAACTAGCTAGTGTTGTAGAATAACTTTGCTCATGTCAATGCATTAAAAGAAAAGTAATATTTTAAGAAGCCAAAAGGACTGCACACATTAAAATATTACAAGTTTCGAACATGACAGCTAGCTCCTCCTTTTCTAAACTTTTGTTGTAACAGTTGCATGTCAATTTTGTTATAAATTAAACATAACGAGTTGATGTCACATTAATTTCTTAATCACCCGGATTGATTAGGTTTCAAATGTGAACCGTTATAAAATATAGTATCCTTTTTTAAAAAAAAAAAAAAAACTTGGTAGACTATAAAATATAATTTCCTGGAATAAAAAAATATCCAGCCCACCAAATATTCTTCAAGTCGTGAGATAGTCATGATTGATTCTTGAATTACATTTAAAGACAAAACAGATTGCGGTCCATTATGTATGTAAGGGTTTGTGGCATGCAGTTCATTTCTATTAGATTTTTAATTTAACAGCCAAGCAAATAAGGAATTTTAAAAATAAAAACTTTAAAAAATTAAAAATAGATAATAGGTCTCTAAGAACTACCCCTTTATTATGTCAAAAAAAAAAAACCTACCTCTTTATTATTATTAAAAACGTATACTACTCAAACCTTGTATGTAATGTACACAACAAATGGAGGACAAAATGTAACTTTTCTAGTTTTGTTATATTATATATGACTATGCTATATTTTTTCAATTCACATAAATGGTAAGGATTCAATATTCACCTTAGATGGTTATGTATATTCCTATTCACATAAATGAAGGGATTTAATACTCATTAATTCAATTTTACAAGTCTTGTATATATAATTTACTCTCCTTGTTATGTAAATAAATATCCAAATCATATAAATAATGATTGATTTTAATTGCTTCCAAATGTTTTATGGATCATTTAATGTTGATTTTCTTTATTTTAAAGAAAAAGAAAAATTTTGCCTAGACTTCGTTTAAAACAGTGACGCCTCATCTTATACATACATGTATTTTATACTAATAGATAAAATGATATATTCTAAAAAGAAGTAACTTACTTTATATTTCATTTTAACAATTAAATACACTAAAAAGGTAAGTTTTCACTATACTACCTTACATGAAAATTTTTATAATCTTAAGGAGGCATATTCAATCTAAAAATTATTAGAGTTTGATAAGTTTTTTTTTTTTAATAATAGATCTTTATAGAATTCACAAATTCTATAATTTATATTGATTTCATTATAATTCTCTCAAAGATTTAATATGATCTTAAGAATAATGGTAAGATTTATTATAAAATTTTTTTCCTTTATAATAATCACTTTAAACTTTATCCAAATCCATCATTTAAATAAAATCTAAGAAATCAATAATTTTTAATACACCTAGATATTATTAGATTTCATACAAAATCTCCATTGAATATACTTTAAATTTTATTAAATTTCATATTTGAATGGATTCTATGTAAAAATACACTAAAAGTTTTATAATTTTTTAAATTATAATAAAATCTTAAATTGAATTAATATAGTAAGATGCATTGATGGTATGCAACCAACCAAAATGTGGGCGACATGCATTTAGACAATCCCCAAAATAGGAAACTAATTTTGATAAATAAAGATCCCCACAAAATTACGCAAACCAAACTCCACGCTCTCTCCAACTCCATATAAACCAACCTCAATCAAATAAGGTTACTCACAACCCAAAATCTATCCACCGCATACATTACATCACTTTCAACTTTTAACACACAACTCCTCCCTAACCAAATCAATCAACTCCAAACTCTCCCAAACCCATTAAAAACACAAGCAAAAATATGCAAATCTCTCTTCTTCTTCTTCTTCTTCTTCTGCAAATGTGTTTGGTTCCAGGCCAAGCCCTGACTTCACCGCAAGACATCTCAGCTCTCAAAGCTTTCAAAGCATCAATCAAGCCAAGTTCCATCCTACCATGGTCCTGTCTAGCTTCATGGGACTTCAGCACGGACCCCTGCGCCTTCCCTCGCCGCACCCACTTCATTTGTGGCCTGACCTGCTCTCCGGACTCCACCAGAATCACCCAACTCACTCTCGATCCAGCAGGTTACTCCGGCCAGCTCACCCCACTCATTTCCCAACTCACCCAGCTCCTCACTCTCGACCTCTCCGATAACAACTTCTTCGGTCCCATCCCCGCGTCCATCTCCTCTCTCACTGCTCTCCACACTCTCACTCTCCGATCCAACTCCTTCTCTGGGTCTGTCCCCGACTCGCTCACCAAACTCACCAACCTTGACTCGTTGGACCTCTCTCACAATTCTCTATCTGGGTATCTCCCGAAAGGCACCTACTTGATGTCGAGTCTGAGGAGGCTCGATCTGAGTTATAACAAACTCACTGGTTCACTCCCGAAGCTTCCGTACAATCTCCTCGAGCTGGCCGTGAAGAGCAATTCTCTATCCGGGTTTATCTCAAAAAGCTCTTTTGACGGGTTGACTCGGCTGGAAGTGGTCGAACTCAGTGAGAACTCGTTCACCGGGACACTACAGGCATGGTTTTTCCTTCTGCCGGGAATTCAACAGGTTAACCTGGCCAATAACAGCTTGACACGCATCGAGATCTCGAAGCCGGTCAAAGGTAGCAGTGACCTGGTGGCCATCGATCTCGGGTTCAACAAAATCGAGGGGGATTTGCCCATGAATTTCGCCGATTATCCGCTGCTGTCCTCACTGTCAATGCGTTACAACCGGTTACGTGGCAGCATCCCATTGGTGTTCAGCCAGAAGAAGAGTCTGAGGAGGCTATTCTTGGATGGGAATTTCTTGATCGGAAAACCGCCGGCGGGGTTTTTCTCCAGCGAGGGTTATGTTTCCGGTAGCTTGGGGGATAATTGTCTACAGGGATGTCCAGGCTCTTCTCCGCTTTGTACTCCTTCACAGAAGGCTTACTCTGTTTGTAAACAAGCTTATGGTGGAAAACCAATGTCTTAGTGCCATTAGTTAGACTATAATTTTTTTGTCTAGAAGAACAATAATATATGTATTGAAAATATTTACAACTAAATGAGATACATATTATATAGAAAGATAATCATATGATTACATATTTATTTTGTTTAATTAGAATTGGTATATGTGGTATACATGTTCAAGTCACTAAAATTCGTGTTATAAAGTATTTACATGAAAGATTTAAGTTTTATAAATATTTGATTACTTTACTAGTTGATTAAGGTTATTTATTGATAATAAATGTATCCAATTAATAAAATGATTGAATTCAACTGATAAGGTAATTAAATGGATGTAAATAAATTTGAAAATTTCGGGCTTAACCAAATTGGGAATCCGATTCTAAAAATTTTAGTGGGTTTGAATTTTCTGTTTGTCTAATGATGAGTGATGCCTTCAACTTAAGTGTAGTTAACTTTTTTAAATAACATTTTGATTCTCTGAACACTGGCAATGAAAATGTGCTTTCACTTCAAAAGCGCTTTCCGAAAACTAAAGTGCTTCCACCAAACTGTTTTGAAAAATTCAAAAGCGAGACCCACTTGGTTTTTTTATTTGTTTTCATTTCTCCAAAGTCGAAGGGCATCGGGAAGGGCATCTCCAATACTTGATATCAAATTTCATGTCATTTTGAAGTTAAAAGATATCTATACCAAATTTTTTTTTATATCAAAATTGTTTACACACCCGTATATCCTTCACAAAATTTCACAAAATTGATATAAATAGTATCTTAAAAAAATATTTTATATATAATTTTTTAATTAATATATATTAACATTTTAAAAATATATTAAAATATATTCAAGATTATATTCATTTTAAAGGTTTTAATAAAATATTTTAAATAGTATTTTTATAATAATTTAATATATACTGTTAATTAAATTAATTTATAATTCAATATCATTTTTAGCATTATAAATTGTGCAACATCAAATTTGATATTATATTATTTATTAATATCAAAAAATTATATTGAAAGAATATAATTGATGTATTTATTGGAGCGCTAAAACGCACCAAAGTGGTGCACAGGACCATTTTGGTGCATTGGTTGTAGACGGTCGAAGTGGTCTGCTTCAGGATATAAGATTAGTGATTATTGTATAATATTGATATATTTATGTTTGTAGTGGAGCGTGAACATTTTTTAAGTTGAAAACTTGGAAAATGTTTAGACATGTGTCGTTTAGTTGACGTTATCTCTGCAAATGTCCCTCCGATTTATCGTTTGTTAATGAGTAGCAGCAACTGACAATGTCAGACGAAAGTTGGTTTTTCTGTTGTGGAGACTGGAGAGCGCCTTATAAGTTATAATAATAATATCAACATGATCATGATAATGTGAATCTCTGTAAGAAAATCTTAAGGCAGGATTATGTTTTTACGCTGATAACTAATAGACATAACGTATAGTCATGTCTGCAGATATCTGCCTTTATATTTATGCAATATTTACTTTTAATTGGAATCAGCCCAAAGTATAGGTACAATATAATTCGGAGGCATGATTCAGGAATCGACTCCCAAAAAATAACGGGGAACAGCCCACGTACGTGAGAATAAAATATTCCTAAAAATGAGTAGTAGAATTTATGATTTCTCAACACATTATGGGTGAGCTTTGTCTTACTACCATGAGACAACCATTTTTTCTATATTTATGCAATTTGAAGAAGAGAAAACTATTAAAATAAAATCTATAAAATTCATTTGATAAGATTTTATTTTTATCACCAAGGTCAACGAAGCTATATACAAACCATCAATGCTGCTAAAAGGAGATATACAAAAGGAGAATACATAATTGTTAACTTGCTATGATATAAATAATTACTTTTATGACATGTACGTTACTGATATAATCAAATTCTAATTATTATTTTTCACGACACAAACTAACTTAACCACCTACCACCTAAGACAATCCTTGAAAACAATTCTTGTAATATTGTGGAAGTTAGAAGACAATCTCGAGAAACAACTTGTGTAATTTTATGGAAGTTGAGTTGCAGTAATTAATAAGGTATCATTTAGTAAGATTGTAGATTTGGATTATGTCTCTTTTATCTTTAATAATTTCTTCAAGTACAAATTTCTAACTCCGCTTGTTTATCTTAGATTCAATAGCTGAAATTCTAACTTTGAATGAGAAGTTAGAGGTTGACATCAGAAAATAGAGTGATGGAAGATAAAACATGCGTATTGAATCACATGTGCAACAGTGTGTCGGTGCATTTCCATGATTATTCACGGGCGCCCCACTAGTCTAGGCTTTATTGTTAGTTGTTACTCTTTGAACATTCTACCACATGTACCAGAAAAACAAACTACACTGTACTTACATTTTCCAATCTTGTTCACTCGTGACCATGAAAATCTAATAATTACCGTACAAGCTCTTTAAGTAGAAGCATCATATATCACATTTCTACACTTAAGATTAATTTACACGAAGATAATGGAAATTTTTAACTTTAGAACCGTTTTGGAGCTAAAGATGGTGGACTGGTGGTGCAAAAGTCAAGACTCAGGAGTAGAGAAAGTAGAAGTGTGCAAGAAAGAACGGTGAAAACAGGAGTTTCAAGGACAATGAAAATGGGGGGACCTAGCCTCAACAATGAGAGCTACTGCCGATGCCCCACTTCAGAATACATGACTCTGCTGCCAACAACCGGTGTCTGGCCCATACAAAGAAAAAAACCTCTCTTGTGGAAGTTAATTTTTGCAAGCATTGAAATAAATCTTTAAAAGGACACCTAACAATTGCACATGTTTGTCTCTTCCTTCACTTAACCCATTTGTGATACAAGATTTGATAAACTGTAAGGCTGTTTGCCTCTCACTTTACTGATATAAGGACCAATTACACATCAAGTAAAGTACAACATAAAATTTATATGTTTTTAATATATTAATGCGAGTCTTCTTATCTTCATATACGTGTGCAAATTATCTTATAAGTTTTCGTATCGTAATGAAAGGATGGATGATAAATTAAGGTGATTTGTTATTGTAACTTTTGAAATAACTATGTGCATAGGAAGTCAATTAAAATAAAACTGACAGAAGAAGAAAACAAGGGTAGGTATTTGTTAATATTGTCAATGATATTGCAAATCACTAGTGTTTTCAATTGTCAATTAATCATGACTGAAAACAACTTTAAGATAAGGCTTTTAGGTCAAGTTCACTGTCTGTTTCCTCCAACTTATACTTTATTTTTTTAAGCTTCACGGGCATATATATTTTATGGCCCAAATTTGATTGACCTAAAACCCAATTTAAATGAACATATCGGAATCCAGATTCAGTTGTTTAGACCAAAATAGGATTCTGTTCTACTTTATTCCTATCAATCAAGCTGGCAACATCTTCATGTCAATTATGATGATAATAATAATAATAATTTCCAATATCATAAACCTTCATCCTGATCATATGTTATTTACTTTTATACATATATTTTTTATTTATAGAGAAACAACTATTGAGCATTGAATTTATTTGATGTTGAGATATGGAAGCTGGTAGGAGACAAAAGCATCTACAGAAAGAAAGGGCTAGCTTTGAATTTATAAGCATGCATGAACTGTTTCAACTTATATCTTTAGGTGAAAGAAAGAAAATAACAAAAAACCAGCTCTCAAGAATCAAGATTCTGTTCCTAACATTCCTCGATAATTTATGAGCGTAGCTCTATGGTATCAAATTAGAGTAATAGTAGGTTTCGCAAATTTTTTATTCAAACCAAATAACATGATATATGAGTTGTTAATATTATATTAATTATCATATTATTTCATGATTTATAAGATGTTGACAACTCACATATCTTATTATTTGGTCAATAATCATAATTTATAAGACGTTGATAACTCGTATGTTATATCATTTGATCATGAATTTAATAAAAATTTTGAGGAGTGTAATATTACTCGTTAAGTTATTTGTTATTTTACAATAGAGTAATACTAGATTTTCAAATAATTTGCTCAAATAACATAACATATGAATTGTCAAAATCTTATAAATTATGAGATGATGTAATAATTAATAGAATCTTAACTCATATCATTTTTGTAAAATATTTAGATAGTCTAACATTACTCTTTACTATAAAGGCTAATTTGGTGTGTGGAACTAGATTTGACTTTTTTTTTTTAATAGTCGATTAAATATAATTGAATTTGACTAAATTATTACTGTTATATATTTGTTACACTTCAGATTGAGCCAAAAATAATATTACCTTGTGTTTAGTGTAGTATGAGATTGAAAAAAATATATATTTTTTGTGTTCAACATATCATAAAATTAATTAGTACAAAATTAGATTAAATTAATTTTTTAATAAAATAAATATGTTTTTAAATCAATTTAAAAATATATTTTATATAAAATTTTTACATTAAATTAAAATAATGTAACTAAGATAAATATATAATAATATTTAAAAAATAAAATAATTATTCATTTCCTAAAAGAGAATAAAATTTTTATTTGTTTATAATTTATATTAAAAATTCACTTTTTAAAATATTTTAATAAACATATTAAATTAATTTTTATATATATTTAATAATTTGCATATAAATTGCTCCTATTGAAACTTGTGATTGAAGATTAACTAAACCTTCAAATGTCCCTTTCCCTTGAGCCTTGATAATGTCATATTTCTTCAATTTCTTGTTATAATTCAACTTACAAAATAAGTTAATATTTTCATCAAAATGACCTAAAGGTTGTCTTTGGAAGAACATTCTGAAGCTTAAGTTAGTATTTTGATTATTTTAATAAGAGTGAATTTAATCCTAAAACTTATCTATCTAACAAAACACTCAATCAGCTTTTATAAGAAAACAGAACTTACATTTTAGGTATCCTAATACATGTGATGGCATTCGTCATTTATCACACATTGTTCTTGGGATGACAAGTGTTTACCGTATGTCTTATATTTATCATTGATCTATTTGAGAAACAGTTTCCTTGAAAGTTAGCATTCTCTACTTTCGGAGGCTTACTTAATTACACAATTTAATATGTTATTGATGTTTTCTCTGCTTGAAGTTTATAATACTTGTCACACGTCTCTTTCTTATTGTACTAACATGTCTTCTTTCCATTCGATTTTTTTTGCACCCACACATAACACCCAAACCGACTTGACCCGAAGCTATCCAATCGAACCGCATTGGTTCAAATAGGATGCCAATGCCCTAACTAGGTTTATGCTGGTTAAGCATTCAATGCTTGACGGTGAATTAAAGCACAAAAGGAATAATTCAAATTAATTACGCAACAGTCTATTAATCAATTCTCATCTTGACCATCATAAGAATAAAAACTTCGAAATCCTATGAACTACACTCCAATTTTATTTTATCTCCACTACTACCATATCATAAATTTAAAAAAAAAAAAAAATCCCACAAAAAAACCTGAAGCTCCATTGAGAATTTTTTAGAAAGTAATGCATAGATATAAATAGTTGAGACAAGAACAGACCCAGCACATTACATGGCCCAAAAACAGGCCCAATGCCCTACCAACAAATCATTCAACAGAGTTGTTCGTTTCCTTGCCGCGCAGCTCAATGCGCAATTTCCAAAGAAGACAGTTTGGTGCGCTGCAACTTTTTATATTTTTAATTATTATATTTATTTTTTTCTAATTTTAATTTTAATTCAAATAAATATAAATTGCCAGTCTCTCTCTCAGTCTCATTCAGTATTTTTTTCACTCTTTTGGCTCTCTACTTGTCTGCTTCTATTACTCTTCCAAAACCCTAATTTTTAAATTTACCTCACTACTTATCAGTATATGAATCCAGAAGATGGGCAAGTCATCCTCGAAGTAAATAACTATCCCACTTTTTGGATTATTGATATATGTGTCAAATTTTTCTTTAAATTACCAGTCCTTTTTTCTCATATTTGTTGCAGAGCTCAATCATCCAAATCTGATCGTAAATTCGAAAAGAAACTTGGGTTCTACACCAGTGAGTTTGAATTCTTTGTTGATGCTCTCTGCAATTGCTTAAATTTCCTTGTTTCAATTGATAGTTAATTGGTCTGTCTGTCTACAAAGTTATTGTTTTGATATATTTGTTGGTTGCAGAGGTTAGAGATACTGTCGCTTCTTTGACGGCTAAAAAGGCGATTACAAAGGTGTCAATCTTGCTTTCAAACTCTTTTTTCTTTGTTATGTTAACCTGCCATTGATTTTAGAGGTTGGTTTTGTTGAATACAATGTTGTGAAAAAAAAAACAGAAGTTCCACGTCTTTTGAGTCATGTCTAATCTCTACCAATTAGAAAATTTACACCTGGAGTTCGTTAGCTCCCTTTGTTTACTGAAACATGAATATATGTGGAAGAGATGTCACTTCTGCTGGCTCATTTGTCAAATAGAAGCAATTTTATGTGGACTTTTGTTCAAGGAAGGCTCGAGTTGAATTTGATTTACTAGATGTGGTTGTGTGGTTTCTTGAGGGAAGAATGGAAGTTGCTGTTGCTGGATTTTTTCAACTCCAAAAGTCGTAATAAGCTTGGTATTCTTTTAAATACGTTAGCGACATATGACATTTCAAGGTTATGAATACTAAGAGCACTCTTTCATTAATCTGTTTCAAGTCAAATAGCTTTCTCACTGTAGTTTCATTAACTTATTCTGTTGTAATGGGATATAGAGTTGTGTGTCCTTATTTTGACCTTTGAATGTGAGTTAGTATGTTTACTTTGTACGAGTCATTGTTAGACTTTAATGACTTCTATGTTTTAATGATATTTATCTGATGTTCAAACAGAAGAAGAAACTTCGAAGCCGACAGAAGAAATTGAAAGCCTATGATCTCACTGCACTCTCAGAGTTCCTTCCTGAGTTGAAAGGTTCTCGGCAACCAGCTTCAGCACCTGAGTTCAAGCTGAATTGCAAATCTAGGCAAAAACTAATGTGAGTGCTTCAATTTTATGTATTTCAACTTTGCTATGTGGTTTGATATTTTTGCTGTGTTTTGTACCTTTTTGTAATAACATGGGATGGTTAATACATTCTTGATTTAGATTGAAGGAAGGGAAACAGCTGAATACAGTTCTCAGTCATCCTGCTTTCCAGGTGGATCCGCTTGCTGCCATTCATCAACACTTAGAGAGCACACAGCCTATTTTTGATGACAAGTCAAAGAAAAGGATGAACAAAACCAGTAAACAGAAGAAAAAGGGGGGAAAATCAAATGCTTCATTGGAACCTCAATCTATGGATTTGTGACTTGATATATGAGCTTTCATTCATATACCTTTTTTATGTGCCGAACTTATTCAAATTGAATCTTGAAAAGCTTTTTTTGCCTAATTTTGTAAATTACTGAGCTTATATGTTAGATGTCCCTTCACGGGAAGTTTTTTTACACCCGTCTTGGTATAATATCAATGAAGAAGAAGACATCAGTGCTTTCTTGTTTACTGCAGCCTATGCAATATTTTCAATTCTTTTGCATTGTGCATAAGCTGGTTGTGAACAGGTCTCTTTTACCTTATGTTGTTTCCTCTCGACGATATCATAAATCCAGGGATGTCTGAAGCTAATGTTGTGAGACCTAATGCTCTAAGATTCTTTCTTTTATTTGGAAATCCTTATTTCTGAGTATAGGTTAGGAAGTCTGTAATTTGACAGAATCAATGAGCGAAAATGATGTAATTTGGTCATGAGCAGTCCTTTTCTTTCTTCTTTCTTCTCTTTGTCACTCGTTGTGTGTAAAAATAGTTCTCAGCACTAGTCCATTATGTAATTGATTACTATGACATTGTTTATCAAATGCAAATACATCATGTGTGATGGACAAGTTTGGCTAACCTGTATGTGGGAAAACAAGTGTGCAGGGAAGTATATTTATACTGAATTTCTAGGATATGCCAAATCTGATTCCTACATATAGAGCCCTTGTCAAAATACATTCATTTGTAACTGTCCTCATCGACCCTTTTTGTGTCTTGTTAAAGCAACCGGGAATGGACTACTTTGCTGCCTTCTTAGAGATATTGGTGGATAGCCAATCAAGACCTTCATAAAGTCCTTCACCAGAGATTGCAGAAGTAGACTGGATAAACCTGTACCAAAAGTTTTACAAAACTACTAATCAAACGATTGTATTAACTGGTCTATTTGTCGTGAAGACTAATGACCAACATTTTTGTTTCTAGGAATTATTTGCCATCAGTTAAGACTCTCCCCCTCTCTAATCTGATACATAAAGGGTAGAATCTGCAATATTACCAGCAACGCTGACTGATTGAATAGAGCCCTAGTTTATCAGCAAGCTCAGAAGCAGGCATGGCACTTGGAAAATCTTGCTTGTTGGCAAAGACAAGTAGTGCTGCATTTTTCAGCTCTTTCTGCAATACACAAGTTACAATGTAAACAATAGAATCAGTCTTTTTTTTTTATTTTTATTTTTTTATATGTAATGTAGCAATTGCACAACATATTACAACTGGGGGACCTGAAAAACTGTTTTCTTATTCTGCAATTGGGTTCCTACCTCAAGCCTTTATGTTTTTATTCCTTCCTTCAACCATTCTTTGATTGTAATGAAAGGGTATTCTATTGTTGCAAAGTGAAGAATTTATGGAAAGTTGGGTATTATTTTCAAGACTCTAAGGTTATTTTATTTTATTTTTTCCAAACTAGTGACACTAATTGGATTAGGATTCTACTAAGATCTACCTTGATACTACAAATGCAGCCCAAGTCACTACGTTTTCATTGGATTTATGTATTTTTCTTCATTTTTGTTCTCTAAAAACTGTTTATAAAATGCCTTATAGGACAGATTCTTGGATCTAGATAATATGGTTTTCATTTTACAAATTCATATGTAAAAAAGCAGCTTTGTAAATGAGAAACTGAGAAGTGCCCTCATGTACAAAACACATAGAGCTTACTAACATCATCCAAAATCCGATGCAGCTCATTGCGGGCTTCTGAGATTCTGTCCCTGTCATTGCTGTCTACCACGAAGATCAGTCCCTGTGTACTCTCAAAGTAATGTCTCCATAGTGGCCGTATCTGTTCACCAAAGAGAAGTGCAACAACATTTTCATTTAGTTTATTATCTAATGCTTCTCTATGCTTCGAAAAGTTGGTGATGTGTAGGTAGCACATTCACTAGGCACATACACTTATTAGTTACTGATCTTGGGGGAAGCTGGTGATATATTTTTCTTTTCCTGGAACCCTTTTTACTTTACAGATAAGGTTTTTAACAAACTTCTATAGAGGTTTTCACTTAAAAGAAAGTACCTATTTGTTATGTATCGAACAATAAATAAATACACATTAATAATTATATTAGTCATTTCTCGCAAGTCACTTGAACTAAATTGTCATATCAATTATTAGGATACAAGATAGGAATTTAAATGAGATGTTTAACATTACTTGGAGAATTATCCTGAGATTTGTCTGCATCGCGTTTAGCTACAAGTTAACATGTCTAGATGCATAGCTTGAATCAACAGACATTAATTTAGTACCTTACTTTGTCCTCCAACATCCCAGACACAGAAGCTTATGTTTCTGTACTCTACAGTCTCCACATTAAAACCTGAATAGTAAAATATTTGTCAAGAGATCACTTAGTTATTTCTAGAGCGGACAATTTTAATACTAGAGCACACACAGAAAAAAATGATAAAGACCACTACTCCTTGTACTAAAGCAAGAATTAGCCGGCAAAAACATCTTAAAATCACAGTGAAATTTGTAGAAAAGATTATTTAGAGCTCAATTGTACCAAGATGAAGGTCCACATATTAGCAAGAGTGAGTTTGTGAGGCATATGATATACCTATTGTTGGTATGGTTGTAACAATTTCTCCAAGCTTGAGCTTGTACAGAATGGTTGTCTTCCCAGAAGCATCAAGACCAACCATTAAAATCTTAATTCCACAAGTAGGAAAAAATCGATTTGCGAGTCGAGATATGAATTTACCCATATCACAACTGGTTCAACTCAAGATAAAAAAGAATCAGTAAGAGAGGAATCAGGTAAGCATGTACTGCTGCTTGTATGTTTGAGCAATAAAATTTGACAGCACTGTCCTTCCAAATGAAGATTTATGAACGGTCACAAAGAAATCTCTCGAGTTCCCAGGGCATATCAAGTAGCGTGTGGTTGAGTGGAGAAGGCCGAGAGGAATAAATTCTTATAGAAGCAAAGAATGTAAGTTAAATTGTTTTTCATGGACTCTTAATAGTGCAGAGGAAAATTCAACACTCTAAGTGGAAATAGCACAAGATTCTGTCTTCTGCAGAGCTGAATTTGAATAGGACACAGAACTTTTTGAAAAAGCAATCTATACACTTGTCTGTGCATCAAAAAAATATCAGCGATCCCCCCCTAGTCAGTACCCTGAAAGATGCTGATTCTCATTAGATTATCATCTCATTAAACAATCTCACATGTTTATTCTCACTGCTTACCAAGTGCTTTACTTGGCCCGACTGATTATGCAGAAGCATCACCAGTACCAAAAATAGGGTCAGAAGCAATTAAGCATATACAGGATTACATCGATTCTGCTTTAGATTGAAGCAGACAATAGAACAGTGATATTGAAGTAACAGGAATGGCACAGATGGGAAGTCTTGACATAAGTTAAAATTTCCATCATAAGTACATTTTGGAGCTACAAATAATGAACAAAAATGTAACTGAAAGTGTCTTGTATCAGACTTTACTAACAACAAACAGTAACATCAAGGAATCAACTTTTAGAGGCAGATTGGAAGATGAATACTGCTGTCAATACACCAACTAATGCTGTGACTCCCAAGGCCACTGTAGGCAAAGGTGTTGTAAGCCCAAAATTCTGCAAAACAAAAATGGATATGTATGAGATGAGATAAGATAGTTTCTTAAACGTCTTTCATATTAATTTTGAGTTGGGTGTCGGTGATGATGTAAGGGACTTTCAGGCAAGGATTAGGAAGTAACATTAACCATAACTGTAGATCAATCAATACTCAGGAGTAGACCCATCAACTCCTTGCTTGTCTCCCCAGCTGGGGATGGTGAGTTGCCTTGGGTTTAGACTTTACTTGGCGGATGCAAAATATAAAATTAGGAGAGCTTGTGTGGGGAAGGTCTTTTTGTTTTTTGGGGTGGTGTGGGCGTAAGTGGGGAGGTGTTTATCAGGTGAAGTAATAGAAAATGGTGACTCCTTAAAGTTGTCCATCACATTACACCTCTACTCTCAAGTATCATAGAAGCATATATTTAAGAGGCTATCTATTGAAAGGGTTAACTATGACAAGCATTAGAAGCTACTTTGTCCAAAACCACAGACTTGGGAAGTGCTTTCGTTTTTTGTTTTGTTTTTTTTTTTTTTTTTTAAAAAAAAAAAGAAACAAAAATTGTATTGATAAAAAGGATGTGCAACAGTGCAAGTATAGAGAACAAGCTGTCATCAACAAGAAAAAGCAGGGGACAAACTCCCGAGGGAAGTGCTTTCTAGTAATCATATCTTGTATGCCTGAAGCCAAAGCCTAAAAAGCGGAAAAATGAAAGAATCACTTGTACCATCAAATTTTCAGTCTATGTATGGCAATTAAACAGACATGGGCCAGGAATTTCCCAGCTTCATTTGAAAGCAACCTGGCTTAGCTTCTCCAAGTCTTTGGAGAAAAGTGAAACAGTACGAGATCTGACTTAAGTATTATCTAACCATAATGACACAAAGAAGCTTCTAATTCTTCCACTAACACATGGTATCAACCCTGTGTTACCTCATGTCTGCCCAAAGACCACTGTGATTAAGACTGATATTTAAAAACACATTACATCAAGTCATTTCTCAGCTCACAAGAAAGAACACAAAGGGCATAGCATACCTCCAGAAGTCCCTTGCCTGTTGCTATTTCAACACTAATAGCAGATGCAAACCCAACCATAGCCAGCCGTCCTAACCATACATCCAAACTGTTTCTGTCCCGGGCACTTTGCTCACATCTTACTGAAACTGGATTAGCTTTCCTTGAAGGCATCATTTGGTGAGAAGTTCTCCATACTATCGTAAATGAGAGCAAGCACACAAGAAACCTCAGTCTATATCTCTCAGCAACCAATAAAACCAAGAAGAGACAAAAAGAAGCCAAATGGTTATGGACCTTGTGCAATATTAGTGTTGAAAGGTACAAAATTGAAATGGTGAAAACAATGAATATCATTTGCATTTGTAGTTAGTAAATTAAAGTATTAGAAGATACAAGCTTAATATCTCAACAACGTGAAGATAATCTTACATAAATTGAAACAATTTCAGGTTCTTTTGCATACACAGCAATTCAGCCAAAATTAAAGTAAGAAACATAAAAACCTTATTAATCAATAACAGCATGCACATAAATACACATTGAAATGGAGATTTGACAACATTCAGTTTGTGGTCTCAGTCATGCAACTCTAACCCTACTAACATTAATTGAATTTCAACTTATCCATTACCATCCTCATTTTATGATCACATATCATAATTGTAGACAGATAAAACTGCCATGACAATTAGTCAATTGTATTACACTGCATACACAAACCACCTCTTGCTGGATTTGTGAAGTTTGAATCAATAATGTGACGTTAGGTTGAGCTCTTGTTTCGTTAAGAAGTGAAGGTTTACTTTTTTGCCACATATTTAATCTATGTATTTTAAATTTTTCGTGTGTGACAAAGAAAAGTGAAAGAGCTGAAATTTGAAAAATTGTAAACAGCTGTTTGATAGAGTAAATCGAATCCAAGTGTACTTATATAGGGATCACATTAATCACTGAACCAAACAAAAATCTTGCGTCTTTTTATTTTCTATTTGATGTGTCTATTTCTCTATATCTCTATGTTTACATGTATATATATACATAATAAAACTCAACAAGTTCTCATAGATGTTGTCTCTAGCAGGACATACAATAAAATATCAACTTTGAAGAATAAAGTGCATGAAAGTTTCAACTTATAATGCTTACAAAGTGGAGAACCGGCAAAGGTGGTTCTAATTCTCGAAGAACCCGAAAAGGGTAGTCGCGAAACAGTGTGATTGTGAGGTAAGCTGAGAGCAAAAGCATCTGCAACATGAAAACAATGTATCAACTAGATGAAACATTACAAGATAGACAGAAAGAGAGAGTACCATGGACGGTGAGGGAGAAAGAAGCAGAGACTTGAGCTAAAGCCATTTGTTGAGTGAGACCAGACCAGACCAGACGAGAGCAGAACACAACACCACTCAATTTCTATCTAGTTAAGTTTGTGTCGGCTTTGGGGAGCTTTAAGATGACCAGTCATTTGAGAGAAAGCCCGACCGAGACGTGTCTTACGTGGAAAACCGACACGTGTCTCATATTTATGTTTCATTTTTGAATCACCATTTTATTTTCATTAAAAAAAAAAAAATTATTGTTATAGTTTCTTCATTTCACTTATTTTTGACCCGGGAAGGAGATTTGTATGGTGCAAATTAAAAAAAAAAAAATGGAGTCATAGATGATAATCTAAGAAAAGATTTTGCTCCTTCTTCTTGTTCTTCTATTACTTGCGTTTGATCAAACATCAAAGCCATAGGTCAAATGGCTGCTTCCTTATCAACATGGGCAAGCCACCTGTCCCCATTGCAACAATTTAAGACAACTTCACTTCACTCTCGAGCTCTCTCAGTCTCACTTCACTCTCTCTCCCTCCCCACTTTTACCCCTTGTCTTTCTCCATTTACAACTTCAAGATCCCTTCGCAATGCGGTTCTTGCTAGAGCTGAAGACAAGGCTCGAGACTCTTCTTCTTCTGTTCCTCAAGAACCTCCTCAACAACCCACCAATGGAAAGCAGTTCCAGGTTCTTTTTTCTCATTCTCTACTATTTAAACGTCAATTTTTACAAGTACCCACTTGGCCAAGTATAGATATTTGTTGTGTCAATGAAACACAACTCCATGTTTTCCACCAGAGCTTCAATTTTTACTAGTTTAGTTTGCTAATTTATGATATGTAATGTAAAGGTGATTTATATTTGCCTGAAGCTTCAACTTTTAAGACTGCCCACTTGTTTATTTTGCTGATTTGTGGATTTCCTGATTGGTCAATTTGGTTGATAATGTAGAAATTGGCATATCTCATAAGTTAAGCTTGTTTTTGCTGATTTCTGTGTTGAAATGATGGATTTTGGTTAGCATATGTGAATTTGGATTCAAATGATTGTCAGATGGTGCAAGGATTTCTGATACCATAAAAGGCAGAATTTGATAATCCAATTGTGTTCAAGAATTTTGACATGTACATTTGTTGTGGACACACACACATGTAGAATGTTTAGTATATTTATTCAGCAGTGGCGTATCTGCATCCATGCTGGTTCACTAGATTGATTTATGTGATGGATTGAAGTTTGACGTTGCTTAATTCTGAGAAAATATCATGCCTCATTGCAGCTGCAGATTGCCGGTTCATTGTTGCAGGGCAATGTTGAAAAGTCATTAAAATTCGTTCTACATATGTTTAATAGAATATTATATGTTAAAATTAAGTGTCTGTAGCATGTCAAGGTTGCCTATAACTTAGCCATTTGTCAATTAAATATTCACATGTTACCATTGTGAAAAATGTTGATGTGGAACCTTTGGATCTTTTTGACCAATTGTAGTGCTTGAAATTCACCATTTGCTTGTGTCAGGACCTGCCATCAACATCTGGATCATGTGATCCTTTATGTTCGCTTGATGAAACAAGCTCACAGGATTTTGAAGCCACTTACCAGCCAAAGACTGATTATGTGAAAGCTCTTGCAGTTTTTGCAGCAGCTGCAACAGGGGCAGTGGCAATCAACCATTCATGGGTTGCTGCCAATCAGGTTGATCTTTATGTTGTGTGATTTTCCTTTACAAATTCATAGTGATGCTTGGAGGCCTATTCTTAGAATATTCAGTTGTCATTATTTGGTGCATAACAATCTTTCTGATTTGATCAATTTTCTTGATACAGGATCTTGCTATGGCATTGCTGTTTGTAATTGGATATACTGGAATTATTTTTGAAGAGTCTCTTGCTTTTAATAAAAGTGGAGTAGGATTATTAATGGCTGTGAGCTTATGGATAATCCGAAGTATTGGAGTAAGATTTATAATTTATATTGACTATTTGAGATTGAGTATTCTTAGTTAGTCCAAATTCTATGCACAGAAACTCATTGCAATTATTGTGGCTAGTGATTTGTAAGTACCACATCGTCGTATGATTTATATGGCAGTTACAAATAACATGTTGTGTCATTTGGGATTGGCCAAATTACAAACAAGGCAATAACATGTGGCCTTGCTGCATACTTGCAGTTCTTTTTCTTACTATTTAATGACCTTAAAGTACAATGAACGCTTTTATTTGCTTACAGAACAGAGGCTTGGTATGTACTTCACTATTGTGCTTAATGGGTTCTTTATATGTCTTGATACAGAATGATGGATTGGGTCATTGAGAACATACATTGCCACTGATGAGTTATTATGATTATTTTCTGTTTTGAATTGTTATACGGTTTTCTAATCTGCAAAATTTGTTTCGCAGCCAGACTAATGACCCAAGCAGATTCAAACATAGGTCCACTATCCTGTAAGCAGAATAGAATAAGTGTTTTATAAGTGGAACGCAAGACACACTGAGCAAATAGGCTTTGGTACCATGTTTAAAAACCATTAATACCAAAAGCGTAAGCTTAAGCTTTAAATCTGTTACCTTTAATATACATATTTGGTGAGGCCTGCAGCCTTCGCATCTCCTTGATGGTCAGTATTGCTTATATATCATTGTTAACTTACACTATAGGTGCAAATAAAAATAACAACCAAGCCTACTTCTTAATTTTTGTTATTCTATGATGCTCTAGGTGGTGATGACATGACTGCATTAATTTAGCATTTACTGTTTAATTTATGTCCAGTAAATGCAGCTTTTTGTTTTTCGCTTTTCTTGATATACTGTATTCCTGATTTTCATTTGCACTATTCTTTGGCTTTCATTTGTTTGATTTTCTTGTGCAGGCTCCTTCAACTGAAATAGCTGTTACAGAGCTTTCTCATGCATCTGCAGAAGTTAGTGAAATTGTATTTTTCTTGCTTGGCGCTATGACTATTGTAGAGATAGTCGATGCTCATCAAGGATTTAAGTTGGTCACTGACAATATAACTACCCGAAGTCCTAAGGCTCTCCTCTGGGTGGTGGGTGCTCAAATTTTTTATGCCATTGCCAGATTAACAAGTATATGTTTCTGGAATTTTATATACCAAACTCACTCTTGAAAATACGTAGGTGTACTAGTGCAAGAATTTTGTTCTGATCCAATATTTAATCCTTTGATATTAATAAAACTAAAGCTCTGGAAAATTTCAACGGATGGGATTGATTTATAGCAGCCACAGACAAATACCATTTTACTTTTGTTGAAACTTTATGGAGAAATAAGGCATCTGTCGTGGTTGATTAAGTTATGGTTTTCACTGTTTTAAAACTGCTGAATGCAGTCCATTAGCCAATTTAGATTGTACCTTAGCCTAAAGTATTCATTAACTACAGGATGGACTTCATGGTATTACCAGAGTGAGCAATGCAGCAATAAGGATTCTTTTGAGATAGTAATGCCAGGTTTCTAAGTGTAGTTTATGGGACGTTGATACATAATTTCCCTGTTACTTTTATCTGTTGATTCTTGTGTGATTTTCCATCAGAAGGAAACATTAATCCGAGGACATTGGTAGTCTCTAAGATAAGATTTTGGAGCCTAGCATATTTTGAAAAGCATTTTAGGCAATAATTTGTCATGTTGAATTATAGTTTTATTTGGTTCACATAACAGTTTCAATGTTCTCTCTATAATTGGATGTCAAGAATATTGACAGCAGTTAATTGATTGTTGTGGATAGATGCTCCCCTGTTCAATGAAATTTCAGAGGTTGTATAATAATTGTTTTGAGTTTTTCTTGTTCTAGTTTTGTTTTGACATGCCTCAGTTTAGCTATGTTTTTCTCACAACAGAATATTATAGATTTAATTATGGTTTTCTTGCTTGAGGTTGCTATAACGGCCATATCCCTTTCAAAATGTGCTTCTTAATTAGTCACAGTGTTTGACCTGTTATTTTGGAAACTGCAGGTTGGTTTTGTGACTTTTTTCCTTAGTTCAATCCTCGACAACCTGACATCTACTATCATTATGGTTTCTTTATTGAGGAAATTAGTACCTCCCTCAGAATTTCGCAAGTATGTGCTACAGTTTTTCCTTATCTAATTAAAGATCTTGGAATTCTGCCTGATCTTGTTTCTCATTAAAAAATTTTTAGAAAGAAAAAACAAAGTCGTCTGATGCTCTTATCCTGTCTCAAAATTCCCAAGTTAACATAATAATTTCCATAGTGTATGATAATATTATATTACCGTGTGGTTGTTTGATGTTATACTGGTAAACTTCGTCTTCGTACATATGACAAACTAAAGAGAATTAAAGTTTCTTCTATTGACGATGATTATATATATGAATTGAAGAACAACAATAAAAAGTTATTGAAAATGGGGATAAAGTTGTATTGCAACTTTGCACTTTACCTTGTTCGCAGTGGAATTGGGATAGGAGTGTGGAAAAAGCATTAGTTTGGAGCTTATTTTGAACTTTGAATTCATTTTAAAATTTAAGGCTCTTGAGGTATAAATTCATTTGCGAGAGTTTAAGAAGTAATAGCATGAAAGAAAAGATTTGGACTGATCCATCAGTGTCAAAGCTTGAACATTGACCACCTTTTTCATCCCAATCTTATTCATAGAGCTACAATGTCCGGTGAACATTGCCAAATTTTTTAATATGCACTTAATCACTTGTATAATGTATGAATGTTTGTCAGAATAAGTTTTTATATAGAGGCATGATTTGCTGTTAGAAATTTGAGTTATATTAGATCTTAGAAACACCTGATGTTCTGTTAAATTTAGTAGTTACTAAAGCATAGTAGCATACAGCAGTCTTAGGATTTATAACTGCAATTATTTACTTCTAATATGAGGATTGATAGGCAATATAGAAATATTATCATGAGAAGAGAAAACTTTCTTTATAAACTTATTTCGAGAATATAAAATTAAAGAAGGTAAAACAATTCAGCAAAGCTTATTCTACCATACAAGCATCATGGACTTAAACATGCCAACTACTATTTAATAATAGGGTATCTCAGTGTTTTATAAGGTGCCTTCAACTGTCATTCTCATCGTAGACTACTGTACATCGCTGTAGAGAGCTCAAATTTTATGACTTCGTTTTTTTGAATTTTTTTCTGCCTTCCCTCTCCTGAAATCTGTCAAGTCAATTCTTTTCTTGTCATCTTTAACTTTCTGTTCTGCAGCGAGGATTGAAATGTGACTACTTTGACTCAACGAAACTGTACTTAAAACTTTCTGATTTTATCCACAGGCTTCTAGGAGGTGTTGTTGTACTAGCAGCAAACGCAGGAGGTGCATGGACTCCAATTGGTGATGTTACCACGACCATGCTATGGATACATGGTCAGATATCAACACTGCAGACAATGAAGGTCTTTTTTCCTTCATTAAATTGCCCAAGCATATGTTCATTGGGGATTTATGCACAATGTGTGTTGACTTGTTTCTTATAAAGAGGAATTACTAGTAAGTCATAGGCTCATAGCTAAAAAAGTTCAGAATTATGCTTTAATTATGTGTAAAGTTTACTGTTCATTTGACCTCAAAGTTTACAGCTCTCCAAGTACTAGGACCTGGTCTTAATGCACTCAACACGTAAACATTTGAGCATGGTTACAGGTCTGATGCATGGAAATTAGAAAATCTGTATAGCCTTCTAGTTGTTGGATTAGATTTTAGCTGCACCTCTTCATCATATACAAAAAATAATATTTGCTCTTTTAAAAGTTAAATCTCATATATGCAATTTCTGTGTTTGCAGAGCTTGTTTATCCCTTCCGCTGTTTCTCTAGCTGTTCCATTGGCTCTTATGTCCCTGACTAGGTACTTTTCTTGCACCATTAAAGTTGAGTCAGGGAATTTGAGTTGAAAGTTTTGGTTGCTTCATCAATTACAGGATTAGATGATTTGAGTTTCTCTTCTTCCATGCAGTGAAGTTAATGGAAAGGGACAAGATACTCCCAATGTTTTGGCATCTGAACAGATGGCTCCTAGAGGACAGCTTGTTTTCTCTGTGGGTATTGGGGCTCTGGTTTTTGTTCCAGTGTTCAAAGCACTAACCGGTTTGCCTCCTTACATGGGCATGCTGCTTGGACTTGGAGTTCTTTGGATTCTAACAGATGCTATTCATTATGGTGAATCAGAAAGGCAAAAGTTGAAAGTACCACAGGCTTTGTCTCGGATTGACACTCAAGGAGCATTGTTCTTCCTTGGAATCCTTTTGTCTGTCAGCAGGTACAACCACAAAAATTATTTGAATGCCAGTTCCCTTTAGGCGCTGATCAGTGATGAAAGTGTTTCCTTTTTGTGGTTAAGGACTTTTTACAAACTTTTTACCTTATCGTATTATTTAGCGGCTAGAATTACCTTTCTTATATCAATAGCTGCACTTACCAAATGCCGCCACTATTCCCAGAGCAAATATCATCGATTTATTGCCTAGGCATTTTAAGGATTGTGAATGGGCTCCAGTGATGGTCTGAACCCCAAAATCAAAACCAGCTGGCCTAGTCTGATCTTTCCTTTTATCTGAGAGTAATGGTAATGCTAAACTATTTAGCGGAAACAACCTTCCATCTCCCATCCAAGCTTTCCCTTTTACAGTCTGGGATTGAAACCATGGGCTCTCTGTTAAGAAAGAGGAGATACTTTGAAATACACTATGCTAATTGTGTTATTATGATACATAGATGTTGCATTTCATGTCAACATCTAGTTAACAACTTTAAAATGTATGCATCCTTTTGCGTGAAATGGTCTATTAATTTCGCATGTATAAATGAGGCATACTAGCTGTGAATCATAATGTCTACCACTTTGATAACATGCTTACATTATGTATCCTCTTTTCTATTGTCTACACAAATCTGTTTGTAGAAATTTTCTATTGCTTCATTATGGTGTCAACAGTAAACCACTCATGTGATTGTTCTCTCTTGTAGCCTGGAGGCGGCAGGCCTTCTTCGAGAAATTGCAAATTACATTGATGCTCATGTTCCAAATATTGACTTGATTGCAAGTGCAATCGGGGTGGTATCAGCTGTAGTAGACAATGTTCCGTTGGTTGCAGCAACCATGGGAATGTATGATCTCACCTCATTCCCCCAAGATTCTGAGTTCTGGCAGCTGATAGCATATTGTGCTGGTACTGGTGGGTCCATGCTTGTAATAGGCTCCGCGGCTGGAGTTGCATACATGGGAATGGAAAAAGTGGACTTCTTTTGGTACTTGCGAAAGGTATATGCTGAGGTTTTTTGATGTCTTGATTCAAAATATCATTTTTCTTCCCTGTTTAACAAAGTAATCCTCCTTTGTGCAGGTGAGTGGTTTTGCTTTTGCAGGTTATGCTGCTGGTATTGCAGCCTACTTAGCAGTTAATAGCCTCCACATTGCTCTACCACCTACTCTTGCTCAGGCTCCCTTTCTTTCCGGTCCTTAGATTATAAAGCTCTGGTTTGGACAGTTCCTTCCGGGTCCCAAACAAGGCAGTACATTTCTCAACTTGCAGTGGCTTTATGAAAGACGTGAAGAAATTGACAGATGAAGATGTTGGTTGATCAATACAAGTTGGTTTTGAGAAATTTAGGAAAATGTAGTTAACAAAAGTAAAATTCAGTTTATAGATCCAATAAATTGATACGATTGATACTATAGTCCAACAACATTCTTTGTTTCCTCGTTAAGATTATTGTTTCATGTCACACTTAGCCTTATCATTAAAATTGGGCAGTTCACAGAGCAAATATTATCTTCTGTTATGCTAATGAATGCGATACGCTACCATTGATATTGCACAGTGCAAGTTCATTTATAACTTAATTAGAGATGGCAACAACTCGATAAAGCACACGACCCTTCTTCACAAATCTGACATTATTCTTTCTCCCTCCCTAAGCTACCACAAAACAGTAAAATGATAATTATCAAAATCGGACACTACAATGCAGTAATGACAACCATTTTTCTCTCTCTTTCTCTCAGCCGGAAAAACGAAAACAGTGAAAATAGCATTAAGCATCGATGGTGGTATTGAAGGTGACACACTACAACTTAAGGAAAACAAACTCTTCAACGGCTGGAATTGCCCCAATCTTCTTCAAAGTTTCTCTACTGGGTTCCTCATCGACTCCTATGGCCATCACTGCATGCTTGCGAGGAGCAATCCTTCCAACACTCATAAAACTGACATTCACATTCTCCTCTCCCAAAACACTTCCCACTTTGCCAATCATTCCTGGCTGATCGACCTGTCTGCAGAGTATGATACTGCCTTCCAAGCTAACATCAACCTCGAAAGATCCCACCTTTGTCAAATGTGGAATTCCATCCTTCACACGTCCCTCGACCTTAATCTCTCCAGATTCAGATATAGCACTGCCAAATTTTGATTCCACATTGGCAATCTGAACCTGGATGAACTCGAGTGGATTCTCCAGTGAACCATCTAGAATAATTCGTTCTTCTGCTATACGTAGGCCTCTCTGTTTGGCAGTGTAATCAGCATTAACCAAGTTAACAAAAACACTGGATATGGGTTCAATCAGACCCTTAGTGATCATGGCACGAAGGAGCCTTGTGTCAAGGTCATCGGGGGCTCTAGAAGAAGCATATGTCACTTTCACGCTTTTCACACCACTTCCTCCAGTTGCCAGTTGAACAGCCAGTCTCCCAAGTTTCTCAGCCAGTTCAACAAACGGTTTCAACTCTGTTAGAACCTGCAATAAAGAGTAACAATTTTGGAAACAACATTTTATACTCCTTAAATCTTTTCTTTACTCCACCATAAGATTCAGTTATCTATCTGCAAACTTATAAATAATCAAGGTGAGACCACACTAAAACAACCATTTTAAAATAGCATATTTAATACAAGTCCAACTGCCAGAAGTTGGTAATAGAAAATAATGTGTTAGCGCCATACATGCACCGCTGTAAAAGTGTTGAAACTAAAAAATTGGTCTCAGGTTAGTTTGACTAACATAGGACCAACAATTTATGGTCCTGGTGCAGCTTAGTGGAAACACCAACGCATCTTAACATTATCAAAATGTAGGATCACATTTTGTACTATATCACCTATTCACTAAAATCGGGGGTTTAGAGGTAGATATGGACAACCAAAAATGCCAGAACTCAAGACAATACCTCAGCAGGAACCATTGGTGCATTGACTGCAGTAGCAGCAAGCTCTCCTTTCAAGGCTCCAACAACAGCTTCAGCTATCTCAATTGCGACTCCTTCCTGAATTCGAAACTTTAATCAATCAGAGAAAAAAAAAATTATTAGCAGATGCATTATGTACCAATCATTGAACACACCTGAGCCTCCATTGTACTGGCACCAAGATGCGGAGTTACAGTAACATTCTCATGCATTACCAGCTTGCTATCATTGGGCGGTGGTTCAACAGTAAACACATCAAGCGCGGCCTGAGACAACAACATCCTGTCATTTAACACCCTTTAAAAATAAAATAAAATACAAAGAGAGAGAGAGAGAGAGAGAACAGATTCACAATCCAACATCGAACAACCGTCACCTGAGCAACAATTCCAGAATCCAAGGCCCTCACAAGAGCATCCTCATCAATAACACCGCCGCGAGCAACATTAACAATCCTAACTCCCTTCTTCATTTTGGCGAAAGTCTCGTCATTGAGCATCTTGGAGGTAGCAGGAGTGAGCGGCATATGCAAGGAAATGAAATCGGCAGTGGCTATGGCCTCCTCGAAACTCACGAGCTCCACACCAATGGCACGTGCACGATCTGCCGCGGCATAAGGATCATGCGCAATGACGTGCATTCCCAGTCCCTTGGCCCGCCGTGCAACCTCCGATCCCACCTTCCCGAATCCCATCACCGCCAGCGTTTTTCCGACAAGGGACACTCCCACATACTTGTTCCGTAACCACTTCCCTAAAACCAACCAATATTATTGAAAATTACAATCAAATGCCTAAAACAACCAATATTACAAAATCACTATTTATTTTAACAAATTTTGAAAATTACAATTGAATCAACCAGATCTGGATACAGAGTACAAACCGGCCTTAAAAGAAGCATCCGCCTGAGCGATGTTTCTCGCCATGGCAGCCAAGAGAGCGATCCCATGCTCGGCGGCCGCCACGGTGTTGGCGGTCGGAGCGTTAACCACGAGACAACCGAACTCGGTGGCGGCGGAGAGATCGACATTGTCGATGCCGACGCCGGCCCTGCCGACGACCTTGAGGCGGCCGGTGGAGGACTCGAAGACTTCGCGGTTGACCTTGGTGCCGCTGCGGACGATGAGGGCGTCGCAGAGGGATATCTTGGTGCAGAGCTCCTCCGGAGTGAGATTGTAGGAGCAGTCGACGTTGGCGTACTCCTTGAGGAGGTCGAGGCCGGCCTGGCCTAGCTTCTCCGCGACGAGGACGGTTGGTTTCGACGGGACGCCGGAGCAGGCGACGACGACATAACGGCGATGACGGCCGCCGTTAAAAGAGATGGAGAAAGCTGAGGGGAGAGGGTTTCGGGAGGAGAGAGAGGGGTTGAGGTGGAGGCGGGAAGGAGTGCGGAGAGCGGAGGCTGCTGACGTGGACATTTTGGGCGGCGTGGTGTTGGATCAATGAATGGAGCGCTACGGTCCAGGGGGTGAGATCTTGGGATTTATATATATATACGTGTGCGTCTGTATATGCTAGTGGAGAGGGTTTTGGTGGTTGATTGCGAGTCAGTGTAACATGGAAGGGTTTTTGCGCAGACGCGTGATCTGTGAGGGTGGGGTTTTATTTTCTACTAAAAAATGTAAGTTAGGTATAAGTTTTGTTTGCTGAATGTTTAGCTATCTTATTCATCAATAAGAATTCTTAAATTAATTTTAATAATCAACTTTATAATTAATATAAAAAAAAATTAATTAATAAATAAAATTAATAATTAAGTAAAACAGTCAAACTTGTACTATCGAATTGTAATAAGTTGCTATATTCAATCAAAATTCATTTGCATTTAAAATATTTTAAAATTTTGGATGAATTTAATCCACTATTGAATTGACTTCATTTAAATCTAAATATATTCAATCTAAATTTATATAGAATTCATTAAAATTTAATTATATTTAATTTAGATTTTTATGAATCAAACAAAATTGAGATGTATTCAAAAAGTTATTGACTTTATAAATTTAGATAGATTTTAAAGTGATATATATATGAGGCTTGCCATCCTCATTTTAAAAAAATGACAAACCAATCAAATTCAATCATTGCATTCTATCTCCTACAACAAATTCTCTTTCCTATTTAATTCAAATTGAATTAATGAATTTAATTGGTTGATCTTTACTTTTTAAAGTTAGGACGTCTTGATTATAAAAACCTCTAATATATATATATATATATGTATATATATCTAAATATATATATATAGAGAGAGAGAGTATGTGTGTTTATACCATCAGTGCTTCAAAAAAGTTGGGACGAACCAATCAAATTCATCAATTGCATTCTCTCCCCTAAAGCAAATTTTCTTTTTTATTTAATTAAAATGCAATTGATTAATTTAATTGATCTGTTCTAATTTTTTAAAGTTTAAAAACACTGATAATAGAATTACTAAATATATATATACAATCTTACCATTCTCTTAAAGTCAATAAAATCTAAGTATACGGAATGAAGAATATAATGAAATCCTAGATGAATTAAAAAAGTCATTGGCTTCATGTATTTCATTTAAATAATTGATTTATATGAATTTTAAAATGATTTTTATGAAGGAAAAATATATATAACATATTTTATTGTTCTCTTAAAGATTTCATTTGATTTCTTAAAAATTATAACAAGTTCAATATGATAGAGTTTATAACATCTGCAAATTCCACTTAAATCTATCATTGGAAAAAAAAAATCATTAAACTTCAAAAAACTCTAGATTGAATACATCTCTTATATATTGAATTGAATTGGATCTGATATAAAAAATATTATGTTTGGTGTATTCATAAGATTGGATTTATTATACTCTTATATGTGTTTGCCAGATAATAGTATTAGATAAAAATTATCTATGATATACTTAATAAGATTGCATACTAATTTGTAAAATTATTATATTAATTAGAAAATAAGAATATTACGTAATAGATTTTTTAATTAATATCAACGAATAAAAATAAATTAAATTATGATATATTAATTGAGATTTAAACTAAATACGCAATATTTATTTAATAATAACAACAATAATCATAACTATAAAATAATTTCTCTAAACTAAATGAAGGTATACATTATCGCTAGTCCCCACCAGCAACGTAAAAATGAAAATACAATGAATTATTGACATAGACAGAGGAAAGTAAGGCATTTAAAAGGAGTGACGAACCTTATTTGTTTTTTAATGCTATGTGCAGAATTAAAATGCAATTGAATTATCAAATTAATTATTATTATTTTAATTAAAGTGCATAAATCACAATTGAAAGTATGTAAAAATATAAAATTGTTGCTTTCCATTATTTAATGTTATTTAGATAATTCCATCAATTCTATCTTAGATAGGAATATCTGGTTTTCCATGACCAAAATATTATGCATTTTTTTTTAAAGAACTATTATACAATCTTGTCTATATAGTTAGAACTGTTTTTACTCTGTATTATGAATATTCATCTTGTCTTGTCGCATTTTAGCCAAGAGTTGTAAATTAATATACATTTTATATATTTTTTAAAAAATTTGTGTTATCTATACTTGTTATTTTGTTAGATTATTAAGATTATACTTCGCAACCAGATGAAATATGATATTTTAACAAATTCTTTGATAATTTGAAAGGAAATTGTAGAGAAATTTAATGTAAGTTTGATTATAGATAATTGTTGAGATTCAAAAGAGTAATAAATTCAAATTTTAATCATAACCTCATGGTCTATTTTATTTATTATTATTTTTTATAACAAAATTAAACGGTATTAAATTTAATTTTTGAACAATTTTTATTATTAGTATTTGATTTGCATCAAATTCAGTATTTATTTTCATTTTAGCCCCTGAAGCCTCGTCATCGGGTTATACATAAACAAAGATGATGTGATTTAATATCTCATATCCAATTGATTACAAGCCAAATGTCGTGTTTAAAAGTTATATTCCATATTGAATCCAATATGGTATTATAACAGATATTTCAAATAGAACTAAATTATAATTTATCCTATTGATTTAAAAATAATTATAGGTGAAATCATATTTTACTATTAATTACAATTTAGTCTATTATCATTAAAAAATTTCGTTAAAGTTAATCATTGACTGATAAAAAGACTAAAATGTCCACACCTTTTAATTATTTGTTACATTTTAATTATTTATTTATAAAAATTAAAAATAAAAATAAATAAAAAATTTTCATCAAATCTCCATCATCTGTCTTAAGATAAACGATAGAGATTTGTTAATTTTTTATTTAAATAAAAAAATTGTTTAATTTATTTTAAAGTTTTTAAAATTTATTTTTAAAAAAAAATTCTTCATCTAAGAATAAAAAAATCAAGATCCATCTTCAACCCATCTTCTAAAACATCAATCATCCATTAACAACAAAATTTGAGGAAAAAAAAATTTGCAACAAAATTTGGAAAAAAAAAAGATCACTAACCCATTGTCCAAACATTATCAACCATCCATCTATCGTAAATCCATCCACCCACTACAAATCACTAGTTAAAAAATCATCGACAACCCAAATAATAACCAGTTCAACTCTATCGATAAACAATCATCGACATCTTAAAAAAAATAATAATAAATAAACAATCAACCCAAAAACATAAAAAATAACAAAAAAAAAAAAATTGAAAAAGTTTGCTTCATTAGACGTGAAGTGAACCCAAATTTGAACCCTTGAAACCAGTATGGGTTCGAAGAATAAGAAGAGAAAGAAGGGAGAGAGGTGGGGAGAAAGACATGGTGAAGAAGAAGAATTAGAAGAAGGAGAAGAAAAATAAGTAAATTTTGGGATCTATTCGTTTTTCCTAGTGATACTCCTTATTAAACAAGGAATAAGAAAGAAGAAGGAAGAGTAAAAAGAAAAAATGATGAAAAAAAAGAAATATTAACGAAGATAGAGCATCATGCCACAAGAAAATCAGTCCATGTTAGGATCTATGTTTGACATAGTCTGATAGTTTTCATTTTTTTTTTTTTTATAGTTTTTTTTTTCTCTAACGTGACGTTGGTATTTATAAACTAGTCGAAGAAAATGGTGTAAAATGACATTAATTTTGGGTCAATTTTAGTAAACTCATTGAAGAATGTAACTTTTAATTAAGGCAGTTATTTTTGGGCCTTTAAATCAAATTTAATGTCATTATTTATGTCTAATTATTTCATATTCTTAAACAAGATAATAAAATGTTATATTAGTTATGGATATATGTATATATATGTATGTATGTATACATATATATATATGTGAGAGATTATGGAAATAACCATTTTTTTTTGAAATTGAAGTTGAAAGTAACATTTTTTTTTGAGATTTTATGTTTTTACCAAGTGTATTTTTATCCGAAAATAGTTAATGTTCTAAAATTTTTAAAAAATTGTTGATGTTTAACTTGGACCTAAAAAAATGATCATTTATAGGAAAAAAAAAAACCTATATATGTATATATATTAATATATATATGAGATAGTTCTGATTTTATTATTTGGAAAGAAGATTTAATTTTGAGAGTGGAGACGTCAATATTTATTAAAATGTGCAATAATATAATTAATTATGCTATTTGTATGTTAACTTGTATATGAATGATTTATTAGTACTAGAATCTATATTTAATAAAAAATAAAAATAATATGTGAAATTGTTAGTAACGATAGTTTTATCATCACTTATAGTTTTAGATTTGATAGTAGATAGATAATGAAGTTAAAATTTATTAATAAATGTGATGAATTCGTTAAATTAAAGTTCATTAATATAAAGAATAAATTGTTTGGACAATACCATGTTGATTTAATAGTAAACTCTTTACACATAAACTCCAACTTTATTATAATAATTAAATAAATTATTTGTTGTATAAAATAATAATAAATAAAATTTGTATTATTATTAAATAAATCTCATGTTGATAAATCAAATTAAATGTGTTTACAAATTAATTACAATAATTAAATAAATTATTTTTGGTATAAAATAATAATAAATGAAATTTGAATTTGTTATCATTTAATATTTCGAATTAATAAATTCTTTGTAATTTTTTGAGAAAAAGTATTATCTAATAATAAAATTTAGATATTTTAATTATTTTCAAAAAATTTATTTTAAGCTTTAAAACTTAATTTGAATTAAAATACTTTATTTAAAAGTATGATGAATTGCATCTATATATATATTAAAATGAAGATTTTCTTACTTTAAAAAATAAAGAATAATTAATTATATTTATTAATTATATTTAAATTAAATAAAAATAATAATTTATTTTAAAATAATGAACGTCACAAATAAATTTAATTGTTTGATTTTTATATTTTAAAATCAAATATATCTTATTATAATAAAGGGTAAATTGCACAAGCCATCCATGAGGTTTGACGAAATTACACAAAAATGACGTAGTTTAGGTAACTCGCACTAATTACCCTTAAGATTTCAAAAACTCAACACCAACCTCCCCTGCTGTTAATGAATCGTCAATCAACTTTCATCAAGTCAAAATTAGCAAGGACATAATGGTCAATACACATTTTTTAAAAATTTTAATTTGATATATATTAAATTAATAAATAAATTATTAAAAAATATTTATTTTTAATTATTTTTTTTTTAAAAAATTGAAAACTAGATCTGGCCTCCGGTGGTCGGAGACCACTGGTTTCCTAACGCCTGGAGACCGGTGGTCTCCGACGAGGGAGACCACTGGTCTCTGCTCGTCGACGTGCGGAGACTAATGGTCTCCATCGTCGGAGACCACCGATCTCCAGGTGCATCTCCAGCGATGGAAACGCGCGATGAAGGAGACTGCGCGTCTCCATTGCTGGAGACAATCTCCAGCGATGGAGATTTTCACTCAGCGATCTCCATCGCTGGAATCATCTCTAGTGATGAAGATAACTGGAGACCAAAGGTCTCTATTTTTTTTTTTTAAATTTATAAAAAATAAAAATTTTGACTTTGGGGGTGTTTTAGTCTTTTTGTGTTTTTAACCATGGACAGTGTGAATTCAATTGGGTTTGACTAACAGCAGAGGAGATTGGTGCTGAGTTTTTGAAATATTAAGGGAGGTCAGTGCGAGTTATCTAAACTTCATCATTTTTATGTAATTTCATCAAAGCGGAGGCAGTTTTGTGCAATTTACCCTATAATAGATAAAATCTATGATTTGACCAGGTACAGATCTAGGCTGCTTGGTGGAGAAGAAGATATTTGGAAAAAAGATAAACGGACTAAGTTATTGACGCGCTTGAGAGTGGAGCGTGCATTGCAATGTTAGAAATGGAATGGGAATCCAAACTAGGATGCTTAAAGTATAAAAGAATCTAGCCATCTAGGGTGAGTAATGGCTAACGAGCGTGCGGGGTATGGGACCCAGACGGGGTTGGTAAGGACGTTGAAAACGAAAAGATCCAATTTGAAGTTAAGCCATTGGAATTTGTGGGTTGGTAGCAGGTATTTTCTCTATTAAATTAACCTTTTATAAATAACAGAGTAGCTAATTAATTTTCTGGTGCAAAATAATTCTCAATTAAACTAACACCCCATTTATGAATAAACTAACCTTTTACAAATAAGTGATTGGTTAATTAACTTTTTGGTGAAAATTGCTACTAAATTAAACTAATACCCATTTATGAATAAACTAGCCTTTTATAAATAAGTAAATAGTTAATTAAGTTTTTAGTGAAAAATAATATTAAAATAGCATAAATTTTGAAATTTATATTAAATTTTGATAATAAGTGTGTGTAATATATTTATATGACCTTTGGTTGGTATGAGAATTCGTGCAATTTTCTTTTGCAAGTGTTGAGAATTGAGGGTGGTGCTAGTATGTTGTCGAAAGAGTAAATATTAATGATTTAAATATATTTAAACAATTCATATTTATTTTTTAATATATAAATACATAGTTTTTTATATTTAAAAATAAATATATTATTTTAAAAAAATTCAAACACATTAATAATTTCATAAAAAATTAAAGGTGGAACTAATGATATTAGGATTTAAGCACATCATCCATTATTAGAGTTGGTTGAACATGTTCAAACTCACTAAAGTGTTAGGTTTAATTTTTACCACATACTTTTAAATTTATGTCGGGAGTTTTCTTTCATTTATGAAGATATATATCATAATTATAAATTAGTGATTGATTATAATAAATTATAAATGTCTTTTAACTTTTTAAGTAATAGTTTAAGAAAAAATTAATATTTGGACTTACTCCTAATAATAATAATAATAATATATTGAAAAAAGAAAAATTGTCCAAAAAAACTCTTAGGGAGAGTCAAGTTGAAACTTACCTATTATTCATTCATAAATGGGTACTTGTTTAATAAAAGTTATAAATAAGAACTATAAATTTATTAGAAGATATTTTTTGTTTGAAATAATCTATTAGAAGATATTGATGGAAAACATGAATATTAAAGTCCCTAGGGTCAAAGGCATCATACACATGGTGGGTTGGTTGGCGGCCTCTGCGTGAAGTGAAGCGGTAGTACACCTGTTATTAATTGCACGCGTTGGGAACTGAGAAATCTGCGTAGAGGCTTGAGAGCCGCAATACGACAAACACTTGGCATAATTTAGAATACACTTGACTCGCCATGAAAACTAAAAAGACAAAAGCGTCCCCATTTTTGCGATGATTTCAATGACAATTACAAAGCCACATTTTATGTTAACATAATGTCGACATTGGACGTCGCTGCTGACATTGGCTTTTTGATACTTTTGGCTTCTGAGTAAAAATATTATATGTGATTTTTGTTCCTATTCAAAATAAAATATAGAGGCTTCCTGAGGAGATTCTTTGTGGGAAAAGTAGGCCTGAAAGACGACTTTCCAATGTTTTTTATTTTTCATATTCAAATCTGTCATTATTATTTTACCTTGCTAAATACATTGATAATGTCTAAAAAAATGACTATATAGGAAATTTGAGAATGTCATTCCCAGTTCCCACAATTTGGTAGAAGTTGGGCTTCCAAAAACCATCTCAAACAAGTCAAATTTAATCAAAAACTAACCGAAATCTATCAAAATCAAATACAAACATGATTAAATCAGAATTATATGATTTGAATAAAACTTTAAATATAAGGAAAAAGTCTTTCTAAACTTCATTATTTTTATAAACTAAGGATTGAAGGATGGAATAGATATCGACCCCTTGTTCCATATATGAAAAGGAAAATGCTGAAACATAAACACTGAGGCAAAAGTAGATGTGCAGATGTACATAATTCAAATATTTTAAGGGAAAATTCCCTTAAAAATTAAAATATCGACAAGGAGAGAGAGAGAAATTTTTTTTGAAAAAAAAAAAAGACCAAAGCAGGCTAATCTCAATTGGAATGAAGTTATAATGTAAACCAAGCCCACTATGGCTTCGTCAGTTGCACATTAACGTTCATTATTTGGCAGCATGCAATATATAATCCAAAGGGTCAGTTTCTGAATCGTTCCATTTTTAGATTTATTACTAAGTAACTTAGAATAGAACATTCAAAAAGTTCCTTTCAAAGTTAGACGAAACTTGAAAAACAATTGTACATCATGAAATCAGATTAAACATTTCCTCTATTAGCTAAATATCTCCTAAATTAGTAGGGAGGTTTTTAAATTTGATTGAATCTTGAGTGTTTCAAAGTCTTTCTTTTAGAACTTGTGCTTAAATTATTATAAGTATTTCAGTTTTAAAAGTTGATATTAAAAAATTTGAAAGATCTATTAGAACCTATTGAAATCAATCACTATTTACACGGTCTACATATTTACTGTATAATCAAACAAAAAGTATTCTTACAATAACAAAAAAAAACTATTTACATAAAATTTGTAAAATACGTTTAATCACCGTTTAGGTGTACAGAAAAAAACGATAGTTTATGAGTTTTTTTCTAATAAAAAAGAGAATATAACTCGAATTTTAAAAGACAAAAGGCAAACAATCCGACTGAATTCCAAGTTTCCAACCATTTAATGACAAACAGGCCAATCCATTTTAATTTCCAAGTGGTGGAAGAGAAAAAAAGATAAAACGCAGAGATGAGCTGTTTGCCAGATAGAATGGCCTGGCTATTGCAAATAGAGCAACAACACTACATTTCTTTAGGAATCTGAAGATTGGTGAGAAGCAGCAAAATGGTTGAAGTAAGCTTGGGCAAGCATGTGACCCAATTGCACCTGTGCACCAGTCGTCAGATGAAGATTATCTTCCTTGAGATCCAATCCCTTGGCATCTACACACACTACGTTTGGAAGCTTAATCCCCAGCTGTGCTTCTCTTACTTTCTCTAAGTACTTTTTATCTCCTGACGTGATTGCTACCTGTTGACAACATCAATTTTAATCGAAGATCAAAATGTACTAGATAGGACGAAATTAAACACAAATATTATCAAATGTTTACTACTAAGGAGTGCATGTAGGGGTATTTTGTCCGTGGGTCTAAACTATTTTCTCTTTAATATCATAGTATCCCTTTGTATGAAAAAGAAAAGAAAAGAAACACTATAGTATAATCGTTTTAATTATAATTTGTTGAATATCAATATTGTACAATTTTACACCTCATTTAAAATATTTTATTTTTAAATTTTTTTTAAAAAGTGAAAAATGGAATTTAGTGGACCAATTTCAATTAGTCAACCAGACTAGACTAACGCAGTCCATTGATTTTATCCGCCCTACATTGGTTCAGCCCATATGTGTGTTGCATGCCCAAGTGGAAGAATCAAAACAAGCACTTACTATTTTTTGATGCATTAAGAGCCTTGCTTCTTGGGCAGTCTAATGGCAACCAAAGATATACCAGACTCGGACAAACCTAACAAGTTGGATAACATGCCTCGCATGTTCAGTGACTAGCAAAATAAGCGTAAGACACCTGATGTCTGCGTGTCTAGTGCTGACCAATTTTTTTTTTTTTTTCTTTTTTGATTTTCTATCGTTGGATCGGGTTTTTTCTGGGATTGACTTTACCACGTGACCACTGCTCTCTTCTCCACAATTTTTTTTTTTTTTTTTTCATTTTTTGACATAAGAGCTGACCAAATTTAATTTATATTTTCGTTGAAGATATAGTGTCAACAATTGCAAGTTCTTAGAATATCAAAACTCCCCAAAAGGCTAAGAACATACATGCCAAAGATACACCTCATGCGAGTAGCAGTATTGGATTTATGATCTATGAAACAGCTTCTCTGGTAAAGATAAAACCAAAAGGCATTACAACAACCAACCATTGAGAGCAGCAACCACTAACCTGAATAATTGGAAGTGAAGGCAGCCCAAGATCTTCTCTCACGTTACCAATCAACGCCTCCATGTTCCTCTGGTACGTCTCCGCATCGTGTTCATCACTCGTGTCACTCTCTCCTTGGTACCACAACAGCCCCTTGATAGCGCCGCCACATTTGACACTCTCCTTGCTCCTCATAACCATCTCCTCGTACAACTTCTCCCCACGCGCCCACTCCCTGATGGCAGTGCCCCCGACCGCGCATGGCACTAATCCCACGCGCTCTCTCTCCGCCCGTGGTCTCACTGCATTAGCGAATGGCATCCCAGGTCCGACTCCGCAGGCCTTCTTATTGTCTATGTCAGCGTGGAGTGGCTCACGCGCTTGCTCCCAGTGGAGCTTGGAGGTAAGGCGGAGGATTGATGGGTGAGGTTGGCACTCGGGTGGGACCACCCCGTCCCATTTGCGGTGTTTTGTTACACCACCGCGCCCTGCCATGTTACTCTGCCCGGATAGGATGAAGATCTGAGTTGGAGTTGGAATGTTTGTATTCTCAGCTGGATTGAGAGTTTCCATGGTTGTGGATCCACGCAATTGCCGATGAGGATTGAGGATTGTTTTATCGTAGTCAATTATGACTTCGAAATCTGGAGAGAATAGGAAGTTGGCTTGTTGGGAAAGAGTAGCATCGGTTCCCATAGTTTTAATAAGTTCGTACCTGAGGTCCACATTTTGTTGGCGTCACCACCGTCCACTGTGCTTTTGCCACAACAAGAATTTCCAACCATATCCATTTTTTAAAAAATTAAATTGACACAATATATTAGATATTTATTGGAACAAGTGAAATCAATTATTATTTATATAAATTAGATATTTATTTTTAAGATTTTACGATTTTATTGACAGAATAAAATGATCTATAAACAATAACAATTAAGTTGGTTATAAGGATTAAATATTATTAATGAATAATTTTAACTAATTAGTAAGATCATCAAACTTTTAATAAATGGTAAAGTATAAGAGTATATGTGCTGAATAGTAATATGTCTGTACCAAACCCCAAACTATTCCAAAAATGAATTTTGTAATTTTGAATTTAAATTTAAAGTCTTTTATAGTTTACTAAAATCCAATATATTCTAGATTTAAATTTTAGTTAATTTTTTATATAATTATGTATAAAAAAACTTTAATATATATATATTTTTTCTAAATTCAAAATCAAAGAATTATTTTTAAACAATATCAAAAATCAAAGGATTTCTGGAAATCTCTTATCTAATAGAAGCACAAGCTCTCTGATGGAATTTGGTGACCACCTGTGGAAGAGTAGCTCCACTTTTCTAAATGTATTCAATTATTTCATTATAGCCATATAATTTAAGTACCACCTACTTATGTTTCGATATACAGTGTTGCATATAAATCAAGACCTGTTATTATTTAAAAAAAAAAAAAAAGAAAGTCAAGACTTGTTATGCATTTTTAGAATTACTGGGTTTCTTCCTTGTAATGTAGGTTTTCTGGATCTAAAATTATAGAAATATCCGAATATCGTCACCTGAAATATTGGGGATATATTTCCTTTATTAATATTTACTTCGATGATCTAAGGTGCTTGATATGCAAACCTATTGTGCAAGTGAGAAACTTTGGTTGTGTATCTTGTGTTGGTGGAAAAACCATTTATGAACCTCAATTTGGGCTCGGACCAATTTATATAGCCCACGTTTACTCCAGTTCTACATTGGCTTTGGGTTGTTGTAACTCGTTCGTGGGTGGACAATGGTAGTGGATATAGTGCTTTATTGGGTTAGGTGATTACATTTTTGACATTTTCCTTAGAACAAAACTAATTCTCTGACCATTTCTGCTAGGCATCCTACTTCTGTCCTCGCGTATCTCATTTGTATCATGATTAATTATGTGATAATGGATAAATTGATATAATTTATAAGTTAAATAGATTATTATTAATTTTTATTCACTCATCAATTTTCATATTACTAGTTATTAAGTTAGTGACAATAAGACATGACGGTAGGATATTTAACCATACTGTTTCTTAATTATCATGATGGGATTGATAAAAAAAAAAAGAAAAAAAAAAAGAGGTTATTAATTGTCGAATCGGAATTGTCGAATCGGAATTGTCAAATCAATGTTATGCTTGTTTTTATAAACTATCACTCATCCATGGTTGCATGTTCTTTCTTCTTCACTCTCTCTTTTTCTCACTCTACCGTTGTCTTCTCTTTTTATCTCTTTTTATTATTATTATTTTTTTACACTCCGGACGATTTACCCACAACTTATTAATCCAGTGATTCTTAACAATAGACGTGATTATTACTCCCATTAACAGAAAGATCCCTAAAATTTAATTAAATCAACTATAACTATAATAATTAATACCCACACGACATTATATATACACACACAAGACATAATACAACCGATGCACTCCATAACTAACTCTCTCACAAAACGACTAGTCAAACCAAACCCATCCTCAACAGAATATTAGATGCTAACAAATCCACAAAGAGCATGCATATGCGTAACAAGAAAGAATATTAATGTGAAAAGCACATTGTGTACACTTGGATCAAACCCACAATTGTCAACAAGAATATATTATCTTTAGTCCCACGTTTTACCTAGCCTACTAACAACATTAAGTTTTTAATATTTATTAGATATACTCTAATCATTCAAAGAAATCAAATGCTTTAATAATAGAAGCAGCAGCCATGGTCCCTATATATATAAATTAACATAATACTATATTTTAATACTCTAATCAAAGTAAGCTATGTAATACTTAATAACATTTTATCAATTAATCAAACATACAACACTTTCTTGTATCAACATCATTTCCTCCTACTACTCTTTATCTTTATGCAAACATTCAAGTCAGCAAAAGAACAAAAGATGCATATATAGCTAGATAAATTCCAACAAAAGACACTTTTGTGGGACCCAAATCTATCATTGATCAGCATGGAGCAACATCAACTTAGTGGGATCTTTTCTAGCATTTGTAGTGCCTCTTTCATAGCAGGTCTCTTTTGGGGTGCAAAAGCAGCACAACTAAACCCTAACTTGAAACACATCACCAAGGCCTCCTCCCTGCTCTCCACATTAGCCCTAATTGCCGCGTCAGCCATTCGCAAAAGCCGGTACTTCTCCTCTATCAAACTCGAACACGTGGCAGCAGCGTGTTGGCTCAATTCCCGTTCCGATAACGCCCTTCCCATTAGGAGCTCAAGCAAAACTACACCAAATGAATACACATCCCATTTAGGGTTTGGCTTCAGGTTTTGTAATGACTCTGGGGCCTGATACGACAACATAGAGCTGCCGGAGGAGGTGGCAGACGCGTAAGGGCTGGAGGTGGTCGGGTGCTGGTGGAGGTCTAGTGGGCCGTCACGGGTGGCGGCGGAGACGGTGTTTCTGTGGCTTCCAAATAGGCGTGCGGAGGTGTTTGGTTTGTGATGAGATGAGTTGTTGGAGACAAAGCGGTCAAGACCTAAATCACTAATAAGAGGGTCCATATCTGAGTTTAAAAGGATATTGGTTGGTTTGATATTGCCGTGCACATGCTTTTTCTCGTGAATGTAGGAGAGTCCTCGAGCTACTCCTTTTGCTATCTTCAACCTCACTTCGAATGCTAGATGGCATGGCGAAGAACCTGCTTTCCCTGCAATTTCACTAACACATTAATCCAAAAATGTACAGGAAAAGTCAAGCTCATCATCTTTATTATTATAAAAATAACATTTAGTTATGTTTTCAAAATAACAATTAAAACTTGCATATTAAAGGCCTTTAACAAATAAATATATTTACACACTAGTTTCAAAAATACTGTAAATATGTCCTAATTGTAACCTTTCTTTTTCAACTATCTTCAAACTAACAAGAATGATTGATATTTTGCAACTAAACACTTTGTTTGAGGGCCGGGATCCAAGTAAGTTGACTAGTATATTATATCACACTCACTACTAAAAATTAAAACACTGAAAATTGAAAAACAATAGTATGCTTTGAAAAATTGATTAGGTAATAACTTTAAGTTATTATTTAATTTCAAAACTGCAAGCTTACTTTTTAATTGTAATCAAACGTTGTTGAAGATCTTTGAAATTTTATGGATCGAAAACGTACGTAAAATTTCTTTCAATAGTAATCAAATTACATAATCAAGTAGGTTAGGTGATAAAGCGTAGCGAACTTTTGCTCAAAATTCAAAGCTACAGTCAGCTGGTAGGATAGTAAGTAATAAGAGTAACTCTAGAGTTATGCAAATGATAATGTCCCACAAGTGTAGAACACATCAAATCCTCGCTACCAAATCTTGGACCCATACCCTTCGATTTAATCTAAGAATACTATATTTAATATTGTATGCAACATTTATATAAATCGGGACCAAAAAACTTCAATTGACAAATTAGTGCCACCAATATGGACCATGGAGTCCTACTCTCCCCCTATTGGCTGTTTAGCTTTGATTACATTGGACCACTTCAAGGAGGGACACTACATTTTTATCTCTTTCACATGTATGATAATATTAGTATAAAGTATGTTGAAAAGAAATTAATGATTTTGATTGTGATTTTTCTTTTTATATATATATTTTTAAAAAAATGGTTTTGAATAATACTTTTGATACATTAAAATCACTTTTAATTAGTTAGTTAAATTCACATTTATTTTTATAATACTCCTTAAATTATAGAAATAATGTCTGAAGAGTTTTAAAAATTATTTGGAGTAGGTTTAGAAAAATATTATTTAGTACATTAATACAAAATTCTAATCAACGCCAAAAAATAGATAAAATTATTTATTTAAAAACATTTTGTATAGTATATATAAATTCAAATTATTTTTACAATTTCAATTATTTCACTTATCAAACACTTTATATAAGAAAGAATCATAAAAATTATATATATGCTCACTTTATTCTTCACAATATATATATATTCACAATAAGAAATATATATTTAAAAAGGAAAGTAAAACAATAAAATATATATTTAATCATTGAGAGAAACGTAACCCGGACCACAAGCGAAAATGCACGAGGCTAAGATAGAAACTGGCTCCACCGAACACAAAGATGTGGAGTTCAATGCCAGTCACGGAGGCTTTTTTTTCCATGTGAACGACACTTGCTTTGACTTATTCTTTGTGTTTTTCCTTTCAAGACCCATTTTGTCACTCTTTCAGGGATCTGCTTCACGGACTATCAAGGTTCCATTCCAAACTACACATGTCACACTGTACATTTCACATCTTACACCGTCCCCTCAATTTTACACCGTCTAATCTACTCAACATCAGGTCCCCACTAACTAAGTCCAAAATTCTAACTGTGCATGTCTTAATGAACTACTGGTTCTATAAAAGAAAAATAGGACTTACACAAATTTGAGCACTAAATTATGAATTCCAAAACCGTTGAGTCTGTGAATGACACTGAATGTATACCTCAGTTACACGCTAATATCACATCATATAATTGTTAATATTGTCTTATAATGTAATGTTACTCGAATGGACATATAGTTTGGTGCACATGAAAAATATGAACGTTAAAACTATTTCATAGACTCAAGCACTCTTTTCACCTCATATATCATGTATATTCTGATTCACGCCAGCATTCATGGTGAGGGAACTTTTATGCTAGGTAGCTCAAGTTGAGTGTATGATGGTGAATTTTAGTGAAAAACATTAAATGATGCTAACATGCACGACAAGGACATGATGTATTATGGCTGAAAAAAAATGATTTTGCTAAGGTAACTTATGATTTTTGCTAAGATGCGCCAGAGATGAAGATGGAACTTACTGTAACCAGAAGTAGCGAGGCTGCCATTGGAGACATAGTCATAGATGAGAAGCTTCTCTTCGTGTCCCCAGTAAAACCCACGAAGCTTTACCAAATTGGGATGCTTGAGCCTTGCAATGGCCCTCACTTGGTTCTCAAACTCCTTCATTTTCGCCACACCACTCTCTCCTATTCTTCTCACTGTAAGCGCAGTCCCATCCCCCAGCACTGCCTTGTAAACAATGCTCGAACCACTCGTCCCCAGTATATACGCCGACGCCTTGAACAGCGTGTCCAGGTCCAGCTCCGTCTCTCTATCGACTGTCACCAGTACTCCTCTGTGGCTGTTGGTGTCTTCTTCTGGGTTGCTGTTGTTGTCTTGGTCGCTGTCAGAGCTTGTAGTGGCCTCTGATGTGCTCTCCTGGCCGCCGTTTATAGTCAGACACGACCACTTTGTTGGTTTTCCTGAATGTTGTTCTGTTTTGGTGATGGTCTCAGTGGGCAGTTTTTTTTCTTGGTTTGCGGTTATGGTGTTTTGGTTTTGTCCTGATTTTCTTTTCCTGAGTTGGTACACGTACAGAATCACCAGTGCAAGAATGGCTATACCAGCTAAGTCTGCAAGAGCAATGGCCGCGATTGTGCCTGGTTTTAGACCACTTAGTGGGGTCTGATTTTGAGGCTGGTTTGATGCCTGTGAGTTACCTACCGGGACTGAGTCTATGCTTTTGGGAATCACAGCAATGGCTGGTGATATGGTCGACACGTTTGGTGGTGTAGAGAGAGTTGATGGTATTGAACAGAGATTCTTCAATGGCTTCCCACATAGTTCAAGATTACCAGAATATGATGATGTTCTCTGATGAAGCAGAGGCAGAGCCTCTGGTATGGCTCCTGTCAGGTTGTTGAAAGACAGATCAATGGTGGCATTTTGTGGGATTCTTTTTGCAAATTCTGGTGAAATGGACCCTGAAAACTTGTTGTACGACAGGTTCAAGTAACGCAAATTATCACCACCAAAATCTAGTGGAAGTGACCCATTGAATAGGTTTGAAGACAGATCTAACACCCCAACTGAGCTGAATCTACTTGGAATTTGACCAGAAAAATAGTTACTCTTTAGAGAAACAACGGTTAAATTGTGCAAAGCAGTCAGATTTTGAGGTAACTTTCCTGCCAAGGCATTGTCAGAGAGCTTCAAGACCTGTAGACTTGTCATTTGAGCAATTAGTTCAGGCAACTCACCAGAGATGACATTGTTAGAGAGAAAGAGGACCTCAAGTTCAGTGGCGTTAAAGATTGAAGCAGGTAGGGACCCATTGAAGAAGTTGTTGGAGAGATCAAGATGGCGGAGGTGTTGAATGAAGCCCAAGTCTTTAGTGACAGACCCCAGAAGCTGACTGTTGGGGAGGACCAAGCTGGTGACCCTGAACATGTCACCTGTGCCTGGGCTGCCAATTTGAGTGCAGGTCACTCCATTCCATGAACATGGTGTGGCATCATCATAGTTCCAGCTTTCCAACACTGACAGTGGGTCACTGAGAATTGAGTACTTGAATGAAAGCAAAAGAACCCCATCTGTGTTGAGAGTCAGTACTGAAGGGACAAGAAGAACAACAATGAAGACCAGAAAGACCAGACTGCTTTTACTGACATTCATGGTTTCTCTTGGATGACTGACACCGAATCCTTAGCTCTACTACAAATTCATAATGAGAGTCGGAGAGAGAGAAGGTGACCTACTGCAGTTATGGTTGTTCTGGTCACCAAATCAATGAAGATATTTCAGATCAAGAGAGGTAAGTAGATAAAGGCAAAACCTACACGTTAACTGGGGTTGTTGTTGATATAATGAAAATGGTACTTTTAAAAGAAAACCGAAGAGATGGTAATAATTGCAAGTGAAATTATTGGGGTGGGTTTGCAGAATGTCACCAACAGAGTTCTTGAGCAGAAAGCAGAAGCAGTAGAAGAAAGAGAATTGGAGTGGTTGTAACTTGTAATGAATGGAGGTGCACACAGGTGAACGCAAGATAAGTAATGAGTCTAATGACTAATAAAAATGGGGTGCCCACTGTACTCACTGCCTCTGCCACTGCTGACTTTAGATTTTAGTTAAAAAAACATAGTTTTGGTGCATTAATTTAGAAAGAGAGAGCAGACAGGAATCTAATGTCTGTTACTACAGGACACGCCGGTGAGTTGGAGCCCATCACCTTGTTGAGATTAGAACCCGAGTCCAACCTCCTGTTTCTCTATTGACCTTCTTGTCCTACAATTTCATTTTTTCACTATAGGTTGATTTTTTTTTTTTTTTATCTTGGTACTTATCCAAATGACGGCTAAAACCAGCTGAAATATAACTTTAATGGTGCGACCCAAGAAACATCTCTAAAAAAAATAGGAAAAAACAACTCATATTAAATGGGGGCAACCCATAATATTTGGCGAAAAAACTCATAATTTTGTGAGGCTTAGATATAGAATCCACTGTCTTAAAATCAAATCACTTACCAAATCATTTATATAAGTGTAGATACATGAGGTATGATCATATGGAAATATTATTAAGCCAAATAAAAGCACATCATAATTGATATGATAAAAAAAGTATTATAGATTAGAGAGTTAGAAGAGGAACCACAGAGAGATGATTAAAGCCCATGGTTTCATTAATCCAACAATTTCAACTCACTCTTAGTCCCCCATTGCTTCTGTGGTGTTAAAACTTGCAATTTTGTCTATTTTCGTAATTTTGTATCGTTACATCTTTGTCCTTGTATTCTTGTGAAATTTGGATGCTCCCCGTGACTCCAAATGAAAGTGGACATGACTAAAACCAAATTTTTGTAAAAAATTATTATATTGTTGAACGTTTTTTAAGCACACATCAGGCACTCCATTGAATCTAAATATCTAATACACTAACACAAATTTATATAAATCTACTTGCTAAAGGTCGGTTAAGACTTGAGAAGTATCGATCATTAGACGGCCTCCTACGTTCACTATAAAAGTTCTGCCATTTAAATAATCTCCTTGGGGACAAAGCACATGTTGGCTAAACTTCCTCATAAATCTGATCTAAGTTCACTAAAAAGAAAAAAGAAATTATTGAGAAACTATGCACGTTTATGTGTATCATTGAATAATATTGTGACCCGTGCTAAGGCAGAATTTGAAATTTGAAATTAGAGACGAACTTAATACATTTTTTTTTTAATATCCAATAAATTTTTTGGACATAAATTTACATGTATAAGATTATGAAAGATTTTTACATTTTTAATTAATTATATATATTTTATACAATCTATATTTTATATATAAATTTTTTCTGAAAAAAGCTTCAGGGGAACTTCATAAGTGCCGTCCCAAACACATGTGATTTAAGAATCAAAATCCCCCATTGAAGTAAACTTTTGAAGTTTTTTAAAATCTTATGATGTCTATAATCAACCAGATATTATGACAAAAATTTAATTGGGAAATCAAGTGACACACTTTTTCATGTTTAAATTAAAACCGATTATGTATAATACGATGAAATGATTAATAATAAACTTAGCGTCTTAAATTTAATACACATAGAATCGGGTTTTTTTTAAAAAAAATAAAATTAAATTAATGGACTCTCAAAGTAAAAATGACTGGTTAGCGATCATTTCCACCTTGGTCAATACAATTTTTCTGAGACATGGAGATTTGAGGTTTATGGTTCTAGCATGTCACCAAAACAACTCAACTGCCCATAGTTGTAATTCATATTTTACAATAAACAGCCTTGGAATCCAAACAATCTCTAATTTAATCATAATTGCAATTAATCTTATCCTATTATTTAAGTAATAACAATAATAAAACAATAATTAGAAAAAGTAGGTTATGGCCTTATGGGTTAATCTAAATTTAAAGTTGGTATGAACAAATGTTTCGCTATGAACAATAATAACAAATGTTTCGGTATTGACTGCTTTATTTGGTGGTGGGCCATTTACTTTCTATGCATGTTAGAAATTTAGAAAAAGTTTCACAAATCTTTTGAAATTAAAGATACAAAAATCCCACGTCTAAAGACTTTTGATCGTAGTGAAGGGCTCAAGTTGTTCCTAACTTTAAAATAATGCACGTATATAGGTAAGTAAAAACTTTAAAATGTCTTTAATCTATACACATATAAATTACAAGGACAGTTTATTTAGTAAATTATTCAAATTTAAAAGTCATTATACCATACACTTATTATTGATATGAGTCATATTCTGAAAAATTTTCGAGACTAAAACAACAAAGGATACAACTTAATTATATTTGCATATATAAGGATTTATATACATTTTTTAATTTCATAACATTATAATATGAGGGTGAGAAATTTACTACAAAGTGAATCTCATTTCACTGTGAGATTTTGCACATGAGATAACAACGTGTTTATTATAAAGTAACTAAAGTCATATGTTAAGTTTCTTGGTAGTCCTCTAGGAAAAAGAACAATCAAATAAAATGGGTTCTTAAAAATTTTTATAATATCCGAATATATGAACCTAGCTCAGTGACCCCTCACACCCACATCATCGAACTCATAGATTCAAATGTATTCACTCTTCTTAACTTCAAATTGTAATAACAAAGTAAAAAGAAGTGTTATGATGTCTTTCCACAATGACATCAGTGCATATAATATATGTGGCCATTAGAATTCAGAGCGGTTGATGAGTTGACAAGTTGCACGCTATGGAGTAGGTCTAATTTTATTTTAATTTTTTCCTTTTAAAAGAATCCACGGAGCTGGTCTTTGGTTTTGGTATAAACTACCAAGCTCTTCCTTTCTCCCCATTATTTGTGGCCAAATGAATCAGTCAAACACGAAACATAAAAGAATAAGCCTGGATTTTTCTCTCTATTATTTGTGGCCAAATCAATCTGTCAAACACAAAACATAAAAGAATAATGTTAACTATTTACTTGGTACGATGTTCAGCTTTATATCATTTAAGTTTTTATAAGCTTGTTCACGAAACCATGTAATATATCTCAACTAATAATAAATAAATGTAACTTTAACAAACCAATTTTTAAGTGATATGAATGTTAAAAAAGAGACAATCCAAATAAGTACTTCTGTAATAAAACTTGGATGAAATTCGTCAAATGTTAAATCAAACATTTTATTGAATTTAATTTGACTCATATAAAACAAAACTTCTGGTGGTGAAGTTTTTTTTTTTATATATATATATATTACAAATACATTTTATATCTATCAGGATATTTTAATAAAAATTTTAAAATATAGCTCAGACCATAATACTATTACTAACTCTACTTCCTCACAAACAGAAGAAAGAGACTCATATTTAGCGAAAAAAACTATCGTTTAGTTAAAGAGACTCACACATAATGGGTTAGACCGAAATTATTCACATTTCATGAATGCTGTTACTCGAAACCTAGTCTTGCTTTTGAGTTAAAGCACTAGACACTCTTGCCACACTGACAAGCAATTTAGGAGCTTTTCATTAAGGTTTTTGTTGATAGATTGGAATCAACAAACAAAATATGGTTAATGATATATATATAAAACAATAATAATAATTTTTATTTCAGTATGCACTGAAATTAATTAAGTCAAATACATTGTATGTGAGTTGTTAATTAAGCATAAATGGTTATTGATTAAATCACAGTAAGTGAAAGCAACTAAACATATAATTGATAATTGGAATACTGAATTATATATATATATATATATATAATGTGGAGAAGAAGATGGTATCTATGTTCAAATAACAGTTAATTCTGCATTTAACTGTTGTTCATTCTAATTAGTTTTTGTTTATATTCCTTGTCAAAATGAATGGTCAAACAATATATTCTTTGAGTGAAACTTTTACTTTCTTTTTACCGTGCGTCGATTCTCTTTTCACTTATGCGATGCTTTTTAAGCCGTGATTTTTGTTTTTGTTCATGAAAATGCGTTTCACTATTATGTTTATGCTTTTTACCTATCAGCCAGCTACTACAAGGTCGCAGTTGCTCTTCATCTCTTGATTTGTATTCATTTTTCTTGAAGCATACTCTTCACCTTCAAAATCAATTATTTATCCAACTATCAAGCCACTTGAATGAATAAAACTTCATCATTTAAATAGCTCCCACACATTATAACAGACATGTTAGAAAACAATAAAGCCAAAAATTCTGATTTAACAAACATATTATTAAACTCATTTATATAATCTGGCCTTTTCACCTATCGGTTTCAAAATTTCAGTTTTATAGTATCAAATTAGGAGGTCTCAGGTTTTAATCTTCTCTCATTTCTCTCATTTCTAATTTATAGTACATATGCATGGGAGTGTATGAACTCTAAATTGTATTCTACATTAGCCACATGTCTCCACATTCCGCATAAACCATATTAACTTAAGACAAATTCCTTCAACCTACTTGTCTTTATGGTATATGCGAATGAGTATGTTAACATGTTATAAATCTCGTCAACTCTCTTAGTTACCATCGGACTTAAAAACTTAAACTGATAGAAAAGAACTTAACTATAATAATAAAGACTCGAGGTTATGATAAGTTAATACGCCCATTAACGTGTAACGTGTATAGAAAACAGAAAATAAATACATGTTAAACATTCTTTATCGTATAACATACGTAACGAGAAAATTTTCAAATAAATGAGGGAGAGAGGGTTTAAACCAAAAACCTCTAAATTCTGATACCATATGTATATTGGTTATTCAAAAGTTTAAGTTGATAAAAAAAAATTCAATTATAGTATTAAAGATTTGATGTTATCATACCTTAACAAACTCATATTTTTAAATATTATAATTGTACTTTTATCGATCATTTTAAGTTTTTGAGTTATAGTGAAAATGGTATATGATGACACTTTTTTATTGAAATCTTGTGACTCTAGTACCAAAATAGGTGCAATAACCAAAATGCCCTTAATAACATAAATGCTCTCTATTTCATCTTTTTCCTTTCAATTTTCTCTCCTCTTTTTCTCTCACCATTTCTCTATTCTGATTATTACATTATCTCTCTATTAGTCTACTATATCATTTTCCATGGAAGAAAAACCTTATTTTGATGTTCATAACAATGAGTTGAATAGTTATTTATAGTGAAAATATGATTTGAGTTGTTTGAATTTATAAAAATTTCTTAAAGTTGTTAATATATATATTTGTTATTTTTGGGTTGGATTTATAAGAATATCCGAACTAAAAGTCAAAAACATGAAAATAATAAGAAGAAATTGGAATCCAGAAGAGAAATTCCATATCTAAAATAAAAAATGTATAGATAAAAAAAAACACACAGAGAAGGGAAAGTGAATAACTCTTGAATGAAGGAATTTTTTCAGGAGTAAGGAAAATTTTCTTCCTTTGAGAGTTATTAAACTCTAATTTTCCTTCCTTTTAGAGTTCATTTTTCTTTATTTGAGACTTATTAAATCTTGTACAAAAATCACGTTTCATGCGAGGGTATCTTTAGTTGTGCACCTATTTTGGTGTTATTGAAATTTAAATTATTAATCAGGTGATATAACCATAAAAAGCGGTTCATAAGTGCTAAAAATAAATAATTCTCTTTGATGTGACAATTTCGCTAAACCAATATACAACAAATGAAATTAATGAGTCTTTGGTTGTTGAGACCAACGACCCCATGCCTCCCTTTGTAAGAGGTATGGCTCCACACCCATTCTCAAATATCCGAAAAATATATAATATTATATATAATAATATTTATATTAAATATTTGATCTCCCACAATTATATGTGGATTGATATCTCATCTTCGTGTGAATTTTTTCCTCCCCCTTTGTATTTATGAGTGAGTGAATCCTCATAATTGAAAGTTATCATCCGAGCCGTACTTCAGTGTTCTATCTCAATTGATCCTGATCATTTTTTGGGTCTGTTCCAGTTATAATTCATGTATTTAAAAAAAAAAAAAAAATTAATGATGCAACGCTTCCATTAATAGAAGAAAAGGTAAACTTAACATCCAATCATCCATACACATCATAACAGCAGAAAATTATCACGTATGAATCGGAGAGAAAATCTTTTACGGGACCTTGACAGTTGTCCCATCGTAAGACATCCACTAGAAAAGCAACGTGCCCATCAATTTTTGAGCAGGAATCTCTTAACCTTACTCGTGATCAATAAGTGAAGTGTCACAATCATCAAGACGAGACAGAAGCAATGCTAAATTTTAGCATTTATGTAGATAAACAAATTGATATATACAATGAAAGCTTCTATCTGGATTCTGGATTTTGAGCCCACAAAACTAAAGCTTGGGCTGGACAAGGTAAGGCCCAGGCAGAATAGTAATCGATCCAACGAACCGAAAAATAAAAAAGTAAGTAGCAGGGTACAGAAGCTAAGCTCGAGCTAAATTTACATAGACATTGCACACTGGTTTGCACGCAAACTAAAACTATGCAAACGCTACTCTCGCCGGCGGCTGTCACCGGTATGTCTATGGCGGCGGTTGGTCGCCCATGTAGAGGTCTCTCCTTGAACGTGACATCCAATGTCTTGCGGAATTCTTCAGTTTCCCATGTCAAAACCCTCCACTTATTATCTTCATGCGCTGCTCTGACTGACAGAGGATCAAAACTCTCCTCCTCCACCAAGTTGGCTTCTTCTCCTGTCTCACCCGCTTTCACTTCCACCAACGACGACTCCGAGAAGGCTAAACTTGCTCAGGTTTTGCCTTTTGCACCCCCTCGCTATTCATTTCCGTGTTTGGATACTGAGAAAATGCAACATAATTGGACTAGTTGACTGGAGGGTAGTTGTGTTATTATGATTCGTTGATGACTTTGCTTGCATTTTGAAAATTTTATGATAAGGTTGTTTGTTAATTCTATAACTAGGGTTTTTTGCTTCACTGGATGTTAAATGTGATGTTTTTGTAATGTGGAATCAAGAGTAAATTATAAGTGCAATGTTTTTTTGTAAATGGATTATGAAGTTCGGTTTTTTATTAAATTGACGAGTATGGATTGATTTTGAGTGTGTGTAGGTTGCCAAGAGATTAGATAACACATCCAAGTATTTCAAGCGATTGGGTGGTTTGGGGTTTTGGGGGCAGCTAGTATGCACTGCGGTTGCAGCAGTGATTCTGTCTTTCTCTGTTGTGGTTACTGGCAAGGTTTCGTCTCCTGCAACCTTCTATGCTACTGCTGGTGGGATTGCGGCTGCTTTTATTTCAGTGTTTTGGTCATTTGGGTATATTCGGCTTTCTGAGAAGCTTAAGAAGACTGCCAATGAGCCTTCCAAGGTAGATTTTTAGTTGCATATGCAATTGTAACGTTCATGACTTTTGTGGAATTTAGTTTGTCTTACTAGTTGTTCTGAAAGTAAGGTGCTATATAGTGTTAATATTGTGTCTTCTGTTGTTTTAAATGAGTGTTAGTGCTAGAGGAAACGGATTTGCTAACCAATTTACCATTTTTTGGATGAATGAAGCATCATGCGAACATGATTGATCATATAAAGGCGTCTTGAGTGGAAATTTTGTAGTCAATCATTGCAAAGGACTAGTTGAATTATGTAGTCCATTCAACTCAATTCATATAACAAGTGTAGGATTACATCAAGTGTGGAAGATCTTTTGATTGGAAGTTGTCTAATCGAATTTAGCAATAGTTGAGTTGGATTAATGCTTGTCATATTTGATCCTGTGAAATGAACAAAAACATGTTACTAGATGCTTCATTGAACTCTGTGAATTGCTTGAGGTTTCTTTCAGGCTCCTCCTCGTGCTGATGTTGTTAAAAGCTTGCAAAATGGCATAGTAGTGAATATTCTTGGAATGGGTGCTGCTATTCTTGGCATGCAAGCCACAGTGGGATCGTTGGTTGCAAAGGCTCTCACTACATCAGCAAACCCCTATTATCAAGGAATCGCCCCTGGCTCAAGTCCCGTGCTGGCATTGGATGTATTCTTGGTGCAGGTACTCATACTGAATTTTGACTCATGTACTTCTTCAAATCATCGGGTAATTCTGGTTTGGCTTATATATTAGTTTCTAATAATTAAAACATAGAAAAAATCTAAGAGGAAATGAGGGCTTTATCCAAACGTTTTGAGCTTAATGTTTTATATTTAGTACTCCTTACCACAAATAGTCCTAACGCCTAACAATACTTGTACAATAACCATGCTTCTTGTCTACTAAGTTTTAGGAGGCAAAGAACTATGACTGAATCATATAGGTACAATATTCTTTAAGGCACTTGTCTGATGAGCCCAAGTGTTACACCTGGTTAGCTTATACGAACCCACTAGGTAGAACTCATCCTCAAAAACCGGCTATTGAGGAGAGGATGCCTAACAAGTTATATACCTTCAACCAATCCCATACATAGTCGATGTGGGATCATAACATTAGCTAAATGTTTAAATTGGCACAAGGATCTCTCATTTCATTATCAACAAGCAGCAAATAAAGGCCTCATATGATTAAGAAATCTTTAGTTTGCCCCAATTTAAAAGATGTGCACTCACAGAAAAACACTACACGCTCAAGTGGGAGGATTTCTTAGTATATAGTTGTTATTTACTTGTCTTTTGTTGTCATCCATTAATTGCTTGTGCAGGCATCAGCAAACACTATCCTTTCTCACTTCCTAGGGCTTGTTTTCTCATTGGAGCTGTTGCGTTCAGTTACACTACCACCTTCAGAAAGCATGCCAGTTTTCAAGGTTGCATAAACTCAGATCCTGTTGTTTGGATATAATGTATTTTGATACTTTTAGTGAAAAACATGATTTGTTAGCCTTAATTGTTGAAAAAAGGGAATGGTTTGCATGAGTTTGTCACAAGTTCTAAGTCATGTATGTTTCATATCTAGATCTTGAGACCCCATTTCTTATCGCAATTATTTTAGTATCAAATAATTGAATTTCTGAACCCATTAAGTACAGAACTTTAAGCTTCCCAACATCATAGCATGACGTCAGTCATTGGCGCATTTTCAGGTAAGTACTTTCATACTTCTTTCCCCTAATCCAATATATCATTGATCATGCGAAGTCATGGGAAGAAATTTAGTATTGCAAAAGCTCATACTCTTTGACATTTTAGCTTAATTGTTGTTCTTATCTTCATAAAATAGGGATATGAAGAAATACCATTCTAGGCAATTGAAATGAAACGTTACATTTATAACCCGTCTTTGCACATTGTTTGCCCTCTCAGGGGACTAGGTCACTAATTTTTATTGCTTCTATAGCAATTGTTGAGGAGGTTTCCTTCCAACACAATATATTTTTTGTTAGTATCTGGTTATCTAAACCAGCTCCGAGTCCACTATTATCAATTTTGATAACATTTACAAGCCATCAATAATGTTTTGTAAAATTAAAAACCCAAAGCCTTTTTAAATCTATAACATTATAAATATGAGACGAAGATGTTAGCAGCATTCAATGAGTTTCGGATGTGGTTTCTAACAAATTTCATAAAATATGGAAGTATCATTTAGCTAAATTTTACAAAAGTCTATCAATTATCACGTTGTCTCCCAGAAGGTCAATGTGAACAATAGACTAAAAATGTTACAACAGTTCCTATTCTCAACTTGCCCTTTTGTAGTGAACTAGGTTACTACATTTAATAGAAGACCTTTAAATGTTTGGGCTCCCAAACCTGAAACTCTTAAAACTTAGAAGTGAATTTCAGGCGAAAAAAAAAAGGGTGGGACGGTTGTATGTGCCCTAACCCAATAAAATATAAATTTATATATCAACTTTTATCATATCATATGATATAATATGAATGAATAATGTAATGTTAATGACCTTATAGCGCAGTGGTTACGCATAGATCACGTTTTGGCTTTAAGTCAAGGTTCGACACTTCTACTACCTCACTTAATAAAAGGTGAGATTTTCTTCCATATATATAAGTTGTCTCCCGTCCTAGTGTAGGTGACTCACAGTCATATGGAGGTTGCTTACAAAGGTTGTGTTGTTAGAGTTCTATCGGTTTGGTCTCGCTTGTCTCTTGAATTCATCTTAATACCTTAAAAAAAAAATGAATAATAAGGTCAACATAGAACTCCTTTATCCCAAAATTAAAAAAGAAAGAAAGACACAAGTGATTTAGGAAAAAAAAAAAAAAAGGATTTCTTTCCCCAACCTTATAACCTAGAATTCAGAAATCACATTCTCAATTGCTGAGAAACCTTAAAGATATACACAGTACTTCAGTCCACATGTTCGCCACGATGTCACTTTATAATGGAAGAAGACAAAATATCGATAGGTTGTAGCGGTTGAAAAAACTTAATTTTATCAAACTAATGAAATGGGCTTACCGAGATAAAGCAACATAATTACAGTGATTATTAGTGTTTAGGGTTTGTTTTGGCTTTTTTTTTATGGTACCAAGGGCATTTAATTTTCAAATTTTTAAGTTGAGTGAAAACATTAAATAATATACAGAGAACTAATTTGAATGGCAACAGAGAACTTTTCACCACCCATGCAGCCATGCCACATGCTTGCCTAATTACATCCTTTGGTACATAAGAAATATTCACAACGCAATTCGAACGACAACCCACAAAAGCATTAAATGGCACATAACATGGAAACTTGAAAACTTAAATTTCATTACCAAAACCAAGTATCGTCCCCACCATTGGAGGACTTCGTCCAGTGGAAAAGACAAGCTAATCATATGATTATAACTGCACACAAAACTTATCAAGAATATCGATCCCCCCTACATTGGCATAAAAAAGCCAAAAAAATTTCAAAGCTTTTCCAAATGTAGAAGCTGTTATGGTTAGTCCAGTCCTAGTTGATGAACCATACTAACTGGCATCCGATACCAATACAAACAGTATTCCAGCAAAAACAACCCGCAAGCATAAAGTCGAAAACCCAATCTAAAGCTTCCAAGAACTGCTAGGTAACCTGTGGCAAAAACATATAAACATGCATTAGTCCACCTCCACAAGAACAGCTAGGTAGGGGATTTTTTTTTAATTTTTGGTTGAGAGCAGGAGGAAGGGGAGGAGGGGACAGTTGAAAACAGTATGATTTGCATCTCGGTTAGAAAATAATGAGCAATGTAGGAATTCATGCTTTAAAAAAATTTACAAATAAGGAAAACTAAGGTGAAGACACAGTTATGGTAATGAAAATGTGAGTGTGACGGTGTGAGCCTATATAACAACACCATATATCTCTTTGGTTTCAGGGCAGTATAAGGGCTTTTCTGCCGGAAATAGTAAAATAGATAAATGAGCAAATGAATAAAAAATCAAAATCTATACCAGAAAAAGCAGCACATAGTGTTTATGTGAAAAAAAAAGAAAAAAAGAAAAGCATCTCACATGTTTAAATTCACCTACGTGACTACATTAATGTAGAGAAAAGGAAAATAAGTTAAAACTTAATAGCATAACAAACTGTTTCTTCATCGATATAACACAAAGGCTGAAGCAGCAATGTATCATACACAGAGGGGACGTTGTCGTGCAGTTCTTGAGACACTCACTTCAAAGTATATAAAACTAGGATATAGCAAAAGGAATGGAACCCTATATCATTAATCCATCATAACAAACTACTTAACACGAATCTATGACCTTAATTCTAATCAATCAAACAAATGACTTAGTGTGGCTAATCCCAAACAGGATATTTCAAATTTCTATTGGCATCTTCATAATTATAGCCTGTGACATCCTCATCCTAAAACATTTTGAGGCCATTAGATTTTTTTAACAGCAACTGTAATTGTCCAATGTGCCTAGTAGATGCAACTTCTCTTGAATACACTCTGCTTTAAAATAGAGCCCATATAACTTATACAACACAAGAGAAACAGACTTACCTACTGAGTCTTCTTTTCCTTAAATTGGCCCATTGGAATCTTCTTTAGGAAGATTTCATCAATTTTACGATATTGCATTCGAATGACTCTAGTTATTATGCACAACTTTTCATCAATAGGGTCCTGGTACTTGTCATACAAAAATGGAACAGACAGACTGAGAAGAATCCCTGAAAAAAGAAGCAAAAATGTCAGCAATTCATGCATAACAACTATCAAAACCGAAAGAAGCAGAAAACTCACCAAGGTAGACGAGAGTGAGAAAGTTGAAGAGGCTGCCAATATAAGATACCACTGACAACACAAAAGCAACCTAAAGACCAACACCACCACATCACAAAAAAAAAACTTTAATTTCCTCTTTTATTCAATAAACAGAATCAAATTTCTCACTACAAAATGAACCTGAAGAAATATTCTCAAATTCCTGCCCACAGCAATGTCACGTGCAATAGACAATCCACAATTGACCCACACTCGCATGGCGTTAGCCACCTTCACAACAGTCTCGTCCGAAATTTCCAGATCAGGCAGCGGAGGCAGAGGCCTGAATCACACCGTTCAATCAATGCTATCTTGTGTTAACAAGCTTTAATCTCTAATTATTAAAAAATTTCGATACCTATTAAGAAGGGAAGCAGATTTGCCCCAGAGAAAGAGGATCACAACGAGGAGGAAAAAAACGTTGGCGACGAAAGAGAGGAGATTATAACCGGCTTGTTCGAAGAGGAACCACAAAGTCGTTGAAGATACTAGCAATACAACTCCTCCATACCATTTCTTCCATAACAGCACATCACCAACTACTCAATACAACAACAACAACAAACATAATTCAAACCATCAATCGACTACAAATCACATAATAAATCGGAATCATGAGAGAGGAAATACCAGCGCCGCCGCCGAGCGCCTGATGGACGGAAATGCGAAGTGAAGGATGAGATTCTCCCATGGACATTCAGATTATGCTTTGTGATTCAAGCGATGAAGAGTGATGGACATCAAACGGAGGAAGATGAGATCAGAATACAAGTAGTGTTTGTGTTGTGTCGTGATTCCTGTAATCAACAAATTGAAAATTGAATTTGATGTTAGTGTTGACAGACACAACGATGGCATGCCTCTCCAACTGGGCTGCTTTGCAACTTGCCCTGCCGGCCCATAATGTCTTGTATGTGTGCATGTATATACACATAGAGTAAAAGAAACAATTATACAAAATTATTTCTTTCAGTTATTTATTTATTTATTTCATAAATTGAGTTTTTCCTTGTTTACTTTGCTAAAATTTTATACTATTGAAAACTGTTACATTTATGTTTAGTTGAGTGGTGTTTGCCTTTCTTTTTCATATTTGTGGTGGCAACTGTGCTAAATACTTTTCACTTGTGGGATTAGAATAATTATATATCCCTTGTCACAAAAAAAATAAAATTATTATTATATATCCCAACTGTGATTGTCACACTCAATTTCGGATTAATTACATATCCCAACTGTGGCTATAATACTAAATTTGGGTTGGATTGGATAGAATCCTGAACCAATTAATGTCAATTTATAGTATGCATATTACTGCTTCATTCTAAAGATGTCAAAAATATTTTCAGATCTACTCTTGTTTTTACATGAAGAAAATAAAGACTTTTTTTTCTGAAATAAGAAAATAAAGAATTTGATGTATCGAAGCACGTTAACATGCGTGCAGTGTAAAATATGTACGACAAAACGGTTCAGCGGGCTATTGTTTAAGATCTTTTTGCAGTAGATTAGGTGGGGCTCGACAGATTCGGTAGAGACAATCAACCACCACCAACCTAGATTTCTTACAAGGCTGGACAAACACCACTAACTTTTGCAGGTTAGAGGGCAGATCGGTTTCCTTAGCTTTTATAGAATATTGTTTAGGTAGTCTCTTGAGAATCCAGATCAGCCATCTGCCATCCACACTGCACCATTAGGTCCATTACACATATTGAACATGCAACTGCGTAAATTCTTTTTCATTTCCATTTAATTGTACGCTTAAGTAGTAAAAACTGGATTACAGGGGCCTATATCATACGATGTTATGTGATGTGCCCTAAGTGCGTTTGTCAGCCCATATGAAACCAAGCTTGAATAGATGTGGGTGGACAAACATTCAGCAAAGGTTTTTCCTACTTTGCGGCTTCGGTTTCGGCTTCGGCTTCATCTTCATGATCAGAATTTCCATCCTCATCATCGGATGACTTTTCTTTCTGATGCTCTTCCCCATCTGCATTCAGTTTGGTCTTTTTCTCTTTCTTTCTCTGCCTTTTCTTTTGGCGTTTCAAACGCTTCTTTGCTGTTCGTTCCTCCGCAATTTTCAGTCTTTCTTCCCTTCTCATAATGAACTCAGCCACTTCTTTCCTTTTCTGGTGGTCAGCATTCATCCTAGAAAGACGATCTTGCTCTTTTCGTCTCATTTGCCGATACTGTAGCAAGAAGAACTTAAGGTTAAACAACCTCGAAACTAAAATCTAAATTATAAGCTAGTCCTCAAGTGTTTTAACTTAATAAAACCAGTAACATCTTTCACACATTACACCAAAGGCACTGCAAGAGAACATTGATAATTCGAATGCAGGATGAACAAAACGAAGATAGAAATGCAATTCTTGTAGGTTCTGAAAGGTATCGTATCGAACAAGGATAAAGAGCTGAAGAGAGAAAAATACGAATTTGTCAACCAAATTATAATAAAATATGCACAGCATGAATGCATATTAATAAAGCTGCCCAGCACAGAGAAAGTCTATGAAGAACAAGCACAGCCACAAGTCTAAGACTCATGTAGGTGGAGTAAGGTGAATTAAGATTATATACAGATGAGAAATTGAAATTTGGTAGTAGTGTTACTTCAATAAAGAACAAATCAAAATTCCATTAAAACTAATTTTATTATCTGATGTGAAGAATTTAACTTATTGGCAATCGTGTAGCATACTCATAAAATAGTTGAATCAAATAAAGTATAAGTACATTCCTCCCAAAAAAAAAAGTACAAGTACAAATTATTTTAATAAAACCGCTTATGCTTACTCAATCCTAGTGGTCCTAGTGGATAATGTGTTATCATAAAATGTAAAAACAAATGAGATTAAGCAGAATGAGCAGGGCATGATGAGAAGTTAAGAATTGATGAAATTTCTCTTTAGTATAAAAGCTTCAAAATGTAATGTTTTAACATATATGCTTTTATAGTGCACAAGGGGAAATGAGTCTTATCCTAACTAATTAAAACTAGTTGAACTTTCCTAAGCTCTATCTTTCTGGCTAAGGCCTGACTTACCTTGGAGCATACAATACAATTTACTGCGTGTATCTTCTCCATTCAACCAAATAAATAAATTCACTTTAAATTGGCTTCTAACAATGGTGGAAATCTACCATGTTATAACAAGTTGATAATTTTAAGATTCGGGAATGTTTACTGTAGAATTTTCAAAAAATAATTTTGGAATAGCTGGAACAAAGTAAACATGTTTGCAATCAACATTCTGCAAAGATATCTTAAATTTTTTGTTTTACTCTTACAAATTAGTTTTATACTAAAAATCTCCCAATATTTTTTGTTCATTGAGCATTATACAAGAGACTACAGCAAAACTCTACAAACTTGGCAAGAAACTCATGGGCCATTGAAACCAAGGAGATTTTAACTTGTGATGACTTCATTGGATTCAAAGGTCATTTACCCCTCAACCCACCCATTCCTTGGAAATGTTTCACGAATTATTTTTGTGTAAACTATAAACCTACTGAGTCTTCGGACTTCTATATATAGATATATATATATATATAAGCAATCTTATGCTATTAACTTCACTAAAGCTCTTCAGCATACCAACTAAGAAACCTAGACCATAGATAATTTAAGCACGTACTTTTGCTCAGCACTTCATTTGTATTCATGCATAACCACTTACTGGAAGTCCAATAAGGGGCATCGTCTATCCAAAGTCCAAACTCTAATCTAACACTCCTTCAGTGTATATAAATTATGCTAAAATTTATAGTTCAGTGGATGATCCTCAATCACTCCACAATATACCCATACAGTCAGATATTCCTTCATCAACATATCCATCACTGCAAGCAATTCTATACCCAGATTACCAAATCAGCTCACAGTTACCAACAAACCCAGTTGCATTTAAACCAACCCCACTATTCCTGACACTTTCACCAATTCAAAGCTACAGCCCTTATAACTCAGCTTTTCAATCCCTCCAACATGCCAAAGCTCATAGAAAGCTTAACAATACCTTCACCCCTCAAAATTTTCAGTTCCCTGCCGCAATTCCAAATCATCTTCAAATGAAACTAGTATGCATGCTGCATGCGTGTATGTGTCCTTTAAGATAATCCAGAAATCCCTCAAAAGTCAAACCCAGTTAGGGAACCAGAGTTCGGTACTAGAGCCCTGCTGAACACTACAATATCTGGGAACAAATAAAGTATGGCCTTTGGCTATGTAGCCACCAATGAGGATTCTATCCCCAGACTTCACCGGAGCCTCACCGTTCTACTAACCCCTCACGGGTATAAACATTAATTATTTATATTCTAAGCCATCATAACCTTCAGACCTGTTATATGCTGTTAACGTTTTCATTGACAAATTTTGTAAATAACACTTTAAATCACTAACAGGAACTGAAAAAACATAACTTTCTACACAAATAAGATATTTAGTTTCTAATCATGGTACAGAGACAAAAGAAAAGACATAACAAATGTACCTGGTGGAAGTCACCAGAGCCGGAACCGGCGGAACTGCCGGAAGTGTTGCTGACGCGGACGGGAACGTTTTCCATGATGCGGCGGAGCTTAATCTCCAAATCTTCTTCCTCTTCCTTGAAAACGGGCGGCGTGTACTCCACAAGCGCCGTGGATCCCGGTTTCTGCTTATCAGCCACCGATGCTACCTGCAAGTCCCCATCCTTGGGTCTCCCCGTCGACATTTTAGCGCCTCAAGCCCTACAAATTTGCGCAGTTTGTGAGATTTTATCCAATCTAAATTTGATGTTTTCGTTGATTGAGGATTTTACAAAACAAGAAGGAAACACAAGGGTTTCTTATGGTTCTGTGACTTTTTTAGTAACAACAGGTTTTCATTATTTGAGCCTGGGCTGGGTCCTTATATTTATAAGATAAATAGCTGAACGGGCCGAGTCGACCCAACCTAAACCAATCTCATTGAAGTCTGCCAATCCACAAGCCCGGTACGCACAATCAATTCAACTAATTTAACTAAACTTTGTCCCACGGAATTTCCATTTATTTGGACAACACGTGGTGGTGACATGAGAAATGCACTAAACATGCAACCTTAACTGAATCAAAAGCCATAAAACAAGCACCAACACAAACACTTCTCGTTACCAGAAAAAAGCAGAGAAATAACAAGTGAATAATAAATTTATCTTCTTCAAAGATGCAAACCTGCTAATGTGGATCAAACTTGGTGCATTACAACACATCAAGTCAATATGCATAAAAACACGTAAAGAAACATGAAATCTTAGTTAAGAGAAGCTTGGAGCGTACGTACCTGTACGTTGAAGTGGGTGCTGCGGCCGCCGCTGTAACAAAGTGAGAGCTAAAGGTGGGGGTTTTTTTGGGACTCTGAAACTGCAGTCTGCGGAGTCATTGGAGCAAGTTAATTTCGGTGGTCTCCATCAGAATTACTTTATTGCCCTCTGTGTAGGGCAGGTGGCGGGTCACCGTCTGACGCCGGTGCCCTGATTGTTTTGTTTTCCGGGTCACTTGATGATATAAGCGTTGATGTAGATGAATTTATAAACATAAAATTTAATTGGGTTTATTATAAACCTAAGCCGTATCTTAGAAATTAAAATTTTATAATTTTGTTTACCTCCTTAAAAAATTGTTTTGCTAAAAAAATCATGGTATTCCTATTATGTTAGATAAATAAATATAAATTTGTATGCAGTGATCTATCTTTATCATATCCTCCTTTCATATAATTTACAAGTACATATGGTTATGCATTTTCTCAACTATTAAAGTGAGTAAGGGTTTGCTTCTCATTAATTACATTTTACAAATTTTATGTGGATAATTTTGTTTCCTTATCGTGAGAGTCTTTGTCTCCTTATTAGAGAGCATATAGCCAAACAATGTAAATAATAAATGATATCAACAAGTGTCGTCGATTTTTTAACTCGTTCCATAGTTTGATCGTATTATTGTGAGAGTAGTTATTTAGTGATTATAAAAGTAAGTCGAACCATGTCTTAATTATAATTTAAAATGTTATTCTTTATCTATAAATAGATCTTGTAAATTCCTTTACGAATTTAAAATGTTATTATATTTAAATGTACAACTATGATTTTAGAAGTAGAAAATATTTGAAAAAGGAAATCCGATATATATATTAAGAACTTTAAAAAGAAAGACACAATAAAAGAAATATTTAAATACTTAATTTTAAAAAGAATGTATATATGCATATGTGTGTGTAATTGTTATAATTAATTCGAACTCAAGAGATAAGGACATAATTTGAACTCATAATCTCGATAGCGTAGGTATGAGTATGATACTATTAGGCCAACCTTATATCTTTGATAGAATAATTTTACTCATAAATGATTTTTTTAGGAAAAAAAATGTTTTCAACAGCTTCTTATGTACTTCATTCGAATTAATCAACACATTTATATATTTTTTAAAATTATTATAAAATCAGGATTGAAAAAATGAGATAAAACTTAAATTCATGACTTTTTTGGGACGTAAAAATAAGAGAGATATTTTTGAATCAATCTCATTTTATCCAAACATATCCTTTAAGAACTCGTTGATGAAAGTATGATCTCATAATTTTGTTAGATACACATTCAAAGAACTTATTATTAATGTATTGTGCAATTGGAGGCAATGAGAGCGTGGACATGTACCCTGGATTTAAGATGAATCATTTTTAGTTGAGTGCCTACATTAAAGTGTACAAGGAGGCATCCTCCACTGTTCTTCACTCACGTGTATATCGTTTTTTAACGGCTAATTGTATATTATATTATTATTTAATACATCAACTCCCAATTCCAATGCGATAAGATGATAATGTATAAAATGAGTCAGCATGTCCCTTGTTTTTACATGGGATGAGGTGGGTCTGCTGGATAATGTCTCCTGCATCATCTCCCAATTTTAGATGCTTTCCTCACCAACTTTCATGACTGTTAATTTGTTGTTTTTCTTTTTAACTTTCAATTTGTTATATATGATATATCATATATCATCGCTTAAGGTACCTGTAGTTAAAACAATATTTAAAAATATACATCAACCTAGAATTTTTATGAATATTGAGATTATAAAATCTGAGATCGTTTTAAAGTTTGTCTGTAATTATTGTATTGGAAAATAGACTGCAATTCTGAGGCGATTGTGCTATATGATATTATTGTCCAAATTTCCTTATTATAGCTTGTATGCTGATTAAATTTCCTTTTGTTATCAGTATATTTGAACTTTTTTATTCTTGTTTTCTTTCATTTTTACAAGAAGGTTGTATGATATAGATAGTCATGATATTGAAAAATAGAGATCATCGAAACAGTATCATTGTCCGTAAATTTATATATGTATGTATCAATTAAATTTATTTGAAACTCGTATATACTGTTTGGTTTTTATGATCTTTTAGATAAATCGTAGTGATGCTAGCTTAATATCATAAAATTTTAAAAACTAAGTTTGTATATTGTATCCATCATGCAATGACAATATAATAAGATTACCTATAAATTAGTATATACCATTTAAATAATCTAATGACACAACATTATAAAAAACAATAAATGACTATGATTATTATATTTTTTTTCCTCATACATCATTGAAACGTAAACTTCTTTACAAACAAAAATTAATATAATATCAGTATTGATAGAGAATCCTTCCTTAGATATAAAATACTTGATTTATAGATAATTTATTCCTCAACTTTTGGTTTTTAATCGTAGTATATGGAAACAATTAACTGTGACATTTCACCTGATTGTGTTAGTAGCACCAAATTAGCGAGTAAAATTCCATTATGATGATAGATCACTGCAAATTGTTAAGAGCAAACTCATTGTGGCACGTGCAATGGACAAAGAAAAGTAATATCTATTATTAAAATATGAAAAGAATGTTAACAACTGACTGGTAGCACATTCTGGTGTGTTTGTGGCACGTGTGTAACAGTTTTTATTTATGTAATTATTTGCCAACCCATGTCTCTAATTCAATGCACCGATTGATTGAGAAGAAACACGCTATCATGAAGTTGGTTCCTCCAAATTTGTCTTCATGTAAACTAATGAGTAAATGTGAATGTAACAAATGACAAAGATTTTTGACTTAATTCAAAGCATTTTATTTTTTGGTTGTAATATTCCAGCTTATGGCTCTGAGATATTCCATAAAGTGTTACTAGTTTTCGTGTATCTATAGAATATGACTGCGTAAGATGCCATATAGAATCAAATTCTATCTTCAATTTTCCACATATTAATATTCTATAATTCATCACTTTCAAATGACTACTATTTAAATATAAAACATCTTTTTAACTCAACTAATATAGAAGTAGATATCTCCTAATTTATATAATACTTAATTTTGACATATCTTTTGAGCTAAAAACTGCAAGATAGTCTATTTATTTTCATAAATGGAAAAGCAAATTATATTAATATATATTTTTACACATAAATCAGTTCTATAAACAATCACATACGATCCATTTTGAGTTATTTAGTTTTGTCCTGATTAAATTAAAATATTCAATTAAACAAGTTTGAATAATTTTTCTTTTTCTATCAGAAATATTGAAACGATTTAAATTTGAGATATTATTAAATTAAATAAAAACATCATACAACTTATTACTGAACTACCTTAGATGATCACATTTTAAATAATTTAATCAATAATAATTTTAAAAAATAATAATGAATTATATCCAAAATATAAATCAAGAAGACGTAGATTATACTAAAAGTAAGTTGCGACTTTTCTTATAATTCCTAATTTCTGAGTTTATCAAAATACTGTCAGCTTGGAGACGCAACAATCAACATCACATTGTTCAAATAACAATAGAATACGTTAGCTCCTTCCACTTAACAACCCACTTTACAAATCGACAAATCCAACCCCAACGTACCAACTGCCAACCAAAACCGGAAGAAACCCACATATGGTAGTAACCGACTAACCGTTAACTTTTTATTTTTTATTTTTTTAAACTCGTTAACTTCTCTATTTTAAATTTTAAAATTAAAAGAAATAAAATAAGGAAAGTGAACCTACAAGGAAACTCAACTGAACCGTTAAATTTAACGGCTTTTGTTTCCAATAACTTGTCATTTATTCGGTTGACAATGACAACTGTCAAGACAGTAACGGAGTTAATACCCCCGCTGTATAATATAAACCCTCACCACCTTCTCTTCTCGTCTCACACTCACATTCTCTCTTTATTTATTTATTTTGGTTTAAGTTACGAATTCGTTTGTTTGTTTTGTTATCATAATGGATCGGGTCAAGGGACCATGGAGTCCGGAGGAGGACCAGTTGTTAGGAAAACTGGTGCGGCGGCATGGGGCGAGGAACTGGTCTTTGATATCGAAGGCGATTCGAGGTCGGTCTGGGAAATCGTGCAGGCTGCGGTGGTGCAACCAGCTGTCTCCGGGGGTGGAGCACCGGGCGTTCACGGCGGAGGAGGATGAGATCATTGTCAAAGCCCACGCCGAGTACGGCAACAAGTGGGCCACTATAGCCCGCCTCTTGAACGGCCGTACCGACAACGCAGTCAAGAACCACTGGAACTCGACGTTGAAGAGGAAACACGCCGGCTCCGTGGCGGAAGCGGCGGCGTCTGAGGAAGACGACGAGAGGGTTGCATATCAAGAAAGGAAAAGGCCGAGGACGGTTTCGTATTCGGACTCGGGTTATTATTGTAGTCGATCCGGATCTGATGATAGTGATTCCGGTCTGCTCGCGGTTCCTGGTTTCAATGAATGTAGTCCGGGTGATGAAGCGGGAACACAAAATAATGGTGGTGGTCAGTTTAATATTTCAACCGAACTCACTTTGGGTCTACCCGGACCCAACTCGAACTGGTTTAAAAACCAACAGTCGGGTTTGGAGAAAGAAAAGAGTGAGGACTGTAAAACGACGACGATTGGGACGGGGTTGTTGGCTCTGATGCAAGAAATGATAAAAAAAGAAGTGAAGAATTACATTGAGGCAGCGAGGATCGCTGGGATTAAACGTACAGGGATTGGCCAGATTGATTGATTTAATTGATAGGTTAAGTAAAAGATTAAACGGTAATCAAATTTTTAGTTCAAATTAGGGGGACATTAAGGAAACAAAGCCAATTAGAGAAAAATGGTCTTGTTTTTCCATTTTTATTTTTCTTGGATAATTTTGAGGCTTGTACAGAAATGGAAAGAATAAGAGAGGTTTATTAAATTTAACCAATTGTTTTAATTTTTCAAGCAGGCTGTTTAAGCAATTACTGGTTTTATGTCTTGCCCCGTTTGGTGCGTGAAATGAGAATGGACTGTTTATACGAGATTAAATTAGATTGGATATGATTTTATGAGATTAATTTAAATGTTATCCCGTGTTTGATGAACTTTAGGGCATGATAGAATTTAAATACAAATTTTTTCAATGATGTAAAAGGAATTTTTCAGATATTTCAAAAGACGTAAATTTGTTTCATTTCCTCCACCACCTTACAACTTCTTCTTAAGCAAGATGCTTACCTACACCACCACCACCACCCTCCTCCCTCTCTTATCACCTTCGCTTCCTTTCCCTTGCAGCCTTAGAAGAGGTCGCCATCGCAAACATACTCTCCGTATTAAACCCTATCTCTCATTTCCCCCCAAACCCATCTAAAACCCATTACCCAAAACTCCTCGAAACCATCATCGTCGTTTCTAGCAAGTGCATCAACCTCACAACCACATCATCACTCTTGTCCGCCACAACGACCTCGAAGAAGCCGCCCTCTACACCCATTGTTTTGTTTACTCCATATGTCGCCCCATAATCTTTACAATGTTGCCCTTCCTTGTCAGTCCAAGTACTTTGATGGTCAATAAAGAACAAAACTGAGAAAAGAGATGAGAGAATAGAGTGGTTTGGATGAGAATTAAAAGGTCGGTAAAGGGAGATGAGAGTTAACCTATAGGTTTAGCGAGTTTGATTTTTGTCAGGCTAGTGGGATAAAATAGTGATGAGATAATTTAGTGAAACTTTATTTGGCGAGACCAAACATAAGTATAAATAAAAATTAATTTAAACCTAGTCCAAAACTGCAAAACAAACAAGACCTTAGAGATTATATTTGATGATGTTATTAGGATTGTGCGAGATAGGAACAGTTTGATTGGTAGTTGAAGGTTTTATTATAATGGACTTCTATATTTACGTGGCACAACATATATTTACTATCAAAAGTGAAAAATAAAAGCTATTTTAAGTGGGGTTTGAAATTAGTTTAGGTTTTTTTTGGAAAATTGTGTTCTTTTTACTATAAGGATGAACTGGTTTTAATAATATCAATTTCAACATTATAATGCATTGATAATGTACAAATAATTAATGTCAAGTATTAATTATGAACAAAGTCAATGCATTCAATTACTCATAATATTGAAACCTGATATAATTTTTCTTTTTAAAGATTTTAATCATAATTTGCTCATGATTTTTTTTTTTGGGTACAGCTCATGATATTTTTTGGATTTCAAGATTAGATGACATGGATGTCTATGATAGGGTACATGCATGTTCGATCAACGAAACATATTGAATCGGTTCAAAAAATCATAGGGAGAGTGTATTCAATAATGACTTTAAAATATTTTCATAGATATTTTTAAATGAATGGTTTTTGTAGAATTTCATAGACTTTTAACGACTTTATAGATTTATGAAAGACTCTCATAGGCTTTTATAATTTTTTTTTAAAAGACTTTCATAGATTTTCACATATTTTCATAAACAGAACTTTTATTAACTTATAATATAAGAAACACTTTATAAGTTAATAAAAACTATATTTATCATGTCAATAATAATGAAAAAATATGACACCTAAAATAAAATTAAAGTTACCTCAATTACATAAAGTGATAATCAAAACACTAATTAAATATTTTATTATTCATTTTGTGTTTTCTATGAATAATAAAATCCCTAATATCTATTATTATCAATCATCCTAATATCGTTCCACATATTAGCAGCTATAATAGCCTTCTATTCATTAGGATGCTCTATTTGTTGTTTTTGAGTCTTAAGAAAATAGTTAAAATCACCGTATTCATTAGTTAGTAATGATGATCAAGATGAAAAATATTCATAAATATTGATAGGTTTTCATAGATTTTTATTTATTTCTAAAATAAAAATATATTTCTTTAATAAGCTAATGTAAATTATACACTTTATAAGTTATTTTTCTTATTTTAATAAAAATATTTTATTTTGACATAACGTAAATAAATAAATGGAAAACAACTATAAAAAATAATGTTTTACAAAATTAAAGCCAATTAATTTTATGATTTTTTACAAATATCAAAATTGATTACCGTATCCTAAATATTAACTAATCAAAAGTAAAATTCAAGAAAATTTTCAACAAGTACGTAACATAAATAAAAGTTGAAAAAAAAATCACATGTATAGATTTAATCAAATAATCAATTCAAAATTTTAACTATTTCAATAAACCACTTGCTAAAAAATCACCAAATATTATTTTTTTTCTTTTTTATTTGAATCAAAGGTTTTGACTCTTATTTTTTAATATAAAAAACAAAAATTCTATTAATTAATTTCATCAATTTTAAAGTAAAGAGATTTTTCATTTTTGTACATTTGTGAGTTCTATTTTTATTATGTGCAGATAAGAAATACTAAACTGTTAGTTTATAATATAATCGTTAATAATTATTGTATTATTTATCATAATAATAAAGAGATGATTTGGATCAATATCTATCTAGACATTTTTTTTTTTGTATTGTATTTATATAAATATAAATTATAAAATGTTTTATTTTACCAAAATCTAACTCCTCAATTTTGATTCAAATTTAAAATATTTTATAGAATAATAAATTGATATCTTTTAGAAAAGAAGTGGTCTAATAAGATTCAAAAACTAAAAAACTAATAATTTGAGCATAGAAAAAAAGATAATGACTATTATAATTCACAATAAAATATGAGTGAAATATATATATATATATGTGTGTGTGTTTAAAATAAATGAAATATTTTTATTTGTGGGAGATTCAAATGTAAAAGTGATTGTGATGTTTGCTTCTATAATCAACAATAAAAGTTTTTAAGGGGAGTGGAGGAGAATTAGTGGAGTTTGATTATTATAAATTTAACATAAAAATTTACAAAAGTCATTAAAATTTTAAATTTTATAAAATTCATTAACATTTTGAATACCTCATAACTTTTATAAACTTTTAAAAAGTCTTGATTGAATACACCATAACTTTTATATATATATATTTTAAATCATTAAAAGTCTACATTAAATACTATATGACTTTTATAGAATTTTTAAAAGTCTGTATTGAATACACTCAAACTTTTAAATGGTATAAAAGTAATTAAAAATTTAGATTGAATACACTCCTCTAAAATTATGAGTCTTTTTTTGCAAGTAGCCCTAAAATTTTCTCTCTTTGGAAAAGTTGGTTGAAATCGGGGTTTACAAAGAAGCCCAATTAAAAGCCCAAAGTCCATGAAACTAGCAATGGACTGAAATTAGGGAGAGAAAGAAAGAATCGTCGTCGTTTTTACGCTTGCTTCTGGCGCATCTCTACTGCAACTCTGAAAATCTAAGAGACCCAGCTAACTTTGAAAATTATATATAAAATCTCCAGATCTTCGATCAAAGACCAGTGCCTGACCAATCAAAAATCAAATTCGAATTCGAATTGTAAAAGAAGAAGAAGAGCGGGAGAGAGAAGCGCGAAGAGATGCTGCCAACATCATCAGTGTCGAAAGGGCGTTCTTCGTCCTCCACTTCACGAGCAAACCCTATGTTCCCTCAATACCTCCGTCGAATCATCAAGGTTCCCTCTAAATTCCTCTTTCGCGATGGATCTGGATTCCTCTTTCGGTTCACTACCAATTCATGATTTGGATCCATTTTACATTTACATTTGCATTTAAAAATTTACTTATTCATTTTAGAGAAATGTTTATGCTGTGAAGAAACAATTGTTTTCCAATTTGATCGCTTCAAGTGACGAGTCAACAAGTTTGCATTAGATATCGATGCTGTGATAACAATTGTGATCTAGTAGGTTTGACGCTGAATATTTGTGGATTTTTTGGAGTTTTGATAGTTCACTGATTGATTTGTTGTATTAGGCTTCTTCTTCTTCTTCTTTTTTTTTTGGTGGGTGAATCAAGCTAATAATTTTAAATATCGTGTGATGCAATCGAATTATATGCATCTTTTTTGGACGATGATTTCCTGTTTGGACGTGTTTTACGATTTTATTTTGTTGGTCCTTTGTAGTGGCAACAAATGGATATTGAATATACTTTCTGGCAAATGCTTCACCTATGTACTTCACCGAAAGTTGTGTAAGTATTGACATTTTTTGTTATCGACTTCTATCATGTCATTAATGTGTATGCGTGTGGTGCTTTTTGGTATTTATAGATCTGTGGAAAGTTGAAGGATACATAATGACTATTACAGGATAGAAGTTAGTAGGAGGAGTAGGAGTATGAATGAAATATTGCGGTTTGCCGTTGACGAGTTGACTTAGGAGTGGCAACCCTGGATTCTCGTATAGTTTTAGGCTGGGTTATAGCTTAACTTGTGTAGGGTTTGTTGAAATAAGACAATTTTGATAGTAATGTGTTCTATTCAATTCAGTTTTTGCAGCTTTTTGGGTAATTTGGTTGGGAAGGAACAAAAAGAGCATTTGAGGGTGATAAGGAGGAGGAGATTCTTTTATTGTGGGACAAGATACATTTTTAGGCATTGCTTTGTGTTTCTATTTCTACAGACTTTGAAGGAGTTCCTTTTTTCCTGATTAATCTTAATCGGGAGGTTGCTGTAAGCCTAGAGAGGGTCTTTTCTCTTTTGTTTTGTGAAGGTTAGCCTGCCTATTGGCGTTGTAGTCTTTTGATGCTGATCCTAACTGTTTTTTGTGAGCTAAGTTGGCTTGTCCTCCCTTCACTTGTATATGGTTAATGGTTCCTGGATTTAATAATATTTTGTTATTTTTGTTTAAATCAAATTTGTATTATTAAAAAGTTTATACGACTTTTTTTAAAAAAAGTTCGGGCAGGATTTATTTTTTATTTTTAATTTTAAAATTACTACTGCAATGTAGGGTAGGTAGGAGCCAACCTTATTGTGCTGAGCAGACCCATGTATAATAAACTTTATCTTTTTATTTTTTTTTTAATTTTTTTTTATTTTTTTAAAAAACTAGGTTTGCGTTAAATTTTGTCTGCCTCCTTCATGAATTGGGAAAAGGGTTATTCTGCCTAGACACGAATCAATATCTGGAATAACTGTGCTTAAAAGACTGCTTTTAGTTTGATAGCTGACAATGTTCTTATTATTGTGGTCATGATTTACATGTGAAACTGCATGGTGGATGCAGCTATCAGCACACCAAGTATCACAAACGTAAGTGCATTTCCTAAACAACTATTTATTAGTTTCAGTTGGTTGGTATGGAATTTCTTTACCACTGTATAATAATAAATTATGTGATATGTTGCATAATTTTAAGGCAAATTTCATCATTTGGTTTTGTGATCATTTTCTAATTGGTTTTGGTTTGATTTGGACAGTTTATTATTGATGTTATGACAGAATAAAGTAGCAAGTTGACACTATTAGTTGCATTTAGCTTTTGATTGGATGCCACCAAAAATCTTTTGGTGTAATTTGTTATGGATGCTGTATGCTTTTAGCAATTGCAGAGATGTTGGCAGTGACTTAGGTCTGCAATGAAATTTTTTATAATAGCATTACTTTTATTCTTTAGTCTAGCATATAGTGTTATGCTTTGTCATGACAGTTTTTTGTTTTATTTGCAAATCTACATGCAAGGACATGCGTATGTCGGTGCCGTGATACTTTCAACATAACTTCTTGCCGTAGCTCGAGTCCTTTCATCTTATAATTTTGTAAAATGGACAATATAATTGGTTAATTTAACAATTAGACTTTTTATTATGTCAATTGAATCTGTGGGAAATGTAAAAGGAACCCTGGTTTTTAAATACATATATTACAAAATAAAAAAGAAAAAAGGTTCTTAAGTCTATGAATAAGTATGACAAGCTTTTGGGTTCTTAATTCAAATCTATATGATTTGACTTACATAGGTGTAATAAGCTATGCCCTATACATCAGTAGTAGGCTAATGAACCCAGTCAAAGACGTTTGTGGAAGGCCTTGAAATTAAGCTTGTTGAATATTGAAATGGTTAGAAAGTCTTTTGTGCTACACGATTACCTTTTTGCACTGCTCTGGTGTTATTACCTGTAAGTATTCTGAAATGATTTAAAAGAATGTAGTTTGCCTGGTTAAAAACCTGATTTGCTGTACCCTTTGCATTAATAGTAAGTAAAATGATAAGAAAGTTACATTAACATATCTTGAGTTCATATACTTAACTTAGAACATGAATCATTGGATCCTGACAGTTTTTTTTAAACATGATTTGTGATATCCTTAATGTGGTTATTACTGAAAATTATCTTCTTTCCTTTTGGATCTCAGAAACTAAGAATCAATGGGCACGAGATGATCCTGCTTTTGTTGTAATCTGCAGCCTCCTTTTGTCAGTTGCAACGATGGCTTACTGTGCCGCGTAAGTTTCTTGTGTACATTGGACGGCTACTTTTAAAGATAAAAAAGGAAAAAAAGAGGGGTTTGGGGGGGTTGTGTGGGTGGGGTGGGACAGTAAATGGAATGTGAGAAACATTATGTTTTTTCTTATCTAAATTCCGAGGATAAACTTTGGAAGTTGAAACTTGTGATTTTGTTTATGAATACATATGATGATTTCATTTCCTGGTTTGCATTAACTGCTTCAAATTCAGAGTGATGTTGGGGCTGAATATTTTATCTTATTTTTCTGTTATTCTGTTAAAATATTTATGTTTTCTTCATTTTTCATTCTGATTTTAACTTATTTGTTGTTATCTTTTGTTCCAGGTATGACCACAGTGCTGCACATGCTGTTTTTGTAGTAATTTCAGTTTTGCTTTTCCATTTTCTGATTACCGGAGCAATTCTGGCAACATGTTGTTGGTAAGAGCCACTTTTGATGTTAGATATATGATATTTTCCTTAACTTATAGGTGGTTCAATTGGATGCTGACGTCATTGGGTTAGTGGTCATTAAAATGCTATGACCACTTTTTTGTTAGTAAACTCAGTGCTTACTAGTATTTCTGATGAGTGCTTTTTTAGGTTGGTCTTGATTGGTTACGTTACTTAATAACGCAATATGTGATCATGTGCCTGTGGTACCTATTACATGAATCAATTGTACAATTCAATAATGGTTGCCAATTCAAACATAAGATCCATAAATTTGATGTTGGTACATTCATCTAAACATACAAGTGACCTCTTTTTAATTTTTGTTTTTATAACATATATGAAAAAATATAAATGACATTTGAATATGCAAAGTGTGCAATTTCTTTCATAATGTGTAAGAGTGAACACTAAGAAAATACCAAAAGGGCATTCATTTCAATCAAAATACTAATGGAAACAAATGAAGTCTTTCTTCTTTTCTTTCCGATAGAATTTTCTGTGGTAGAGTTTGTACATTATTTGTTCGATTAAATGATTACAGTTTTCAAATCGCTCATTCTGTGTAGGTTCTTGACAAATGCTTACCTTCGGGAAGAGTCTCCAAACAGTCATGTTGTTGAGCAACGAGTCGAATGGTAAGGAGATTTCCTACTTCAGTTTTGATATTTGCATCATGTGTGTAGGGTGGTTGTGTTTAGATAAAGTTTTACCTATATGTGTCTTAAATCATAATCATTTACTTCTAGAAATCAGATTCATCTTTTGAAATTTATACTACAATTTAGTTCATTGCCTAGTGACTGACTGATTTTCTTTCATCGAAGGTTGTATGCGTTTGATGTGCACTGCAATTCTTTCTTCCCAATGTTTGTTATGCTTTACGGTAATTCCATTATTGCAACGTCTCCTGCTGTTATGTATTTTACTTCACTTGCACTGTAAGAATCTGACTCATATCTTTGTTCTGTGGCAGTTATACATTATTTTCTCTCACCCCTACTGGTAGCTCATAGTTTCATTCCAGTATTACTATCAAATCTGCTTTTCATGTTGGCAGCTTCTTATTATCATTATCTCAACTTTTTGGGTTATGATGGTAAGCTGATCTTTAATTCTATTATTTTGCTTTTGTTTACGAAGGTGAAATATTTTGGTCCATTTTGTTGTGGGAAGCATTTAATGCTGTGCGCTGCAGATGCTCTGGTTGTCACGCACTTCATTTGATGGGTGTTATTATCTACAAATCATGCTGTTCATATTATCCAATATCTTATTTGTTGAATTACAAAATTTATGTTTGACTAAATGATGGTAAAGTCCAGTATTCTGGTCCACATTGTTGTGTGAAAGCATTCAATGCTGTGTATGGTAGACACTTTGGTTGTCAAACACCTTATGTGATGGGTGTCATCTAAGCAATGATATCCACTAATCAGGCTGTTTAGATTGTCCAAATATCTTATTTGTCGGATTGTGAAATTTATGTTTGACTATGGCTTCAAAAAAGTTTCATGACTTTTCAGCTGAGTTCCCTAGTTAAATTTGGATTCTGAATGACTGGATATCTAGTATTTGAATGCATAAAAAATGTTAATTACATGCTTTAAAAGTTGATGTTGGACAGATAGCTGGCTGGTCTTTTTTTGGTGAAGATTCTTTCATTTGAATGGGAAAGTTATTTTGGTTGTAAAATATGTGTAATAAACCCATTGGGTAGATTTAGTTTATTGGTTGTAGAATTTTTTCTAACATATACTGATGAATCCGTACACTGACAACACTTGTTATTGTGCAGTATTGCCGTTTCTGGAGAGGACCACATTTTTTCTCTACCCAATCGGAATTGTTATTGTCCTTTCCCCAATTCGTAAGTATTGAACATAATTACTGATTATGTCTAGCCTTCATGTTCCCATGTACCTGAAACTTAAGTTGTTCATTGCAGTGATTTTAAGTGGCTTCAATCCTTCAAGATACTTTATGAACATGTACTTCAGTCAGAGGTTATGATTTACTAAGGCTTAACATTTCATATAGAACATAATTGGGCGGCCGATTAGTTCAGGGATACATCAACGCTAGATGGCATGACGGTTCACATACATGTAGAAGGGAAGCCGTGATCTGAATTTCACTAGCCTCATAGCTCTTTTTCTTCTAGGCCTTGTAATACTGAGTGGAAAATCATAACCGGGTGAGCCCAGGGTAAAGAGTGATTTTCAATGGTTACAATTGATCAAATGGATATATATTGAATGTAATGATTTTGATCCATGTCATTCTTTTTCGTTAATATATGTTGTCTCTCTGGAAAAGCATAACAGATGCCCCTTTCGAATTATCTCCTCTGTAGACCCCAGTTTGCCTTTTCTCCGAAATTAAAATTACGGACATTAGTTGAAGCTTGAAATTGATGGGGCTGCGTGCGTGAATTTGATTTGTCAATCTACTTGAACAGACTGTTGGAATTGGAATGCAATGACTAATAAAATGCTGGATTGAAAGCTGTACCTGATGAGCATTACAAATTTTCCACTAGGAATTTTGTATGTCGGACTTTTCTTTTCCTTTTTTCCCTTAATATAAAGTAGAATGATTTTACTGAAGTAGATATAAGTTGAACGAGAAGATATAAAGTTGAACAAGAACTTTTCACAAGCCAAAAACCTTGTGTGAGAACTACAAATAATAATTTGTGTAGATACATCTAGTCGGCTCTATAATTTGTTTTTGAGTGCAGATATTACGGTCCAAAATTATTATTTATATACTCAGATTTTATTATAAAAATTTAGAGCGAATTGCATGATACCCTCCTAAAGTAAGGTCTTGTATGCACAGAGATGAAGTTATGTTTTGTTAACAAGAAACCTCCTACTTCAACGGTTAAAGAGTGTTAATTCTATCTGTTGATTCAGTTATGTGGTTCAAAGATGAAAATATCCTTATCTATCGAAATTAAAGTGATTTGACCAACGATCCCATGAATGATGACAAGTAAAATTAATAATAGAAAAACTGAAATATGGTATGAACATTTTAAAATTATTATATATTTTTTTAATTTAAAATAATAAAAATTAATTTAATAAACATTAAATTAAAAAAATTAAATTTTTATCGTTCATATTTGATAGAGATGAAATAAGGAAAAAAGAAAACCTAAAAAAAAAAAACACAAAAAAATGAAAAAAAAAATCTTTCAAGGTAGTGGAGATCGAATCTACAAATTGGATCTAGATTGGATGTTCATCGATTGATAAACCTACATCAATACCAACCCATCATTATTATCAACCCACCACAACAATATATCAACCCCCATCATCTTCATCACCTCGTCTCCTCGACTCTATCTTATCACCTCGCCTCGCCTATTCGATTCACTTTATTTCGTTGCCAAATACTCCTGACTCACCTCTTTGTCTCCCCTTGTTTCACTCTGTATAGTCATGGTTGATTAGGATTTGATGGCGATGGTGTTGTTTGCGTATTGCAGGTCATAGTGATTGAGAGTGTTTGGTTTTATAGGTGTGACGATGATAGTGATGTAGGTGTGATGGTGTCTAGTTTTGTGATCCGGTGAAAAGTTTCTTCATCTGGGTTTGTGTTCTTCATCTGAGATCATCGAACCAGAATGAAATTCATTCGTCGAACCCAAATGAATTTATGAGTATTTTTTAAGGACAAGTTCAAAAATAGCACATTAAATTAATGACTTAATATTTATGTTATTTTACAAAAAATATAATAATTGAGTCCTAAATTATATATAAAAATACCAAAATATCCTCACAATAAATGTAACAATTGAGTCATTTTTTTTAAAAAAATATAGTCATTTCACTATTTTATCAAGGGTATTTGTGTCAAAAATAATGTTTGTGATTCAATTGTTAACTTTATTGAAATGAGATAAGATTATCAATCAAATATTCAAAAGTGCCGTCTGATGACATTTTATCTATTTTTTTTAGTGGGTTTTGTGATTTCATACTCTATATATGTGTTTGTTTTTGTGTTTTAAGGATCCCAATTAAAAATTTTGAATTGCACCTTAATATTTGGAAACCCTCTTTGAATAGAAAACGGAAGCTACCCAAAGTAAAGGAAACTTTGAATTAGAAAACTAATACAAGTTTAATTTAAAAATTAAACATATAAAATAATTGACTGTAGAAGTTTATAAGATAATTTATTTTAAGAGATATCGTGTTACAATATTTAGGTGATTTAAAAAACCTACTTATTTTAGTGGTAGTTAAAATAATCAAAGATAAAATATTCATAATTAATGCATATGACAATCTTTTTATTGAGACATACAATAACATGATATAGGCTCCATTTGGAGCTTTTTTCATAAATTAATCCTTCACTTATACTAGGATCGATCAAGTAGAGAGCTCAAAAAGATTATGACCAGGGTAGAAATTATAAAAAGCATATTCAAATGAATAACTTTCTTTATTTAGGCCGTGTTTGGTCATTTCCACTGCCACCAGTAGAATCACATCATAATATTTTACAAATTCAATCACGATGGTTTAACAATATAGAAACCATACTTATTAGCATTTCAACCTAGTTTAAACTGTAAACAAAATCCAACCAGTGATATAAAATCAAGAGATTTTTTTTTCTTTTTTTTTAAAAAAATTCTCATATTCATTGATGATGAAGATTGCCGCCTGCAACATCTATAACAAATCTGTATTTCACATCATTCTTCTCAAGCCTAAGGAATGCAGTGTTGATATAATCCAACTTGATCACGTCAATCGTGGATGACACTCCCTTCTCTTTGCAAAATTCCAGCATTTCCTCTGCCTCTTTCGTGCTTCCTCATAAAGCTCCCTGATATTGTTTTTCTCCCTGCATAAGATTGCAATAAAAAATTAAATAAAAGAATACAATTTTTTTTTCTTTTTTTAAATATCACCAATCATATAGTGATTCAAAACTATATAACATTGGACAACACATTAAATGATTGCTTTTTATAACAAAATAACATTAGGCAATGAAATTGTATTTTTCATCATAAACCAAACCGAATTTAAAAAATGATTTTAATAATAATAAGAAAAATCCTTGATGATTATAATAAAAATGAATTTCGAAAGCAGTAAAATCAAACAGAGACATTGTAAGTAGCAGAATGCGTACCAAGCACGAGCATGGGGCAACAAATTGGAAAGGATCAGTACTAGCTCCAATCATTATTAACTTCCCATCACCTTTCAACAATAAAGGTAAGGAACAAGATGGTGAATTGCAGGCACTGTGTCAAGTATATAATCCAGTGATTCAACAGCTAGCTTCTTGCATGCGGGTTGCAACGAGTAAGCTCCATAGCCTCCACTTTTTTCTTGTCAGAAGAGCTGATGACAGTCACATGGTGTCCCATTGCCTTTGCTATCTTCACCCCTGCGTGTCCTACTCCTCCAAGCCCTAGTATTCCTCCTCTGAGTCCGCTCTGCTTCAACCCGAAGTGACTCGGTGGGCTCGTACAATGTTACACCAGCGCACAACAATGGCGCTGCCTGTTCCAGCACCATGCCTTCTGGTATCTTTATCACAAACCTGTCACAAGCAGGGTCCGAGTCGAAAATTTTTTTAAGAGGGTCGATGTACTAAAATAAAATAATTTAGAGGATTCAATTAAACATCTTCCAAATATAAATGGTAAATTATATAATATTTAATTTACCCTAAAGACGGTGGTACAATGACATCAATCTATTTATCTAGCTTTCTAATAAAGTAAATAGATCAGATTCAAGTATCAGTATGGATAATTTTCTCATTTAATATAGATAGATCTCTCCTGACTTTTATGAGTAGTCAGAGTTCTATCTCAATTAGATCCTAATAGTTATCTGAATTAGTATCAAGAGATTAAAAAACAATATATATATATAATTGATATTTTAATTTTTTTTTACGTTGACGGCGCTACGAGCCCTCTAAGTACACCGGTGATCACAATATGGAATTTTAGTTTTGGTTTATTAGATTCTATGATTTTATATATCATTTAGAATGAAGAGAAGTTGTTGGAAATACTTTTGATCAACGACCATGGAAGCAGCAAAGCTGCCTTGGGTGAGTTGGTCATCATTGTAAACATCGCCGTACGTGTAGATTTTCTTTGTTGCAGTATTGCTCTTTTCCGGATTTGCATGAGTTGCAATTTCTGCAGCATCCTACAATGGATCCAACACCAACTTTGGCTCCTAAATTGAACTTTGTCACGTCTGATCCCACCTCCACAACCTCACCGACCACTTCATGTCTGTACATATATTATCATCCATAACTAATGAAAGCTTATCAGCTGTCCAACTTGACATATTTGTTAATAATAATAATAATAAAAGAAACTATATATAGGGTGAAGTAGTGGATATGTAGGTACCCAGGAACAGCAGGGTAATGCATCAAGCCAAGATCATTCCTGGCCTGATGGAGGTCAGTGTGACAAACTCCACAGAAGAGAACCTTTATCACAACATCTTCTGCTCCTGTTTTCCTGTTCATGGTTGTGAAAATTCCGTTAGAGGGGCATGAGAGTTTTGTGTAACTGAAGCTGTAAAGTCATTAACTTATCAACTCTATACCTTCATGCAGACATTTATCTAATGCAGTTGTTGGGCTATATGGGCTTGGGTCGGGTTCACCCAAGTTGACCCAAAGACCCAAACCCGGATCCAACATGGATCAGATTTAGTAACTGCTATTAGCAGTTTTTTGTAGCAGTTATTTGATTACAACTGCACATGGCAGTTATAAACTTATGCAAATATATTAACGTGCATGATAAAGTGTGTGTTAGTGAGTGAAAAACAAACACACGGTAGAAAAACAGAGGAGTAGAATACAGAGCAAAAAACAGAGGAAAAGGAGCAAGGCATTTACATTGTGGATTGAGTTTTCTTTCCATATTCTGTGATCGAATTCCGACCCAGTTGAACAACACGAGATCTTGATAATATTTGCTGAAAGATGGGTACGATTTTCTCATTATTTTTTTCATGTTTTAATGTAATGTATATACACTGTTAATGCATGATTATTAATCAACAGCAGTTTTTCAGAAAAAGTTGTTAAAGATAAAAATCCGTATTAGAAAAGACGAAAATCTAGAACAGGTAAGAGAATATTTTTACCTAAGATTGTAGGTATAAGGTGATAGAACTCCAGATGTGTCTTTTGCTGCCCATCCTGTTGTTGTTCTTGGAGCTTGGCCGCTACCCATTTTTTCTAACAATGAAAGAGAGAGATTGAAAAGATGTAAAGAATAATCAGGACTTATTTCCCGAAACAGAAATGCGTTTACTTGAACTTGACATGAGGATTCATGTGAACAGTTACTTGAAAATATTTCCCAAGTTTCTGATATTGATTTTGTTTGGTTCCTTTGGTGCGCAAAATTTCAATACTTTCAGCATAAAGGCTTTAATGATATATGACATAAATTTTTCATATAATTAGCATGACTCTATCAAATAATTAAATAATTTATATTTATATATTATAATTTTAAATAATTAATATGCATACGCCAAACCCATTGAAGTTTCTCTTCGATTCAGATATATCGGTTTAAAAGAAAAATAATAGTTAAATGACTTTTATGGTAGATTCATTTAGGGGTGAAATTGGGTTCACCACTTGCTTAAATAGAACTAATACATTTGGGCAACTACTTTAAAAGTAAAAAATGATTAATTTTTGAAATTGACTATGAATAATGTATTACAATGGTTAATGATTTTGCTTTTTTACTTTAGCTGATGAATCTTTTACAATATTTGAAATACCCTTATGAAATCAAGAAAAACCATTCATATCCATATATTTTTTGAAGTAAAGTCTACGTATTCCTTTTTGTATCTTAATTCATGATGTGTCATTTGATAGGTGGATACTCATTAATAATTATTTATTTTACTTAAAAAATGTATCTATTTATTAATTGCGATACATCATAAGTTTAGATAAAGTTAAGATATTAAGTTCCTTGTTTTATAGACTTCATTTAATTTTATTATGTAAGAGCTTATTATCAACGGATGAGGGTGAAGTTTTACAATATTTGAATTACCCTTATGAAATCAGGAAAAAACCATTCATACCCATATATTTTTTGAAGTAAGGTCTACATATCATTTTTTGTATCTCAAACTCAAGAGTACATGTCAATTGATAAACGAATATTCATTAATAATTATTTATTTCACTTGAAAAATGTATCCATTCATCAATTGTGACACATTATAAGTTTAGATAAAGTTGGGATATTAAGGTCATTGTTTCATAGACTTCATTTAATTATGTAAGAGCTTATTATCAATGCATGAGGTTGAACAACACCACACCACCCACACCATCTCCCCCCCACTCGTAGGTTTTATTTTTTGGCATTTGTGGTTTGTAGCAATCGACTTTTGTTCTCTCAAGTTCTTATATGTAATGAAGATATTCCTAGCATGTCTAAATCTTTCTGAGAGGATGATAAGAATGTTATTGATGTCCGTAGACAAGTTCCTAGCTCAACTCAGGAAAGTCCTGTCATGATTATCTGGGTTGCTCCTTCTACTAATGTTTTTCATATCAATTCTTGATGCACACATGACGCATCTTGGGATCATGTTGGTTCGAGGGTAGTAATTCGTAACGTTAAAGAGTGCTAGTCATGGCATCTAGATCTTAAAGTTGAAGTGTCAAATTTCTATTACGCATGTTGAAGCTTTGGCTACATTGGCTGGTGCCCAGCTAGCCGTAAATTCTGGTGTTCTTCCTGCATTTCTTGAACCTGATGATAGCTTTATGGTGGATATGGTCATTCACCATTCACTTAGCTTGGCTAATGATGATATCAGAAAACTAGTTGTGTAGTGGTCAGATTATGGCCTTTTGTCATGTTGCTAAGTTTGCGAATTTAGTGATGCCTAGCTTAGCACAACTTTAAATATTGCTTTTTCTATTTTGGATGATACTTTTTGGATTGAGGACTTTCCCACTTGTGTGGATCTCTTAATCAAAATGATATCAAATATACCTTGGTGCAGTTCTTTTCCAGAATGGATTGGCTTCTTAAATAATGAAAAATACATTATTTTACAATTTTTAATAAAACAATGCTAGACATTCCACCTTTTATATCCTAACGTAATTTTAACTCAGGATGTATCAACTAATAAATAGATATTATAAAGATAATATTAGGTAATTGACTATATATTCCATTCAAAATACTTTTTGCATGTAATTTCATTAATGTTCTTATTTTGTATGAAATTGTGTTTGAAAGTTTAAAGTTGCATTGTTTATATTTAAGAGAAAAATGCTCCATAGGGTAAAATATGTATGCAAGTACTTAATTTTTTTTTTTTTTTTAAGAATAAGGATGCGCACACACATTGACAACGTACATGAATTTATATTTCATTTAATTTAACTTGCATAAATTGTATTTAGTGATTTTTATCCTATCCTATTCTATTTGAAAAAAAAAAAAAAAATTTGAAATTGTTTTGAAAGTTTTAACATAAATATAAATTTTTAGAGTGATTTTATTGTTGAGCTTTACATAGTTGGATAACCACGGAAGACAATTTCAATAGCTTTTTACGGTTCATGATTTGGCGATTTATGGGCATTTCAGTGCCGCAATGTCATCTCTTGAAAAAGGGGCACACGGGCTAGTTCCGCGAAGGGGTTGCGCAAAAGACTATGAGTCTTTGACAAAAGGTTTGTTTTTGTTTTTTGGCCATGTTTGGACTGGTTTTGATAATTAATCAATTTGTCTTCAAGTACAGCGTCAAGGGATTTTTTGCAATTTTACAATCCAAACTGAAAAAGAAAAAAAAATTCCTAGCCATTATTTAGATTTTGTATTCTTTGAGTTTGTTTTTTTTCCCCTCTTATTTTTAGGCAAATTTTTTTGCTTGTGTGCTTTATTATTCTAGTTCCTTTAGAGTATTTTGACCTTGTATTCTGTTTGTTTGTCTTTGTTATAAGCACTTTGATTGAACGTTCAATTTTTATATTCTAGTATCCATAATGGACAAATTTTATTTTGGTTCCTATCTTTTGGTGATATATCTGTTTTTACTGATCAATGCATTTTTAGTTCTTTATCACCCTGATGTTTTGAAAATCCATTAAATTGATTCTTTGACAAAAAAAAAAAAAAAAAGTCGTTTATTAGGTGGATTTCCACCTTATCAAACTTTCATATTTCTTATTATTATTTCTTAAAGAAAGTGTCATTGCACTTTACCTATAAATATATGTAATTGTTTTCATTTGCAGTGTAACTTTCTCAGGTCAGTGTATAATGCTCTCTCTGTTTTTACTATGCTATCGTCTTCTTTCTCCTCTACTCCATTTCATATTAATTTGTTTACTTTCTATTATATCTCATATGTTATCTTTTACTCCCACTCTTCTATTTTATCTTATTGATTTTTTTTTTTTTAAATAATAATGGTAAAATGTGACAGTACAGGTATAAAAAAGTTTTTTGCCGTTGATTTCTGATAGAGTAATCAAAATGACATTATCGTCCATAAAAAAAATTCAACCAGTACAATTTAACCATCCTTATAATTTTGGAATTGCCATTGATTGATGGGACCCATTTCTAATGAATTCGACGGATTGAAGTCATTAAAAAAAATGACAAATGTAGTTGTCAAACTTTTGTTTATGTATTGCATTCTGAGAAGAGGTAAAATGATAATTTTGCCCCTTCTCTAATTAGCGGTTGGCCTATTTTTTTTTTAACCACTGTTTTCGGTAACGAAAGTAACAATATAAAGGCTGGGATTTTCATTCTAAGGTTTCATTTAAGCTAGAGACCCAAATGAAATTCACTCTAAACATTTTGCTTTGTGTTTTGTTATTCTAGTCCCCATAGATTACATTGATCTTGCATTCTATTTGTTTGTTTACGTATTCATAAGCTTTTAGATCATTATACTCTCAATTTGCTGTGATCTTATATTTTGGCGTGTGTTCGAAAAGACAAAATGGACGATCTAGGATAGTCGGGGTTCACTATTAAAACGTTCATGAGTTGATAGATAAGAGATCATGCCAAGAGAGAGTGAGTGCAAGAATAGCTTGAAGATATATACTTAATCACCTAATGGATATTGTGAGTAGGTCATCAGGAAAATGCTACCGAGTAGATTAAGTAGGATAGTTAAAGTGGAGCAAGTTCTTATTTAGGGACGTAACTAGGAACAACCTTTAAGGTGGGCTAATATTTATATGAAATTTTCAGTAGAGTATTTTCTATTTTTATAGCTTTCCAAAAATTCAACACATATACATTAACAACATTTAAATACACAAATAATATTCACAAAGAGACTTTGTCTCATCACAAAATTATTATATAACATTTTAAATATCACAAATATAACATAAAGTGCATTAGATATTATACTTGGTGTAATAAATAATCAATTAACCATTTCAAATTTATGAATTTCGTAAAATAACATACCTAACTTGGAGATCAATTGTTGATGTTGACAAAAAGATGGGAACAATTGGTGATATTGACAAAAAAATTGAGTCAAATCTAATAATATAAATCAATAAATCAAAATTAGAGATATAAATTCTATAATTAAATAGAACAATTAAATGGATAAAACTCTTAAAATACATACCTAATTGAAAGAATATGGTGAATGGAATCAATAAAAATTGTGTTTTGTTTGTTTCTACTTGATGGCCTAAGTAGAAAAAAAAAATAAAATTGGGAGGGGTTAGGAATATATTTCAGAGGAGCCGCAAGTCACTGACTGTGGTACATAAACCAAGAAGCCAACAACAAAGGGACACAGCATGTGGGGATTGGTTTGTATAAACAATGATGATTGAAGCTAGACAAAAGGCAAAAGAGAAACATGTGGGGTCAACACAAACAAAGAAACCAAGAAGTGGGCTGTAGGGCTACGTGAAATAGAAGCCAACAGAGTAGAGAAGTAAGAAATACTGACTTGGTTAAAAACAATAAGGGATATTATGATAATTTAATTGAAATAATAATATTGTAATATTTAAAAAAATTAAATTAAATGGGCTTGGGTCCTAGCCCACAAAGTGTTGCGTCCATGTTCTTATTCATCAACTTGAGGGTGTATTAGTTTATCATCTAGTGGATTTTGCAGCAAAGTGGCCAAAAGTGTTTGGTGATGTTTTTACCTGTTTAGTTTTTTACGTAAAATCTTGTATTGATTTTTCTCTCTTACTTTCATTTTTATAATGATTATATAATTTGATTAAATATTTTATTATGTGAAAATTTTGATAAGAACCTATTCAACCCTTATTATTATTATTTTTTTAAAAAGCTCCCTGAGTCATTTTTCTTCTTCAGTATGGAGGAATATATTTTGAAGTATAGAGGTGCTTCGTAAAAGAGTTCAATGTCGAATTGTGGATGGAAAATCAGTGTTAGCGTATGATGATCCATGGTTACCGGGCTGTTCTTCACTCAGAATTTTGTCGTTGAAGTCTTTACATGCAAGTACTATGATGTCAGACCTTTTACTCTCTCAAAGAGTTTGGAATATAGAATTAATTTCGACTCATTTTATACCTACCGAAGTTGATTTAATCACCAGTATCCCTCTGTGTTTTACTTCACATGGGGATTCTTTCTTTCAGACTTTTGATAAGAGGGGTATGTTTTCTGTCAAGAGAGCATACCGAGTTGCTTTGCAGTAGATCAACCAGAACGTGGCATCTAGTTCTCATCCTCTTTCATCCTTATGGAAGTCAATTTTGAATCTAAAACTTCCCAGTAAAATCAGAATTTTTGCTTGAAAAGCATGTAAAGGAATCCTTCCAACACAAGAACTACTCACCGATAGAGGCATCATTGGTTCTGAAATATGCTTTCTGTGTAAACATGAGAAAGAATCAGTGGATCATGCACTTTGGGCATGTTTTGAAGTTCAGAAAATTTGGAAGCAGGGTCTTCTTTCCCTTCCTTTTCATGGAGTTCGTTTCTGCACCTTATTTGACAGGTTACTCCATCTTGTTTTTTGAACAAGTAAAGAGGCTTGCAAAAGTTTCTTAGTGGCAGCTTGACTTATTTGGAAAAAGATGAACCACATGTATCATGGTTCAAATGTTGATTACTCGCCATGTATATGGAAGCAGACAACGGATATCATTTATACCATTGATAACCCACTCATAGAGGTGCCTTCTAGAAATTCATCACATCCTGATGCTCAACCACTATCTTGGTCCTCTTTTCCTCCATGTTCTCTAAAAATGAATGTTGATGCAACTTTAGATGAATCAAATGGCAGAGTTAGGGTGGGTATCATCATCAAAAACGAGGAAGGTAGTTGTATTGCAGCTGCAACTTTTAATTTTAAATGCAATACTGATGTTGTTCTTGTTGAAGTAAAGGCAATTTTACAAGGAATTTATTTTGCAGCCAATAGATTCTCTTTACCTATTTTTCTGGAGTCCGATTGATTGAATGTTGTCAACTTATGTAATGGAAACAGTTTTATTAGGAATAATATAGACAATATTATTCATGACATTAAAATAGGCATGAAAAGTCCATATTTTAAATCTTTATGTCATGTTTCTAGAACTGTCAATCATGTTGTTCGTGACATTACTAAATGGGCTGTTATATATTACACATCCACTCTGTGGATAAACTTTTTCCCAACTTGGCTATTAAACCTGGTTGATTATGATGTAAAAACGTTTCCCTCTCCCTAACTATTAATTTAGTTTATTTCTTTATTCCAAAAAATGAAAAAAAAAAACCTCATTTTGTTTCCTAATAGCAACTATCATTAAATTTTTCTATTGTAATAAATAATCATTAATAAGCATCCATCACATTATAAATTGAGATTAAAGTTGGGACATAAGGTGCAATGTGTGAGATTGCTCTTTTTATAATTTAATATCCAGACACAATTAAACTTTTTTCTAAGTCACACAAAACTTATAAAGTAAAGCTATTCAAATTAATCACAGAAAAAATTGTATTTATTTTTCATGTAAATAATTAAACAAATGCTAATATTTGAATAATTAACATTCTCATAACGATCAATATTTATAATTTAATACATGAATAAGATAATACATACAGTAAATAAGATTGTTATTTTGTTTTAGAAAAGATGTGTTTGTCATATTGTATTAGGTCAACAAGTTTATATTAGTTTCAATTAAATAAAATGATCAACTATTTCTAAAACTGTTTTATGATAGTTATTTAATATTTTAATTTGAATAATTATTATTTAATTTTTATGAATAAATTATTAATTTTTCTGTCAAAAGATTATTATACACGTCCAAAACATTAATAATTTTGTTTAATGATATTATTAAAATTTTGCAAAAAAAAAATTAAATATTTGTGTTCTTTAGAGGTGTGTAGAAATCACCAACCATTTGACTAACAAAGCTTTGGGCCCGTGTCCACTATTCTTTGCTACTGGGCTCATTACTATTGGCCCAAATCAGGTTCTTTTTTTTTTTTTTTTTGGGAAAGAAAATGAAGTTCATTTTTGACAGCTTAAAGAATGTACACAGATAGTTGGAAAAAATAATAATAATAAAAAAAAGAATATACACAGAGGACAAAACGATTGATCACTGATTATTTGTCTTATCATTTACTAGACAGAATCAAATCAATCCAAAAACAACTAAAGAAAAAGAAAGATAAACAAGTTTACAATTAATTTCTAGTAGAAAATCGAAATTATGTCATTCAACCAAAGCAAAATCAGCAAATGAAAAATATGAGAAACCAACAAAATGTGGTAAATGTACAGCGAACTTGACCTTCCATAGTTTTCTCCTTATAAAAATGCAGTAGAAGATGAAACATAATGCCATTGTGTGAGAATGTGTCATTGTGTGAGAAATATTGTCAATCAATTTCATTTTTGGGGCAATGGCATTAAACAACATAATGCCAATTTTTACTCCACGAAATAAGTTTTAATTCATTTAAAGTGATCTATTCAATTCAAGTTAATTTAACATCGATGAGATTCAACAATCGTTGGATTGGATTTCATAGTCCTCATTATTTGTTAGAAATTTTCTGAAATTATAACAAGTGCAAGTTCAAGTTTGTCCACCGCATAATTAATTCATCATGCACAAGAATGAAATTTTAAAACTTCATGAATTATTATAGTTTTCAATTTCACATTTTAGTTCAATGATTTTTGAATGCGATGCTTTATAGATATTGAAAACTAATATTAAATGGGTTAAATATCTAACACAACCTGCAAAGTTCGGATATCTACTTTTAGAATAAGGAAAGAAAATTATCCAAAAATCTATTATATGTACTTGATGAAAATTCAATTCTTAACCTTTTGAAACATGGGGTACACAATCACCCGTTTTAAGAGGAGATGTAACACTTTAGCATTTCCGATTCTCGATGATTTAAGCAACTTTATTTTGGCAGGTTTTTTTAATATAAAGAAAAAATCGTTATCTTGGCAACAGCCTCCACCATCCCAAATCCAAAAGATGGAGGAGGCAACAACTTTCTTCGTTAAAACTTAAGAAGAGGGTTGCTACCTTTCAGATCTGGGTGGAGGTGCGATTTCTCCCTTTTAGTTATATATACATATTTATGATTTTTTTTTTTTTTTTAAGGTTTTGGAATGTATTTATTTAGAATATAATCTTTTTTTTTTTTCAAAATGAAAAAATAAAGGGCATAATTTGTAAGAAAATTCAAAAGCAAAGGATATAGTTGGTAATATGTGGGATGTGATCACAAAGTATGATCCTATTTAGTAGGGTGTACATAAAAAAAAAAAGGGTATGGATAGAATTTTTAAGGGGTGTAAATACCATACCCTTCCTCGTACGGATTCAATTAGTTTTAACCACAATTCATTTTCTCTCTCTTTTTATGACATCTATTTAATAAAATGCAGAAAAATGTTGAGTGATTACTTAACGACGGTGTTTGGTACGTGAGAATTAGGGTAGGATTGAGATTCATTTTTCTCATTTTCCCACATCATATGTTTGGAGAGAGAGAAGGGAATAAATCTTTTATTCCCGGGCGCACCTCTATTCCCAATAAACGTGAGAAATGAAAACCATTTCCTATTAACTCAGGAATCTTTATTTTTTTTTTTTTTCCAATTCTTCCCCTCTCATCCAACAAAATCTCTCACTTCACACAACACTTTGTCTCTCTCTTATCTCCACCACAACCACCCACTACTACTATAAATCACTACTTATCTCTCTCGTTTTCTCCTCCATCCATGTCGACAAACCGCCAACAGCAACTAAGGGCCACTTTGCCTTCTCTACTATTTTTTTTTCATTTGTTTTTTTTTTTTAAATTTTTTTTTATGTGTGTGGTTGCACTCATTTGAGTTCCAATTGAACCCAGATGAAGTTTCGCCCAGTTTTGATGTGTGTTTTTTTTTAAAAATTATTATTATTATTTTTTGTATATAAACTGTTTTGATAATATTGTTATTGTTATGGAAGATGATGATGTCGAAGACAGTGGGAGATGATGTTGATGAACATGGGTAGTTGATCTTGAAGATTGAAGACAATGGAGAACTTAGATGATCTACACTTCTATTTTTTTTCCTTTTTTAATTTTTTATAAAATAAATTAATTTAAAATATATAATAAAATATTTAAATTAATTTTATTTCACTCCTTATCTATACAAAACACAATATTGTATACTTTTAATTCAATCCCAAATTTTACCAAACATGAGATGGTATTTTTTTAATTCATTTCATTCTAATCCAATTAAATCTATTCTATTTTAATTCTGTGTGCCAAACTGAGTCAATGTGTTATACAAATAAAAGTGTATTCACAAGGATTATACAACATTCTTTGCATTGTGATGTTAGATATATATTTTTTTAAGAATTCATTGTAAATAATATGATAAGTGATATATTACCATTACATCTTTAATCACAATAATTTTATATTACATTTAATATATGTTATGTGTATTTTTACGATAATAGAAAATGAACTAATAAAGGTCCAAAGATAAGCTCAATATGTTATTTTAATGAGAAGAAGCCTAAGAGGCTGATTAATTAGGTAAATGTCAAAGGAGGGAACGTGTGATCGTTTCTTAACCTGTGAACTCAAACACATCTGATTGTATGACTGATCGTTTTAATTACTGTATGGTTGATCGTGTCATTTGAATTGTGTATCTGATGACGTGTCTGATCGCGTGGAAGTCTGATTGCATGTTATGACCAGTAAGCCAGTCTGATCGTGGTCAATAACTGTTCGATGGTTTTCTTCAAAGACAATTAGACCAATCAAGAGGTCTTCTCATCTGATCGTTGGGCGTGATTGCAGATCGTTTGAATAATCTGCTCGTTGGGTGCAATATTTGGTCACTTGAGTAATCTGTTCACTCAAGGTGCTTACTAAATTTGACCAGTTGACCTTTTATAAAGCCAAATCAGTTTAATTCAGGAAATGAGTTAATTTGCTTATTTATATACAAATCAAATTACGATATTCTCAGCAACTATTGTAGATACGGTGGAGATAATCTTGGGAGATATTATCTCGTATATTATTTTTTACCTTATCTGTAAGATTTTTAAACCTATTCAAACTGTAACATCTTTTTTATAAATAGATGATCAAATTCATTGTAAAGGACAACTAAGAAATACGTACTATTACTCTACCAGAATAAGGGTGACAGTCGTGGACGTAGACTTTTACTTTGCTAAACCATGTAAAAATCGTTATGTTCTGCTTATTTTGATCTTGGTCATTGTTGTGTTGCTTGTTATTTGCTGTTTCGCAAGTATTGGGCTCTAAGAATCAGATTGACCAAAAAACAGTATCAACAATATATATATATGTACAATATTGAATCAGAGTTAAAAGAGAGAACAACTAAATAATTGTCGAGACAGGTGGTTTTATGTGACTATCTTATATTTACTACCACGGGATAAATTAATAAAATAATATTTTTTTTTTATATTTTTATTAAATTTCTTATATTTTTATTTTATTATTGATCCATCTAATCGTATCTAGAGTGAAACAGAGTTATAAAAGATTTTTTTCATCGGACTGTAACCATGAGCCTAAGTGTCTGACAGGTTCTTCAGCAACAAATGAGGCCAGCGATGAATTTAAGATGACACGAGTACTGGTAGTGCTAGTGGAACCAGGCATCTTTAAAGTCAGACAAAGCGGCATTTCTAAACCAACAATTTCCTTGTGTCAACAACAAAAGTTTGGTCAGCTTTCGCCGTCAACCCCATCAAATTTAATGGATAACTCACGACAAACGCAGTGCCTAATTTCTGAAATAATTCACCAAAAATGGGGAACTCTTATAGAGACACCGCCTGAGCTTGTTTTTTATTACTCAAATAGAGAACAATACAGATAAAAAGCCAGCAATGAGCCAAGAACAGTGCCACCAAAAACAAAAGAAACACACATAACACTCGAAAGAAGACAAATCATACTTTCAACAGCGCGTGTTTTGTTTTAGTTCGTTTAGTTTGGTTTGTGCCTGAAATGATTCCTCTATTGATCAAGCTTGCTTCCGGCAACGTCCACCACGAACCTGTATCTAACATCGTTCTTTTCCAGCCTCTCTATTGCAGTGTTGACATAATCCATCTTGACCACTTCGATCATGGATGTCAATCCCTTTTCTTTGCAGAATTCAAGCATTTCTTTTGTTTCCTTCATGCTTCCAATAAAACTCCCTGTTATTACCTTCCTCCCTATACAACAAAAGAAAAAACTTTTTAATCATCAAAAACCATGATTTTCAACAAAACAGAGCAACTGGACTGGAAGCTGACCAAGCATGAGCATAGGTGTGACAAACTGGAGAGGAGTGTTGATGACACCCATCAGGATCAATTTCCCATCAAGCTTCAACAAAGCGAGATATGGTTCAAGTGGGTGACCAACAGGCACTGTGTCGATGATATAATCGAGTGAATCAGCAGCTGCTTGCATGCTAGTTGCATCGGAGCTGACCAGGTACTCATCAGCACCAAGATGATCCATAGCCTCCACTCTTTTCTTATCAGAAGAGCTGATAACGGTGACATGGTGTCCCATTGCCTTTGCTATTTTCACCCCCATGTGTCCTACTCCTCCAAGGCCTAGTATTCCTCCTCTGAGTCCACTCCGCTTCAACCCAAAGTGACTCAGTGGGCTGTACACTGTCACACCGGCGCACAACAGTGGTGCCGCCTGTTCTGGTGACATGCCATCTGGAATTTTCACTATAAACCTACAAATCATTTGAATATAATTAAATTTGGTATATTATAATTTATTCAATTCATTGATATTGTAAGAAAATGATAATTACTTTTGATCAACAACCATGGACTCAGCAAAGCCTCCATGTGTGGGCTTGCCATCGGTGTAGACATCATTGTAAGACCATATTTTCTTGTTGCAATATTGCTCGATGTCTGATTGGCATGGGCGGCAGTTTCTGCAGCATCCAACTAAAACTCCAACGCCAACTATGTCTCCTACTTTGAAGTTGGTCACATCTGATCCTACTTCCACCACCTCTCCCACTACTTCATGTCTGCGTGTATATGTATACATGGATCAAATTTTTTTTTAAAAAAAGTATACATGGATCAATAACAGCAAGTCACGGATGAAATATACATTAAAAAAAAAAAACAAACATATTGTGGATAAAATTACCCTGGAACCATGGGATATCTAGACATGCCAAGATCATTCTTGACTTGATGGAGGTCAGTGTGACAAATTCCACAGCTGAGAACCTTAATAAAAACATCTTCTGGTTCTGTGTTCCTGCAATCATGGCAGTCAAGATTTGTTAGTGATCAAGCAATTAGAACCTATAAGAAAAACCCAAATTAAAAATCAAGGCTGAATTACCTGAGAGTGTAAGTGTAGGGTGACAGTACCCCAGACGAGTCTTGGGCTGCCCAACCAACCACGGTTCTCTCTGTTTCAAGGCTGCCCATTATCTGTAACTATGTGATGGGGGTGAGAGGCAGAAGACAAGAGGTGGGCAATTTGTAATGAAATCAAAGTGCCCTTATTGCTTTATGTATGCGTGCGTCTGTATATATAGATATATATATATATATATTTTTATATAGAGAAAGAAATCAAAGTGAAGTTATTGTTTTGGGAGGAAACGGGGGAATTATCAGCAGGGTCAAAAGACGTGGTTGGTGAGATCGGGTGGAATTTTTATGCTTTTGCTCCTCAGTCTTCCTTTACGCTTGTGTACATGATTGCATCACGTCGGATTCAAAGATGGTTGGTGGGTCCACTTCTAGTTGCCACATATGATCAACGGACTTGATTTAAGGTTGGTGGATTGTAGTGTGAACGACGCCTGTCCAGCTGATTTGGTGAGGCGTCATGTATATGTCACACTCCATTATAGTTTTTTAAACTTTTTTGGACATTCCAATTTTGTTACCTGCTGCTGATATAAAGTATTTAACTGGCATTATTCATTGGACCACGTTTTGCGACGGATAACTTAAATTTTCAACTGGCCCCCTAATTCTTATGAAATTATTAACTAAGTGCATTACTACTTTTTTTTTTTTTTTTGAGTAATAAGTGCAATAGTTGATGAATTAGATTTTTCAATCCTTTATATATATATTAAGTTAATTCCAAATGGATTAGAGGTTGTTTGAAAGCTACAAAAATTAATCATGATTGCACAATCCAAATATTTACTCATTTGAATGAAAGATAACTATTTTCATATTAAGAAGAGAAAATTATTCATATAAATTTTAATATGCTTTTGTAGAGAATTGAATCTTGTATCTACTGGAGGATCAAGAAATACATAACTACTCATACCTTAGAGATAATGTGTCCTTTATAATTTCATTTAATATAAAAAAAAATTCACATTATTTTAACATATATTAAAATTATCCGTCTAATTTTTCATTTAAGTTTGATTGAAAAAGACCTTTGCATATTTAATGTCATATTATCTTAATCAAGATAACCACATTACTGATTATAAAAATACGAAATACTATAGTCATATTAGAAAGAACTAGTTTATAATTTTCTTAAAATGATCGATTATGAAGGTATCAAAATTTTTTTATTTTTAGTACAAAACTTAATTTTAAAATATATAAGGGCTATCAAAATTGATGTAGGAGTCGGAACTACTTGGAATCTTGATACTAAATAATACTATAACTATTTTTCATGCAAAATAATAAAGAGGGAATTGAGTTAATAATATTGAATACTTATATATATATTATTTCAATTAAATTATGATTTAGGGGAGAGAATTCCCAGAACATACGAAAGTTATAATAATAAAGAGGCTATTATATACAAAGTCAAGGTAGTAGGTCAGGAGCTAGAACTCTGATCTGCCTTGCAAATTATTGCTTGCCATAGGGCCATCACATGCTCTCCCTGTCTGCTATCACAATCACGCGTAGCAGAAAAGTTTCCCAATGAAAAGAATAGACCAGGTTTGTGCATAAGTGGTAAGAATGCACGGTCCATTCACATGTGTCGTCGGAACTACATGCAACAGCACTCCCCCACTTGTACACCTAGAGCCCACTGACCTTTGTGTGGTTATTTCTCCATTTATGTATAGGTTATTTTTCTCTATATATCTTCGTAGAGTTTTATGTGGTTATTTCTTCATTTATATATAGGTTATTTTCCTCTATATATCTCTTTGTAGAGCTTTATCACGTGTGATTTCTATTGTTCTTTGAATTTATACCAATCAAAAAATAAAATAAAATAAAATTTCATGTCAAATTTATCATTTATGTTAAATTACTTGTCGTGATTGTAACGATTATGGAGAATTAAGATAATAAGGTGCTTTCTTCTATATATTTTCGTAGTTGTATCCTAGAGTTATATCACGTTTGATTTCGATTATTCTTTGAATTTATACCAACCACAAAAAAAAAAAAAGAAAAAAAAATCGTGTCAAAATTGATCATTTATGTTAAATTACTTGTCATGATTGGAACGATTATGGAGAATTAAGACAATAGGGAGCCTAATTGCCTTATCCTTGATTTGTGTAGTAGGGGGAGGGTAGTTGTTGATATATATATATGTATATATATATATAAATTAACACTTTACGAGTTAGAAAATTATCGGGATTCACAAAATTTCGTCTCAAATTTAATCATTTATGTTATATCACCTATCATGATTAGAACGATTTTAGAGAATTAAGACAATAGGGAGCCTAATTGCCCCATCCTTGCTTTGTGTAGTAGGGTGAGGGTTGTTGTTGTTCCTTTTTTTTTTTTTTTTTTTACGTATAAGTTAACACTTTACGACTTAGAGAACTATTGAGATTCATCAAGAATACATACTATTAGAACATTTTAGATAACTATTCCTAGAAACGGTAGACTAATTACTCTCACAATCAACCGAGAATACACAGTAATATTAGAATGATTCAGATAACTACTCTTATAAACGAAAGATTAATTACTCTCATAATCAATCGGAAAAATGAATATTTACACCTAGTATTTTAAATGACAATATTAAGACTTGAATCCTTAATCTTATAAGGTTGGAGGAAGTATTTAACTACTTTTACTGAAAAAGTGATGGACTTGTATAGGGTGAGATGTTTTAAAAGTAGAAGTAGTTGTCTTGAAGTATTTAATATTTGACATTCAATCAGCAAAAAAAAAAGTTATTAAAGTCTATCCCAATCAAATACTGTACTCTTCATTTTGATATTTACTTAAAATCTAAAAACTTACGTTCACATGTTAAATAACGTTAGGTTAAAGTTAAAATCTGTCCGTCACAAACGTGAAAGAAGTAGAAACAATTGTATTTGATTTCGGCATTTCGCTTAACCATTATTATTGTTATTATCACGCTACTACCATTGACCCGCAGGGAGTCTTGTTAACTTGTATATTTGAGTCATTTAAAAAAAATAAACTTGTATATTTGAGAATCTTTCCGAGGCCCACCCCTATCTTGACACAAGAAAATTCGATGCTTAATCAACGCGTGACACAACTTTCACCAATCATTTCTCCAACTCACAGCCACATCATCAAATTTGTAAAACCTTCTGCACACTCTTCTATCGTTAAAAACCCTATATTATTAATTAAATCATTCGTTAGATTTGGATTAAATCAGGTAAATTTTACTTAAAGTCTCTACATTTTGCAAAAATATTATTTTTTACTCATGAATCAGATTTTCATCTCCATCCTTCCTAAAGTTTTAAAATTCATCAATCTAAAAAAAAAAAGGAAAAAAAAACTAGTCAAACGTGTCGCCAACTGGTATCAATATCATAAATTAAAGGGTAACCTCCGCCAATGGGTCAATATCTGTGACGCTTATCCACTCAACAAGAGAAAAATAAAAAAGGCCATCAAATCATCAACCAACCAACCATGTATTGCCAAGTGCCAACCAACTAACCAAGCTTTTTCCTTCTGACATTTTGGGGTCAGAGAAAGCGATGTACCATCTCCAGTAGTTTTGCTTCTAATTTTTCTTCAGCTCACCCACCACAACTTGGAAAATTTTCCGAGGGATGCAAATTCTGACTCTCTTGACTCCTTCATTTCTAATATATTTTTTTCTTGGGGTTAACAGAGTTGATTAAACTAATATTGGTAAGTTTTATATTCAGAATCTCACCAAATACAGATACCTTACCAAACCACTGAAAACGCTGACTCTAGGAAAATATTAGTTATAGAGCTGTATATGCCATAGGCAACACGTTTGGTGCTGTTAAATATTAGATTCCCTACACAGCACAATTAAAAATTACACCCACATGACAACTCAGTGTTGTTATGATAAAATTATAATTTAAGGAGAAAACATTGTATATCGACACCTACGCATATTACAATTGAGAGTTTTGAGACAAAGCTATCCCATTTTGTTTTGGAGCATTGGTTTACATTTAACTGATATTCGGATGGGGTTTAATGCCTTTTGAAGCATTGATCAGAGATGCTATTGTATACATCTATTTTTTGATCCCAAATAAACATGAGGAGAAAATAACAATAGAAGGCAGAGCCCAAAGAGAAATTTTTGACTTCCTCACAATGTTGTTACGATAGACAGAAAGAAACGCCTGTTAGGGAAAGATTCTGCTTATCCGTTGAAACAGCTGTCGTATTTTTATGCACACTAACGCTATATCACCATTATTCCAAAAAAAAAAAAAAAGCTATATCACTAAGACCATCTCTTTCTTGATGACAATGATCTTTCCATGCCCCACTAAGAATTTCAAGTGAAAATTTATAAAAGATAAGAACAACATGGGGTGCATGACTCCATTAATTTGTGATATTCAACATCACAACCTCACCACGATTAGATTGATTAGATGTCAATGACAAACTCTCTTTCCTTGTTCAACTACTTTACTATTATTTTTGGACCCTTTCCGTTGTTACTGCTTACCAACCCCCTAACTGTTACAATATTCCCCATAGCTTAATACAAACATGCCAACGTTATTTGCAAGCTGTTAAGATTGGAGCCATTTATTGGCTTAGATGGGACGTGACTTATTAAATGAAGCTAATGTTTTGATTGACATAAATTAAGTCAGATTATTAGTTTTGGTCAATAATTTAATCTCGAAGCACATAAATTAATGGTGAAGGGATTTTATATATTAAAAATTAATATTTTCTGGTAAAATATTTATAAATCCTCAACATGCATTACCTATAAATAGGCGATTGTGTTTAGTTCTCTGTCATTTTATTTTCAATTGAAATTGAAAGTTTCTCTTCTCCCACTTGTAATTCTTAACTTTAAAGATAGGTTATTGTTTTATTGGTTTAATAAAATCGTTTTAATTTTGATTCGTGAATGTTTCCTTTATATTAAAGATTTTATTACGTAAATTTTATGTCAATTATTATTTTTTATTTTATTGCTTTTATTTTTATTTAAATATTATTTTTGATTTTAAATTTACATTAAGAGTAAAATAGTATCATTTTTATAATACAATTTTGAACAATTTTTAATATTAGAGGCTATATACTCCAACCATCGGTGAAGTACAATTACAATTCTATGCTTCCGCTGTTATTTTCCAGTTCAAGTTGCATTGCATTAATACAGTAGGCAAACAGCTTTATTGATAAAATCCAAAACAGATGAAGTTGTAATTTACACGAAGGATAGTAATTATGATAATGAAGATACTGATTTCATTCTACAATTATTGTATAATTTACTAATCAACATATTAAGGGGTTAAAGTAATTGTAGAGTAGACGGAGAATAAGTCTTCCAAATTAGGTATAGATCTTAATTTATTAGGTCATTTAAAATGATGTCAATTCTTCACTAGTGCAAATCATGTAATTGATGTACAACAAGAACATGGGTACGCACAAGTAGGAAAAGGTCAAACAAATTGGATTTATCTAGTAAATAGGACATTAGCAAGGCGCTACATTCAATCAAAAGTAGTATTGACAGAGGCAAGAGCATTTAATTATATTATAAAGTGCACTACTTCTATCAAGCTGTTTTGCTAATGTCACCACTGTTGATATTCAATATGCTCCTGAAGGCGTATTTTCATGCGAGAAATCCATACAATAAATAAAATTCAATTGACTAAGAAATCTCAAAACTTTTTATTGCCTAAGTCGGGCTTAATCCAATCACATTTTTGTTACTTAAAAATACTGAAATCACCCAAAAATACTATCATCGCACTTATATTTTAATTTAAATGGTTATTACTAAAATATTCATGTATATAATTACTTAAAAAGAGAGGCACCCCCAACTAATCCATAAAAACTATAATATTATATTTGCAATTAAAACCAAAATTATAATATGATAATATAATTTTTATATGTAATCACATAATGGATGAAGAATGAATTATTGATGGACTATGGATGGGTAAAGATATGATTATTTTAATATTTAATACTGCTTTATGATAAAACTTGAAGAATTATTTGTTATTTGTAAGTTTGGTAAAAAGTGCAGCGAATTGCTGCAATATTCTCATGCAAAAAATTTGTAATATTTTAAAACGAATACTAGCTGTTTTTCACCATTTTATTTCCCCTCCATCATCCAAAAACAAACAGAAGGAAGCCCCAAATTTTGCTAAAATTATAATTGTGGCTCAAGAATTCAAAATGTCCCAACTTCTTTGCATGTGCAAAGGCAAAGGTGCAACCAACTTAAGGCTTTCCAGCTCTGAAAGGTCACAGTCTGAAGATAATTGCACTTCTCGCAAAGCCTGAGAGACATCAGGCAAAACCATTTCCTTACAGTGAAGATGAAGGCGAGGTTGCTTTCCGGATATGCTTCCATTTTCCAAATCAAGGCCAAAGGGATTAGGCTTTTCTTTGAAAAGCCTCTCATTTGAGCTCTTACTAAGATCGGATAAGTGCACTTCTTTCCACCTTCTATGAGCTTGCCACCCATATTTGTAGTCTCCAACTATAGGAGTTCCCAATACTTCAGCACAGTGTACACGAAGCTGTGGAACCCAAACATTGTTAAATCGGATTCGTGCAGAGTAGCAGGAACACAGAATTAGACAAAGATGCATTCATATATCATGATAGCATTGGGTTCTGACACATACATACCTGGTGCTTTCTACCAGTGAGCGGGAACAATTCTAACCATGTGTAACCTGCATTATTACCACAGGCATAAGAAGTGAAACGGTTGAAATCCTTTTAACGATCCCCTAAGAACAGATACGATGATCGAAATAGTCTATCTACACTATTTTCAATAAAGTGGTTTGAGGCCTGATGGACAAAATTTAGTGGAATAGATACTCATGATCAAAATTACAGGACAAATCCTCTAATAATACATTTGCTCCTCTATGGGAGGCTAATTATAATAGTCCAGTAGTATGTAAATCTGAATGCTGTTCTTCATAGAAAGATAAGCTATATTACTTTAATATGCAAATGAATTAGAATGCTCTTCTTCTGCACCAAAAGAGCCACAAAGACACATGCTGACCAATGGATGGGCGGGGGGAGATATTCATAATGAAGTAAATGTTGTAATAAAATTGCCATCTCACCATGAGATGTTGACCGAAGTACTCGGTATTCTGTTATTGCATGCTGAGATGACATATTTTGAGCATTGTCAACAATTGTGATTCGGTCAGCCTTTCCATTATCAACAACCACCTGAAAGTAATATGGCAAGAAGAAGTTTCATTAAAATTAGGGTTGACAGCCGAGATGTGATCAAAGCAAAATTTGTAAGACTAATTTGAAACAAAATCATAAGAGTGTTCATCATATCATTGCTGAATTTGTTTATTTCCCCTTTTTTTAAAGAAAAATAAGTTCTAATAATAAGATTTTTGAAGACTAAGCATCGTTTACCAGCATCAATATATCTTAGCTGATTCTGGGTAGCTACTAGTGATTTCTGAAGCATGGCACATCATGTGTAAAGACTATGCCATAACTAAAATTTCCAATTGCAGATCCTCATCTTACAAAGTTACAAGTGCCAACACATATCAAAATAATTCAATCATCAATCATATGTTACTGACCTGCACATTATAGCCATTGAAAAATGAGCAGAAACAAATCACCTCAATAAATCATTAAACGTCCATTACATGGAGCAGTTGAAGTTATTTGGCAGGAGTGCACACTACTGACAGTAAGCACTGTAAGATTTTCTTTCACACTGATTGTTAATTTGCATGATTTCTTTTGGCTGTTATGGAGACAATTACCATATTACTTACATACATCAAACAACTTTAATCATGTTTTAATTCCAAGTATGTACATACATAAGGACTTGTGTAGCATGCTAAACGACATAACTTCAAGCAAATGCTTAGCAGCTGTTCTTCATTGCTCCTAAGTGTATTGCCTAGTCAATATCAATGAAACGTAAACTGGCTGAGAATCACAGGTGTACTAACCTTTCCCAATGGTGCAGAAATCAACCCATTTGAGCGCCTTGGAGACCCAATGACAAGGGCCCAATACCGTCGTTGTAGGATTCGTTTTTCATTGTCAAGTTCCTTAATAACATAACAAGTTCAACAATGATCATCCCAGAACTGAACAATTCGTTTTTCATAAATATGTAAGGATTCTGACAGAAACAAAGCACAAATGAAAAGAGAAATTTACATCTCTTGATGCACCAAAAGTTTTCTCACGGAAGATGGAATGCAATACTGTTGCACTCATTTGTGTTCTTCCCATCACCAAGATACCACTACTATCTCTGTCAAGTCTATGTACCTAATAAACACCAACAAAAAATGTGAACCTGTAAAATACTGTAAAAGGGGAAAAAACATACTGCTCAGTTACTAACATAATCTAGCATGAACTTGTAAAAGTCGGATAGGTCAACAAACAAGAAATTTCTAGAACAAACAGCTCAAGATGCAGCATAACAATTATGAAAGTTGTTGTACAAAACAAATCTTATATAGGAAGATTTACCAAAACACTAGTTGTCAAAAGGTAGGGAGATAAGCAACACAACTACTACGGAATATAAAAGAATAAACATGGTTCTATGTGCTTCTATACAAAAAATTCAGGGCTCCAGTCCAAGTCAACCATGAAAGCAGCATTAAATGATTCGAAACCTTAATTAATCGTATCACCAACAAATACTCAAGAGCAGAAAGTATTTCATTAATAATGTTATCCTAATAGTTATACCAAGATCTCACAGATCAACTAGTGCATTGTTATTGCATGTCTGCAATGTTTGTCTATCCTTTTCTTCTTTTCCTGGTTTAAAAGACGGAGATCGCAACTCATTAGCTAGGGCAGTGGCACAGGAAGCAGTTGATACTTGTTCCAAAATCAGTAAATCCAATGTGACACTTAAGATGGCCAAAACTGAAAAGAAAAATGCACCCCAGCAAACAGAGACAGATATAATGAGGGAGATAGTGCGGAGACAGAAAAGATGAAAAAGAAATAACCTCAACACCATAATTTAGAAGCTATCTTAGATAAACATGAAGCTTGCAGTATGAATAGCAGTAATATGTGCAATTGTTTGTACTTAAGTCAGCAAAAAACTCACCAGCCGTGGTGATTCTGAGTAATCATAAGTTAAGCAAGCAGCTGCCAACTCATCTAAACTTCTTCTAATTCCAATGCCACCCTATTTAATCATAAACATCAGGCAAATTTCCTGAAGAACTGACCAAAAATATCATGTTACAAACAAAAATCAAAGAGCGACGACCTCTGATAGCTTACCTGTACAGGCATCCCAGGAGGCTTGTTGATAGCAATAATAGCTGGATCCTGATTAAGAACAACCATATACAGGGTCCTGTCATCTATATGATACAAAAAACACACATTCCAACCAAACAAAAGCTAAAGTTGAGAACCTTATAAAACTCCAAGCTTCGAATAAAATCAATTTCTTCTTCAGTGCAAGGACAATCTTGTTTCGTGGGACGAACCTCCCGAACAGAAACCGGAAGAAATATTCGATCTCCCGAGTTCATCAAGTCCTTAGCTGCCACCTTGCAATAATTTAAAAAGATCAAAACCAGTTTATCTCCTAACTTCAATCACCATAAGTTACTTCATTATCATACAAAATCATGCACACATTTATAAGATATATTTAATCAAATAAAGACTCTTAACAGCATCTTCAAATACCCTTTTCAGCTTAGCTTCTTGTACTTGACCACCATGATCACATCTTTCAATGACACAACATTCTCTTCGAACCTACAAAACATAAGTAACCTCACTTCACGAAAATGACACAACCCCCATATGTGTGTGTGTGTGTGTGTATATATAAAATCAGAATCAATAACGAATTTTGAAGAGAAACAACAACCTGTCTCAAGCGAAAGAGCTTTTGTATTAAACTTCTAGGCAAGTTGGGGCAGCAACGAAGAACCCACTTGAGAGCCGTGGTTTCGGCAGTGGCGCCGCTTGAGCCGCCGGCCAGCTGTTTTCCCAAGCTGGCGCCGTTAATGGTGGAAGTGAACGGAGGTAGAGTGAGCCATCTGTCTCTCTTCTTATTGTTGTTGTTATTATCATTGACGCGAGTTTGGGTTTTGGTGGAATAGTGAGAATGGTGAGGTTGGGAGACTGATACGGCCGGTCTAGCGGAGCGGCGAGGGCCGGATTTCTGCGGCAATTGGAGAAGGACGCGGCCGAGGAGTTTGGTGTACAGCATCACCTTTAATTTCAGGTTTGGATCAAGTGGCGTCCGTTTGCGAGGGACAAGAAGGGTTCTGTCACGGCTACCGGTAACAGGGTAAATTTTATGTTTTTAATTTGTTATTATTATTATTATTATTTATTTTTTAAAAAAGAGGGATATATATATATATATATATATATATTTATATAATAAAAGAGAGGTATGTGTTTAAGAAAAAAATTGCAAATGGATCGGAGAATAACAAATTATAAGTTGTCTGGATGGTATCAAGTTTGCAACCAAACTATCCATAGATCTTTTAATTTAAATCCTGAGAATACTATCTATCAATTATTTGTGGTTCATAGAAAACATGCTTTCATCATATTCTGTATTTTGCTCTAAGTTGTCTTAGATCTGTGGTTTAATTTAAAGAGGACCAATCTTCACTGCACCTTTTGAGAGTAAGACTAATACCTACGTGTACAAATGGCTATCATATGGCTATCATGATGATCGATTGTCACCACACCTTGTGTCTTGAGTCTTGACAAGAACGTCAACCAAGCTCATTTTCACCAGTGGTGAAACCCCTTTGGTGCACTGTCTTTGAAATTTTCTGTTTCGCCCATGATCAGTACTGTCTACTAAAAATTTCTCCAAAACTTCGCCGAGCAAATACATGATTGCATCTAGTTCATCATCTATTTATTTCATTAATTTTTTGTTATATGAATCTCCTTAGCTTGTAATCTCAAACAAAATGGTGCGCTTTCGATTAATGAAACTGAACAAATTATTATTATTTAATGTCTAATATAAAATTAATGTACACAAATTAAGCTTAAGTCACCGAACGTTAACTTCATAGACAGGGTTCGTAAGCTCTAACGCAAGATTTGTACATAAGTCGTAACAATATTAATAAGTGAAACATTGCTGATGGGTTCTTGACGTCTGATATAGAGAAGATGGTAGCTGACAGGTCGGCCTTCTGGATACCGTTACCTTCGTTTTATTTTTTTCACAACTTTTCACTTGATATTTTCATTAATATTGGGGACTTGGGGTTCTGGTTTTTGCCTTTTGAGGTCAAATTTTCTTTAAATAGTTTTACAATTAAAAATAGTTTAACTTCTTTTAAATAAAAGAAATTCTTTAATTAGTTAATAAACAAGCTACACAATTTTATTCATTTTATTTTTTCAAAATTTATGTCCGATAATATGACATATCCTATATCAAGAATAAAATAGACAAAACAATTGGATAAAGTAATATTAATATTGCTCTTAATTAACATAAATTCCTTATACATATATAAAATGTGATAATGATTTTTCTTAAATAAAATCCAAATACATATAATTGAAATAATATTGAAATCCATCAGAAACCTATGACAAAATCTACCTTAAATTCCATTAAAAATCTATGCTATTAATTAAAAGGGATTTTCGACAAGAAAAGAGCACGTGTGATACAAAAATTGATAGAATACAATAAGAAAATATGTAGTAAAAAATTTTATTAACGGCAGTGCCTGTGATGGTCCAATCACTTACTACTGGCGTGTCATGCGGCTAAAGTAGACATGATGCCCGGCAGCCAATCTCCGACCAGAATCTTCACTTCGAGCCTCTCTATGCTTGTGTCCAGGGCCACCTGTGCTTGGCCCAGAATGCTTCACTGCACCCAGAGTAAATCTGTCCACGGAACCATCAGAACAAGCAGCCAACTTCATTTCATCAATGAATATAATAAAGCAAGAGAAGAGAAGAAGAGCAGCAACAGTGGGAGTAAGAGCCCTCAAATTTGCATGCATTTTAAAGATAATATATTAAGAAGTTAAGAGCTCGTTAAAAGGTGTTATTTGCATTCAATAAGCTATATGTAATATGAGTAACTAGGTGCCTTATAGCTAGAATTGCTTTTGCTCTAAGGGTCAAAGACTCAAAGCTTTCGTAGGGAAATTAGAAATGCATTGGAAGGAAGAGAATGAAGCTTAAAGTTGCAAGTTTTGTGGAATATTTAATATATATAAACTTTGATTCTCTAGAAAGCAATCTCAATAGGTTTTTTGGGTATATGTCATTGAATTTTTTACTAACTGATATCTAATATGAATACAGATAGATGCCAAGTTTTCAAGTTTCTAACTTTCGGTTGAAAAAATTAAGATAAAAGACTACGGGCTTTCTGAAGAATAACCTGCAGTTATATACATCCCCTTATTAATCTTTTAATTCATTGATAAAATACTCCCTAGAAATAAAATTTGAAAATTTATCAAATGTCTACACTTTTTAATAGGAGTGATTGAGTACTCATTTTTACCTTAAAAGATCAAGAATATTCAAGTCTCATCCTTATCCTCTAAAATATTATGTATGAGTTGTGAGTCTCATTTCGATAAGAATTATTCTCCTTGAAGTAGTAATTTGATAATCTATCTCGATAGATCCCGACAGTCATCTGATATATAAGGTGTCAACCTTAAAAAAAAAATGCCTACCCAATGCATTTTTTAAATTTATAGGTAATTTCTCTGCAAAATGAAATGAGAATGCAAGTTTTTGGAAGAAAAAGGTCCCCATCCGACTATTACTTGTAAGATTCATGCACAAAGATGGATCCGGACTTATTTGACTTGGCTTGGCTATCAAGGGATTCTTTTTTTTTTTTTTAATTATTATTATTTTTATGAGGTGATCTTGCTTTCTCGGGTCAACAATTGCTAACACAAACTAATCCAGTCATTCGAAGGAAACCAAAAATTCAAAGATAAAAAATGGTGCTCGAGAGTCGAGAGTGGAGCCACAAAGAATGCTCTTTGTTTTTCAGTAAGTCTGACTTCCTTCATTCCTATCTCTTGTTTATTTATGCTTTTTATGTCTGTATCCTTGCCTTGCGAAAGATCATGCATGGCTTCATTTCCATGCATTTATGCCGTAAATCTGGGAAACTAATTAAATTGAGGAAGTCCTGATCACATAACCCTGTCCCTGTGTTCATATTTTCAGTATGTTTCAAAAACTGAATTCCTTTATGTGGTCACATTTTGTTATGTTTAAAAAACTAAAAGAATATTTTATTTAGCATAAGGGTAGAAATCGTTTTATGTGGATAGGTTTACGTGACTTCTCTCCGATATCTGGAGATCAGGGCAGGTAATCCAACTACCTAGATTTGCATGAAAATTAGTATGACTTGTTAAGTATCTAATAAGCACTCTTATGCGTATATGTACTTTTTTTAGATAGCATATCACAGTAAAAAGAAAAAAAAAGATGATGACTTTTAAGGAAGATATAAAGATGAATTAAATTGGTAACACAATTTATGATCAAATCCGTTTTCATATTTACTGATACAGATGAATCATTAGTGCTTCTTTATCATTGATTTTTTTAAGAAGCATAATTTATCCTTTAAAATTAATCCAAGACTATCAACAGATAAAATATAATATATTTATTTTTTGGACAATCTAAGAACAAATTTCACTTTCAATCACATACAAACCGTATTTTGAAGTATAATTCCTTAGAATCAATACTTTCAGTTTCAGGGCAGATTACATAAATATTAAAGAAAAAACCTTTTGGTCAATTTTCAGTTATCTGGATTCAACTTCCAGCTGGTTAGAGTGAACCATCTGCCTCTCTTACTATTATTATCATACTAGGGTTTTGGTGAAATAGTGAGATTGGTGAGGTTGGAAGACCAACACTGCCAATCTAGCAGCGCAACACGGGTGGTTTTGCAACTTAAAATGCTATGAGGCAACCTTAAAACCCATTCTTCTCCAAAATAAACTTCAAGACCAATATTGCTAACCTTTTGCTCCGCTGCTAAGCATATATCCATGCCTTTATATAAGATAATTCACTATATTCAAGAAATCTGCCAACAGATGAAAATTTCGAATATCTTTGTCTTTCTATTCCGGCCATTCCAAGTTTGATAAGATCCAACCCATAATCACTAAACACTACTCCTCCTCTACCTCCTCAGGCCTCATACTCAATTTGTGATGGAGATGAAAATGATGATGGAAAAAGAGGGATGAAGAAGGGTGAGGTTGATGGATGACAAAGAAGCGAGCAAGAAGATGATGAATTTTTGTTTTATGTTTTTTAATTATTTTTTATATTTAAATTAATTTTTAAAATAAAATAATGATAAAATAATTAATTTTATTAATTTTTAAATAAAGTAAAGGTAAGTTAATTAATTTTCAAAATAAAATAATGATAAATTAATTAATTATTTAAATTTTTAGGGGAAGGGTATTTCGATTTTTTTAATATAATTGATCATTGACCATTACTAATTGACCGTTAAAATTAATGGTTGGAGTGTTTTTGTTGAATTTATGAAGACTTAAGCAATATTAGTGCGAGAAGGGGTCATGGTTGCAATATTTGTGTAATATTGGCAAACAGGGGGAGGTTTATATAATTTGCCCTTCAATTTTTTTTTTTTTTTCATAAAAATATAAAAAGGTCGACTAGTTAGAAAACCGTAAAATTTTAGCTTCTCCAACTAGACTTAAAATAGTTTTTTATTTTAAAATACTTTTTCAAAATGTTATCAAATGCCCCTCTCGAATGCAAAATAATGTCAAACCATCGTTGATTTTCAAAATATTACCTAAAGAAACCTCCTACCATTAGCGGAACAGTGGTTTCATCCAAAAGGTAAATGGTATTCGACTCAAACATAGAAAATATAAATGAAATTACAGATTAAAAATTAAAAATTGAAAAAACAAACAGCTTAGTTCATTGCGAAATTGACCTTACATCACCACATCTATCACCCACCGTTCATCACACATCCATGAACACAAATCTTATCATCAAATTAAATTAAATTAAGTCAATCAACTATTAAAAATAATTAAAATAAATAATTTAAAAATAAATAAAATCAGGGGTGGAGGTTCTAGGTGAGATCTATTATCTTAAGGTTGATGGATGGTAGAAATTCTACATGTTTAGAAAAAATAAAATAAAATTATAAGAAAATTTAAAATGAAAGTGGCCCATTTGGGATCTTTACCTTTTACATTTTTTTTTTTTTAAAGAATGAAGGTGAATATACCTATTTTTTTTTTTTTTAAAGCAAAAAATCAATTTGCAATTTTTTTTTTTTTTTTAAAAAATGGAGATTCTCCATTAATAAAAAGTCTCTTAACGATAGAGACTCAAATCTCAGTCTTCATCCTTAAGAGATGGAGACAAGACAAAAACTTTGATCTAGGTCTTCATTTTTAAGAGATGATGAGTTTTCACCTGGAAGAAAGAGCAATAAGAGGGATGAAGAGCGAGTGACAAGAGGGATAAGAGAGAGAAAAAGAGCAGCGTGAGGGAAGAAAGAGAGTGGTGGTGGGTAAGAGGAGGAAAGAGAAGGTGGATGAGAGGGAATGCTGAGATAGGGTCACGGTGGGAAGGAAGCGAAGTGAGAGAGATAAGGTTAGGGTTTTGGTTTTTAAAGTTTGTGCAAATGAAAGTGTCATGATCCTATCTATTCATTTTTATTTTTTTATTTTTGAGTTACTGAGATTTGTCTAGGAGATAACCGGAATCACGCTGGTACGTAGAACATAGATGACACGGTTCAGATAAGCGACTCTCATATGACTGAGAGCTACCCATACCTAGGTGAGAGATAACTTATATACATAGAAGAATATTCCACTATTTTATGAATAGAGATGAAGAACATACATTCAAACCCATGAAATCATGAGAGGAAGTGTAGTTGTTTACCACTCAATTGACCCCTCCTTGCGCACCTATCTATTCATTTTTTATTTATATTAATTAAAAGTTTATTTTTTAACAAGTGTCGGAAAATTCTGACACAATTATTCATTTGCCCTTAGAGTCTAATAGATCATCAAATTTAGATGGATGGAAACTACCATCCCACTAAGATTGGGGTTTTTTGGGTAATATTTTGAAAACCAGTAGTGATTTGATATTATTTTGCTTTTATAGCTCCTTTTATGATGTAAGGATACAAAAGTCAATTTCAATCACACACGATTTTCAGTGTTATGCATGGTGAAGTATATAATTCCTTACAATCAATGCCTAATTTTTTTTTTAATTGGATAATTTGTGAAAGTGACATAGTCCTACTTTGTTTCAACTTTCGATTCACGTAACACTAACTGATTATCAATTTTCTTTTCATGGGATTATACGAACTTGTTATGACAGCTTAAGTCAAAACTTAGAAAGCTTGACTTTGACACGAAATCCTACAAAAGTGCTTTGATTTTCTCTTATAAACACTAAAGATGTTTCGTTAGTCAATTTTTAAGTACATGGATTCAACTTTCAGATAATTAGGCCATAGAGCATCAATCCATTCAGGCCATGCCAATATCAATTCCAGCGAGGTGGATATTTTATGGGCACTGACTGTGGCATGCGTTGCGACAGGGAAAATCTCTTGTCAACTTGAGGAAAGCATAGGAAGATTTTCCCATCTCCAAAAATAATCCTCAAATTTTAGATTTTGGTAAAAATTCCCCCATTGTTGGTTTATCATCAATGAACTTCTGCAAGTATGGAAAAATGGGGACGTTTCTGTTAATATAATATTTTAAATAAACAAATATATATTATAAAAACTTAAAAATAATACAAACTAGGAAGAAAATCCGCGGAGGGAACTGATTGTGCATGAGAGGCTGATTTATAGATTCGAAACTATGGAGGAGGCATCTCCTCCACAGTTCAGTTGTGGAGGGGCGTCTCCCCACAAATTAATATATAGGTGGCTTGGATTTGTAAAGCAGAGCTGGTGAGCCCCCTCCACTACATATATGGCACAGGATCGGAGATACACTTTTATATTTGTTTAATAATACTATACAAACACATTAATGTACTCTTCTGCAGTTAATGAATAACAGACGTAAAATTTTAGTCAGTTGTTAGTCAAGAGTGTTAAGAGATGGAGTGTTGTTATGACATTTTTCTACGTTTTAGTGCAATTTGCCCAATTTCAACTTAACATTCATGTTTCAAATCTTTAGTGACGTAGAGCGCCATTTAGCACATGCACCAAGTGCACCGATGATTTTCTCATGTTTGACATTTGGTAATTTAATTAGTTTTTGTCACTTAATTAATTAAATAATGGATAGTGAAAATTTGTGTCCAAGATATAGATTAATATCTAAAAAGTTAGAATTTAACTCACAAACAACCAATGAATTTACCTATGTATTTCTCTTTCTGTTGCATCCATTTATTAGTTGTTTGTAGATATTAAGTTTGCTCCTTAAGGGCATAGGTTATTAACACTAGTACTCTTAAATAAAACTCATACTTTATTTGTTTTTATTAAGGATAATTAATGGTAGATATTCAACTTTTTTTTATCTAATTTTTCCATTTAATCTTATGTGACAGCTGCTATTTCATTAAAAGTAGTGTCACATAAAGTTAGACAAGAATGTCAGATGTCTACTATTATCCTTTTATTAATACAATTACAATTCAGAAGTACTTGAAAAACCAAAAGAAAAAATACAATCATAAAGGTGTGCCTTTATATCTATTCATTTTTTTTTTAAATTATTCATTTAATTATAAATTGTCACTCAAAATAAAATTGTACTTTTTCTTTTTATCAAACAAAATACATTTATCATAGTTATAAATACAATAACACTCTATGGAAGGTGAGGTGGTTTAATGATAAATTCCGCAAGATCAATAAGAATGTGAGTTTTATAGTCATTTTTTTTCCTCTAACTCTCAATTTATAATATTAAAAAAATCACTTAATTGTATCTTACATTTTTCATAATTATTTTGTTTTGAGTGCATGATACATACATATATATGTGTGTATATATATATGTATATGTATGAGGACTATGTGCAACGCACACTTTAAACACATTTGGTAAAATATAATGGATTTCATTGAATTTTGAAATGAATTTTTGTATGAAAGTTAAAAAGAATTAATGAAATAGACTAACAACAACAAATTAAGAGTTTTTTGACTTTACAAACTATTTTTTTCCAACTTTGTTGCAGATAAAATATTAAAAAAATTTGAAAAAAAAAAAGTTCAGAAATCCCAAAAATTTCAAAATTTTTTCAAATATGTATTTTAATTTCCCTGCTATGCTTACACAAAAAATTATAATCAAAATATATAAAATTTCATAAATGATGCTCATTATAATAACATAAGGGGTCATTCTCAAAAAAAAAAATAATAATAAAAAAAAATAATAAAATAAAGTGGTGCTCATGGAAAACTTTTCTCTCTTTATATTTATAAAATTTTAACATTAGTGCTTATGAAATTAATTAAGTTAATGCATTATACGTGGACCATTGATTAAGCATGAGTGGTTATTTATAAAGATAAAAGTTAACTTTATAAACAATCACTTATACTTAATTAATGGTTCATGTACAATGCATTAATTTTAGTGCACACTAATGTTAAAATTTATATATATATATATATGTATATATATACTGCATTCCCACACACACACACACATATATATATATATATATATATATATATGGGAATGCAGTAAATAGTAATGGATTTTCAGTTGCATCTTACATATTATCTAATACATATATATATATATATATATATGTATATAAATTGTGCATGTTGATTTGCATTCTAATGTATTTTTCTTGTATCTTTTTTTTTTTTTAATTTTTTTTTTTTTTTTTTTTGTGATACAATATTTTTTCTTATAGCTAGTGCTTAGATATCTTAGACCTCGTTTGTTTGTTAGAATATGATTGGGTTTGGATTAAATTTTATCCAAACCCACGTTTGGTGCATTCTAATGTCTTTTCACTAAGTTATCATTTCTCATTTTTAATCTATGAGTTTTGGATAAATCAATCCCATAGAAAACATGGGTTAAAATAATCATGTTGCACTCAAATGGGATCGGTGAATAGTGATCGACGAGGAAGATCACAAGTGACAAATGTGACCAGCGAGGAAGACCGAGTAATGACTAGTAAGGAGAACCAGCAACAAATTGCGACCAGTAAGGAAGATCGAGTGACGAGTGGCAAGGAAAACCCAACAACGAACGACAAGGAAAACGTAGCTACGAATGACGAGAAGATCGAGTGACAACTAGCTAGAAAGATGGAGCAAACATCGGTGGGAAAGAAGAAGGAAAAGTAAAGAAAAGGAGAATGATCGAACTGACTATTAAATATAAAAGGATTGTATTATTTCACTGTATATTACAATATACAATATAAAGCCTATTTATAGGCCAATGAAGAAATCAAATAAGGCTAGAGAATAATCTATGCATGGAAACAAAATAATATATTACACGAATAGAAAGAATTGAAGACTAGAAAAAAAATTTCTAAACCCTAAGCTCTGATACCATATTAAATATAAAAGGATTGTATTATTTCACTGTATATTACAATATACAATATAAAGCCTATTTATAGGCCAATGAAGAAATCAAATAAGGCTAGAGAATAATCTATGCATGGAAACAAAATAATATATTACACGAATAGAAAGAATTGATTTGATTAAGCTAATTGATTGTATGTTAACACTGACGATGAGCTAATCGACAATGTGATAATAAGAAGGAAAGGAGTGGTGGCGATAGCAGCTGTTCGATGGTGTGGCAAGAAGGGAGATGATAGAGAGAGAGAGAAGAGTGGTGGTATTGTAAGAGGTAAGTTTTGCTGACTATAAACTATTCTTAGATTTACAAAATTCCTAAAAAGTTACTGGATAAATATTTCTTTAAAACCGAAGTTTGTTCCCACTATTTTTAATCCTATCATACCTTTCATCAAACGTAGAAGAACATTTAAATTAATCCAATCTCATCTCATCCAATTCAATCCAATATAATCTTATTTAAATAATCCAATCTAATCCCGTACATGAAATGAGACCTTAGTATCATAAATTACATAGGAGATGTTGAAATCCATTATGCATATGTACCTACCTTGCATTTTCCTCTCTTTCCATTGTCCGCTTGGTCGTGGGAGATTCATCTCCTTTTTCTGTATCGAGTCCTCACATTTTTTAGAGACTCAATATAATTCAACTCCTTTTTCAATTATATATAGTATTTCTGGTACTAAATTAAAAATCAGTTTTCAATTTTGAATCCAATTTCTAATCTTCATTTAATTTAATATCCATATAATTTTCGCCTCTTGGATAACGTACAGCTTCTTACTAAATGATTATTTGCTTTTGCCTACCGTGAGCCATTATAAAAGTACTGTTCTCGTGATTAAAGAATAAAATAATTCAACAAGACTTTGTGATCATTACATCGGTAGTGTTTCAATATCCATATATAGTTTATTTTATGCTGCATTTAGGTATGATTACACTGGTCATCTTGATCATTCAATTCCCAACAAGTTAGATTTAAGGGTTAATCCATTAGTTGAAAATTAAATTTCAGCTCTTAAATCTGACTCATTAAATAATTAAGATTACAAATGCATCTGTATCTAAGTACATTATAGACTGCACCTATATATATTAATGTATATTAAATTTAGAGATCAAAATTAATTTTGTAGATTGGCGTGTAACTTTATGTGCAAGGACAAACTGAGAAGGTTGAAATTGGTTTTGAAGTATACCTATAATTTTTTTTAATGAAATATATATAGAGACTAATTATGTGAATTCTTACAAAAGAACGAATTTAAATTATGTCATAATTTGAAACTACAATTTATTTTTTTTTTCCAAATTAACATATATCTTATAGCTTCTTTGGTTTAGAATAAAGAATAAAAAGTAGAATAATAATCACCATAGTGTGTGGAAACTGACTCAAATAGAAGATACAATACGGGAAAAAACAACATTGAAGAGACTCATTTATGTCACAGAAGAAAAGCAAAACTTTGGTGGGGCGTAAACCTTTTCAACATAACTAGTTTCGCCGTCTAAATCTGTACCATAGATTCTATGATAGAGATTATTGTTGGGCACACTTCCTTTTTCAGCTCATTATGACCATATAAAAATTTTGGTTCACAAGCACACTCTTAATTCAAAGCTATGGACCTTCCTTGATTTTATTATTATTATTTTTTAAAATAACATCAATAAATAGGAGTGATTCGAAGATGGTTTGTCTAATTTCAATTAAGATTAAACACTATAAACTCGAAAAGAAATTTACTACTGATATATACTCTTACAATAAATAGACATTTAAAATTTTGTAACCATGAAATTTGTTGAAATTAAGCGCTACATATATACTTGGATTTACTCTCATAGCAGTAGAGGAATCTATCCCACGACAGGGAGAGATGTATTATCTTGTATGTTGAGAAATATATATAATGAGACTTGATACTTTCACCTTAAGTTTGGAAGATAATATGCACATTATCAAACTAAAAGCGGATGTTGTATAAGTGCAGTTTTCATTAGGAATAAGGTGAGATTTTTCCCAGTCTTACAAGACAATTCGATGAAGATGACAAAATCTGCCGTTTGGATTATGAGATTTTGATTGAAAAACAAGTGTATTGATATTGTTAACCAAGTGGTTGAATCTGGCTACTTTGCATGAACCACATCAGTCACACCATGCTTTGTTACCTTAAGTTGGAAATTGGACTGCAGTTTCATTGCCGCCGTCTAAATGCTTGCTATTTGCTATACGTCATATAATCCCATTTTGACAGAAAGTTTAGTGACCTGCTTAGTTTTTTTTTTTTTTTCTAATTAATTACAGATTAAAAATTAGGTTGATCAAGTCATTACATTAAAGTAGAAGGATCTGTGCTCAATTATTAGTATTTAACTATTTGTGAGGAGGAATAAGTGTCTCACGACTTGGTGATGAGTGCACATTATTGCTTTGTGTTTTTTTTTAATTAAATTTACTTGGAAGTGAGATAAGAGGATTAAAATGTTTATGTATCATTAAAATAATTTGTAATTGACTTTACCAAAAAGGTTAAATTTTGAAAAAGCTTATTCAATTTATTTTTAAATTAAAAATTTATATTTGACAAAAATATTATAAAATTTTCTATATAATTTTTTTTTTTTTCAAAATTTTTATGGGACTAGGTCCACCCAATTAAGCCTCCAAAGAGGTCCACCCTGGGATTCACATGTTACTAAATTAGTTTTCTAATTTTAATATTCAACTTCACAAATTTATCTTAGATCTCGATTTTTTAAGAGACCATAGAGAACACTAATTTTAAACAAAGCAAAATTCCATAATTTCTGCTGCTGGTATAAACAGAGGTATAGGTGACCAACAATTACTATTTTGTGTGGACCTTTCATGTAGTTAGGAATTGGCATTGACTCTAATAAAAGGTACTTTTCAGGAAGAATGAACAACGAAGAGACTCATGTATGTCACTGAAGAAAAGCAAAACCATGGTGGGGCATAAACATTTTCAACATAACTACGAAGCTTTCACCGACTAAATCTGTCCCGCGGATTCTATGGCGGACATTATTGTTTGGCACACTTCATTTTCAGTTCATCATCACCATATAAAAATTTTGGTTCACTGGCACAGTACTAACTTAAACCTATAGACCTTTCTTAATTAATCTTATAATCTTGATAAGTGCAGTTTGTTTATTTATTATATATTTTTTTGTCAATTTAATACCAATAAATCAAGGGTGCTCTTATACAGGTTCGTCTTTACTTAGTGAAAGGACCTAATAAGATTAAATACTTTAGATCCAAAAATTATTCATAATAATGAGAAATATCTATTCCTATAATGAGGAGATCAGTTGAGATTAAACTACACAAACTCGGTAGTATATTTACTCTCATAATAGTAAATATCTTATCCTACAATAAACAAGACTTCTAAGTTAAATATTATATCATAATAAGGAAACTTGTTGAAATTAAATACTATGTACTTGGATTTGCTCTTAAACAATGAGAGAGATCTATATATATCCTACCATAAGGAGAAATGCATTTTTATACATGCTGATAAATGTGTATAATGGAATTTGAAACTTTGGTCTCAACCCTCAAATATGGAATGGAAGGGAATATATACACTACTCAACCAAAAAAGGATATGCAGGATAAGTGCAGTTTCTTTGCTTATAGATAAGGTGAGATTTTTCCAAGTCCTGCAAGATAATTAGTCAAAGACAACAAAAATCAGCCTTTTGAAGCACGAGAAAATCTGATTGAAAAACAAGATCTGGTAACTTGCATGAACCACATTAACTGAACCATGTTTTGTTACCTTAAAGTTGGAAAGTGGGTTTCGCTTTCCTTCATTGCCGCCGCTAAAGGGTTGCTATTTGCTACACGTCATAGATTCCATTTGTGATTGAGTTTATACTGATCTACTTAGAGTTCCTTTGTTTATCCTAATTAAGGTTGAAAAATTAGGTTCAAGTCATTACATACCTCTCTTCATATACAGTCTAATTATACAAATAAGTCTTATTGATATAATATTTATTCAATATGTATATATATATCCCAGAAGCCTTATAGAAGTTATCCAGATGGAAAAGGTTAATTATTGCATGTAAGAATCATAAATTTAACTTAATTTATATACAAGGTTTCTATTAGTTTAAATGGAAAAACATTAATCCCCTTTTAGCTTAGTTGGCAATTGTGCACCTCATTATCCACTTTAGTGATAGAGCTCAAGTTCCGACACACCTATTTAGTTCCTATTGTTGTAAAAATATCTAAACTATATAAATAATGATTGATCTCAGTATAGACTTTTGATCCAAATGTCAACATAAAAATTATATGAAAAAACATTTTCCTAAATTTTATAAGATAACAGTCTCATTATGAACAGGTTAAAATATATATGTGCCAAAAATTAAAACTAACCATAAATTAAGGACTTTTATTATTTTTATCCATTTCTATTAGTTTTATGTATATGTATATATATATATATATATATATATATATATATATATTTACACTTTACTTTTTTTCTTTTCATATTATTTATTCTCGAAAGACGCTTTATATTAAATAATAAATCATTTGAAGATACTTGCTTTGTTTCAAAGCATCTTTTTATGTTTTTGGCAGCTAGCGTTGTTGGTTTCGGCGCTAGTTGCCCCATGCCTTTGTTTGCATGGGTTTGAAATCCATGTAGCCAAAAATAATAACTTTTTCACTATTATGTGTGAGTTATTCTCTCATTCTCGTATGAGTCTCTCCCTTATCTCCGTATGGGTGAATCTCTCCCATTTGACAGTAATATTCCGGGCCGTACCACAGTATTTCTATTCTAATTAGTCTCGATAGTCCCTTGGATTGATCCTAGTAGTCCCCTAGGTCAGTCTCAATTCTCAAAAAAAAAAAAAAACACCTTTTTATTTCTTCACATATCTTTTTAATAAATATATTATTTAAAAATATTAAATTGGAAAAGACTTGTTTGAAAAATTCTCATTTTTTATTCATTAAAAACGCATTTTCTTAAATAAATTAAACTCATTTCGATGAAGTTTTATTTTTATCTTAAAAGTAAAATTTAAATATTACAAGTTTAAAACTAATTGAAAACTTACTTTCTAGTTATTGTGTTGTTTTAAGTGGTATAACAATGTTCATCATTACTTTTCTAATCAAGTACAGCATCAAAAAAGTTAGAAAAGGATACAATTTTAGCACTTCAGGTTTATAAAATATTAAAGAAATGAAGAAAAAAATAAGATGTGATTCATTCTAAAAATTTATGTGCAATATTTTTTTTTGAAAAAAATTGTTTTATTTAGTAAGTTTAATTAATAATAAATATGTCATTAACAAAACTGTGAATATACATTTAATAGATTATCGACAACATCACTCATAGATTTATTATATTTGACCCTCATAGGACAAAATTATCCCTTAAGTAACCTCCAATTGATATCAATACCATATCTTTCAAAAAACCATTTATTTAAAAAAAAAAAAAAAAAATACTATGATGGACTACTCCTCCCTAGAGCGGTATTTGCTCCTCCTGCGAGGAGCAACCACTCCATTTTGCACTCCTCAAAAGGGAGTCAAACACTCGCTCTTACATGATTTCAATTCTTATGAATGGTGTGACTCACATCGAATTTAATGGATGTGAGTCATGCCTAATTTAATCGGTGTTATGCACACTTGTCATCTTTGCCTCACTCATCACCTTTTTTGTCACCTGTTACCTTAGAGTTCAATGCCTGGTTTGGTCATCTTTGGATCGCCAAATAAGAGAAAAAAGTTGCTAGACGAGAGAGATCATTGGAGAAGACACTAAAGAAATAAAGGAGAGAGTGATAGTCTAAATCCAAGTTAGCTAGGAGAGAGATAAGTGATGTGATACGTCTATAGATCAGCATGCAAGGCATGCATTGAACGTGTATAAGAAGTGCTTGGACTTGGTTTAGGCAGAGTTGTCCCTATTTTTTTTAGTTAGTCAGCAATAAGTTATTAGTGACATGTAGTTAGGAGAATTGTTAGCATGATTTTAGGAGCTATTTTCATGTTGTTGTTAGTGTTCAGTAACTACAACGAGGTTGTTGATTAGTGCTCCTACTTTCCAGTTGTTGTTGTTTGCTTGGACCTATTTAAGTGGTCTTGGACTGTTCTTTGATTTTATGTAGAATGAATTAAACTTCCTTGCCTTATTATTCTTCTTTCTTTTTCCTTCTTTCTGCTAACTCTGGGCAACTAGAAAATTACTTACCATTTGGTATCAGAGCCTGGTTGGCTTTAATGGATACTCGTGAGAAGTCTAATGCTGAATTTCGAACTGAGATAACAGATATTCTTTAACGACATGAGGCTAGTTTCAGCCAGCTTAATGTTACAGTGCAGATTATTATCACTGATCTCCAAAGTTTGCAAATGTCTCGGAGCTCAAACACGATAGAATCTGAAAATCCTTTTGCCCCAGCTAAATCCTCACACCAAGCCATACGCAGTGCCTTTGTTTTACCAGCTCCAATTTTAGATCGAAATCACCACCTTAAATTGATTTTTTCGAGCTTTAATGAGGAAGACCCTACTGGATGGATTTACAAAGCGAAACTATTCTTCGAGTTTAAGAATATCATACCCGATCAATGGGTTCAGTTAGCGTCATTCCATTTGGAAGGAACTGCCTTCTAATGGCACATGTGGCTTACTAAATTTTGAGGACCACTTATTTGGAAAGTGTTTACTAAGGTTGGCCTCCTTCGATTCGGGTCTACAGACTACGAAGACCCCTCCGAGGCATTCACACAACTCAAACAAACAAGCACTGTAGCAACTTATCAAGAAGCGTTCGAAAAGTTATCCCATCGTGTCAATAACTTACCTGAGCAATTTTAAGTTGGCTATTTTATTATAGGTTTAAAAGACGACATTCGGCTCAATGCTAAGGTCAAACAACCCAAAACATTGGCAGACACAATCGTTGTAGCTCGCCTAATTGAGGAACGTAATTCTCTCTATAAAAAGACGAATGACATCAAAATATTCAGTCCTTCAAATTTAGTCCCTTATCAATGCAACTAGCCTCCTTCTAATCTACGTCTTCTTGGTCCTCCATCAATTCAAAAAGCAAACCTGACACCAAATGCTGTTGTTCGTCGCATTTCTAGGCAAGAGGCGAAAGAATGACGTGAAAAAGAGTTTTGTTTCTATTGCGATGAAAAGTATTTCCCTGGACACTGCTGCCAACGCCCTCAACTCTTCATGATTGAAGATTGTCCCATGAGCAATGACGAAGAAGCAAACCAGGAAAGTGGAGAGAATGCTACTGTCGAAACCTTATCAGAAATATCTTTTCACGCCATGGCAGGGACTACCCATCCACAAATCCTTCGTGTAATTGGAAAAATCAAGAATAAAGATATTACCGTACTCATAGATGGAGGGAGTACTTATAACTTTATGGACCAAGAAATTATTAACAAATTGGTTTTATCTGTTATCCGTGATAAATCTTTTTAGGCCATGGTTATCAATGGCGAAAAAATCGAATGTACTGGTCGTTGCTTAAACCTCACTCTTGTCATCTAAAACCATCCTATTCAAGCTGACTTCTACATCCTTCCAATCGTAGCATGTCAAGTGGTCTTGGGGGTACAATGATTAGAGACTTTAGAGTCTATGGAGACAGATTATAATAAATTAACTATGACTTTTTGCAGCAAAGAACAGAGTTGTACCTTTTAAGGGTTGAGTCGAGCCCAATTGAAGCCTCTAGATAGTAATGAGTTACAACAACTCACAGGGTTAGGTTATTACATGCAGGTCACACACCAATAACACAAGCTAACAAATTGGAGCTGCAGCCTGCAGATCTAGCACGCCTATTGGAGGAGTTTTCGTAGGTGTTTTCAGAACCAAACAAATTGCCGCTATTTAGACTGCATGACCATTGCATTCCTTTAAAGCCAAACCAGAAGCCAATAAGTGTTTGTCCCTATCGGTAGCCGTAATATCAAAAAGTTGAGATACAAAAAATGGTTCAAGAGTTCCTAAAAACTGGAATAATACGTCCAAGCAACAGTTCATTCTTCTCTCCAGTGTTGTTAGTCAAGAAATTTGATAGGTCTTGGAGGTATTCTGTCAACTATAGAGCCCTCAAGAATGTCACTATCAAAGACAAGTACCCAATTACGGTGATAGATAAACTTCTTGATGAGCTATATGGAGTGAGGTTCTTCTAAAAAATTGACCTATGCTCCGAGTACCACCAAATTTGTGTCAATGAAGAGGATGTATACAAGACTGCTTTCCGTACTCATGAGATCACTACGAGTTCATCGTAATGCCTTTGGGTTGACTAATGCTCCTGCCATATTCCAAAGCCTCATGAATGACTTATTTCGCTCATATTTACGTAAGTTTGTATTAGTATTTTTTTATGATATTCTTGTGTACAACAAGACTTGGGCGGACCACCTTAGCCATCTCCGTTGTGTATTGGAGGTCCTGTTAGCAAACTAATTGCTGGCTAAAATATCAAAGTGTGAATTCGGGACTATGCGAGTAAATTATCTTGGCCATGTGATTACTGCTAAAGGGGTTTCCATGGGCCCAGAAAAAATTCAATCAGTGAAGAACTAGCCAACGCCAACAACTACAAAGGTTGTGCAAGCTTTCCTTGGACTTGCAGGGTATTACAAAAAATTTATAAGTGGGTTTAGAACCATGACTGCACCCCTAACTCGTCTTACATCTAAAGAGGGGTTCTATTGGACCATTGAGACCAAGAAAACATTTACCAAGCTTAAGCAAACACTTACCATACCCCCAATTTAAAGTTTGCCAAATTTCTTTCAACAATTTGTTGTTGAGGGCGATGCGTGTGGAACAGGAATTGGTGCCATTTTAACACAAGAAAATTAGCTCATTGCTTTCTATAGTGAGGCATTAAAAGGGGCTACTCTATCCTTGTCATTATATGACAAAGAGATGCTAGCTATTGTCAAAGTTATTCGAAAGTGAAGGCTCTATCTCTTAAGCAAGCTTTCATTGTCCGTACAGACCAACGAAGCCTCAAATACCTTTTGAAACAGTGAATTACCACCCCTACTCAACTTAGATGGTTGCCAAAAAACCTTAGATATGATTATGTCATCTAGTACAACTAGTACAAGTCTAACCAAACTCAGACACCACATATCGACAGTTGTCGTTGTTGTGCAAAATCGCAAGTGGACGAGCCGAACAAGTAATAAAGTGATGAGAGAAGTATCGTCCCACGAGGATTGTTGTTAATTAATACCCAAAATTAAAATAACTCAACTTTTATTTGGTAGATGAAATTTGAGTAAATGAGTTGCAAACTATGACTAAATTTAATTGCAATTGTAAATAAATGAAAATTAATTCAATGAATAAAAATTCTAAGATTATGATTTCACCATAACTAATCTATTCCTCCCCTTTGTTCTTTTTAACCAAAATTAACTATCCAGTTGCTAGTCGGGATTCCCTGAATTATTTACATAGCCTCTCCCGAGGTCTAAGGAAAATACCCTATAAGGATTAACTGCTATATTCTCATGCAAGTCAAAACATTAAATGATTCATTAAGATTTATGGATCTCTTTTATAGACTACACAAACCATGCAAGTATATTTCTATCCTACATGCAATTTATGACATTAAATACAATAAACTAGACACATAAATCAGTTTCCGCTATCATTATGATTAATAATTCAACTAAATAGTGGCAAATTATTTAGAAGCATTAAGAACAGTATTAAATGTATCAATTAGGATAGAAAATCATTAATTGAATTGAACAAAGGGTTGGAACATCAAAGTTAGGCTACATTATAATCTTAGAAAACAAATCTACTCCATAATAGAATTTACAAAAACTAGAAGATTAAACATAACAAGAGATAGGAAACTTAGTGGATTGAAGCTTCACCGTAGAATTTCTTTCTCTGCTTTGCTCTTCCTCTCCAAGCTCTCTCTCTCTTTCTCTAAACTACTTATTGTTTTGGTTTGTGATGGAATACTTGGAATGATGATTCTAAGACATATTTATAGGCCAAGTTCACCTCCAATTACATCATCGATTGCATTATCATTTCCTAATTTTTCACCATTTTGCATCATCGCTTGCATCATCATTCACCTACCCCATTCAAAGTCAACTTTCAAATTGCATCATCGCTTGCATCATCGTTCACCTACCCCATTCAAGTCAACTTCTATTACATCATTGCTTACATCATAATTTTGATTACATCATTCCTTACATCAGCATGACATAATATTTATTTCTAGAATACTCAATCTTTAAACCGCGATAATTTCTTTATGCGATCTCCGAATCGAGTAATTCTTGAGGCGATGAACTTGCTGCGAATGATATTCATTTTGTAGCGATGATCTTGTCTGGAACAATATCACTTGGTGGGGTCCACATGTATTTTTTTTAACCAATTTTATTCTGAAAATAAAAATAAAAGAAATATGAAATAATTTACTTAATAATAATAAAAATATCAAGAACTAAGCAAGAATTCAAGTTTAAAAAGATAAAATAACTCTATAAAAATAAAGTTATCAGTCGTGATGGGGTTTGGTTAAAAAAGAATCAAATTCTCTTGAGTCCAACATTCTCTTTGATATCGTATGTCCTTGTAGACAACCATTCTTCACCTACAGGAGGGTACTTCGGGTTTTATAAGATGATGAGTCACATAAGGGTAGTTTGTATATGGCCTAGAATGCGAGACCAATCAACATTGCAAAATCGAAACCATGAAACCTACAGGTCTTCTACAACCTCTAGAGATACATAACAAGATTTGGAGTGATGTTTCAATGAACTTTATTGAGGGGTTGCCCTCATTTTAAAGTATTCGGTCATTATGGTCGTGGTGGATCGTCTAACCAAATATGCACACTTCATTCCTTTAAAGCATCCATACACCGCCTTCACTGTGGCCAAGGCCTTCATGAATCAAATTGTGAGACTACATGGAATCCCAAAATCTATAGTAAGTGATCGTGACAAAGTATTTGTAAGTGCATTCTGGAAAACCTTGTTTCAATTGCAGGGTACATCCTTAAACATGAGTTCAAGCTATCATCCACAAACTGACGGGCAATCGAAAGTAGTAAATCAGACTCTTAAACAATACCTCCGTTGTTTTACTCATGATCAACAAAAAAAAAAAATGAATGGATTCGATAGCATGGGTTGAATACAGTTACAACACGACCAAACATTCTTCAACAGGTTTCACTCCTTTTGAAGCAGTTTATGGGGTTCCTTCTTCTAACTTATTGTCCTATATGCTTGGTACTACCAAGATAGAAGCTGTAGATGAGTATCTACACAGCAAGGAACTGATCTTAAAAGACTTGCGTCAACATTTGATTTTGGCCCAAAATCGGATGAAAGTTCAAGTGGACCAACACCATCGCAAGGTATAATTTAATGAGGGTGATTATGTTTATGTTTGGCTCCAACCATACAGATAACACTATGTCAATTTTAGGAGCTCGCTTAAGTTGTCACCAATGTTTTATGGTTCGTTTAAGGTATTGGCTCGTGTCGGTGCAGTTGCTTATTGTTTGGAATTACCCGTTGTTTCCCAAATACATGATGTCTTCCATGTTAGTTTGCTCAAACGCCACATTGGAACCGCTACCCAAGTATTGCCCCTGCTGCCACTAATAACTGAGGTTTCAATTTTGCTACCTCAACCTCAGTCAATATTGGACACTAGGGTCATTCAAAAGGAACAGTATCGACCAAATGAGGAAATCCTTGTCAAATGGGCTGATGCTTTTGTTGAGGATGCTACTTGGGAGAACGAATGGAGATTTCTGCTCACCTATCCAACTTTTCGTCCTTAAGGACAAAGACTATTTGTAGATGAGGGGAATGATACGTCTACAGATCAACATGCAAGGCATGCATTGAACGTGTATAAGAAGTGCTTTGACTTGGTCTAGGCAGAGTTGTCTCTGTTTTTTTTAGTTAGGCAGCGATAAGTTATTAGTGGCATATAGTTAGGAGAATTTTTAACATGATTTTAGGAGCTATTTTCGCGTTGTTGTTAGTGTTCAGTAACTAAAGTCAGGTTGTTGATTAGTGCTCCTACTTTCCAGTTATTGTTGTTGTTTGCTTGGATCTATTTAAGTGGTCTTGGACTATTCTTTGATTTTATACGGAATGAATTGAACTTCCTTACCTTATTATTCTTCTTTCTTTTTTCTTCTTTCTGCTAACTCCGGGCAACCAGAAAATTACTTACCATGATGGCGGACAAAAAACGAGAGAGCTTTCATCAGAGAAGATGATTAGAGTAAATCGAGATGGTAACCCAAGATGAAGATGTAGGCCAAAGATGAAATTATGGAAGAGGGGTGATGTTTTCATAAATTTTCATTTTAAAATGGAAGAGGGGCATTTTGATTTTCACGAGGACATTTGTTGACAAGAATAATAAAATAAGTGGGAGTAGAAAAATTTAATAACAGTCTTAAATGAAAAACCATCCTTGGGCATTTGCTCATATAACTAAGAGAATTTTTATTTTTTTAAAAAAAGGAAGAGAAAAGAAATTTAAACTTAGAATTTCAAATTCTCAATATTAATTTAAAATTGTGATTACCACTAGATTATATTTACGAATCATAACAACACAAATGAGATTATAATTGTCCAAAATAAATTTCAAATATGTTAATGTTAAGTAGTCTCAATTGTTTTTTTTTTTTTTTAAATATAAAATGTGATGTAGTCATTCGAACTTAGAAAATTGTCAGATTGAACGATGACTTTTACTAATGGGTTACACTGGGCGGTGATTGGTTTTATATATAGGATTAATTTATCCCATTAACTTTCTTGCTTCATTTCTATAACTTTCTGTCAATCAACATTATTATACTTATAATCTTACATTGCTTTTCAAAAGATTTTTTTTTAAAATATTCTTACAAAAAAAAAAAAAAAAGAAAGAAGAGTTTTTCTATTATACAATACAAAATTAGTCATTGATATTTAAAGTACTGGATAGATTAAACGTCAAACACTGTCAATTTATCTCGATTTGAACCCAAAATTTGGCAAAAGTTTACTTGTAAACATATAACGTGTACTGACACGTCTCGGCAGATAAAGATTTGAAGCTGCCACCCGCATGGTACGCATAACCAAATTACAGTGTATAAATAATTGATCATGTAATCATAAAAATAGAATGAGAACTCCCACTTTGACTCTGGTTCTATACTGTCATTTTCAAGAAACCCAACATTCCCCGGAAATTCCCACTTTCCCAAGACCCTGCTTTGTTAGCTCCTATCGTGAACCACAGACGGCGGCACCTCCCCTTCACTTAGTCAAAAGCCCTCCCCACCACCTCACTAACATTTATCCACTCTATAAATAGCACCCACTATAACACATTTTTTTCCAGGAAAATTTCGAACATCAATATCACATTTTTCCATACACATTCAGAAATGGGCAGAGGATTAGTGAAGTCTGCTAGCTTCATCTGCATTATTGCTGTTGTTGTTTCTGCTATGATTCAAGCAGCAGAAGCACGGCCATTGCCCGGTTCAAGCTTGATTGATCACTGCTTGAGCTGTGAAAAATCGTATGTGAGGGTCAATAAGAGTTCAGGATCAGGACCAAGCCCTGGTGTAGGCCACAAATCATATGTTGAAAATGTTCAACCTTTGGGGGAGAGAAAGAATTCTGGTCCTAGTCCCGGTGAAGGGCACAAGAGTAGTACAGAGAATAAGCAATGAATATATCGATTATTTGTCAGACAATGATTGATATTCCTTGGTTCTCTTTTATGTTTACATGCTTAATTCAGAAACATAAACAGGTTTCATGAATTGTATACTGTAGGGAGTGAATAAGGAAAGAAGTGTTGTGGTTTGTTGGTGTTGTTACAGAGAGGCAGAGAGCCCTGCACATAGAAAACTGTGTTATAATTGTTGTTTGGATTATATTAAATGAAAACTTAGTTTGTGTATTGTTGTTTTTAAATAATAAAATGTATGAAGTATATAAAAACAAATGTTATAAATTTATGATATAAATGAATCCATCTTTATTATGATGTGGTGAAAAAGCTATGTAAAGGCAAATTAATACATATAAATATAAACATAAATATATATATATATATATATATATATATATAAAGGGCCCACTCTTCTCATTGCAAACTATCTGTCTCACATTTTAGAATTTTCTCCTCAAGTCCTTTTTTTTTTTTTTTTTTTTTTTTTTTCACGTCCTTATAGTTATTATGTAAATACATAGCGGATAAATTTTGAATTGATTTGGAACTTAGTTGAATTTTGAACCATGTAATCGTTGGAATTGAGTATGAACTTAGTTGAATTTTGAACTAATAATCATTGGAATTGAGTATGAACTTAGTTGAATTTTAAAATATGTAGTGGTTGAAGTTCAATACAAATTTAGTTGAATTTTGAAGATAATCATGACTGTAAATTTCCTCATAGAATTTTATAGATTTTCGCTATTTTCAAAAGATGATTATATGATTGATTTCACTTGCCTACAAATAAAAAAAAAAATCCTTTCCTAGTATTAAAACAACTTTTGAAATCTTGTTTGGTTGTTTCCTAATTGGTATCAACTTAAGAGATTTTTTTTTTTAATATTAAAAAAAATACTTTTTCATGCCTACTTGGAAGAACTTAAATTTTAAGTTTCTACAATACATTCTTTTTAACCTCTATTTCTCTTTTAAAAAAAGGTCATCTTACATGCTCTTATTGTATTTTATAATTTCAATATATATTTCTTTTGGATATAAAACTCAATTTTATTTTTTAAACACATTTTTGTAATTTTACAAACAATTTGTCAATTTAAAGATACTTTCTGACTTGACAATGATAATTTTTTTTTTTTTTTAAAACTCTGCTTTATAAAAACTATATTCCAGAATATCTCCTCGCAAATACTCTAATTGTGAAAAATCAATCCAAACACACACTAAATTGTAAGTATAACTACATTCATTAATATATATGTATGTACTTATTTTCCAACAGCTTATTAGATCAATCTGAACTTTGTCCTCAAAATTTTAATATTTATAATTGATTATTTATTAACATGTAAGAAAAAGAAATCATAATTATTTATAGGTAATAAAGCTTATGCATGATCAGGACTTGCACTAAGAGCTCAAAGAAAATTGCGGAACATTTAGGAAAGAAGATTCATTTAGGAGTCAAAATGTATAAAATATATATTTACGGTTCTGATATATTCTTAGGAAAAAGAATTTAACATATTCTTCGGTTTCTATAAAAATTTTGAGGCCCACAACCACAATGGAAACATGGCACAATCATTTTCTCATAAACTGCATATGTCACATTGTGAACGTTGCTCATCACTGACCGAACTGTAAACGAAGGTCATAAATTACATTTGGTTAATCTCATAACTATTAATAGAATATTAAGGTTAAGGTAACAGGAATTGCTTTTCTACTGCAAAGAATATCGTTTTTCATGATGGTTTTTAATTAGCATGAGTGGGATTTAATAACACTTTTAAAAGTGTTATTAAACTGTCGTGATGAAAAGTTTATGACGGTGTTTGGGAAGCATCATGAATTTTTAATGGTTCTTAAATCTTACCCATTATAAATTTTTAATGCTTACTGTAAATGTCATCAACTCTTGCTGTCCAAAAAAAAGTCATGAGCAAATAATGATTAAGATCTGTAAAAAGAAATTATAGACAGAGAGATTGAAATTTGCTGGCCCAGTTGGGCTAGACAAAGAAGACATTATAAGGTAACCCAACGCCAGAATCTCGGCCCATACTGTCCTCGTGAATGAAAAGCAATAGTCATATTTACGCCCCATTAAAGCTGTATATACATACATTCCTTTCCTTTAAATATGAAAATTATTTAAAAAATATTATAATTTATATTTACGACGCACTTACTATAGCCTCCTCCTCAGTGGCAATTTTAACGTTAAAGGAATAAATATATGAGTAAGAATTCTTTTTTAAATTATTAAACTTTTGATGATCTAGTATCATATCATTATAAAAAATAATAGATTGTTAACATTGTTATATTTTTTTCACTCGTATATTACTCAGACTTAAACTCTTCTTAAAAAAATTCCACGAAAACAAGAACATAAAAGAGATCACGTTCTAAATCCATATAACATCTACAAAATTAACAAACCCCATATTCAGAGCAAATTCCGGTGAGCTCATAGATAAACAACTTAATATTCCGGTCTGATGAGCCGCCACCAGCCACTGTCTCCCTTGCCTCCAGCTTCAGTTCCATTGCACTTTCTTGTAGTACTCTTCCGACTTTGGTCCATTGATGATTTCTACAAAACATTTTTCCACATCATCACTGTTTATAACACCATTATTATTTGGCTTAAGCCTTAAACCAATCTTAAAAACATCGGACACAAGCTTTGCATTTGTTGGCTGATCGATCCACTGAGGGTATGCAATCACCGGCATGCCTGCACATATTGTTTCTAGCATAGAATTCCATCCATAATGAGTTAAAAAACAGGCAATGTCTGGGTGGCTTCAAACTTTTGTCTGAGGACACCATAAAAATGAACGTTTACTGTTCTTTAAAGCTGTTGCTATGGCTTCCATTTCCTTTGCTGATAAGAGTTCTACGCTACCAAACGACACGTAAATAACTGAAGAATCTGCTTGATTGTTCAGCCATTCCGAGCAAGTATAGTTAGGATTCCAGAGCTCAATTCCAGTATCAAAAATTTCGTCTTGGCCAAGTAGTGATGGAGGGACCAGAGGGCCAGTGGGTAGAAGAATAGGACAAAGCTCGGACATGGAGTCAATGGCTTTTTTCTCTAACTCCGAGATTTGATAGACTAATACCCAGTTGTGTTTCTTCATGTTTGAGAAAAATTTAGTGAAACTGCCAAATGGGTTCGAAGGAAGAACAAAGGAAGGCAAATCTCGTGTGTTTAAACTGGTAAACCTCGTAACTCGACACTTAAATCAAGGTTTTCCAACTTAGGAAATGGATTTAATTTATTGAAAAACCGATAATAAATAGCATAAAGTGAACAAGGTTGAATCCAGAGCATTGCACAAGGGATTCCATGCTCCGCTGAAACATCAGCCACCCATGGAACAAATGGATTGCTAATAATACAGGAGAGTTTCTTCCGATTATTATGATAATGTTCTTGGATGAGCTTGGAGAGATTAACGGGTCCAATTTTTACTAAAGTGTCCATGTGGTGAGCCACATTGGTTTTCCGGTCATCATCAACGTCAAATCCATCAGAGGAAAAAAGAAGTTTGAATATCAGAGACACAACTGATTGTGCCGCCGGTGTGCATGCGGTGTTGGACAATTTCGGTGGAGGCTAAAGTAGCAGGAAGGCCTTTTGAAGTGAGGCTTTTGCCAAGTCGAAGGAATGGATTAATGTGACCTTGAGAAGAGAGTGCCACCATTAGCACATGATGATGTGCAGCTTCTTTTTCTTCCTTGGAATCCATGGCTACCACAGAGATCAATGGAGACTGGGGAATATGGAAATTAAGGCAAATTCAAGAGGAAACCTATAATGAAAGATATTATAGGCAATGAGGCAATCAAAATAAACTAGGAGAGAGTTTAGAATACATTCATGGAAAATTTTATTTTTATCTATCACAATTAGATAGTAAATAAAACATTATTTGAATTCATGATATCAATAATGTAAGTGTAAAGGCGCGCATATCAATACGCAAATCTGATGTTATTATATTCATAAGAGTACTTATGTGTAAGGAAAAACATAAATCAAACATATATTTCTTCGGAATGATTGTCATTTTGTCTTGAGGTGAAAATTTAAGTAAAAACTAGAACATGAGGCAAAGAATTTAGAGAATATTAAAAATAATATTTAATAAAAGAAAAAGAAGAAGAAGAAGAAGAGAAAAACGGATGGTAATTATTATTTTTTAATCTTTTTTGTGTGTAGTGTGATCTATACATTGTGTGTGAACATCCTTATCTTTTTGTTAAACCATGGACTTTTTTTTTTTTTTTTTTTAATACTAGTTAAACCATGGACTTGAAAGCATGATGTTAAAAGTTTCGATTAAAACAACACTCACTTGTCTATGTGAATGCAATTTTGACATTTGAATTAGATACACGGAAAAAAAGGCTGCAGCGATATTTATATTAAAAAAAAAAATTTAATTTAGTCCATAACATTTGATAAAATATTATTTTTTTATTGACGCTTGTATGTTAAATTCCTGTTATTTCTAACGTTTTGAAAATGTATCAATTTAGTCTCTTTAATAAAAAGAAATAACAGTCAAATGTGATAGACAGAATAAAAAAACAGATTTATCCTTGATATAATTTAAAATAGTACTATTTTAAAAATTGATAATTACAAAATAACCATCCTTATTATTACAAAATTGTCATTAACCACATTCCAATCAAATTGTGACACATCATTGAATCAATATTTTTAATTCAATTTATTATTAATAAATATTTTAATTAAATAATAATATTTTTAATATAAAATAATTAAAAAAAATTATTCTTCCTCTTCCTCATCTTTAATTTCATATTTTACATTAATCAAAATCATCATCTCTATTATTTTCATCAAACCTACATCATCTAAATTAAACATCTAACATCAAATCAAACATCTTCTAAATCAAAAAAAAAAAAAAAAAATGTTCATGTAAATAAAAAAAAAAAAATCGGAGATGGTAAAACTATCTTCAAGCAGTTTCCACCGTCGGAGACGAGTGTTAGTCTCCACGCTGGAGACCAGACCGAAGACTAGGTCTGTGGCCTGGTCTCTGATCCGGTGATGGAGACCAGCTCGTCGGAAGGAGAATGATCTTCATTTTTGGTCTCCTATGGAGATCTCACTTTTTTTTTTTGTAACTTAAAAATATTTTTATATTAAATTAAAAATATAAAAATTATATATTATCTTAAATATATATTAAAAGTATATAAATATATTCAAGTTAAAATGATCAAATTAACCTTTTCACTATTAAGGTTGATTAATATTTGACTAATAGAATGACTAAATTGATATATTTTCGAAACGTTAAAAATGACAGAAATTCGAATGTAAACGTTAGTAAAAAAATAATATTTTATCAAATATTTGGAACTAAATTAAAATTTTTTCTAAAAAAAAAAACTATAAACCAGTGGTGCACACTGCACACATATCCATGATTATAGGATAGATAGGAAACCACAACTCCTGATGCTCACATAGTTACAATGCACACCAATCACACCTTGAAGAATTTATACTTTTGTGAGATATTTGTTTTATGAGTAGTATTATGACTTTCGAAATTTTATCTAAATTTATTATTTAAATGGTTCTACAAACTTATGTATATATCATTCTATAATTAAAATAATTATTATAAATTATCTTAAAATTTTATTTGCACATTTTTTTTTTTTTAAATAGGAAGTATTAACATAATTTTGTTTTGAATAATACTAGACTTTTTAAATTCATGCTAAAATATTGTGGCATGTAAGTTATCAAGATTTTATTAATTATCACATCATCTCATGATTTACAAAATTTAACAACTTATATGCTACTATTATTACATTATTTGGACATGAATTTAGATAAATAAAAGTCTAACATCATTCTTTTGAAATATATCATAACAAAAGTAGAAGTTTATTTTTAAAAAAATAAAGAAAAGTGGAAATTTGGAACAATATCCCTCTATGGGGACTTTCTCCGTTGGTTTGGTCAAAGGTATGCTTTATGTCTCTTACCGTTATTTTTTTAATTTGGTGAAGTGGGTTTTTCATTGAAATGGTATGAGTATTACAATGGGCATCTTAAGATTGAAATGAAAACACACGCCAGCCTTGTCGAAATTGCAGAGTCCGGATCTTATATGTTACTGTTATGACTTTTCTTTTTTTTGGAGAGATTTTTTTTTTTTTTAATTTTTTTTGAGGGAACTGTTAATCTGTTATGACTGTTTTATGAAAAATATTATGGGCAATCGAGTGTTAATGTCACACGTAATCCATATTTTTTCTTTTTTTATGAAAATAAAAGAAAAGTCATTTTATAAGTAAAGTGAAATTGATATCTGTGCCAAGATTGTGAATTATGTTTGTGTGCGGTTTTATTTGGTAGTCCACACTGCGGTCATGGACCGCGTCGCGTAGTAGAACACTAAAACTTGATCGATTTCGTCCATTGGAAAATGGCATCACCGTCCGATCAAAAGGCCACCATTATCGATGGCAGAGCAATCGCTCAGACCATCCGATCTGAAATTGTCAATGAAGTTGGCCTCCTCTCCCAGAAACATGGGAAGGTCCTCTATCCTCACCCTATTATCTTCAAGTTGAACCAACTTATCAATGAGTAGCCATAGAATCAAAACAAAATGTTTAAGTTCAAACTATGAAAATAATAATAATAATAATTGTTTGTTCTGTGAGTTTTGTATGGAAATTATAGTCATTTGCGGCAAGAACGTGAAAACTTTGATTGATGGTTGAATTGAACAGGTACTAGGACTAGCCGCAGTAATTGTGGGAAACAGGAAGGATTCTCAAAGCTATGTGAATATGAAGAGAAAGGCTTGTGCTGAAGTTGGGATCAAGTCCTTTGACACTGATCTGATCAGCTAGGTTCATGAGCTTAATGCGATGCCTGATGTGCATGGTTTGTTACTTGTAATCATACTCAACTAGTTAATTTATGGATAATTGGTATAATTTTGCACCACTTCTTTTAGCCATGGAAACAATAGCAACTAATTCCGATGCACACCTCGATCGTCCATAAATCACAGGAAAACACACACATTTTGTTGTTAAAAATTAATTATGTGGCACTTTGTTCCAGCTTTTGGCATGTTATTTGATAGTGCTTTAATAATTTGATCACATTAATGATTGTGATTAGTTTTAGGTTTGCGTATGTTTCCCCTAGTGAAAATGTGTTTTGTGCTTTTTATCGAAGAAACGTTTTGGTACATTTGATAGGTATTTTAGTCCAGCTTCCACTACCTAAGGATATAAATGAAGAGAAAGTTTTAAGTGAAATCAGCCTCGAGAAGGATGTGGACGGCTTTCATCCTTTGAACATCGGCAAGCTTGCTATGAAGGGCAGAAAACCTCTGTTGCACCCCCAAGGCAATCTACTCTGTCCTTAAATTGTTAACTGTGATGTTTGTTAGCTGTTAGATTAAGTGGCGATTTTGTCGGTGGTATTTTGCGTTTTCTGATAGTAGTGTTTTCTCTATAGGGATGTCTTGAACTTCTATCACGAAGTGGAATTAAAGTAAAAGGAAAAAAGGCGGTTGTTGTGGGTCCAAGTAACATAGTTTGGTTGCCAGTTTCACTACTGCTGCTGAAAGCAGATGCCACTGTTAACATAGTCCATTCACATTCGCCTGATCCTGAAAGTGTCATCCGTGAAGCTGACATCGTTATCGCAGCTGCAGTACAAGCAATGATGGTAATTGGTGACAGTTCTTGCATTTGTTTTTCTTGGTTAGAATAAGATTTTCAACATATCGCTCTGATGACATAATTTTTCTAATCCCCGTTTGCTTCTCTTATACCGTCTAGCACTACAGTATATTCTACCTTAAACATGCCTCGTAAGGTGTTTGAAACCGACATACTACAACAATGCAGAAGGAATTTGTTTGAATAATCTGAATATCAGTAGCTTGTGCATGTAGACCCGAGTTAAGTGTCACATATATGTATGTTGTACTTAGATCATATTGAAACTTAACAAAGTTTATTTTTCAAACATTTTTTAAATTGTGGAGATTTCACTTGCACTTCTTAACGAAACAAATTGTGTTGATGGCATTAAACATAATTTATGATGTTTTTGTTTGGTTTTATAAATTTTTATATCTAAAGCAGCGTTGTATCTATGTTGTGTATATAGGTAATCATGGTGTAATATCTAGTAGTATAATAAATAAGGTGCATTATTTCTAACTTTGTATGAATTCAACTGCCAATTCTGAATGAACACTAGAATTTGTTACATAAGGTTTTCAGTTGACTGGAAATGTTCAGGTGGCTTTCCTGGGGAGATTGGTTATTATGTTTTGAATAAATTTCTTAACTTCCAGATCAAAGGCAGTTGGATTAAACCCGGTGCTGCAGTTATTGATGTCGGGACAAATGCAGTTGATGGTTGAGCGAAGAAGTCCGCCTATAGGTTAGCTGGAGATGTACATTTTGAGGAAGCATGTAAAGTAGCTGGTTGGATAACTCCAGTTCCTGGTGGCGTTGGCCCAATGACAGTTGCAATGCTACTCAGAAATACCTTGGAATGGTACAAAGCCTGTGTTCGAGCAGTAAATCCTTTCTTCATTCTTGACCCCTCAATAAGATGATGCTCATGCTTTTAAAGTTTTGTAAGAGAAACTTATCTGTGCAAGTTAAGTGGATTTTATTTTTCCTTCTCCACTGTAAATTTGAGTGTTATAGTAAGCATCACAGTGGCATTTCAAAAATGATATGGAACTACTTGAAATGATGCCTTTTCCTTGCTGATAGGTATGCCTGGCTCTCTTGTTTTAAAATTTATCCAGTTGTTGGGACTGTTTAATGGATGAATGAAAAAGAAACGTTATATTGTTAGATAATTTCTTTTCCTTATCCACCTAAAACCAAATTTTTCCAAGTTAACACGAATCAGAACTAGCTTTAAGGCACAATAATATTGCAATGTCCCGTCATTAGTTTCTAAGCTAGTTTAGCCTAATCAAGTGGTGATCTGTTTGGGTAAAAAAAAAAAAAAAACAAAAGAAAGAAAAGAGAAGAAGTGGTGATCTGTTAAAATTATTGACACAAATGTGCATGTTGACATTATTTAGGTGAGCTTATCAAATTACAATAAGACATGAGAATTTATTTACTTTTACTGGCTTGATTTGAAATGATTGAAATCACATCAATTTTCCTTACATGAAATGTGAAAGTTTAAAATTTAATAATAAATTTCACTTGTATGTTTTTGTTCCTGTATATATAATATGCTGCAGTGAAGTTTATTCAAGTAGAACTTAAATAATTTGTTTCAGGTATATAATGAATTACTTACTATTCATTATATGCTAAAGAGTTCACAAAAATTACAAGTTTAGGAATTTAAAGAAGTTAAAAATTGAGAGAGTTCATTGTTACAGTCAGTCTATAACCATATGAATTCTATGTAGTAGCGAAATCTCATCTATCCAATCAAAACAATTGTTCCTTAACTATCTATACTTGATCAATGATTGACATTCGCATGCATATACACTTTTTGTTTTTTGTGACACAAATGATTTCCACCCCATTTTAGATTCTTGTCTTTTAGCCTTTTAAAATCCCAATATCCTCTCAAATCTTCCTTAGTTTTCGTAGTCTATGATCTCCATTTCACGACCTAAAACTCTTCACCTCATCATATTGCCTTGTCTCTAGATATACTAGCTGTAACAGCCATGGCTTGCAAGGAGGAAAAGGAAGCAGTTCATCATCATGTGCTAATGGTGTCATTCTCTCCTCAAGGTCACATAAATCCAATGCTCAGACTTGGCAAACGCCTCATCTCTAAAGGTCTCCATGTCACACTCGCCACCACTGAAATTGTCCAACACCGCATGCTCAAATCCTTCACAACCATCTCCACTGGCGAGGGAGGCAGCAGCAGCAGTTCTGTCTCTGATATCCAACTTCTTTTTTTCTCTGACGGGTTTGACATAGATTACAACCGTGGAGCCAATTTGGACTTCTACATGGAAACCATCGGTAAAGTTGGACCCATTAATCTCTCAAAGCTCATCCAACAACATTACAATAATAATCAGAAGAAACTCTCTTGCATTATTAGCAGTACCTTTGTTCCATGGGTGGCTGATGTTGCAGCGGAGCATAGAATCCCTTGTGCAATGCTTTGGATTCAGCCTTGTTCACTTTATGCTATTTATTATCGTTTTTTCAATAAACTAAATCCTTTTCCTACCTCGGAAAACCCTGATTTAAGTGTTGAGTTACCAGGTTTACCAGTTTTAAGCACACAAGATCTACCTTCATTTGTTCTTCCTTCAAATCCATTTGGCAGCTTGCCGAAATTGTTCTCCGAGCTGCTCTCAAACATGAAGAAACACAACTGGGTATTAGCCAATTCGTTCTCCGAGTTAGAGAAAGAAGCCATTGACTCCATGTCGGAGCTTTGTCCGATTCGACCTGTTGGTCCTCTTGTCCCTCCTTCACTACTTGACCAAGACGAAAAGCTTGATATTGGGATTCAGTTCTGGAAATCTGATGATACTTGCGTAGAATGGCTGAACAAACAAGCAGATTCTTCGGTCATTTACGTGTCGTTTGGTAGCATGACTGTCTTATCAACAACTGAAATGGAAGCCATAGCAGCAGCTCTAAAGAACAGTAAACGTCCATTTTTATGGGTTGTCAAGAAACCGGAATTCCCTACAGCTGATAAATCAGGAGAAGTTCCTCAAGGGTTTTCGGAAGAAACTGAAAAACGAGGCCTTGTTGTGTCCTGGTGTCCACAAACCGAAGTGTTAGCCCACCCAGCCATTGCCTGTTTTATTACTCATTGTGGGTGGAATTCTATGCTGGAAACAATATCTGCAGGCGTGCCAGTGATTGCGTATCCTCAATGGACCGATCAGCCAACAAATGCAAAGCTTGTCTCCGATGTTTTCAAGATTGGTTTAAGGCTTAGGCCAAATAATATTGATGGTGTTGTCAACAACGAAGAAGTGGAAAAATGTATCGGAGAAATCCTTAATGGGCCAAAGTCCGAAGAGTACAAGAAAAACGCAATGCAACTGAAGCTGGCCGCAAGGGAGGCAGTGGCCGGTGGTGGCTCGTCTGATCAGAACATTCAGTTATTCGTCGATGAGATTACCGCAAATTAATCCTTATTCGTCAATGAGATTACCGGAAATTAATCCTTTCTCTGGGATATATATATATATATATATACGTTAATTGTTTAGATAATATGTGAAAGATTTTGTAAAAATGCAGCTAAGGAGGAGATAATAACTTCTACTTTTGTTAGTTCAATCCCAATAATCAATCCTTTGCGATTGGAATTGATAACAACATTCACTGTTTGTGTTGGTTCAACTGATGGGATAGGTTGAATATGGTTAAAAAAAAAATCGACTGCAATGTTGTCTTGTAATAATTATTGAATGGAATCTGTTGCCATCCTAAAATTATTTCTCGATTGTTGCTTGGAAAATTAAAAGAAGTGGGCGGTGACATGACAACTTGAGCGTTTCACCCAAAAAAAAAAAAAAAAAAAAGTGAATAGTGATAGGGTCTATCCATTCATGCTGTGCAATTCGCAATCTTAACCACACGTTACAGGGTCCACACCTTCATTTTTTTTATTTCCTATTAAAAATATTTTTTCCTTCAAAAAAAATATAGAGGAATTTTTATTTTCCTTGATAAGAGTGTGTTTTGAACATTTTTTAAACCATGTTTTGAACATTTTTTAAACATCTCATTGGTTGATGATAATGTGAATATAAAAAACTATTACATTTCAATTAGTGTCCACACCTTCATTTTTAATTTTATATTAAGATTTTTTTTTCCTTCAAAAATAATATAGAGGAATTTTTGTTTTCCTTGAAATATTTAGGATGTGTTTTGAACATTTTTCAAACATCTCATTGGTTGATGATAATGTAAATATAAAAAACTATTACGTTTCAACTAATTATTAATTATAATGCTTATGTGTCAAGAGATACTTAAAATTAGAAAAAAAGCTTAGTGAGGAGAGGATTCAAGTAATCTTGAAAATGATATGCAAAACATACTTGATTTAAGAATTAAAATCTCCTGTTGAAGTAAACTTTTGAAGTTTTAATATCTTATAACTTCTATAATCATTAAGATATTATGACAAAAGTTGACTAATATGGAATTTAAGTTACACACTTTCACTTTTAAATTAAAATAGACGATAAATTATATGATGAATTGATTAATAATAAATTTAGTGTCTTAAATTTAATAAACATAGAATCAGTTTTTTTTTTTTTTAATGGACTATCAAAGCAAAAAGGATTGGCTAGCGACCATTTCCACAATTGCCAAAACAATTTTTCTGAGATATGGAGATTTGAGGTTTTTGAGTCTAGCTTGTCACCAAACAACTCAACTGTCCATGATGGTATTTATCTTTTACGATCCGTTATTAACATTATGTACATTATAAGATGATTTGATAATTAATATGATATTGATAATTCACATATAATATCATTAAAGTATAAGTTTAGATAAAAAATTTAGAAAGTCTAATGTTACTATTTTTTTTTTCCTCCGTGATATCTAAACTGAGAGAATCCTCCTGTCAAACAAAACTAAATACACTCAACTTTCTTTTCATGAAGAGTTGCTAGGTTTCCAGCTGTACACATGAAGTCACAGGAACTCCCGAACTCTTGTTTGACATACCGTTTTACAACTAATTTTGTTGTAGATGTAACCACTTGTCTTCATAGTCAAATACAATCCAAAGTACAACTAGCTTTCTACTTCATTTAACACAACTAGCTTTCTACTTCATTTAACATAATGTGCATTTATTATAATTTAGGTTACCGAAAATTTCTAACAAGCTTCTTGCCCATATGAGAACAAATTTTGGATATATCATTGTCAGCTCCAGCTTTAATTCCTTGATTTGATATAATATAACAAAAAAAACTTAACGAAGTAAGTTTTATTCTATGTATGTAATTAAAGTTTAATGTATGTTAATGATGAGTAATAACTTCATGCATGATTTAACACTTTGAATAAATTTATTTAATTATATGTAGGGAAATAAATTTCAAGTTATGGATAATAAATTAAGTTTAAAATGAACAATACAACTACTTCTACATTTTTTTTTTTAATTGTTGTACTTTAATTTCGTTTGTGGCATATACTTTTTAAGACATGACGCAAATGAACATGTCACATTAGCAAAACAAAACATGTGCTAGTCCATTCTGTAAATAATACATTACAGCCAGACAACCGACATCGGGCTAGCCTAATTATTACAATCAGATGTAACCTTCCAATAAATTGACATTGGCTTCCTTCCGTGAGTAAGGTCACAACTATTAAAACAAACGATCGACTTGGTCAAACACGTGAAAATTTTATTGTACCCTTAAAATGAATTTAAAAAAGTGTTGATTAATTTTGACTTTAAATTTTGAAATAAATTATATAATAAATTTAACATTAAAAAAATTAAATTAGATTAAATAATTAAAAATAAAATTAATTGATAAATTGTCCATCTCTAAGATGGATGATAGATATTAAATTAAAAAAGAAACTTAAAGAAAAATTGAATTATTTAAAAAAAATGGTGGAGATCTAATTTATTTCTTCATTGCTGCAATGGAGATGGCAAAGATAAACATCTCTAGATTGCCATTACGGGTGGACATTATACTGTTCGGTTCGGTTCCACTTACAACCGAACCGAACCGAAAATTGTTCAATTCTCCATAAGGAGACCTGAACATGGTCCATTAAGGGGGCAAAACTGACCATAATTGAACACCCTTGGTTCAATTTGGTTCGGTTCGATTCTTTGGTTTTAGGCTCTATTATTATTTGGGGCTCCATATGTCCAAAAAAAAAAAAAAAACGTTATGGTGTAACAAAGAAAACATCTCAATAGACTTCATCAGATTTCAACGAGTCTTGAACCAAAAAACCAAATAGAAAAAAAAAAAAATCCACACCATATTCAAGTATTCAACAATCAACTACACAAGATTCTAAGTCTTCAACAATCAACAAACTTCACTAGTTTCTTATCACACCAGACTTCACCAGCCACTCATTACACCGGACTGTAACAATTAACAATCAATAGAGGGGTGACGGTAGTGACTCACCAGTGATGACGATTTGAGAGAAAGGAGAGAGGACGATGGTGATGTAAAAGGGAGAAAAGGTCGCACGTGCGATGTCAACGATGTGAAACAATGAGAGAGAGAGGCAGCAGGGGGCGACGACGATAGAGAGTTCGTTTCACAGCGATGAACACATTTGATGATGCGAAAATAGGTGAGAGATAGAGAAAATGGGTGGCTGTTGTGCATGAAAATGGAAGTATGATGTCGATTTAGGGTTGGGGATTTATACATGGCACCTGAGAAATGATGCATGTGCCCATTTATGTAGTGTTTCACGGATTGGTTCGGTTCTAGACCTCAGACTCGACCTGATCCATGAAATATAGTGTTTTCTAAGTAAAGGGTCTAAACACCCTGAAAATGAATATGAAAATTGATCCGAACACTCACTGGTCTAGTCAAATCATGTTATTTAGGTCGGTTCTATATTTTCATGTCCACCCCTAATTACCATTGCAATAAAGATGAAGATCTCCATTGTTGCCATTTTCGTCGCAACGATGAAGGTCTCTATCACTACTATCTCTTTTGCGATGGAGATACAATAAAGATCTCCATTGCACCTGGATCGTCATGATTTGTAGTATTAATTTTTTCAAATAATGAGATACAACCTTTAGATGGGGAAAATAATTTTCAACTTGAATAGTACTATATTGTTAAAAATTTTCCTAACTTTTTTATCCAAATGATATGGCAAGATGATTTGTAACAACTAACAAGTATCTTATGTTGTGCGTAGTGGAAATTAAACGAATACACAACTACTAATGCTAGTTATTAAATATAAATAACAAATACTAATAAAGCAGAAAAATAAATAAATACAAAGTAAAAAAGGAAAGAACACACTAGAATTTAAGTGATTCGGTATAAAACCTACGTCCACGGGCGTTGTTAAAAACTTTCACTAACTCCAAAGCAAAATATTACAAAATTTGGGCAAGATCCCAAAATCCAGAAACAAATGGGAAGAAAACAAGAATAATACAAGTATATGGATCTTTTACAATTCTTGTTTGGGATACAAAACTAATTAGCTAAAGAGTTCATTTATAGCCCATTAAAGCTCCCACCATATTACATTCTTTAGATGTGGGATTCTCAAACATCCCATCATATTATATTCTTCAGATGTGGGATTTTCAAGCATAGCTAATTAAACCAAAAATCAATAAATCTCCACCTTGGCGTATTAGTCTTCAGCAATGTTTTCATATATGTCTTTTTAGACTTTCAAAATATTGATCAAGTCCAAACAATGGTTGAACTTGATTGCCGTCACCACTTTGGTTATCATATCTGCAGGATAATTAACAGTCCCAATTTTCTATAAGAGAATCAACCCTTCACTCAAAATTTCCCGCACAAAGTGATATCGAACATCAATATGCTTGGTGCGAACATGGAATACCGGGTTCTTTGCTAAATGAATGACACTTTGACTATCCGAATGAATAGTAATATTCTTCTGTCTCATTCCCAACTCTACCAGTAATCTTTGTAATCAAATTGCTTCCTTCACAGCCTCTGTCATTGCCATATACTCTGCTTTTGTCATAGACAAAGCAACTGTTAACTGTAAAGTAGACTTCCAACTTACTGGAGCTCTCGCAAGAGTGAATACATATCCAGTAGTTAACCGTCGTTTATCCAAATCACCAGCATAATCTGAATCTACATATTCGATTGCAAACTGGCCAAGTGAATTTTTCTTCTGAAATACCAAACCAAAATCTACGGTTTTTAACAAGTATCGTAGAATCCATTTCACAGCTTGCCAATGTCCTTTACCAGGATCATGCATATACCTACTCACAACTTCAACTGCTTGCGAAATGTCAGGTCTTGTACACACTATAGCATACATCAAGCTACCAACTGTATTGGAATATGGAACACGAGACATGTACTCTTGTTCTTCATCAGTACTCGGAGATAATGATGCACTCAACTTGAAATGAGGAGCAAGTGGTGTACTTACAGGTTTTGACTGTTCAGATACATCAAAACGCTGTAATACCTTCATTAGATATTGCTTCTGAGTCAAACAAACCTTGCATTTTCATCTATCTCTACCAATCTTCATACCAAGAATCTTCTTAGCTTCACCCAAATATTTTATTTCAAATTCTGAACTTAACTGAGTTTTCAGCTTTTTAATCTCCACTTTGCTCTTAGAAGCTATCAGCATATCATCAACATATAAAAGCAATGAGATGAAAGAATCATCTTGTAGCCTTTGAAAGTATACACAATTATCAAATTTGCTTCTGGTGTACTTTTGTCCTATCATAAATTGATCAAATCATTTGTGTAACACCCTTACCCCAAATTCCCGTCTGTACGAGGATCGAGGCGTGGGATGTTACTCTTTTTCTTATTTTTGAAATTTCTTTTATAAAAATTATCGTTTTCAAAAACTCTTATTATACTTTAACGAAATTTCGACAGAGTTTTCTCTATTTTTCTGAAAATCCAAATTTAAACCTGTAGAGAAAACGCACTTCTAAATCAATTCATTTCTCAACTTTCTGGTTTCGGACCTCTCGTCCGTTTCCAATCCACTCCAACACACAATCATTTGATAATAAATATTTCAAATATTTTACAAAGATAATACCATATAAAATCTTTTTCAGCGAATAATTTACAGAAGTTATTACAAGTGATAAACGTTAAATCCACACAACATGATTGTGGCCAAAATAGGATATTCCTACAACACAACAATGATGATTACCAAAATGATGAGGGCGGATGTGACTTGAGGGAAACTGCAGCTATTTTATCTTTGTCTTTGCTTCAAGCTTTATTCAACTACCTGCGCGCGGTAAATCCAACGCGCTAAGTCTTTCGACTTAGTGGGTGTACTCACATAATATTGAAATCATATTTATTTTCAAAATACAAGCATAAATTAAAACAATATGCACAATCATAATTTATTTATCAATAAAACACACGGTATCCAATTTCACAAAATAAATCATAATTCTGTGACTTTCCAATACATTTTTATTGCAAGCACAATCACAATCTAATTTTCACAAATTCCATTATCAAATAAATTCACAAGATTTTCTTTATTCAATTTATTTTAGCCCTTCGTAAAGTCTATCACGATACCATGGATCGGTAACGGGTTTACTGGCATCAGCCAGACTAAACGGTAACCCCGGCAACGGCCGCTCGGTGTCTATCCACCGGGTCGCATATCACAATCTGTTTCCGTTTCAGGACCGGGCATTCGGTGCCTCTCACAGTCCGTCATACAACGTCTATAAGCAATCATAACGGTGCAGTACTGCTAAAAATCACCCTATTGGCTAGCCAACTACCAATCCCCACCTACCGGTGATTAGTTTTACTTGAGCCCTTTAAATTTTTCAAAAATACAGAATTTAACAAGACTTTAATCACATAAACATTTTATTTCATATTTAAATCTGTTATTCCAGATTCTTCGGGGTACCACTCGTGATCATTTCAAATGACCATTTCGCCACTAATCTCATTATCACATCTTAATAAAATTATTATCTCATTTCTCTTATTTTTGGGACGATCCCAAAATAGGATATTCTCAAAATTTTTCATTTCAAATATTAAATCCATCAAACATACCACCAATACATCACATAATTAACATCTCAAGGCAAACAAAATGACGAAAATACCTCTATAATAATTTATACATCAATTTCGACTATAGGGGATTTTAATTTCAAAAATTGTTTTGAAATCATTTTTCTTCAAATAATTTCATCAAATAACATATAATTAATACCCAAAACAATTTAATATCTCAAACAAACAATTAAATCAACTATCACAATAATAAATATATATTAAAATTCGGAATTAATAAGCAAAATTTTTAAAAATATGAGTACACCAACCTTTGGGCTTTCTACTAGCCTCTAACAGCTTTCAATTGATCCCTAAAATCTTTAATTGAAATTTTTGGGATCAGAATCGCGTATTTCTCTACCTGGAGTTTGAAAAATTAAAGAAAATCATGCTTGAGAGGTGATTAAGCTATCGGATAATATTGTTGATGCTTCCTAAATATTCTAGCATGCTTCTACATGAATTTCTACACGATTTGAGCTCTCAATGGGATAAAAAAATTAACTTACCCGAATTTCACTTCACTGACAATTTTTCAAGTTTAGATTTAGACACCCAATAACTTGAATGAGGTTAGATCTAGGTGTTTTGGCTAAGAAATGGGTTAAAAAGGGTTATTAAAGTAAAAAAAAATAAAGAAAATAGGAAATAAAATAAAAAAAAACAAAAATTCGCACCAGGCAGCCGGCCGAGGAGAGAAGAAAATGAATAATGCCGGTCACTATGCTTGTCTTTTTATATAATTTTTTATGTCAAATTACAATTTAGTCCCTCAAAAATTTAAAATGTTAAATCGACCCCTAAACTTTTTAAAATTCTCATTTAAACCCCTCGAATAATAAATATTCCTAACTTGATATTTTCTTTCATTTCTTATTTCATCTTAACCCCAAGACCAACTACTTTATTACCTTTATGCCACTCATTGAAGTTTTATTTTAATCCCACTTGAAAATAAAATTCAATATATATATAAAAAAAAAATTCAGAAAATTTTGGGACGTTACAACTCTTCCCCTCTTAAGAAATTTCGTCCGCGAAATTTACTTCATTCAAAAAAATGCGGATATTGTAGTCGCATCGTCTCTTCACTTTCCCAAGTAGCTTCTTCGACCTTATGATTTCGCCAGAGAACTTTAACCAAAGGAATCTTCTTATTCCGTAGTTCTTTAATTTCCCGATCTAATATTTTTACATGCTCCTCTTCATAGGATAAATCAGGCTGCACTTCAATAGATTTGGTTGGTACAATATGCGAAGGATCCGATCTATATCTCCTCAGCATCGACACATGAAACACATTATGAATCTTTTCCAATTCCGGTGGTAAAACTAGTCGATAGGCTACCGGTCCCACACGCTCAATAATCTCGTATGGACCGATAAACCTAGGACTCAACTTACCCTTCCTTCCGAATCTCAGCACCTTTTCCACGGAGACACCTTGAGGAAGACTTTATCTCCTACTTCATATTCGATATCTTTCCTTTTTAAATCTGCGTAGGACTTCTGACGATCGGATGCAGCTTTCAACCTTTCCTTGATTACTTTTACTTTCTCTGTAGTTTGCCTAACTAATTCTGGTCCTATCAGCTTGTCTTCACCCAATTCAGTCCAACACAGAGGCGTCCTGCATTTTCGTCCATACAGAGCTTCATACGGTGCCATTTCTATACTTGACTGATAACTATTGTTATAAGCGAATTCCACCAACGGAATATACTCCACCCAACTTCCTTCAAAATCATTAACACAGCTCCTAAGCATATCTTCAAGCACTTGAATTACCCTCTCGGATTGCCCATCGGTCTGCGGATGAAAGGCTGTACTGAAGCTCAACCGTGTACCCAAAGCTTCCTGAAATTTCTTCCAAAATCTCGATGTAAACCTCGGATCTCTATCAGATATGATGGAAACAGGCACTCCATGCAATCGAACTATCTCTCTAATATACAACTCCGCCAACCGATCCAATGAGTAATCTGTCATAATGGGGAGGAAATGTGCCGACTTAGTCAACCGATCTACTATTACCCAAATTGCATCATGTTTGCTCCTCGAAAGAGGTAAACCGGTGACAAAATCCATTGTAACTCAATCCCATTTCCATTCCGGAATAGATATCGACTGAAGTAAACCTGAAGGAACCCGGTGCTCAGCTTTCACTTGCTGACACGTCATACATTTACTCACATAATTCACCACATCTTTCTTCATGCCAGACCACCAATACTGAGCCTTCAAATCTTGATACATCTTCGAACTACCTGGGTGCATCGAATAAGGACTACTATGGGCTTCTAACAAGATTGCTTTCTTTAATTCATCATCATCCGGAACACATATCCTATCCCTGAAATACAAACAATCTTTTATGATCGCAAACTCAGTCTCCTTTCCTTCTTGAATTTGCTTTCTAATCTCTTCAAACTTTTTATCCTGCTGCTGCTTTTCTTGAATTTGCTGAAGAAGACTAGGTCGAACTTGTAATTCTGCCATCAACACTCCATCTTTTGTCATATGCAATCGAGCTTTCATAGCTCTCAAAGCAACCAAAGATTTCCGACTTAGAGCATCAGCTACCACATTTGCTTTCCCAGGGTGGTAGTCAATGATGCAATCATAATCTTTCAACAGCTCCATCCATCTCCTCTGTCTCAAATTCAACTCTTTCTGAGAAGATAGATATTTGAGACTCTTGTGATCCGTATAGATGTAGCATCTCTCTCCATACAAATAATGCCTCCATATCTTCAAAGCAAAAATGATGGCTGCTAGTTCCAGATCATGCGTCGGATAATTTCTTTCATGATTCTTTAATTGTCTAGAAGCATAAGAACCACCTTACCCTCCTGCATCAATACACAACCAAGCCCACTATGAGAGGCATCACTGTAGATCACATAATCCTTACTAGATATAGGCTGGGTAAGAATCGGAGCCTCAATCAACATTGCCTTCAGCTTTTCAAAGCTTTTCTGACACTTATCTGACCACTCAAATCTAACATCCTTATGAAGCAACTTGGTCAACGGAGCTGCTATTGAAGAAAACCCTTTCACAAACCGTCTATAATACCCGGCCAAACCCAGAAAACTGTGAATTTCTGTAACATTTTTCGGAGGCTTCCATTCCATAATCGCTTCAATCTTCTTAGGATCGGCTTTAATACCGTCCGCAGATACAATATGCCCTAAAAATGCGATCTCACTCAACCAAAACTCGCATTTACTCAATTTGGCATACAACTGCTTTTCTCTCAACGTCTGCAGCACTATTCGGAGATGCTGATCATGCTCATCTGGGGATTTCGAATACACTAGGATATCATCAATAAATACAACTACAAACTGATCCACATATGGATGAAAAATATGATTCATCAGGTCCATAAATGCTGCGGGTGCATTCGTCAATCCAAACGACATCACTACAAACTCATAATGCCCATATCTCGTCCGGAAGGCTGTCTTCGGAATATCCGATTCTTTCACCCTCAACTGATGGTACCCTGATCGAAGATCTATTTTTGAGAATACGCAAGCTCCTCTCAATTGATCAAATAGATCATCGATTTTGGGCAAAGGATATTTATTCTTGATTGTAACCTTATTCAACTGTCGATAATCTACGCACAATCTGAACGACCCATCCTTCTTTTTCACAAACAACACTGGCGCTCCCCACGGCGATACACTGGGTCATATAAATCCTTTATCTAATAATTCTTGCAACTGAATCTTCAGCTCTTTTAATTCAGTGGGTGCCATCCTATAAGGAGTAATAGTTACCGGATTCGTTCCTGGCATTACATCAATCACGAACTCTACCTCCCGTTTTGGCGGTAAACCCGGTAACTCTTCCGGAAACACATCTGAAAAATCACATATAGTGGGAATATCCTGACTACTAGACCCGATTCTTTGGGAATCGACCACATGTGTCAAAAACGCGTCATACCGTTTTCTAATCAATTTCTTGGCGGTTGTGGCTGAAATGACATTAGAGAGGAAATCTGACCTCTCACCCACACCCTCAGTCCTCTGGCCATCAAAGGGATCCATACTCTAAACTATGCAAGACAAAATACAATACTGCAGATTAGAGTCACAGCCCCCTATATTATTTCTATATGCAACGCATGTTTACACACAAATGCAATACATCTTTTTCACAAATCACAAGGACTAGGAACGCCTGAACCTATGCTCTGATACCACTAAAATGTAACACCCTTACCCCAAATTCCCGTCTGTACGAGGATCGAGGCGTGGGATGTTACTCTTTTTCTTATTTTTGAAATTTCTTTTATAAAAATTATCGTTTTAAAAAACTCTTATTATACTTTAACGAAATTTCGACAGAGTTTTCTCTATTTTTCTGAAAATCCAAATTTAAACCTGTAGAGAAAACGCACTTCTAAATCAATTCATTTCTCAACTTTCTGGTTTCGGACCTCTCGTCCGTTTCCAATCCACTCCAACACACAATCATTTGATAATAAATATTTCAAATATTTTACAAAGATAATACCATATAAAATCTTTTTCAGCGAATAATTTACAGAAGTTATTACAAGTGATAAACGTTAAATCCACACAACATGATTGTGGCCAAAATAGGATATTCCTACAACACAACAATGATGATTACCAAAATGATGAGGGCGGATGTGACTTGAGGGAAACTGCAGCTATTTTATCTTTGTCTTTGCTTCAAGCCTTATTCAACTACCTGCGCGCGGTAAATCCAACGCGCTAAGTCTTTCGACTTAGTGGGTGTACTCACATAATATTGAAATCATATTTATTTTCAAAATACAAGCATAAATTAAAACAATATGCACAATCATAATTTATTTATCAATAAAACACACGGTATCCAATTTCACAAAATAAATCATAATTCTGTGACTTTCCAATACATTTTTATTGCAAGCACAATCACAATCTAATTTTCACAAATTCCATTATCAAATAAATTCACAAGATTTTTTTTATTCAATTTATTTTAGCCCTTCGTAAAGTCTATCACGATACCATGGATCGGTAACGGGTTTACTGGCATCAGCCAGACTAAACGGTAACCCCGGCAACGGCCGCTCGGTGTCTATCCACCGGGTCGCATATCACAATCTGTTTCCGTTTCAGGACCGGGCATTCGGTGCCTCTCACAGTCCGTCATACAACGTCTATAAGCAATCATAACGGTGCAGTACTGTTAAAAATCACCCTATTGGCTAGCCAACTACCAATCCACACCTACCGGTGATTAGTTTTACTTGGGCCCTTTAAATTTTTCAAAAATACAGAATTTAACAAGACTTTAATCACATAAACATTTTATTTCATATTTAAATCTGTTATTCCAGATTCTTCGGGGTACCACTCGTGATCATTTCAAATGACCATTTCGCCCCTAATCTCATTATCACATCTTAATAAAATTATTATCTCATTTCTCTTATTTTTGGGACGATCCCAAAATAGGATATTCTCAAAATTTTTCATTTCAAATATTAAATCCATCAAACATACCACCAATACATCACATAATTAACATCTCAAGGCAAACAAAATGACGAAAATACCTCTATAATAATTTATACATCAATTTCGACTATAGGGGATTTTAATTTCAAAAATTGTTTTGAAATCATTTTTCTTCAAATAATTTCATCAAATAACATATAATTAATACCCAAAACAATTTAATATCTCAAACAAACAATTAAATCAACTATCACAATAATAAATATATATTAAAATTTGGAATTAATAAGCAAAATTTTTAAAAATATGAGTACACCAACCTTTGGGCTTTCTACTAGCCTCTAACAGCTCTCAATTGATCCCTAAAATCTTTAATTGAAATTTCTGGGATCAGAATCGCGTATTTCTCTACCTGGGGTTTGAAAAATTAAAGAAAATCATGCTTGAGAGGTGATTAAGCTATCGGATAATATTGTTGATGCTTCCTAAATATTCTAGCATGCTTCTACATGAATTTCTACACGATTTGAGCTCTCAATGGGATAAAAAAATTAACTTACCCGAATTTCACTTCACTGACAATTTTTCAAGTTTAGATTTAGACACCCAATAGCTTGAATGAGGTTAGATCTAGGTGTTTTGGCTAAGAAATGGGTTAAAAAGGGTTATTAAAGTAAAAGAAATAAAGAAAATAGGAAATAAAATAAAAAAAAACAAAAATTCGCACCAGAGAACGCAGCCGGCCGAGGAGAGAAGAAAATGAATAATGCCGGTCACTATGCTTGTCTTTTTATATAATTTTTTTATGTCAAATTACAATTTAGTCCCTTAAAAATTTAAAATGTTAAATCGACCCCTAAACTTTTTAAAATTCTCATTTAAACCTCTCGAATAATAAATATTCCTAACTTGATATTTTCTTTCATTTCTTATTTCATCTTAACCCCAAGACCAACTACTTTATTACCTTTATGCCACTCATTGAAGTTTTATTTTAATCTCATTTGAAAATAAAATTCAATATATATATATAAAAAAAATTCAGAAAATTTTGGGACGTTACAACTTGTACCAATGTCTCGGAGACTGTTTCAAACCATAAAGCGATTTCTTCAATTTGCAAGCCCAATTTTCTTTACCAGCAACCTTGAATCCATCTGGTTGAGTCATATAGATTTTCTCTTCTAAATCACCATGTAAAAATGTAGTTTTTATATCCATTTGAACTAGTTCCAAATCCAATTGAGCTACAAGGGCCAATAGAATTCTAATGGAAGAGTGTTTCATAACTGGAGAAAATACCTCATTATAGTCAATCCCTTCTTTCTGAGTGAAGTCTTTCGCCACCAACCTTACCTTGTAGCGGACATCTTCTTTGTTAGGAAATCTCTCTTTCTTAGTAAACACCCATTTGCACCCAATTGTCTTCTTATTCTTTGGTAGTTGAGCTAGCTCCCAAGTTTCATTCTTCTGAAGAGACTGCATTTCTTCATCCATACATTTCTTCCACTTATCAACTTCAAAACATTGGACTGCTTCTCTATAAGTAGAAGGAACATCATCATCTATAATTGGAAGTGTATAGGCCACCATATCAGCAAAACAAGCATGTCTACGAATCTCACATCTTGGCCTATTTATTGTAATTGATTCTTGTTGCTGTGAAGTTTCTTGGGTAGGAACCTCTTCTTCTACTTCTTCTTCAGTAACCTCCTCTATCATAGGAGTGTCATCATCTGCATCAACAATTCTAACTAGATTATTTGTTGACTCTGTCTGTTTTTGGAAAAACTGCATCTGCTTTTGAGTAGACTCTACCTGTTGCGGACTACCCTCAACAATATCTTCTATTTTCTTTTTCAGCATCAAAGACTCATCAAAAGTAACATCTCTACTGAAGATTATCTTCTTTGAATTTGGATATAAAAGATGATACCCTTTCACCCCTGAAGACATCCCCACAAATACAGTTTTCTTTACTCTCGAATCCAATTTAGATTCCTTTACATGATAATAAGCAGAACAACCAAAGACATGTAAAGAATCATAATCAGTAACAGGCTTTCCAGACCATACCTCTAATGGAATTCTACCACCGATCGATGTTGACGGTAGGCGATTAATGAGATGACTGCATAAGTTACTGTCTCAGCCCAAAACTCCTTGCCCAACCCAGCATTGGACAATATACACCGAACTTTCTCCAGCAATGTTCGGTTCATGCGTTCTGCCACCCCATTCTGTTGTGGCGTATGTCTAACTGTAAAATGACGTACAATACCCGCATCTTGATAGACTTCTCTAAAAGATTTACTGCAATATTCACCTTCATTATCTGTTCTGAGGTATTTAATCTTTCTTCCAGTCTGAGTCTCAATCATCTTTTTTCAATTAGGGAAAATCCTAAATACATCATCCTTTTTCTTCATTGTGTATACCCAAACTCTTCTGGAAAAGTCATCAATAAATGTAACAAAATAGTGTTTACCACCCAAGGAGGTTGTCCTAGTAGGTCCCCACACATCAGAGTGAACATAATCCAAAATACCTTTAGTATCATGAACTGCAGTTGCAAACTTCACTCTCGTCTGTTTTTTCAGAACACAATGTTCACAAAAATCTAACTTGTAGGTTTTTACTCCTTTCAACAAGCCTTGATTCACCAAACTGCTTAAAACTTTCTCACCTGCATGTTCCAGATGCATATGCCATAACCTGATCATATCTGAATCAACATCCTTCTTTGATACTACTACTGCTGATTCAGTAACTGTACTACCATTGTAGTAGTACAAGTTGTTCTTCCTTGTACCTTTCATTACCACCAAAGCCCCAGATACAACTCTCATAACTCCATCTCTGATAGACCGTGTAGCTTTTAGATTCTAAGACTCCCAATGATATGAGATTCTTTTTCAAATCTGGTACATACCGAACTTCTGTCAAAACTCTGGTCGATCCATCGTGATTCTTCAGTTGAATTGAACCTATCCCCTTGGTTTTGCATGAGTTATCATTACCCATTAGCACAATTCCACCATCTATTTCTTCAAAGTTAAAGAATCATTCCTTATGTGAACACATATGATAAATACAACCCGAATCTAAAATCCACTCTCCAGATCCAGATGTTGATGATAGACTAACCAACATAAAATCTTCTTCCTCATGTTCGGCTATATATGCATCGGAAGTAGCTTTACCCTTGCCCTCATCTTTCTTCTGTAGCTTCAGACAATCTTTCTTCCAATGCCCTTTCTCATGACAGAAGGCACATTCATCTTTATCAGATCTTTTTCTTAATTGTGATCTGCCCCTTCTTTCTTGTTTTCGACTCTTACTTCTTCCCCTAACTGTAAGCGCCTCTGCTGATTCATCCCTATTCTCTTTCTAATCTTTCTTACGAATTTCATAATTAAGCAAAGCTACATACACTTCTTCAAAAGACAATTTTTCTTTCCCATGAATAAGTGTAATACACAAATGATCTAACTTATCAGGAAGAGATCCTATCAACAGCATGACCTTCTGCCCATCTTTGAAGGTTTCATCCAAATTCAATAAATCAGCTTTCAAACGATTGAAATTATCAATATGGTCACTAATATTCAAACCTGGTTTCAACTAAAAACGATAAAGCCTCTTCAATAAATATAACCGATTCTCATTAGTTTTCTTCATATATTTGTTCTCTAACGCCTTCCACAATTTACTAGCAGAGGTTTCCTTCATGAACGGATACTTCTGCTCTCTACAGAGACATGAACGAATTAAACCACATGCCTTAGCATTTTGCCTCTCCCAATCTCTTTCCTCAATATTCTCTGATCTTGTTTCTTTCATAACAATATCCAAATCTTGTTGATACAAGACGTCCGTAATTTCGCTTTGCCATAGGTCAAAATTATTTCGATCATCAAATTTTTCTACTTCAATTTTTACATGTGAAGATAAAGATGCTATCATTTCTGCTTTACACCAAAAGTTTTTATGTTAATAGTTTGGTGATCAAATGAATCGTACTCAAAAGGTTAGCTTCCAGGAAAGGCTGGAGGGATCACAAACAGTCCCACTTAAAATCCAGTCTCCTTAGACAATTAAAGTCTTTTTGACAGAGCTTCCCTAAATTGTAACTATTCCAAAATAACACCCAAGCTCTACAAATAAATATTTAATAACCAGCTGATGCCCTAGACTATTTCTCAGATCAATCGAAGCCTAGAGCTTTGATACCACTTGTTGTGCGCAACGAAAATTAAACGAATACACAACTACTAATACTAGCTATTAAATATAAATAACAAGTACTAATAAAGTAGAAAAATAAATAAAGACAAAGCGAAAAAGGAAAGAACACATCAGAATTTACGTGGTTCGGTATAAAACCTACGTCTACGGGCGCTGATAAAAACTTCCACTAACTCCAAAACAAAATATTATAAAATCTGGGTAAGATCTCAAAACCCAGAAACAAATGTGGAGAAAACAAGAATAATACAAGTATATGGATCTTTTATAATTCTTGTTTGGATACAAAACTAATTAGTTAAAGAGTTTATTTATAGCTCATTAAAGCTCCCACCATATTACATTCTTCAAATGTGAGATTCTCAAACATCTCACTACATTATATTCTTCAGATGTGGGATTTTCAAGCATAGCTAATTAATCCAAAAATCAACACCTTAATTATTGAATAATGTATCGATGATATCATAGTTATACATAAGTTTGTCATATCATTTGAATAATAAATTTAGGTAAAATTTTGGATAATATAGTATTACCTTTTCAACTTTATTCCAATCCATGCTTCCATGAAAAGGCAGAGATTCCATGGAATTTTTAGTGATAATTAGATAATTAGATAGGGTTATGTTACCTTAAATTTTTTACTTCATCCATCCATCAACCATTGTTTAAATCCAAAGGAGAATTTTCGGAACTTGCTGCTAGCAACTTATCACCGCACTCAATGGGCCATAGCTATTTAAAACTTGCTATTTAGTAAATGCAAATTTAATCTTCCATACTAAAACAAGTCTTTATGTTTCAATCCGTATGTGATGCTTTGTGTTTGAATGGAGCTACTATCTTGACAGGTTTCTATTATTAACCAATTAATCAAGTTTATGTGTTCATGCAAATTGGTTATTTCTTGGAGAAAACTCTGATGAAGCAGGAGATGTTTAATGGAATAATACGTTTGTTAAAGTTCATTTTTTTCTATATGTAACATCACCTATATATGAAGCTGGAACTTCAAAATGAAATCGATTTTGCAGTCCAGGGCAGCTTTAAGCCTTTTTTTTTTTTTTTTTCGATGAGTTATGGAATGGCAGGAAACAAAGACACAGCATGCACAACCCAGGAGATATGAAAAGTAGAATCAAGTGATTTGGCCATTTTCAAAATGAAACATATAATTTGATCATTCTCCTTTTGTTGTTATTTGGTTAATCAGTTACTTTGTTTTTTAATTGAGTATCGATCTTTTGGACAATTAATAGAAAAGAACCAGACAACAACATAGGACAGGGCTGTCCCTGTCCAATCCTTTGGTTGCCTAAACAATGTCTATGTGTACATTAGATATTATTCAGGGTCAGAATAAAAAATGGCATTTGTATTGGTTAGACATGTGATAGCTGTATTACATTATTTTCGACAACAATGCGAAAGTTGTTAGGCTAAAATCATAAAGCATACAATGGATGGATATTGTATGCATTATCAATTTTGAATTTATTCATTTTTTTTTCACTCTTGGATTGTCTGAACATGAATGTATGGATATTGAAATCACTTTTTGTTCTCTTAATTTTTTGGAAATCACTTTTTGATCAAATGCAGAGTGGTGCCCATCAGCTAGAGGTTGCTTGAAATTGAAATTTGATGTTGCAGTTAGAACAGGACGATCTTTTGTTGGAGTGGGACCGGCGATCAGGGATCATGAAGAATTGTAAGGGGCTGCTATGGCGAAACCAGTAGGAAGGATCTTCACAACGGAAATTGGAGAGCTGATGGCGCTTAGTGAGGGCCTGCGTTTTGCTAAAAGTTTGAACTTACAAGTTAAAGATCTAGAAGTGGATGCTGTTAATGTTATGTTAAGAGTTAATTCTATTAGTTCAAATTTCTGTGAAGCTTATTTGCTAGCTGCCGATATTAAAGCCATCAGTATGGAGTTTGGAGTCTGAAGTTGTCAGGCCATTTTCACTTGTATCTTTCCTGACTTTCTTTCTGTGTATTAGTAGTTGTTGATCAGTTGCTCTCAGAAGAAAAAAAAAATCGTTATTCTTTTTTTGACTTTTATGGTTCCTAAACTTTAAAAAATATATCAATTTGATCATTGTATCAATCGATCATTAGTAAAAATTAACATTTATATAAGTATTTTAATACAAAATATCTTTAGTAAATGTCACATGTCCTCATTAATTAATTGTAAACAAAAAAATGGAAAAGATAAGAAAATAAAAGTGAAATTGAAAGTATTTTTTAAACAAATTGAGGAAGTAGCCTCGTCCATTGTGGAGGCTGCCATCTGTGGGAGGAGGAGGCCTTGCAATTTCTAAGGACAACTGTTGTATCTAGTAGCAAACCATGGAGGAGGCAATAGCCTTCTCTTATCAGTGCGAAGTCAGAAAATCTAGTCAATGGGAGTTTAGTTTAAACAATAATTTTTATTTATTGAAAAATGTTAATAAAATGTTAAATATAAAAACTTTAGTGAAGAAAACTAGCTGAAACTTTAATGTTCATTATTTGTTTAATAACTGTTACAATGTGGTTTTATATGTTCAAAACAGTGTATTAAAATTCTGACTTTAAATCTGGAAGCTAGGGAAAAAAGTTAGATTAGGAACGTTTTACCTTAACGTTAGAAACTTGAACTAAATTTAGTTGTGAACTTAAACCAGAATTTAATTAAATTTAAACCAAATTTAATTAATTTGTTGATGATTTCTTGGGGGAGAGGGCTTGAGCCCTGATCTCTCCCTCTCTCTTAGAAACTTGAACTAAATTTAATTAACTTGGACTTAAACCATGCTTTAATTGAAATTAAACTAAATTTAATTAATTGTTGTGTTGCAGTAATTTTGGAGACCATTATATATATATAAATGATATTTTGGAAAAACAATAGAGTAAAATAAATTGTTTCCAGTTTGGTGTGTTACTGCACGGATGACAGACCACCTATTTGTTTGACATGTAAGGGCACAGTTCAACTCACGGGGCCACAATAAGTGGCAATTTTCTCCTCTCTTTTATGGGAACTGCTCCTCTTTGTTTTGGGAGTCCTAGTTTTAGATTGACTATTCCTTTCTCTTCTGGGAGCACTAATTTCAGACTGCCCCTTAAAATCTTGATCAAGAGAACCTGATTGGATTATATATATTTGTAATGTGTACGTGTAATAGGTGAGAAAAAATATAAAATAAAATTGTTTCCATCTAAAACCATTTTAAGAAAATATAAGAAATTAAGCGATATTACCTTCTCTTTTACTTTAAGCGATCTGTAGTTCCTAACAAATTATTCTCCACCTGCCATCATATCGCGGATTAACATTAGCAAGGGAGAGCAAAGAACAAAAACGTTTGATAGGGGATTGAATGAAAGCTGTGTCAGACTCAGACAAAACGTTCCCGTCCCCTGATCCGTGTCCTGCTGGCCTTTCAATTTGCTTATCTTACTTGACTTTGCCACTGTCTTACCAAACTTTCAAGCTTATTAATAAAAAAGAAACAAGTATCTAACAGTCATAAATATTCCAGAATTAAAATCTCTCATTATATATATATATTTGCAGTAATCCCATCCATGCTACACAAACATTCGTTTCTCTTCACTTCTCATCATCATAAGCTCAATCAATGGGATCCAACTCTCTTGTTCACGTATTTCTAGTTTCCTTTCCAGGCCAAGGACATGTCAACCCTCTTCTCAGACTTGGCAAGCGGCTTGCTTCAAAGGGGTTGCTTGTCACCTTCACTACTCCCGAAAGCATTGGCAAAGAGATGAGAAAAGCCAGCAACATCACCGACGAGCCCATTCCTGTCGGTGATGGCTATATCCGGTTCGAATTCTTCGATGACGGATGGGATGAGAACGAGCCAAGACGCCAAGACCTTGACCAGTACTTGCCCCAGCTTGAACTTGTAGGCAAAGAAGCGATTCCTCGTATGATCAGGAAACACGCCGAACAAGACCGTCCTGTGTCCTGCTTGATCAACAATCCCTTCATTCCTTGGGTTTCGGATGTTGCAGAGAGTCTAGGCCTCCCTTCTGCAATGCTTTGGGTCCAATCCTGTGCCTGTTTCACCTCTTATTATTATTACTATCACGGTTTGCTGCCATTTCCTAGTGAAAAAGACCCTGAAATTGACGTCCACCTACCGTGTATGCCTCTTCTCAAGTATGACGAAGTACCTAGCTTTTTGTATCCAACAACTCCTTACCCTTTCTTGAGAAGGGCTATTCTTGGGCAGTACAGCAAACTTGACAAGCCTTTCTGCATATTGATGGATACTTTCCATGAGCTCGAGCCCGAGATAATTGAATACATGTCCAAGATTTGTCCAATCAAGCCTGTTGGCCCACTATTCAGGAACCCTAAAGCAGCTAACTCTGCGACTGTTCGAGGAGACTTCATTAAGGCCGATGATTGCATTGCTTGGCTCGACTCCAAACCACCCTCTTCCGTTGTGTATATCTCTTTCGGAAGTGTTGTGTATTTGAAGCAACAACAAGTTGACGAAATCGCTTATGGGCTGTTGAATTCCGGCGTTTCGTTCTTGTGGGTCGTGAGGCCTCCACCCAAAGATTCTGGCCTTGAACCTCTTGTTCTTCCAGATGGGTTCCTGGAGAAAGTTGGCGATAGAGGCAAGGTGGTGCAATGGAGTCCACAGGAGCAAGTGTTGGCTCACTCCAGTGTCGCTTGCTTTGTGACTCACTGTGGTTGGAACTCGACAATGGAGTCTCTAACGTCCGGCATGCCAGTTGTCGCCTTCCCGCAATGGGGTGATCAAGTCACGGACGCTGTTTACTTGGTTGATGTGTTCAAAACGGGTATTAGAATGTGCCGTGGAGAAGCGGAGGACAGGATAATTCCTCGCGAGGAGGTGGAGAAGTGCTTGCTCGAGGCCATTTCTGGGCCAAAGGCGGCGGAGATAAAGAAGAACGCGTTGAAATGGAAGGAGGCGGCGGAGGAAGCGGTGGAGGAGGGTGGCTCCTCTTGTAGGAACATTCAAGCTTTTGTAGACGAGGTAAAAAAGAGAAGCGCGGATGTCACTTGCAAGTCAAAGCACATCGACACACTTGCCGATGTGGACAAGAAGTCAACAACCAATGGAATTGCAGAACTGGTTGAGAAGCCAGCCAATGGGAAGGTAGAATTGATAGAGGTTTGAGAATAGTGGATACGTGGCGAGTAATTATTGGGCATTAGGGCTGTCGGTCAAGCAATAACCTGGTTTCACCCTTTTAAAGGGTTAGTGTTGTTTATTAAGTTGCTATATAATAATTTGGGTCCAGTCGTTGGATTAACGTACTCTACCTTTATGTTAAATGTTACTCATGTTGTATTGGAACTAGTTGTTTCGTAAGTTAAGTCTTTTTTTTTTTTTAATTATTATGAGTATTGTTATTTTTATGTGAATTCTATTTTGAATTTATGAATTAAAATTTGTTGTTGAAAAAGAAATGATTTAAGCTTTTTTTTTGAAACAATGATTTAAGCAACTAAAACATCATACATCTACAAAATCTAAAGCCGTGAAAAAACAAAATGGTGGAGCCCATTTCCGTCGTGGGCGGCTGACCGCCATCTGCTGCTTTCTTGCTCGTAATTAGTAGTTAGATTAATGTGCTTTTTATTTATTTATTTATTTTTTAGGATTATTAGGTCTAGTCACGGGACTATCGTGATCAACGGGAATAAGACATTAGTAACATGATATGAAGAGTTACTATTGTACGAAAGGTATTAGCCCGCACGGAGATGGGAAGATTTTCTACACAAATTGATGTGAGGTGTTATTTTTGGGTATAGAACCCACGTCATATAAACTATGCTGGCAGTAGGTTGGCTAAATATTAATTGATAAATATGGATTGTCTTTTAAAAAAAATGGACACATCATCAATGTCAAGGAAATGTGCATCATATGTGGCATAAATATTAATTGATAAACACTCAAGTCTAAAAGGGCTCTCCAATGCTAGTCTATTCATTTCAATAATGAATAGTCAAAGAATAATATATCATTAAAGTAAAATATTATTTTATGGAAGTTTTAATTATTTATTGCTGACATGGCTGTCAAGGAGGCTGTCTAGAAATAGACATTGAGGTTGACACCCTCTATTTTTTTTTTTTGCCACGTCAGCTTGATAGTAGTTATAGAAGTTTGCATTGGAGAGCTTAATTTTAACACTCTATCAATTTATCCTACATGGCACTCCATTTTTTCACAATCCATACTTGCATTGGAGATGCTCTAACAATGCTAAGAGTTAGCTACAATGTGCTTTGATTTGAATAACTATGTTAGGAAATAAATCTTTCAAAACACCATATTAATGAAGCGATAAAATAATAATGCATAAATAATAACGCAATAAAACAGATAAAAAAACAAAATACAAAATTTACGTGGTTTACCCAAAGTAGACTACGTCATTGGAACTGCTACAGATATTCACTATAAGGAGAAAATAACAACTGTTTACAGACACTCAAACCTCACAATCCATATCCCAATTACATGCAAGAGAATAACAATGTTTTAACACTCAAAAAAATCTCACTTTTCATTCAAAGAGCTACATCACTATTTTTTCTCTCAATTTTGAGATAAATAAAACAATGAGAAGAGAAATCTTTATATAGGTACCCCTAAGCTCCCCCTTATTAATTACCATTAATGCACTTCATTTTTTTAATCATGCATCAACTGTGTTATATACACTCTCAAAATTCTTTATTGTCAAAATTGAGTTTTCTTATTTCTCAATTTCCAAAAACAGAGAATTATTGAGTTTCCTTATTCTCAATTACCAAAACAGAAATTAGCAAATTTCCTCATTTTAAGAATCCATTCCTTTTGGGAATCTAACAATCTCTGACTTGAGAACTTACTTCAATCATGTCTTCACAAGATTAATTCAGTAGTTAATCTCTCTTTTTCTATACTTGCAACTGAAGCTAAACATAGCTTTAGTTTGTCTATCATCACTATTTTTGTTAGAATATCTACAAGGTTTCCATTTCCATGAATCTTCTTAAGTCTTAGAGTTTTGTTCTTCAAAAGAGATCGAATGAAATGATATTTTGTTTGAATATGTTTCGTTTTGGCATGAAAAGATGTATTCTTTGCCAAATGGATCGTACTGTAATTGTCAGAATAAAGAACATAATCCTTTTGTTTCTTTCTTAGTTATTTCAAGAAACCTTGAAGCCAAATAATTTCTTTACTGGCTTCTGTAACTGTAATATATTATACTTCAATAGTAGAAAGAGTTACAACTTTTTGTAGTTGAGAAACCTAACTCACCGCAGTTCCTCTAAGAGTATACATATACGTCGTAATGCTCTTTCTATTGTCGACATCTCCAGCTAGGTCAGCATCAATAAAGTCTTCTAGTTTTATATCTTCATTTTTAAAACAAAGTGTCATTTTTGTGGTCCTTCATAGATATCTGAGGATCCATTTTACTGTTTCCTAGTGCATCTTGCTAGGATTATTCATGTACCTGCTCACCATTCCTACTGCTTATGCAATATCTGGTCTGGTACAAACTATAACATACATCAAACTTCCAATGGCTGAGGCATCAGGAACTTTCTTCATGTGATCACATTCTTCCTCAAACTTTGATGAATCATCCTTAAAAAGTTTGAAATTGGCACCTAAAGGAGTGCTCACTAGTTTAGCATTATGCATGTTGAATCTGGACAGTACTTTGTTGACATACTCTGCTGTGACAACATCAAAGTTCTTGCTTTCTATCTCTTGTAATCCTTATTCCAAGAATTTGCTTAGCAACACTAAGATCTTTCATTGCAAATTGTGTTGACAACTCTCGCTTTAAATTACTTATCTCTTGCAAATCAAAACCTACAATAAGCATATCATCTACATGCAAATGTAAGATGACAATAAAGTTATTGTCAAACCACTTAGTATAACAGTAATGATCTGCTTGACATCTTAAGAAATCGTTACTACTCATGAAGCTATTGAACTTTTTATACCATTGTCTTAGACCTTGTTTCAGACCATACAGACTCTTTTTTTGCTTGCACACTATTCTTTCTTTACCTATTACCATAAAGCCTTCTGGTTACTTCATAAAAATCTCTTTCACCAAATCGCCATGAAGGAATACTGTCTGTACATTTAAATGCTAAAGATATAAATTTTCTATAGCTGCCATCTTTAGCACCAACTTGATCGTTGTCAGTTTTACTATCGAAGAGAAAATCTCAATGTAGTCTGTGCCTACCTTCTGTTGAAAACCTTTGACCATTAGTTTAGCTTTGTAACATTTGCTTCCATCATACTCTTTTTTTACCCTGAAAACTCATTTGTTATGTAAAACTTTCTTCCCTTCTGGTAGTTCAATTAGTTCCTATATTTGATTTAACATTAATAAGTCTATCTCATCTTTCATAGCAAACTCCCACTTGACCGAATCTTCAACCTGAACTGCTTCATCATAACACTCTCGTTCTCTATTGTCACTTAATAATAAGTAATGCAAAGAAGGTGAATAGCGTTGTATCAGTTTAAGAGTTCTAGATGAACTTCTTACTTTTACTATAGAAGTGTGTGGTTCTTATTGAAAGACTTCATTCTTAAGACTTTGTTGATCCCTTGATTGCATTTCATTCTTAAAGTTCTCTTTAAACTCAACAAACTCCTCATTTTCAACTTCAACTTTTGAGCTGGTAAATTCTATAAATAATCTATCTTCTTATATTACTTTCTCATTGAAAATGACATCCTTACTTCTAATGATTTTTTTATTTTCAAAATCTCAAAATCAGTAGCCAATCTCATCAATGTCATAACCAATGAAAACACATTTCTTAGACTTTGGGTTGAGCTTGTTTCTTTTAGATGAGTCAATATGAATATAAGAAATAAAATTGAATTCTCTCAAATGTGAAAATTTTGCCTCTTTACCAGTCCATATTTCCTTAGGTAACTTCTCTCCGAGAGGCACAAAGGGCCTATTGTTGATAAAATAGGTCGTTGTACTTACTGATTCAGCTCAAAATATAAGCCGTTATGCTGATGGCTTCAACCCAGAATAGCTCAAAACATCTTGGGTAAGCCTGTGTGTATTCTCATCCTTCTGACACATTCGTTCAGAGTTCTGTTCATACGTTTTACTACACTGTTCTATTGAAGTGTCTTGGGAGTAGTCTTTTCCAGCTTAATTTCACTGGCCACATAAAACTCCTTAGTCTCTCATCCCTTTACTGTTTTTCATTGTCAGACCTTAACTGCTTTACTTTCAAGTCCATCTCGTTCTTTACCACAACTTTCCATTTTTTAAAAACATCACATACCTCAGATTTCCTTGTCAAAAAATAAACTCATACTTTCTTTATAGAGTCATCAATGAAGGTGACATAGTATAATGAGCCTCAAATGAATGAAACTGGTGATGGTCCCTACACATTTATGTGAACCAATTATAATTTCTTTGTTTTGGGTGGATTGCCGATTTTTGAGAAACTAACCATTTTTTGTTTATCGAAAATACGATCCTCACATAAATCAATGTCTACAGACTTCAGATATGATAACTTTCCATTTGAAACAAGAACTTTCAATCCTTTCTCGCTCATATGATTGAGTCTCTGGTGCCTTTGACTTGTCATCTGATTCCGTACCTGTTGTGATATTCTTCATGTTAGAAGTAACATAGAGAGTATCATTCTTTTTTCACGAGCTATGATCATAGCTCTCTTAGTGATATTCTATTCATTACCTGCAAAGGCTGTACGATAATCTTTTTGATCAAGTTGACCCACCAAGATTAAATTCCTTTTCAGATAAAAAATAAATCTCACATCCTTCAATTTTCATATTGTCTGATTTGGCAGCTTTACTTGGATATCGTTTTCTCCCATAATCTTTAAGGTCTCATCATTAGCTAGATGAACCTTGCCAAAATCATCGTAGATATAATTCTCCATGAGTTCTTAATGCAACGTACAGTAAAACGATGCCCCAGAATTTAAAATCTAGAATTCAATTTGACTATTGATACTCAAGATTATAGTGTCTTCGTTATTTTCAGCCACATTTGTGAATTCTTTTGCACTACCATTGTTTTTCTTTAGTGCTTTACAATCCTTCTTCAAGTGTCATCTCTTGCCATAGTTTCAACAGCTGTACTCTTTCTTCCTAGATCTAAACTCACTCCGTCTTGATTTGATCTTCTTCAATTTGAGTTTGTGTTGTTAGACCTACTTTTTGATTCGATGTTATAGGCAGAACGTGATGTTTCTTCTAATTCTCTTCTATGTATCTCTTTGCTTAGAATTAGGTCTTAAACATCTTTAAATATTATTTTCTTACTCCCAAAAGAATTACTAACTGCTATCACCATTGCCTTCCAGCTTTCCGGTAGAGAGGATAGAAGAATTAACACTCGAACTTCATTATCAAAATTGATTTCCACCAAACTTAATCATGTTGTGATTGTATTAAATTCGTTGATGTGAACTGCTACTGACACATCTTTAATCATTCACAAATTGAACAACCGCCTCATCAAGTGCACTTTATTTGAAGTGAATGACTTCTCATACATATCAGAAAGAGCTATTATAAGACCTTTTGTGGTCTTTTCCTTCGCTACATTGAAAGCGATATTGCAAAATAACGTCAATCAGATAATACCAAGCACTTGTCTATCCAGTAAAGTCCAGTCTAAATCCTTCATATCTTCTGGTTTTTTCCCTGAATGAGGCAAATGCTGCCCTTCTGATATAGATAATCTTCGATTTACATCTTTCAGAACCTAAAATCTTCATCATTGAATTTCTCAATTTTGATACTCTTTCCTTCGTTTACTACCATCGCTCTCACTCAAATTTGGTTCAACAAGATTTTTGTAAAGTATTATAATATTCCATCTGGAGCTTTAAACCACAAAGAAAGTTCTAAAAAAAGATTGGACGGATTCAATAGTTCCACTTAAAATCTAATATCCTTAGATAGAACTTTAGAAAAATTTCTAGAAAAACTGGAGGGGTCACAATGATTCCAGTTAAAATCCAGTATTCTTAGACAGAATTTCTTTAAGCTATCACCAAACTCCTAAAACATAGCCCCAAAAATTACTATTCATATTAATAGTAACTCTGAGAAAAAAATTACAGAATTTACAACTTGAGCTCTGATACCAATTGTTAGGAAATAAACCTTTCAAAACACCAGATTAATGAAGCAAAAAAATAATCTGAAAATAATAACGAAATAAAACAAATAAAAAAACAAAACATAAAATTTATGTTGTTCACCAAAAGTAGGCTACGTCTATAAAGTTGCCGCAGATCTTCACTATAGATGGAAAATAACAAGTGCTTACAAACACTCAAACCTCACAACCCATATCTCAGTTACACCCAAAAGAATAACAATTTTCTAATACTCAATAGAACCTCACTTAACACTCAAGAGAATCTTACTTTTTACTCAAAGAGCTACACTACTATTTTTTCTCTCAATTCTTGGATGAATGAAATAGTGAGAGAAGAGGCACACCTCTAGGTTCTCCTTCAGTAATTACCATTAATGCACTTCCATGTTTAATTATGCATCAATTGCTTTCTATGCACCCTCAAAATTTTCCACTACCAAAATTGAGTTTTCTTATTCCTCAATCTCTAAAAATAGAGAATTATTGAGTTTTCTTATTCTTTATTGTCAAAAGAGAAATTACTAAATTTTCTCATATTAGGGATCCATTCTTTTTAGGAATCTAACAATTTAAAATTCACAAGTCTATAATTGTTACACCAATGCAACAATTGGACCGAAGAGTATTTTTAAATGAATTTGTAAAGTTTCTATTAATACTATTAGATTACAAGATTAACCTACCTTTATGCCCTCTCATACTAAGAAAGGTAGGGCTTACTTGTTACATTGGAGTAAAAATGACATTAACTTTAAGATTCAAATTTGTTATTTTGCTCGTAACTTTCCTACATGATATATCCGCTACATTAAGTAAACTTTAACCTTCATCACCAATTAAAGAGAATATTACGGAAATAATTTTTTTTTTTTGAGGTTGAAGTTGAAAAATAATCATTTTTTGAGATTCTTTATTTTTATCAAGTATATTTTTATTCAAAAACAGTTATTTTTACAACATTTTGAAAAAATGGTTAGTGATCAATTTAAATCTTAAAAATGATCATTTATAAAAAAAGAAAAAAAAACCCTCAATTAAATTATAAGAACCCTAAAAAAAAAAAAAAATCATATTATGTATAATGTCAATTTTACCAGTTATAATCAAAATAAAACAACTTATCAATTAGAGTTTCAAAAAAAAAAAAAATAGAAAAGTTATCAATTACAAAATTGATTCTAATATCACCCAAAAAAAAAAAAAAAAAATTCATATTGGGGAGCATGCCCACACACTCCTTTGTGGAGTGATATGTCACGTAGCATGACTCACGCTGCCCTGGGGAGCAATGAGTCATGCTTAACATAAAGGAATGTTTCTCATGTTGAGGATTAGCAAATGCTTTCCCTCGATCTCCGTTAATGGAGGTTGAGATTCCTTAACAGATGAGCATGCTTCCTCATAGAGGTGTTATATGATGTTGGAAACATCCAATGGAGGTCTTTGGAGACAGTCATATGCTCCTCACTGAAAGACTGCTCATTTGATGAGAAGTAGTCCACCCCTCTGGACTTAGCTACAGTGGAATTATCCTTTTTATGTGTGTGTGTATGTTTTTTTGTTATTTTAAATGACACATGAGTATTTTTTGGAGAGAGGAGTCTAAAACTAAAAGGGCAAAAACAAAAATGATTGGAGGAGCATCGTCTTTGTGGATAAGGATTCTCTGTTAATATTGACATGATGCTAATCTTTTTATGAGAATAATTAAGTTTGACTGATGTATGAAAGAGAAAAAATCTATTAATTTTGATCATTCATTTTTTCAAATGCTGATGTGTCACTAGATTATCAAAAGATTAACAAAAAAAATGATGGTAGAAAATCCTTACTCTGTCTTTATACCATTTTCTTACTCTTCTGGATGTCATCTTTGACCCATTTTTGCACTTACCCCTAAATATGAAGTTTTCTTACCTTTAGTGGACTTTTTATTAGCAAATGGCTCTTAAATAGTTTGTTATACACTGAGGGTATGTTTGACACGCATAATTAAAATGAAATAAATTGAATTGGATTTGATTTGAATTGAATAGAATTGACTGAATCGGATTAAAAAATTATTATTACATGACAGAACTTGATATTAGATTAAAATTATTCTATATTACATTTGGTGTAGATTAGCATTAGATTGGAATAAAATTAATTTAAATATTTTATAATACACTTTAAAATTAATCCAACATCATCAACAACCCATTTCATCATCAAATTGAAACAAACAGGTAACTTAAATGGTCATTTTATCATATTTTATAATAAAATTAACATCATCAACCACCAATTTCATCAACATTATCATCTCCCACAATCAACAACAACATCCATCACCATCATCAAATCATGAACTTAAAAATAGGGTGACAATGACCCAAAACCACTCCAAACTCATAAAAAAGAAAAAAAATAAGATAAAAAAGAATTGAAAGATATGATGAAAATGAGACAATGAGAGAAAGAGAGAGATGAAGGAGTGAGAGAGAGATGAATGGGAAATGAAATTCCAAACCCACCGAATCCCACTATTTAGGTTGGGAATGACCATTCCCACGACAGCCGACATTTATGGTGTATTTACTTCAATATGAGGAATTAGAATGAGAATTAGAATGATATAAAATCAGAATGATTTGAAATCGAAATGATGTATTATAATCATAATAAGTTGTTTATTTTAACTGTATGAATCAAAATCAGAATCAACAATATTCTCATTAAGTTGTTTACTTTATTTTAAAATCGGAATAGATTAATTATAAGTTACAAAAATACACTTAATTAAAATTATTGATTAATTACAACATGCAGAATAATATCTAAGATGTAGTGCTGTAATTTTGTCATGTAACTTGTTACAATAGGCTAAAAAAAAACTTTCTTAACAATATTATTGTAAACGTATTATATATCTATTTTTTTTAAGACACATTGTGTATCTATATTAGATATCAATTCGCGATTTACTTTTGATATAAAATGTTAACTAAATTTACTTTGCTTTTGTAAATGCGGTAGCCTAGCAACTATGGCCGTGATAGTAACAACTATCATTAATATGTAACATTCTTTAATTCATCAAAAATTTCAGTGCTAACTACAAATTATTGGAATAAAATATGACACTTTGTACTAGCACATTTTATTTTATTTTTTTTTTAAAAAAAAAGGCTTTTAGCATATGTAAATATTTATATTTATAAATACAAAAACAACAAAGTACAATAAATTAATTCAATAGCAAAGATAAATTTATCAAAATAGTTTTTTTTTTTCAAAGACTTATATAAGGGATTTTTTATATTAAATTTGAGAATGAAAATGAGATTCTCAAATGGGTAAGAGGAACAAGATTTTTATTCCACAGTCTCAAATTGATATGAGACTCACACTTTCATTTCCATTAGTAAATGAATTTTAAGCAAGTAAACACCATTAATCAATTTCATTACTCATTTTCATTTCTTAATCCATGAAGTAAACACACTATTAGAGAGTTTGGGATTGAAAATAGAATCTTTCTCATTGCTCTCCAGACACAGGATTTGAGAGTTTGAGATATTTTAAATTATAAACTCATCTCCAATCTAACGTTCCAAACATAACATGAAGGAAACATTCAACCAATGCATTATTTTGTATGAAATCTTTTGGCAAATAACTGAAAAATCTCCTTGGGTTTTCAATATTATTCAAATATGTGATATATAAAACCTTTCTACACTAACATTACACCGTTACACGATGCTTAATAAATATTGTAGTCACATCTCCTACAATCAGTTGGCTAAACGTTGATCAACTTTCACACTTTCGATCATTTTATGATACATTAAATATATAAAAAGTTTATAATGAAATCAAATTTTACCACTTCAATTTTAAAATAGTAAGCCAAAGGCAGTGTGGTCCGTTTGAGCAAACATGAAAAAAACATATTAAAATATTAACATTATATTTAAATAATAGATTAAAAGTAAAAAAATAATTCAAAAAAAAAAAAAAAAAATTGATGACCATGAATGAGATCTGTAACCAGATCTGATTCATGAAAAAATCAATGAAAGCAGATTTAGTCCATCTGACGGAGCCTCAGTCAGACGGAGTCACTCCATTCCATGCACGTCTCAAACAAAAACAAAATTCAATTCGTAGCTAAAAATCAGAAACCAATCAAAATCACAAAAAATGTGCAACAAATCTCAATTTGAACCAAAATTTTCGTACTTGTATTCTTCATATTTAACCAAATCTTTCAAGTCTTTATGGTTGTTGCTTGCTATGATAAAAGCAAGCAAAGAAAACAACAGGCCCACTCCTCTCAAAGCTAGACCTCCTATGTTCAACAAGTCCTCTCTCTTCCACAGCTGCGTGATTGCCGAGAGTCCGAGACACTACATCTGCTTGCGGTTTAGCCCTACTCCTGGAAGCCCGAGCCAGATCTTCCAAGTCAGCAGCTGGCAGGAATGTCGGCATTTTGTCATGTGACATTTTGAAGACAAGACAATTGAGTGTAATGCTACGATGCAATATGTTTATGGTATGATCTTAATTGAAGTAGAAGCAAGAGAAGTTGAAAATGGTTTAATTTGCGAGTGTATCTTGATAGGAGTAAAAGAAAAGAAGAAAATTTGTGGGTTGTCCATGAGATCGTTACACTGAGAAAATCCACTATCAGACAGATTTCAGAGTCAAGTTAGCATTTCTACAGACGGCTATCAGAGAACAGATGGTAAAAGATTAATAATGAAGTTCAAAAGAACAAGTGTTAACTTACCTGGTTTTATGTTTTGTGACTCACTGTTGGTGGAATTCTGGTAAGCTGGCACTTCAGGCATTAGATTAACAGTATTTCTGCAACTGTCATTTCAATAACACTTAGTAACTTTGAATATGTGTAGTAGCCTACAAAGTATGCACAAAAAAGAAGCAAAAGTACGACGGAAATTACATTCAACTTCTACTGTAGCACTACCAAGATGACAATGCATCCAACTTCTTTAACACATGCTTGATTATATCAGATGCAAAAAATTAGGCAATAATATTCAAACATAATTAGTAGAAACAGATCAAATATAAGTTTCGCATATTTAAAGTATATCTTCCATAAACCAGTGTCCAAATCTATTACAACATATTGCATCGGTTGAAAACATGCCTGTAAGGAAGCACATTGCTTTCTTTCCATTTTCATTGTCCAGCCTCCTGTCTCTTTGGAACCACCTTTGCTGCATGAATATCGTGCGTTTGTTGTCAAGTGGCTTCCCCACATGTCTTGGAAACAGTTCGTCTTCAAGCAAACTCTTGTCAAAATGACCTGCTTCATCTTTCATACTAGAAAAATTATTAAGAAAAAGGACATCATCAAGGTCAAAACTACTGTATAGTATAAGTTGTGCATAATTGACTAGAATGCCGATGGTACTGTTTCAATTATGTCTAAGGTGAAAATTTACAAAATAATAATTAATCTTTGTTTCCTTTGCTTCATTGGTTTTAGAAACATTAGAACACAAGTGAACTTTACAATATATCAACAAACGATCCCTGAAGTACATTCAGGATTATGATCATCTCATATCACATAAAGTAGTCACTTCAAGAGCTAGCAGACTTTCCCAATGACCTGAAAAATCCGATCATAGGGCTGTAAATATCTTCCTTCACTTTTACACTCACAATAAAGTCCATGTGACCGTAGTTCTCAAGATAAAGCAACTCAGGTGTGGATTGCAATTCCTTGAGAGTGTGCTGCAAATCTACCATATCTGCTAATGCATCACTTCCTCCATAACTCATCCACAATGGCAATGACTTGGGAATGCGGTTAAGTTCAAATGCTGGAGGTTTTGTCTGACCATATAGATTCAAGTTTTTGAACAATCCATAATCATACTGGGAAAAGGTACCCTTACGGATCACTGCCACAACATAAGAAAGGGAACACAAAAACATGTTACATAGGAATTTTAATATGTTGGTATGACGTATGTAATTTCAAAGAGAGAAGAAGAAAAAAGAAGAAAGAATAAAGATGCATCATCCGTATTGTCATCACCAGGATTTTTACTCTGGAATGAACCACAAAATATAGAAAGAAAACAATATAGGAAAGAAGATAAAAAAGTTACTGAAATCCTGTAAAACTGAATGTAATTCATGCAGCGAATTCTATTTGTTGCATCTTGAATACAATAATGTTTGAGGGACAAAGAGGCCATCCATAAAATGTGCCTATACTGTTTTAGTTAAGCACATTAGCAAAAATGAAGATCTAGCTTGTAATAAAAATGGAACTCATTAATGCAGTAGAAGCCAAATAGAAAAGAGAAGATTCCCAAAAGAAAGTTTATGTAGCATACTCTGGAACAAATGGCGTATGTTTTTTGACGAAGAAGGATGAGGTTCATATTCTAGATAGAAGTCCACTCGTGAATTGTTGAAGCAACAATTTACTCCTGCACAGTTATCAAATGCCTTTCAAAATAATGAAAATCGAACAAGTATGAATAATAGTTTACAGCCTGACAGCACCTTCCATTTTCTTTCTATAATGTTTGAAACCCAAATAGAAAATTATTATCGGTTTGCTTTCTCAATATTCCCCTACTTCTATTTCAGGTTCTTGAGAGTAAATAATCAAAGTGAATATATGTATGGCTACAAATTCATCATATATATCTGATAAAAAAGAAAAAAAGAGAAAAACTATTACTGAAACAATATGCAGAACAATGTGGGAACCACATAACTACCACTACATAAATTTTATCAAATTTAATACAAGTATCTAAAGCTTTGACCTCTCAGACAAATTAATAAATGCCTTGAACAAATGAAGAACAGGAAGCATATGGACCACAACATTGCAAAATAAACCCAGACAATCAATAATTCTTCAAATACAAAAAATACCATCAAAGCTTTCAACTGGGGTTTGACATGGGGTAGCTACCCATGTCTAATCCAGGTCTGTAGGCATACAGGAAATTATTTCAAGCTATGCCCTTTTTATACCACAAATAGAATGATTCTTTATCTCTATCAAAGTAAATTAGTGTTAACTTCAACACATCTAAAATCCAACATCATGATAAAAAAAACCTTTCAATACAATTATCATGAAGAAAATGATAGTTTTAGCAAACTTGTTTTTATTATTCTGTAATAAGCAGCACAAGTGAGCCTCAAAGACAAAATTAGTGGGTTATGGTTAATCCTTAATCTAATTTTCACAACTAAATTAAAACTCAATAAAGAGAGCCAAAATTAACCATGATTTAAGCAATTTTTATTGGTCAAGAAGTGGTCTATATGCAGTTACTGCTATGTTTGTTGAAAAGCAACACATTGACAATTATGAACTATACAAATAAAACAGGTTAAGAAAATATTTGGTATAGGAGCACATTGATTAATGCTCTTCCTGAACAGGTGATAACTACTGATGCCAGACCAGAACAGAAATTTATTATCTACATAGTTTTTTTTCTTTTGAAAGATATTATCTACATAGTTATTTGTTGTTTTATTTATTTTATGAGTTTCGTGTTCTGGTTAATTTGGTCATTCTGTGTCACCCCTAATCAAAGGACTCAACCTCAAATCTATAGTTTTCTAAATAAGACACACCATATAAGCAATCCAACCTAATTTTCTGCAATTTGACAATTGTAACAATCGTACAATCTGAACTACTTCCTTTAAATCCGATTTAAATCTGCTTTGATTGATGAAAGATTTAAAAGTGTATATAATATGGAGAAATTAAGTAGGGGATTCTGCAATTACTTACTTGAATCAGAATCAAACTGGTGATACAAGACTTCTTCCTCTTCAACTCATACAAATTTCACACTAATTTTTTTAGTTAAAGAACTAATCTATGCCAAAACCATATGATATAATGAATGAAATTTCACAAAACAATTTCAGGAGAGAGGAATATCTGTTTCATATCAAACACCCATGAGAGTGCTACACTGCTACCATTGATTGGGTCATAGTTTAAGGATTAAAGACTTTAAAATTTAGTTGCGACAATAGTTGCTTATGAATATCAGGTCATGTCTCTGTTCAAACATCTATTAGACTGAATAACATCAAGTTATTACAAATTTTAGTAAGAAATCTTGTTCTTCCTCTTTATTCTTTTTTAAGTTTTTACTTCATAATATTATCCTCAAGGCACTTCACTTCTAATAGATACAACCACTTGTTATTTCACCAAATAATTTTAAGTATGAAAAAATATATCTCCTGCGGTTATTTTGCAGTTTTTGTTTTTCAATCAATTTAGAGTGCTCCAAATTCACTACACAGGAAAAGCCTCAAAATAGCCACAGAATAGAGTCCGCATGGACAATACATTATATATATATATAAACTTAAGAATATCTTCATTCCTAAGTATTCAAAATTTGCTACACACATCCTCATTTACCAAGCAGCTCTCATAGGGTACCTTAACTAATGTAAATTGATGGCTTTAACTTAATATATGTGATCAAGTTTGAGGATATACTGAGGGCTTTAGGTTAATATATATGATCAAGTTTGAGGACATACTGTCAATTGTTGATTGAAATCGGACAATAGAAGCTAGTTACCAACTTCAAGAATGTTTGAATTGCAATAGATTATGCAGCATTGCAATGCAAATATCAAATTTGCTTATGCTGCCCATGTGTGTTGTAGAGACAGATAAGAAGATAGACATATGGGTCTGTGGGGAGAGAGAAAGAGAGAAAGAGAAGAGAAAACCTGTAATGGAAGTTAGCAAGTCGTTGCAATCTAAATGGCCATCACATAGGGCATCCACTAGGTCAATTAACACATTACTGAAGATAACAAACATCAATATTAGTATAATGAAACTATGAAGAATGCAGAATATTTAGGCAGAACTAAACAGAAAAATGATTTGAGGTATCATAAAACCTTCTAAAGTTCAGTTGATGTATGCCCATGGCAAAAATCATCTGTAAAGTGAATTTATGATCAGTTTATGACCAGCAACTGTGTCCATTAAAAACAGTAGACTGAAAGAAGGATTACCTGATCAAGATGCATGCCAACCATTCTTCGTACAAGTGGAGCAGTGATATGTTCCAAGTATGATATGGGAGACAGAAGAGCAGCAGCCTCAACCATTTCCACTATATCAGGCTGAGTGAGAGCAGCCAAAGACATGATTGTTCCCTGTGAAGAAAGCAGAAAAAAGTAAGCATGGACTAACACAAGGAGTTAAAGCCACAAAAGGTATCGTGACAATGCAGTATCAACCTGTGAATGTCCAACAATGAAAATTTTGGAGTTTGTGTTCATATTTATGTACTGTAACATTTTTGCAAGATCAAACAAAGCCAGTTCTTGCCAACTCCAGTCCCAAAAGTCCTGCAAGAAAAACTCATGATTATGCTAATAAAATCAAGAGCAACAGAGAAAGGTTGTTATAATGAGGATTCCCATTTTTAATTTCACTAGATCCTCTACTCCTATCTTTCTGAATCTTGAGTGCTCAACCTTCAGCGCAAATGCAGAAAATTAATTTATTGTAATTTTATACTATAACCTCGGTCATGAAAAATGCAAACAACACGAACTACAGCAAAATAGTCTCTAACAAAGCATTTTCAGGATATCAACCATAGGTAGAGTGAATACAACAAAAGATCAGCTCCAAAATAATGAGAGACAAAAAGCATGAACTTCATACTTTATCTTTTACGGATAATGATATATGCCCATGACTCCAACGTGTTCCACGCACATTTCCAACCCAAACATCAAAACCATGATCAGCAAGGATGAAGCCTGGTGACTGCTCTGGAGAATTCAAAAACCATGCATCACCTCCCTGTTTTTAATATAACCAGTGCAACCACAAATAGCAAGACTGTAAGAAAGCAAGTTTCTGTTGATGGCTTGATGCACATACAAAATCATGCTCAAAAGCTTATATGTATAACCATATGGAAGTTACAGCATATCACCACGTTAGACTTCACCCAAAAACTTCAATTGTTAACAAAGAAATGTATCCCATTGAATCCACATGCCCTTTTGTAACATAAAATGGTCTAAATATAATCCTCAAAGTCATCATTACATTTGACTCAGCATTCCTTTCGGTAAACATAGTAGCAATGCGGTGAAAAGAGATAGTAAGTTCACCATGAAGAGTCCATGCAGAAGCAAAACAGGAGGACCTCGCTTAACAGTCAGATTCGCCTTAGGTGATGACACTCGTTGGAGAGCCAATAAATAACCGTCATTCGTTTGAATCTAATCAAAGAAAAACAAAAACAAAAACAACTTTCAGTCACCAATACAGTGGACTATAATCAGAAAATAGAAATGACAACTTTAAAGAATCAAAGTGATTAAACGACGTGATCTCCAAAATTAAACGAAAATTCTAAATTAGAAATAATTTAAGACATTATTTAGTTGCCAATTTAACCAAAAACAGAAATTGACGATAGTTGACTGGTACCTCAACAAACAATCTAAAAAATTGCGGGGTTTCTAGTTTGTATTTTTGTTTTTGCATTTTGAATAACTGCAGTGCACAAAATACAGAAGTAAGTAAGAAATGAGAAAGATGTTACGGTGTGTTCAGTGCATGGATAGCCGTTGGGCTCGATGAGCTGAGCACAGAGAGAAGGCGTGTCGTCGTCCGGTGATCGGCACCCTGGATTTGCAACATTGGAGTGGACGGCGGTGATTTGTGGGATGAAGAGAGCGAGGGCGGCGGTTATAACCACCAGAAATGACAGCGAGCTCTGCATCTGCGCCTCGAATGGGGCGTCAGGGTGGGCGTGGGCGTGGGCGGGAAGGAAGGAAAGTGGTGCACTCCTGAGTCCTGCTTATGAAAGGACTGAACAGTATTCTCCTGCTTGTTTTCTGTTTTATTTTATGTAGTCACAGAGTTCATTTCACGCTCATCTCAGCGAGTTCCTACTTCACCTTGTCCATAATCCTCTGTGATAAGGTTCAGAAGCTGTATTCAACTTGGAAGCTTATTGAAATTGAATGAATTTTAAAAATTTAAATATATACAATCTAAATTTTTTAAAAGATTATTAAAATTTATGTATATTTAATAAGATAAATTCAATTTAAACTTTTTAAAAGGGAATTAAAATCGGAATACATTCAATCTGGATTTTTAAGGAATTTAACAAAATTTTATTGTATTTAATTTAAAATTTTAAAATATTTAAATAAATTTATATGTGTTAAAAAAATTAATAATTATATAGAAATTAAATTTTAATGAATTTTAATAGATTTTTTAAAAATCCTAGATATAAATAGAAAAACAATATGAAATCTTTGTCCACCCAGAGAATTTTTGGAATTCATAGTCTCTTTTTTTCTCTATAGGAACGTGCTTACACGGTACTTTTTTGATGGTGGTAGATAAAAGGTACGTTAAAATCAGGGGCAAGTCGGTGATAAAACTCCTCAATCTTGTTCAACATTTGCAACAATCAAATTTGTTGCAATTCTATCTGATCACTCTCTAGTCTCTAGTTGTTGCTTTTTTATCCCTGATCGTCAAAAACAACCCTATCAAACCATTTAAAAACCATATTTTTTCACATTTTTTTAATATATCAAATTATCTAATCTATGTAAAATCCTTTAAACATGAATTAGATGGAATACCCACCTCGTAAATCTCATCTGGGTAAGCAAAAATCGGTCATTTCTTGAATTTTATCAACAGGGCATATGAGTTTGATAGATATTATTGTTCTTGTGTTGGGTGGTGTTTGATTGTGACATTGCAAAGATGGATTTTTTTCCTGATGAGATTGTACGGTTGATTCTTGCTAGGTTGCCTGTTAAGTCACTATTTAGGAACAAAACAATGTGCAAACATTCGTACAGGCTAGCTTCGAACAAGTATCTATTAACCATATATAAAAAATGGGATGTGCACACTATAAAATTCAACACCCTCGAATTTGTTTGAAACAAAAATCACCTTTTTATCCTCCAAATATGTAAAGTAGTTGTCTTCCTCATGCAGGCCTCCACATTTCACCTCTCTCTCTCTCTCTTCCATCCTTTTCCCTTATATTAGTTACAGATTTTAAGTTCAGCCAGGTTACGGGGGAGACTTAGCTTGTCAAATAATTAACACCAAAACCCAAAAACATTTCCTTTCTTTCTTTTTTTCTTTTCTTTTTTTTTTTTTGTTTTTGTTTTTGTGGTTCGCTTCTGATTATTTTGCTGTTTGCTTATACAATTTTTTTTGGTTCAAAACCCAGAAACAATGAAGGGTGTCTGGCGTTGCCGTTGTTGGATTCATTTTGGTGATGGGAGTTGAAGAACAACACCAACTGACTGCTTTTGGCGGTACAGAGCTGGATCTTTGGAGCGAGTTGACCCAGTTGTAAGACTGGGTTACCGAGTTCTTATGTTCTGGAAAAGTGTGTGGTCTGGTGATGTTGCTTTGTTGGTGGTGAGGTATGAACGCTGTTTGTAGACTCATTGCTGGGTCTCACAACAGAAACGAGTTTGTTCTCATTAATGCAGATGAAAATGAAAGAGTGAATCACTCTATAAACCCTATCTGTTTTGGTGAATCTCTTGATTTATTTGACACCTCATTTTTTAGGTTTGATTTTTAAGATCTGGGTTTGTTTCAAGTTTGCAACTCTTTAAGGTTTTTATTGGTTTTAATTTTATGTTGATTTTGAGTTGTTGGTTCTTGGGTTTTGTTTTTGCTTGGATCATAAATGTCTTGCTAGTGTGGCTGTGTTTATTTAATATTAATATGTTAGTTTGACAGATATGCATTTTCCAGATAGTGATGCTTTTGATGGAAATTCTGAGCTGATGATGATGATTTTACAGATGTAGAAACAATAGCAGTTTGGTTTTGAGGATTGTTTGATTATCAGGGAGGAGTTAGTGCTTAGAACTTTGCACTACAATTGCAACTGTAATGCTTCAAATTCAACTCCTTAGATTTGTATTAATTTTTTTTTAATTTTCTGTTGTATTTGTTGATTGTAAGCCTATGTTTATTGATCTTGTCGGTGTCAATTATAATAAGTTGATTTGTTTTATGTTGTCCAACGATTGTTTGGTTGCTCAAAAACTGTCCTTTTTGCATTGCCTGCATTGAAGATTGAAATTTTATATAAAAAATGCTTTTGGGTATTGTTGGTTCTCTTATGACTTATATGACTAAGTAGTTTCATTGTTGAAGTTATTTTTATTGCTTTAGTTCTTAGATTGTGAAGTTGGTTCATTTGCTTTTTGTTTGGATGCACGTTAGTGGGATGGTGTTGAAAGTTGATTTGCTTTCGTTTTTAAAGATTGTTTTGTTCAAGTTTTATGCTGTGCATCAAGTTTGGTTGTTCAAATACTGTTCTTTTGGCATTTGTTGGTGTAAAAATTGAATTTTTTTTTCAGAAACTGTTCTGGGTATTGCTGGTTTTCTTTATTGATTTAGTAGTTTCATTTTTGAAGTCATGGTATATAGTTATTGAATGATGAAGTATTGAAATGGGTGATGCGTGTTGTGGGACTTTCTGGGTTATTGCTAACTTAAACACATTTTTGCTAAATTATTTTGGAACAACAAAACCAATCTACCAACTGTGAGTAGCTTTCGTCTGTAATTTTAAAAAGGGCAAGTAATTATTTATTTGATGTGCCTTCAATTCCTATCAATCTTAATTTTAAGGTTTCGAATTCAAACTAAGAAGCTTGTATCAGATGTATTACTTCAAAATTCTCTCTCAACTCAGTAAAAATAATTGTAACAGTAGAATAAACAAATTCAAAATTTAAAAAATAAACCAATTTGAATATATCAAGTGGGTTTTGGTTTGGATCTTGTTTCCTGTTGTGTGTTTGATAATAATCTGTCTTTGGGTTTTGGTTTGGATCGTGTGTGTGTGTGTTTTGTCAAGAATCTTGCATGTTTTATATAAATGTGTGATTGAGTGAATTAGTTAACATTTGTTATATTTATATACCTATTTATCATTCCCTGTTTTTGTGTTTTTACTTCTTTCATAGTATGGTATGAAAAAGATTCGGCTTGCTCATCAGATTGATTTAAGATGAGTTATGTATGTTTAATGAGCAATTTTGTTGGTTCTTTGTATGTCATGAAATGTTGTTTTCATTCTTAGAAGTATATGGTTGTAGTAATTTGATATGGTTTTCAATGTACAGGAATGGGTGATAAGAAGACTTTTATGTTTGTCCACCTTGTTTCAGCTGCTGTGACAAGAAGTATATGGTTGTTTGATATGATTTTTCTACATCAAGAGGAAGAATTCCTAGAAAGTTCTGGAGAAGCTCAAGTTCTAAAAATATGACTTTTGGGTGAATCGTCATGTTCTGTTCACAGAGGCGAAAATAAAGTGAGGTGCCCATTAAGTGAGTGATGCTTTTGTTCGCTACTCTTTGAATTGACATACAACTGCTGTTTATGTATAAAATTTTTGACATAATTAGAGCTAAATAAATATGTTTACTTTACCATATGTATGTTTTCCTGCTTTCACATTTTGTATGCTTTTGATTCAGCTCACAAGTCACAACTGCTGTAAATAATATTTTTACTCACTCTCCAACTAATATAATACTGTTCGATTGGATTTTAAAGTCATCTTATTTTTCTTAAAATCTTTTTATAACTCAAAAAAGGCATAGGGAATAGAGATTCTACATCTTTATTGTTTAATTATGCTGTTTTGTATTGTCCTATTAGATTCAAAAAGCCTTACTTAACTCTTTTGAGTAGCCTTTGTCGCCCCTCAAAAATTGCATTTTTTTCAATAAATTCCCTCTTGAAAACCCATCATCTTTCTATGTCTCTTTTTCTTATGCTTGTTTTTGTGGTTCTAGGGTGACAATATTGTTAATAATTTAAATAAAAAAATATTATTAATCCAGTAGTTAAATCTAAACATTCACTTAATATAAATTAAAAATAAAAAAATGTAATTAATAATTTATTTTAATCTTAAAACTTATTTAATAAAATAAATAAATATAAATTTAAGTACGTGCCTTACATGTATAATCAAAATTAGTTTTGTTTAAGTATCTAACGAGGTAGCTGTTAAGAACAGTTTTGTTCCAAGATCTAATGAGATAGTTATTAAGAACCCCGTTCTGATTCAATGGAATTACAATGTAGTGTTATATGATTTTTCCTTTGTATTTTCATAATGTATATCATTTATGATTTTTTTTCGTACTTGCATGATGTATTTTATAGTTGTTATATTTTTTAATTTAGGAATTTAAAAAAAACAAAATCAATAAAAGTTTAGAATTGTTAAAACTAACAATTTATTTATTTTTTAATTCAATAACTGATCTAATAATTAGATGTAAATGAAAAAAACAAATCTTTTTATTATATCAGAATTTTAATGTGATTTATATAAATAACTCATATTCATAATTTATATAACTTGATGGTAAAAATTGGATCAAGTTTTATAATATACTATTCATCGTATAAATATATATTTTTTAAAAATAAATCATTAATAATTTCATTAAAATATATATAATTTTGTTTAAATTTATAAAAAATATCCAATCAACTATAAAATAAGATTCTAATCAAACACAATAAAACCTATTAAATGATTCAATAAATTTTTAAATAGAATTTTAACAAAATCTTATGGAACTTATAAAATCTATCATTAAAAAAAAAATTCTTAAACTTTAATGAAATATAAATTGAATGGAGCCTCCAACAGTTTATCAAAAAATCAAATGAAAACATATTTACTTTTTTATTATATTACACCACTACACCAATGGTCAATTTCTATTAAAATTAGTCAAAATCATCTAATTGAAGGATTTCAACTAAAAAAATCTGAAAAAAAAATAAATAAAACAAAAAAAAAAAAACAAAACCAGATAAAAAAAACAAAAAACAAAATTACCACAACCAAATTGCCTCAAATCCGAACCAGAACCCGAAATCACAAGACACCCGATCCAAATCCTCCTCTCTTTCTGGGTGAAGACCTTCTCTTTACCGACCTCCATTATCACCGGCGAGAACCGGCAGTCAGTAGCAACGGCGATTGATGACGAGAGTAGCAAGTGGAGGCAGCAGAGGGAGTGGGAGACTGACGAGACCGGTGAAAGCAACGACAGACCAGAACTGGCAAGGGAGAGGGAGACCAGCAAAGTGGAGGCAGCGGAGGGAGTGGGAGACTGACGAAACCGGCGAAAGCAACGACGACAGATCAGCACCGGCAAGGGAGAGGGAGACCAGCACCTATGAACATTCATCTGGGTAAGAACCCAGTCGACCACAGTTCACCTGATGAAGAACATGGGTCGACGAACCCGGATGAACTTCATCTGGGTTTGTCGACCCAGATGAAGATAATATATTTAGGGCAAAAAATAAAAATGTTGGCTGATGAAGATGATGGGTGATGCTGGTCTGGTTTGGTGATGATGGATGGTGTGAGAAAGCTGTTGTTGTTCTGATAAAGACGATAGAAGATTAACTATATTTTTATTTTTTTCCTTTTTTTTTTTAATTCTTTTATCCATCTTAAAGAAAGATAGATGGCGGAGATAATTGTTTTTACGTTTTTAGAAAGTTTTAAAAATTATTTTATTTATTTTTAATTGTTAATTTATATTTAATAATTTTAAATTTTAAAATAAAATTAAAAAAAAAATCTCCAATGGATAATGGAGATAAATTTTTAATTTTTAAATTTTTAATTTTAGTTTATTTTATTTTATATTTAAAAAATTTAAATTTTAAAAAAAAAAATTAGAAAAAAGTTAAAATGTATCTCCACCGTTGGATGGATCTCATCTGACGATTGAGGTTCAATTTAGAATACACCATATATATTTTTTTTCTTAAGGTGATATATGTTTTTTTTTCTTAATTTTTTTTTGTCTTATTCATGAATAAAATAGTAATTTGACTAAATATTCTAGTCAACTATTAAAGTTGATGGATATCAAGTGTCAACTAATAGTGCGGGGGGTTTGATGTAATAAAATGATAAATATGTTTTTATCTACTTTTTGACAAACATCAGGGTGTTGTGCAATTAGTTTAGTACCAATTATGTTAAGTGTAATGTTTGCACATCTTAGAACTTATATGGAAAGATTTTTTTTTTTTATTCTTTTTTTTTTTTTGAAGGGTTCAAATAGGTTTTAGAATCAGTCAACACTAAACGAAGTTTGACTTTGTGGCATAGTTAAGAAAATGGCTCCTAAGCGAGAGAAAATAATCTACACATAGATGGAGAGAATGATCCACACAAGATAAAAGGACAACCAACATATTTTAAATGATAGGAGAAAACTTACTATTATTGGGATAAAAGTCGAACCCATGCCATGAAGACACCAAAGTCAGTGACATACATCCTACGCTAGTGATCGCCTTTTACGTGAGAAGATATTTTTAGTATAAATTGTAGTTGTTTTTAATTTATTATAAAAGTAATAATCTTTTATTTATAAAAGTACATACTTGAAATATATAAATAGGATTTAATTTTGATATTCCATCTTGACTTCCAAAGTAATATTCGAGTATGAATTCTCACATTGGCCTTGTAGTATAGTAGTGGTAGTGCACAAGCTAGCCTTGGCTTTAAATTAAGGTTCGGCACCTTATGTCTCCACTTTATTCAATAAAGATAAAATTTTCTTTTATGTATATGGATTGTTTAATTAAAATATTTATATTTTCATTTTTAAATGTCATTATCATAATTAATTAATTTAAATAAATAAAAATAAAAAATAACCTTTTCCTCCCATCAATCTCCGCTAGCCCCTGCCGATGAAGATAGTAGATCCATTGGATATACGGGCTTTCATGTCAAACAATTAAGTGCTTAACGGTAGCCCCTACCGTTTGACAAATGAGGCTGTGCCTCCATGTTCTTCATGGATGAGGCACGCCTCCTAATTGGAAATTATGTCAAACAATTATAAGTTTCATTTTAAGTTGTCTTTGTTTTAATCTCCGATCAAAAGCATGCCTTCATTGTAATCATATAAAAAAATAACAATAATATTAAAACAAAAAAAGCATGCCTCGACACATTCATAGGCATGAAGGTTGCCTTCCATTTTTGTCAAATGTAAATACGTTCATATTTAAATTGACTGTAACATGCATAAGCACTAAACCACCCAATAATTAGACTATGATAAGTCGGATAATCTTATTAAAAAGTATTATATATTTTTTCAGACAAACAATTTTAAGGTCGATATGGACTGACAGAAAACCATACAGGAATTTCTCAAAAAAGAAAACCGTGCAGGAATTGAATACGACATCCATTGAATTTTCAAAAATGCGCGTATGTCCCGGAAGCACAAAAATGGGACCCAATCAGAAGTGCAAGAAGAAATTTTGAAAGGCAAAGAATCAATTCCTTCTCTGATTTTCCACCATATGTCCAAAATTTCTTGTATCATCTTTATTTAATCAATCAATTGCAGATAAAAACGGTCCACATTCAATGAACCCACTATAGCGCTACAAAAAGTGGCACGCGAGCCTCAGTCTTTGAAATCTTTCCTTTCTAAAGCCTCGCACCTCTGTTCTTAAATTCCCCCGCACACATCACAGCCAAAACGACGACGCTTTAGGTTACAGATGGCGTTCACCGAGTTCAGGCCGCTCGACGAGAAGTCTCTGATAGAGTACATCAAAGCGACGCCGTCTTTGTCGTCCAAGATCGGCGACAAGTTCGACGACTTGGCCATCAAAGAAGTCGGAGACGGTAACCTCAATTTCGTCTTCATCGTCATCAACGCTTCTGGTTCGTTTGTTATAAAGCAGGTACACAAAACTTCTCATTTCCCTCGTTTTCATATTGTTAAAAAAAATTAATATAAAAGACATGGAGATAGGTAAGAGCTAATATATTGAGAGTTGGTAGTTCAGGCTCTTCCATATATACGTTGCATAGGAGAATCATGGCCTATGACGAAAGAGAGAGCGTACTTTGAAGCGCTGGCATTAAAGGAGCATGGGCAATTGTGTCCTGGTCATGTCCCTCAAGTCTATCATTTTGACCGTACAATGTCTTTGATTGGTATGCGATACTTGGAGCCTCCGCATATTATCTTGAGGAAAGGCTTGATTGCTGGTATCGAGTATCCCTTGCTTGCCCAGCACATTTCTCAATATATGGCAAACACTCTTTTCTACACTTCACTTCTTTATCGCACTACCACAGAGCACAAACGCGCTGGTAAGTTGTTATTGTGTGTCTTAGTTACTTAGTTTAATTATGTTGACATGATGAAACGTAGCTAATGTTCTTCTTCCTTAATGCTTGATGCAGTTGCTGAATTTTGTGGTAACGTGGAGCTATGCAGGCTCACTGAACAGGTTGTTTTCTCTGACCCATACAAAGTATCTCAGTATAACCGTTGGACTTCTCCTTATCTTGATCGTGATGCTGAGGCTGTGCGGGAAGATAATATTTTAAAGCTTGAAATTGCTGAGTTGAAATCCAAGTATCATTTCTTCCTTAGCATTGATTTCTTTTTGCAAGGTGTTGCTTTAATTTTGTAATATGTCTGAGTTGACTTTTCCTTAGATTCTGTGAAAGAACACAAGCCTTGGTACATGGAGATCTCCATACTGGATCTGTTATGGTTACTGTTGATTCAACTCAGGTCATAGACCCAGAGTTTGCATATTATGGACCAATGGGTTTTGATATTGGAGCTTTTGTTGGAAACCTGATTTTGGCGTATTTCGCCCAGGATGGACATGCTAATGAAGGGAATGACAGGAAGGTATGCCTTCTTAACCTCTAACTAGCTAATTATTTGTAGTTTAATTCTTCCCTTTTGTTCGGGTGTGGGTGATAGGGGAGAACGCGTTTATTTATTCTAAATAGCTTTTTCTGCTAGCCACTTACGTGCTATCTGTGTTGTTTTGGTTATTTGTTTCTGACTAAAATTTACTTCATATCTAGTTATTCCACCAGATTGCTATCTTTGTGAAATTGAAATTAGTCTCTCAGGAGAATATTTTCTACTTCTAACAGGTACTGCATGTTAAAACCTTGGTTTGTTAGTCAACTTTACTCTGTAATTTTCAAAGACTGTGTTGTCTCTTGATTTGTTAATCTGGAATTGTTTAGTTAATCATTTGCTAATTGTAATTGGATCTGCCTTTAGTTCATCATTTAGATTTCACTGAAAGCCCAAAGTATGTAATGAAGCTATGAACACAGCAAACCATGTTCCTCGGTACTAGTGTTATCATCATGTTCTCTTCCTCCCTAATAATAATAAAAAGAAAATTAATCAGAACAGAAAATGATGCAACTAATTGCAGAAAAGTTTTAAGATTTAAGCATCACTCCAAATGGGTCTAAGACAGTCATGTGGTTTGCTCAAATTGAGAAAGGTGTCCAAATGACCTTAAAGTCAGGCACTTAAAAAGTGCACTTTAAAGTCAGGCTCAGGTTTTGCAAACACCTCGAGTGAAGGCATTCAAAGTGTTAGAAATCAGTTTCAATCATTGCAGATAGCTTTTAACTTAAAGTCAAATCTGGTCTATGAATACAATTTATGATTAATTACAGAACTTGTAATCATGCTTATATAATTCCATATTTGAAAATTGGAGATATATAGGAGCATGATTGCATGATTTTGGGGATTCAATGGAGATTCCTTTTTTTTTTTTTTTTTTTTTCAATTCATTCTTCGGATTGAGGGGGTTTGTTGTTGTCTAGACTCTGGATATTAGGGATATGTTTCATTTTTGGTAGAAAATTCAGGGAACAAGCTGCGGCCTGAAGTGGATAATTGATGTGACATTATTTCAGGCAAGACAAATTTACTCTAAAAATTATTTGGCAATGAGCTAGATATGGTTCTAGAAACCTTTGAGAGATAAACAAGCTTCAAATTGAAGTTTATAAACAATGAAATTTCTTTAATTGAATGAATGAGTTTAACTATAAATTATAACCTATTTATGGAGTTATAAAAAAAATATAAAAATATACAAAAATATTATAAAAAAAAAAAAAATTGGTTGTTGCTTTGTGTGGTTAGATTGCGTGTGGTTGGTTTGGTAGCATATGATCGGGTAGAGTAAGGTGGTTGGGTTATTTGTGGTTGGTTTGGTAGCATGTGATAGTATATGGTTGTGTAGAGGAGGGTGGTTGGGTTGTGTGTGGTTAGTTTGGTAGCATGCGGTAGTAGGGGTGGCTATTCCTATATCAGATCCCTCTCTTTTTAGAAGTATTCGTCCTCGAGTGTGCAAAAGGAAGGAGGTGAGAGTTTGGTCCGTGGTACTCAAATAGATTCTGAACATTTAAGGTTTTAGAAATATTAAAAGCTTATGGAAGATCTACTATGTGAGCATTATCATTGATCTTCTGCAGAATTTGAAATGGATTGATCGTTTTAGGCTTGAGTTTTCCATGTTCTCCTGTTGACAACCTCTATTTGCACAGATGAACCATAACCATATCTGCAATATTGAAAGTCTTCAATCGTCAATGTTTGTCAATTGTTGTTTTATATCTTGTAGTGGATTTTTCTAATTTTTGTTTAACTTCTTTATAAATACTCGTGATCACCATATGATTAGCAATAATGTTCATACTAGGAAGCCTTGGTAGCAGAACCAAAACTAGAGTGTGCAAGGGTGGACGAAGGTAACCGATCTTAAATGGAGACTTTTCAGTAGTGGGAACATTGTTATAAACAAACTCTGCTTGTGGTGACGTGTAGTCCAATTGTCGTAGATGCTTTTGAGTGATACAATGTAGAATGTTGCCAAGTGTTTTATTAGTGACCTCTATTTGCCAATTAGTTTGTGGATGACAAGTACTGCTGAAATTTAAGGATGTATTCAATCTCTTCAACAGAATACGCCAAAAATGACTCAGAAATTTATTGTCACGATAAGAGATTATTGCTTTTGGTAATCCATTCAAACGAACTACCTTTGAAGAACAATTGGGCAATGTGACTAGCATATGAAGTCTTTCTACATGGTATGAAATGTGTCATCTTAGAAAATTTATCAACTATCACAAAGATAGAATCCATATCTCGTTGAGTGCGTGGAAGTCCTAATGCAAAATTCATGGATAAATCTTTCCAATGGGAAGAAAGGTGTACAAACCCATGCTCTGGGCTTGCCCTTTCGCTGTTTGATAACTGTAGTACCACTTTACAAATCTTTCAACATCTCTCTTTAAGTACGACCAGTAATAGCAAGTTTCTACTAGAGATATCCTTTTATCTCTTCACATATGTCCACTCAATCCTCCTTCATGCAGTTCTTGAATTATATGCTCTCCTAGAGATCCTTGTGGGATACATAATCGTTCTTCAAAGAATAAGAAACCATCATATAATTAAAATCCTTAGGATGAGGAGGTCCCTTCAAGCAAGCTTTTCAAGGTTATTTGAAATATTCATCATCAACATACAAATCCTTCAAGTAATCAAACCCAATAATTTTTTTCCTAACTGTAATTAATAGTACTGATCGTCTACTTAACGCATCAACTACTTTATTAAGTTGGCCTAATTTGTGCTTGAAGGAGAAAGTGAATCGTTGGATGTAAGCAATCCATCGTGCATGTATCCTATTGGTCTTTGTAGAACTGTTAAGAAATTTGAGAGCTTGATGATCACTATTCAAGATGAACTCTCGTTATATCAAATATGGCTTCCAATGTTATAAAGTCTTAAATGCTGCATATAATTCTTGCTCATATATTGACCATTTATGTCGAGCATCACTAAGAGCATCTCCAATGCAAATATGGATTGTCTTTTAAAAAAAATGGACATATCATCAATATTAAGGAAATATGTATCTTACGTGGCATAAATATGGATTGATAGACACTCAAGTCTGAAAAGACTTTCAAATACTATTCTATTTATTTTAATGATAAATAGTCAAATAATAATACATCATTAAAGTAAATTATCATAAAATATCATTTGATGGAAGTTTCATTCATTTATTACTGACATGGCTGTCTAGGAGGTTGTCTAGAAATAGATATTGAAGTTGATAGTCTCTATTTTCTTTTTTGTCATGTCAGCTTAATAGTGATTATGGAAGTTTGCATTAAAAAGGTTAATTTTAACTCCTTTATCAATTTATCTTATGTGGTACTCCATTTTTTTATAATTCATACTTGTATTGGAGATGCTCTAAGTTTCTCACTAAAGAAAGCCACAAGTTGGCCTTCCTGAAAAAGTAGATGTCCAATTCCTATTCCTGAAGCATCACATTCAACTACAAATAACAAATCAAAATTTGGTAGAACCAGTGCAGTAGTCAATCTTTCCTTTAAAACTACAAAACTCTACTCTATTGTATTATTCTAAGCAAATTGCTTTTGTTTCAACAAATCAGTAAATGGGGTAGCAACACTGCTGAAGTTCTTCACAAAGCGCCTATAAAAAGTAGCAGGCCTATGAAAACTACAAAAATCTCTAATGCTCTTAGGTGTAGATCATTCTCGAATAGCTTTAACTTTGGATTCATCTACTTTGATTCTCTCAGCGCCAATGACATATCTCAAGAAAACTAAGTTATCTGTCAAGAAACTGCATTTCTTTAAATTGGCATACAGACAGTTTTCTTATAATGCATTAAATACATTCCTTAAATGTTGCAGATATTCTTACTTCGAATGACTATAAATCAAGATATCATCGAAATAAACAACAACAAACTTTTTAATGAAAGGTTGGAAAACTTGATTCATAAATCTCATAAAAGTACTTGGAGCATTTGATAACCTAAATGGCATGACTAAAACCACTTGTACAATCCTTCCCTAGTTTTGAAGGTTGTCTTCTATTCATCACTTAGGCGAATGTGGATTTGATGATATTCACTCTTCAAATCAATCTTGGAGAATATTGTTGATCCTCTTAACCTGTCAAGCATGTCATCCAACTGTGGGATTGAAAATTGGTACCGCACTATTATCTTATTGATGGCTCTACTATTTACACACATTCTCCAACTTTCGTCTTTTTTTGGTGTTAGTTAAGTTGGTATTGCACGAAGACTCATGTTCTCCCTAATAAATCCCTTTTGAAGGAGATCATCCATCTACTGCTGTAAAATCTCATTCTTTCAGACTCATGCAGTAATGGGGTAGATTAGATAAGATTGCTTCAGGAATAAGATCAATGCGATGTTAGATATCACGCATAGGCAGTAACTTAGCAAGAAGTTCATCTGGTGTAAAATCCTGATACTTAGAGAGTAAAAATTTGACTAGACGGTTACTATTGTTACAATCCCTTTTGGTATTATCAATTACAATCTTTTCTTGCCAGTTGAACTCGTTGATATTGTTTCTCGTCTCATGGGGGTAAGAATGATCTTTACATTGTCTATATAAAGGGTATAAGTGTTATCCTTACCTTCATAGACAATGTTTAAATTGAATTGCTATGGTCTGCCAAGCAATAAATGACAAACATTCATGTCAACAACATTATATAGTACCTTATCTTTGTAGACATAGAACTTTATCTTTGTAGTGCTTTCCAATGGACAAAGGTACTCTACATTGTTCTGTCATTGTGATTTCTCCTACATCTTTGATCCAACCTATGCGGTATGGTTTAGGATGTTTCTGTGTCCGTAACTGTAATTTATCAACCAACGTTTTCGATGCGATGTTCTCACTACTTCCTCCATCGATGATCAAATTGCAAACCCTTTGGTTGACTGTACATTAGGTTTTGAAAATATTGTGTCCCTTAGGGATCAATCTCTTTCTTCGATGTGTACATAAATTGTTGGACGACAAAAGATACTCCTTCATTTTCATATATTCATTCCTCCAGGATTTCTTTTTCTCCTACCTCCTCTTCTTCTCTGTCTTCCTTATCTTTTCATACAGCCATGTGAATTGGTTATCTTTTGGGACATTGATTAGAATAATGTCTTATTCATCCACATCTGAAACATTTATTGCCTCGGGGAGTAGCATAAGGATTGTTGAGTGTAGGTCTTTCACTGGTTTGATTTCCAGTCTGTCATGCATTTGGTGGAGTTCGAATTGGATGAATCGATTATCCTTGGTTATGCTGGATTAGAGATTGTCTTAATGGAGTCCTTTACTATCATCATTTAACTGGTTGGAGGACTGAATTACTGACACAATTCTATGGCTTTGCCTATTAAGTTGTGACTTTACACAAGTAGCCAATTGTACTACATCCTGAAATGTAAAAGTGGTCTGCAAAGCTACCTGTTTTTAGATATTAGGTCGTAAGCTATTCTTGAATCTGGCCACTATCTGACATTTTATCTCCATTAGATCATTTTGAGCTGACAAGCATTGAAATTTTATTACACACTCTGAAATAGATTGAGATTCTTGCCTACAATTTTGGTACTGCTGGAATAGAATCTGATCATAGTCAACAGGCAAAAATCTTATTTTCAACAATTGTTTCATTCGATGTTAAGTTTTAATTGGACCTTTTCCTTGACAAGATTGAGTAAGCTGCAATTATTCCCATCAAGTTGAGGCACCTCCTTTTAGTTTGTAGGTGACTAGCTTGACTTTCCTATCCTCCATGATCTTTATGTACTCAAAGAAACGTTCGACTTATGATATCTAGTAAAAAAATCTTCTATTCCGAAATATCCATTGGATGTTGGAAGGTCTAACTTTATCCGATATTCATTTCCTTGGTATTAGGGTTCTCGTTACTGACTCCATACGATCACATCTTTTATCCCTTCATCAATTGAATCATTGATCTGGAGCAGTATTTTGGGGAATAGATTTTACTCTAACGTCTTTAAGGTTAGCACATTGTGGAGAGTTTTGGTTGCGTCGCATATCCTCAATCAAAAGTCGTGGCTTTGTGATTCGTTCTGCCAATTCGATCAAGTCATCTTTGGTTGCAAATCTAGACTTGATTTGCTCCATTATGTTTAAACTAGAAGCCATTTTTTTCTTCGTTCTTTTTTTTTTTTTTTTTAGGTGTTTTATGTTTTTTGGTGCAAACTATAGATATCAGAAATAAATGACTAAACTGCAATTTTTTTCTACTTGGTCTAAATGTAATTTTCTATTTGTGGTATGAAATGTAAATATTAGAAATAAAAGGACTTAACTATAATTATTTTCTGCTTGGACTAAATTGTAAAAAGCCACAGTAGGGATTAAATCATAATTTTACAAAAATTTGAAAATGAAACTCTATTGATTTTTTTTTTTAATAAAATGAAATAGTGAGGGGTAGTTCGATCAATAGCAGGGGATCTAAAATCTCTTCTTTGTTACCGTGAAACCAAAATAGATCAAAACAAAAGATGGAGAAAAAAATTTGAGGAGAGAGAGAAAAAAAAAGGAGATGGTTTTGGAGGAGAGAAAGAGGGCAAATTGAAAGATGAGAGGGTGTTGATCGACCGGACGACATTGGTTCCGGTGGCTGTGACGAATTTTTTTTTTTATTTTTTAAGGCTTTAGGTTGATTTTTGGTAGACGAAAAGAGTTTTTCTTTGGGGTTGGATAATAAAGTAAAAAGGAAAACTCACTGCTTAGTATTTGAGTAAACTTCAGTTGAAGGTGGATCAGCCCGAAATCGAACTTGCTTTGATACCAAATTGATGCGGGATAATTTCAGGCAAGGCAAACTTACTCTGAAAATTATCTAACAATGAGTTAGATATGGTTCTAGAGACTTTTGAGAGATAAATAAACTTCAAATTAAAGTTTAGAAACAATGAAATTTTTTTGATTGAATGAATGAGTATAGCTATGAATTATAACATATTTATAGAGTTACAAAAAAAATATAAAAATATACAAAAATATAAGAAAAAAAAATCAATTGGTTGCTTTGTGTGGTTGGATTACATGTGGTTGGTTTAGTAGCATGTGGTTAGGTAGAGTAGGATGGTTGGGTTGCATATGGTTGGTTTGGTAGCATAAGGTAGCACATGGTTGTGTAGAGTAGGATGGTTGTGTTGCATGTGATTAGTTTTGGTAGCATGTGGTAGTAGGGGTGGCTGTTCCTACATCAATTATTGACAGAGTTTCTTGTTGGTTATATTTTTATGTATTGTTTATTGTCAAGGTTTCTCTAACTTTGCATTTGCATGCAGGCATATAAGGAATGGATTTTGAAAACAATTGAAGAGACTTGGACACTTTTCTACGATAAGTTCACAGCACTTTGGCATCAGCACAAGGATGGTTCTGGTGAAGCTTACCTTCCAGAAATTTATAATAAACCTGAGCTTCTGCAGCTTGTCCAAGTAAAATTTATGAATGATTTGTTCCATGACACCCTTGGATTTGGTGCTGCCAAAATGATAAGGTGAGATTGGTGTTTATTTTCCTCTTTTATTCTCTATATTCTTGGTTTCCCTGCCTTGGTTGATTTTTATGGTAAATAAAGTAATGATGTCCATTTAGCCATAATCTCCTTTTGATTAGTCATAGCTTGTTTCATTTGCCCATTATTGTGAAGGCAATTTTTACTTAAATAAAACTCAATGATGTGCTTGAATTGATATAGTTTCTGGATCAGAACTTTGAGTACAAGGTTGTCTGGCACTGATAAATTGATTGTTGAAAAGGCAAGAGATGAATAGATTTATGAACCACAGTGCATAGCTTGGTGTTGTTCATGTCATCTAGCTTAGTTTCATTTTATTGTCAATTCTCAGCTAATGTAGCACTTCAGTTGAGTTATGGTTGACCAACAAAGTAAAAATATTAATACGTCATGTTGTTCTACATCTAATCTATGCAGGATGAACTTTTTTGCGTTATTGTTGTTTCTTGAGAACATTATTAACATAATAATTAAAATTTTTAAAATTCTGTAATTTTGCAACGATGATGTTTGTCTATTTTGATTAACAGGAGGATTGTCGGTGTAGCCCATGTTGAGGATTTTGAATCAATCAAGGATGCTAGCAAGCGAGCAGCTTGTGAGCGTAAAGCTCTTGAAGTGGCAAAGATTCTTCTCAAGGACAGGCGAAACTTCAGGGACATCAATGAAGTTGTTTCAACCATTCTAAAGGTCCAGTCATCATAAGAGTTTCAGGTAAGATTGATGGTATGCTTCATATATGATGGTAAACTTGAATTATATATCCACTTGTTTATTTAGAAGTGACCTTTTGGTTATGATCATAGTAACTGCGTTTACATCAGATTATTAAAACATTCCGGATCTGTACTATTTGCGTGCCAACTTGGTGTTGTACGTGCGTATATTTTCTGTTCTGTGGTTTGGTAGTCTATGATCATACAGCTCTCTCGAGCAGCAAGCAAAGGAAGTGTTGTTACTGATATCTATAGAAGGTTTTAAATCATCGAGACATCACTCGGACTAATGACATGTTAATGATCTTTATTAATTCAATCAAATTTAGCCAATGTGATTCTGTGTCATGAGGACAAGCCATAAAATTTCCAGTCAGTTCTACAATGAAGAAAATACAAATGCATTAATCTTATTATTCAATTTTCAGTCAACACAATTTCTTATGAGTTTTTCCGCCACTCAATTAGCTACTTTCCATGTTTAGCCTTGTACTCACTCCATAGCTGAACCACAGTGTTTCCCCAGAAGATCAACGAAGAAGCTATTACTATAACCACTTTTCATCTTCTTGTCAAGTTCTGCCACAAAACCATTTCTCAAACTGTTACAATAGTCCAGAATCTTCGCTGTCACATCATATCCTAGATCCCATCGGTCTCCCTGCCCTGGCTGCACCCGGTGACTGGGGCATGGTTTGCCTTTAACCTCACAAAATCTGTGATTACCTCGATCAACTCTTCGGGAGCATGGTCATTGCCTTTACATTGCTATTTATGTCATCTCAAGGTAAAGAACCCTAGTGATTTCTCTCCATGCCAAAATAGTTCCCTATATAATTCACGTTGATGTGAATTTCATTGTTGTCATCTGCTACTTCTCCATCAAGTGGTCTATGAAAAAGCTTACTTTTTGCACGGATTTTTGGTCAGCTGTGGTGGTTTCAATGTTTCAGAACCTGCTACTCACTAGTCGATGTACTAGTGAGTAGCGAATAATTGGCAACTCGGTAAGTATTTAGTATGTTGACAAATTTGTTCAATCAAACCTGTACCAGCTACTCCAGCTTTGTGTACAAACAATCCTACAAAAGAATCTAACAAATGTTACACAATCCAACAAAAATGATGATTAATGTACAAAATCTGAGAGAGAGCAATGAACCGGTGAAACTCTAAGAGGGAGATGTTGTCGACCACGGTGAAGAGAGGGGCGTTAGCGCCTTGTTTTCGTTGTCAAGAGAATTCTGATGATATATTTTGGGTCTAAATCTAATCGTGTTTGCTTCCGTGAAAACTTTTTGAAAATGTCCAATATTAGTCACAAAAATGATGATAACTATTTCGTTAGGTTTAACCATGAGTTGACTAATATGAAGGATTAATTTGATTTTTTTTATTTTATAAAATATAATTAAAATTTTGATTATTTTCTAAAATTTAGAGACAAAAACTTTTTTTCATTAAAAAAAAAAAATTGATGACTTTTTTTTTTTTTTTTTTTGGTAACAAATTAGATTCGATGTTGAGCTTAAGTACTGGACTCAAAATTGTGATTGGGTTATCACTAAAATTGGGCCTGTTTAGTTGTAGAGAAAGCCCATCATCCCTGTATCTTGTATCTGGAAAATTTTGTTGTCCAGACTCTGGAGTTCTGCTACGCTTTTACGCATACATATTTAAGCAGGAAGGTGCAAGGTAGATGGTAGGTGAAAAATGCAAGTTAATGAGGTTGTTGGGAATTGTTGAAGGGACCATGGAATCCTATATATGGTAAGCGACTCCTTGCTGTTTTTCAGAACAAAAGCCAGTTTTATCACTTGATAAGTCCTATCCAAACACCTCTCCTCTCTTGGCTCCTACTTGATGTGAGAGAGATTGAACTGGAAGAACTTTTTACCTCAACATTGCTGGTTGTGGTTTTCTCTCCTTAATAGAAGTTTTTTATGGATATGATAGTTATAGTACATAAATAATTTCTGGGCTTCATTTATATATCCATTTATTATCAGGTAGTTAAATCATTTAGCAACAAATATTTTATACATACTACGAGTCCTTTATTCTATCTAGCACTGCCCCAATTTACGAAATTTTGTAATTAGTACACAACTATGAAAATAGTTTGTCTAAGATAGATGAACTATATATCCATTATGTTTTACATTAAAAGTGTCAAAACTTTCCTCTTTTTGTTTTTTTTTGTTTTTATGAACTATATTATTCATTCGTGAACTAATTTTATGATTTATATATGATATTTTGAAAAGATAAACAACGTCAGATTTGGATCCATAATATGTTGTTAGAATCGTCGTGACCAAGAGTTTGTCGACATCGGAGTTAATCTTAATCAATTTTGATAGAATCGGTTCATTTTTCTCTCTAACTTGTAATTCTTTAATTTTTTTAGCTATTGATAATGAGTTGGAGTGAGAGAGCTTTATGTTAGAAGACCCCAGTGAGAGGTTGACTTTGAAAGCGAGTGAAACAGCTTATTATGAAGGAAAAAGAGAGCTACATCCAATTTGAAAGAGAAGGATCTATTAAAAAGTTAATGACGGACAAAATAGGAAATTCCTAAAAATCAATGCCATATAAAAATCTATTTTTATAAACCAATGGTAAGTATAAGATTCATAAAAGTTTTAGTGGTATGAAGTAGGATTATCACTTCAATAGTCATGATTAAAACTTGTAATCGTTTGTCAAAAAAATTTTAAAAAAATAATAAAAACTTGTAATCGTGCTAGCTTTTGGATATACATAAGAAAAAAACTAGTATAAAAACTTTTAAATGTAGTGCAAGGTTAACTGGAGCGCTTGAGCAATTGAGAAATTTGTTAGTTGTAAGGAAACTTCTACTGCAAAATTAATAAATAATTTGTTACATAAGTATATCACATTTTGTGCTTTTTTCTTTATAGTTTTGTACAAGGTTGACTGTATCCATAGTATATTGTTAAATCGTCTTGATAAGAAGTTTGTCATCAGAATTTTAATCACTTCCGATAGAGTGAGTTCATTTTTCTCTATAACTTCTAACTTTTTATTATTATTTTTAACTACCAATAATGGGTTGGAGTGAGAGAGCTCACATTAGAAGACCTTGAGCATTCGAGTGAGAGGTTGATTTTGAAAGCGAGTGAAACGGCTTATTGTGAAGGAAAAACAAAGCTACTTCCAAATTGAAAGAGAATGATTTTATTAAGAGGTTAATGAAGGACAAAATAGAAAATTCCTCTCGATTGGTATCATAATATATTTTTGTAAGTCAGTGCTAATTATAAAAGTCATAACAGTTTAATGGTGTGAGGTAGGATTATCACTTTAATTGTGATGGTTAAAACCTTGTAATCGTGCTAGCTTTTGGATATACATCAGACAAAAACTAGTATCAAAACTTTTAAATACAGTGCAAGGTTGACTGGAGCACTTGAGCTTGAGAAAATTTCAAGGAAACTTCTTCTGCAATACTAATAAATAATTTGTCACATGAATATATCACAATTTATACTTCTTTTTTATTTGAGAGCTTTTGTATATCCTCTTCCTTTATATGATTAGTATTTATTTAGATGTGAAAATATGCCCCAAATTAAAAATTGAAATATTAATATTTGTGATATAATAGACGGTGTGCACATAAGAAAGAGAAAATTACAAAATTGTGAAATTAATAGAGAAAAGATAACATCAGATAAACAATTTGCGTGATTACAGTAATGTAATTAGTGGCTTACATACAGGCTACGTGGCCAATCGTTACCCTTTGGCTGTTGGCTCACAAATAATAATCTTTAGAAAGTTTTACCTTTACAACAAAGTAAAATAAATATCTTGATAAATTTCATCTGATCCTTTAAAATTATATTTCTTGCTTAAAACCGCTTCTCCCCCCAATTTCACAACTTCGGTTATACATACTCCATTTAATTGAGCTTTTATACGCAAAATAATAATTAATAAGAAATATAATTAATAAACAAAATTTTAATTGATCAAACATTGATGAAAATAACAATATGTAGTTTAAATTAACTCAAAGTGAAACTTAACTCAAGTCAGTATACATGATCAAATTTAACCATATCCTCTCCGAAAAGGAGGAAACACATGATTATTGTCATGTATGGGAGCTAGAATGTACCCTTTATCAAAACCAACGGTATTTATGCTCAACACAAACACTTGAAGATGATGCACTCTACTCAAATAATAAAAATGAAAAAAGAAAACTCTCAACCATTATGACAGATTTACTAAATCTATTCTGATGGACACATTAACATAAGAGAGAATTCTAACTGCCCCAAAAAAGAAAAAAAAATCTTAATTAATGTTTAACTATCATGTTATACAGAAGGGAAAGGAAAGCAAAGTTTTTCCAAAAATCTGAATATATATATTCTGTAGAACCTCAAACAATAATATTCATGTATATTAATATTCATTATGGTTTGATGATAGGAAATGTTTTTTGCAATGCCCCAACATACAATCTTCTTTCGTTATATGATAATTTTAAGCTTTATATATATATATATATATACACACACACACAAACAAGCCAGTACAAATATTTAGAAATCACTTTTGTTCGGTGAAACTATATATTAAAGCGTTACAATAATATTGAAAATACAAACACTTTGCATATCTCTTATTCAGTAGTTATTATCAGCCACACATCTTCCTGAATTATTGTCCATATTTGGCCTTATAGTCCTCCCACAGCTGATCAACATTCTTCCCCAAAAGATCAACAAAGTACGTACCACTATAACCATCTCTCATCTTCTTGTTCAGCTCCGCCACAAAGCCATTTCTCAAGCTGTTACAATAATCCAGAAACCTAGCCGTTACATCGTACCCTTGATCCCACCTGTCTCCCTGCCCAGGCTTCACCCAGTGACTTGGTACATAATTCGCCTTCAACCTCACATAATCAGCTACTCCTTCGATCAAGCCTCCGGGAGTCTGGCCCTTGCCGTTCCATTGCCATATGTGAGCCATTTCATGGTAAAGAACCCCAGTTATTTCTCTTCTCACATCACCAGAATAGTTTCCTATATAATCCGCGCTGACATGGATTTCGTTGTTGCTGGCGTACGCTATTCCATCCATGCTGTCTATGAATAAGCTGACTTTCTGCACTTTTTTCCGGGCAGCTGGGGTGTTTTGCTGGAAGATCCTCCAGATGAAGTTGGTGGCCCAGAATAATGTTTGCTTGCTGTAGGTGGCGCCGATTACCTTGTTAAAGCGGGCGCCACCTGCAGTGCTTCCGGCGGTATTAGTGACTACGTAGTCGACTGCATGGGTCCCTTGCAGTGATGCGAGGGTTAGTAGTAAAGAGAGGTATAGCATGCGGTGAGCCATGAGCGGAAGATATATATTTTCAAGTGCTTTTGCTCGGTGGAGTGAAGTTTTTGTATGAGAACTGCGTTGTTGCTCTATGGTCTATATAGAGCTTGATATCAACAGAAAAATGAAGCCTAATTAGAGAGGGTCAGCGGTTTAACTGTCTTTCTCTAATATTGGTTACTTGGAAAGCGATTTTTACCGGTTAACTAATTTGCAATTTGTTGTTTGGCAAATGCAGGTTATTATTTTTTTTTTCTTCACTAGGAAAAAATAGAATTAATGCATCAAGACCTATCCATTCTATCGCATAATATTTTATTTGAGTTTGATTAAAATCGCAGTTTGACTCATATTTCTCTTGATTTGAAATGGAAGAATCTATTTACTTCAAAATGACAAACTAAAAGACATATTATTGTGTTGTAATCATAGTGTGGCTGACCAAAACAAGTGTTAATTAAAGTCTGTTAACATCGAAAAATGATTTCCTTAGTTAACGAGGTTGTTTTCGAGCCCAAATTACAGTTTCAGATGGTCAATGGAATGCATGCAAAGCAGTAAGAATGAGAAGAAGAGGTCAGAAGCGAGGAGAAGAGACACAAAGGATTTTTAGAGTGGTTCGACCCAAAAAGATGTCTACGTCCACTGTTCACTCTCTCACTATTTTGGTAGAGTAACGACACTCAGAATCGGGATCCCTTTTACAATGAAATTCGTCCCCTATTTATAAAGAAATGGGACATGCTACAGTAAAACAGAATAAGACAAAAGTAAACAGTTAACTACAGTTACAATAATGGACAGCATTTAATGCGTCGAGATCTCAATTAACGCGGCTGATAGTGCAATAAATGCGGTTGAATATACATTTAATGTGGTCGAATTCGTCGCATCTGAGGTCTGTCCAAGGGAGATTTCTGGTGACTGGTTTGGATATGTCATGATGGGCTATCGAGATCTTCTGGTTGATATGGCGTGCATGGCACGTTTTGAAACTGTACTCTGCATGACACTTTTGACTTCTATTGACTTGAGACTCTTAGGAGCAAGGCGGGGATGGATCTTCCAGCAGATGAAATACTAAGTCAGTTAGAATAATAAATAAATCTCTGATAAGTCTAGCTACCTGGAGAGTCGAAAAGATTACGAGTCAACACGTCCTCAGCTGGTCATAACAGTGAGGCGGACAATATCGCGAGTGAAGGAACCGGTATACGGCCACGCTCGGAGATTAACGATTAGTTTAGCCGGATCATCTTGGGCGATGAGAACCTGTTGAACGTTTCTGATGGATGGTTCCTCTTGGCAGATATCTTGCACTGACAAAATCAGCGAACAGCCGGGCGGTCAATCATGACGGATAATCTGGCGAGCAGGCTTAGCGGACACGGCCAGCAGTCAAACTGAGCAATGAGAGCCAACGGTCAGCGATCAAACTGAACGAACAGAACTGACGGAGAGACTGACGATCAGAATGACGGATGGAGATAGCAGTCAAAGCCAGCGCTCAGAATTGGCACCTGCGATCAGAACCAACGGTCAGTCTGAGCGTAGGCCATCAGCGGTCTTGACGAGCGATCACAAAAGGGCCCTCCGTCAATAAGGCAGATTGGAAGAGATGGCAGATTATTTGGCCTTCGAGCCACTAGGCTTGCACTATAGATCTTTCTGGGTCCGATTATTCTGATCGCTAAATTATCCATAATAAACCCTAATTAGCACTCATAGTTACTGAATTTACGGTCCAATATTTTATCTGGGTTTGATATTAAAATTGCGGTTTGACTAATATTTGTCATGATCTGCAGTGGAAGAATATATTTACTTTAAAATGACAAATTAAAAGACATACAATTGTGTTGTAATCATAGTGTAACTGACTAAAAAGTATTAGTTAGCTTCATTGGCGCTCACATTTGCTGAATTTATAGTGCAATGTTTTTATCTGGGTTTGATTAAAATTGCAGTTTGACTAATGTGATTTGCAGTGGAAGAATATATTTGCTTCAAAATGACAAATTAAAAGACATATAATTGTGTTGTAATCATAGTGTGGCTGACAAAGCAAGTATTAATTAAAGCTTAATTAGCACTTACATTTACTAATTTACAAAACAATATTTTATATGGGTTTGATTAGAATCGCGGTTTGACTAATGTTTGTCTTGATTTTCAATGGAAGAATATAGTTACTTCAAAATGACGAATTAAAAGACATATAATTGTGTTGTAATCATAGTGTAGCTGACCAAAACAAGTGTTAATTAAAGCTTAATTAGCACTCACATTTACTGAATTTACATTCTATACAAGGCAGTGCCCAATCGATTCTGACCAAGGTTTTAATATCGGATATATTGATGGTATAATAGTCAGTATACAAGTAATGATAATTACAAAATTTTGAAATTAAAAGTGAAAAAATTACATCAGATACACAATTTACGTGACTACACTAACATGATTAGTGGCCTACATACAAGCTAGCCGGCCCCTTGGCTTTTGGCTCACAAATATCATGACAGATTTACTAAATCTTGTGTGATTGACACAATGGCATAAGAGAGAATTCTAATGGTAATTAAAAAAAAAAATCTTAATTAATGTTTAACTATGCAAAAGAGAAAGCAAAGGTTTCCAAGAGTCTGAGTATATAGAACCTCAAACGTACGAGTTTATAATTGATAAAATAATAGAACATGTGATCTTATTCGTATCCAAACAATAATCTTGACGTATATCATTACTCAATATAGTTTGATGAGAGAGAAAAATCTTCGTAATGACTCATATTTAAATGGTCTCAACAACAAATATTAAAAGAAAAAAAAAAACAATTTCTTTTGTTCTAAGATATTTAAAGGAATCCAAACTGGGAAATATATGAAGACACACAAACAAGCCACCACAAATATTTAGAAATCACTTTTATTCGGTGAAATTATATATTAAAGCATTACAATAATATTGAAATACAAACACTTTGCATATCTCTTATTCAGTAGGTTACTATCAGCCACACATCTTCCTGAATTATTGTCCGTATTTGGCCTTATAGTCCTTCCACAGCTGATCAACATTCTTCCCCAAAAGATCAACAAAGTATGTACCACTATAACCATCTCTCATCTTCTTGTTCAGCTCCGCCACAAAGCCATTTCTCAAGCTGTTACAATAATCCAGAAACCTCGCCGTCACGTCGTACCCTTGATCCCACCTGTCTCCCTGCCCAGGCTTCACCCAGTGACTCGGCGCATAATTCGCCTTCAACCTCACATAATCAGCAACTCCTTCGATCAAGCCGCCAGGAGTCTGGCCCTTGCCGTTCCATTGCCATATATGAGTCATTTCATGGTAAAGAACCCCTGTGATTTCTCTTCTCACATCACCAGAATAGTTTCCTATATAATTCGCGTTGACGTGGATTTCGTTGTTGCTGGCGTACGCTACTCCATCCATGCTGTCTATGAATAAGCTGACTTTCTGCACGTTTTTCCGGTCAGCTGGGGTGTTTTGCTGGAAGATCCTCCAAATGAACTCGGTGGCGGAGGACAGTGTTTGCTTGCTGTAGGTGGCGCCGATTTCGTTGTTGAAGCGGGCGCCACCAGCAGTGCTTCCGGCAGTGTTGGTGACTACATAGTCGACTGCAAGGGTGCCTTGCAGTGTTGCTAGGGTTAGTAGTAAAGAGAGGTATAGCATGTAGTGAGCCATGAGAGGAAGAGATTTTTCAAGTGCTTTTGTTGGGTGGAGTGAAGTTTTTGTATGAGAAATACGTTGTTGCCCTATGGTTTATATAGAGTTTGATATCAACAGAAAAACGAAGCTTGATTAGATTCATAAATTATGGTCAATAGTGTTTGGCTTACCAATTTTGACCGGATCAGTCTACAAATATGTTTTTCTGTGTTTCTCTGGATAAAAAAGAAAGACAAATTCTCAAATTTTCAATTCAAAATTACTGTTCAAAGAAACCGGAAAAAAAAAAAAAAAAAAAAACTAAAATAAAATTGGATGTCATTATCATCGACTTTGACTGCCGACCTAGAAAGTCTTGAAGTCAGTGGCAATAAACAGAAAAATCTTTACCAGTCGCCATTTGTGGATGTTATTTATTTCCCTTTCATTATAAATCAATCCTTGTTGTAAAATAAATTAATAACAATAAATAGAAATAAAGAAATAACAATAGACATAAATGGGATAATTCTCCTCTGTTGTTTGATGTAATCGTTAATATCATTTTATAGTTTTAAAAAATCTTATTTTCTTTCTTTTGTTAATTTTGTTAGTTAGTAAAAAATAGATTCTGACAGTGATAATATGTAAAAAGACGAAATTACCCTCAATTATAAAAAAATAAATTAACAAGACAAAATAAAATTAAAAAAATAATTGAAGAAAAAACACTCATAAAATTCTTCAAACACTCTCCACTAATCACTTACACATCATCATCATCATCATCATCCTTAACAACAAAATGTCGAAACTCTGGGTTCAAATTTCATCACCAAGCATATATGTGGAACCCCTCTCTGTGGGGCAAGACGCTACCTACCGAGCCCCTGCAGTATAAATGGATTCTAAAAGAAAGGTGTGTACCATTTGAATTAATGGTTTTGTCCTTTTTGATTAACAATCAAACATTGACTTGTAACATCCAAGTTAACAGTAGAAATTTTTTTAATTGTTTTTTTATATTATAGGGGATTTTTCTGGCTATTTTATTAAGTATAGGGGTTCTTAGCATTTTTTAAGAGAGGGTTTTTGGTTATTATATCAAACTACAAGAAGAAAATTAGAATTATCCCGATAGAAATGAAAGTAAGAATAGCTGGAGAGAGAGAAAGATTGAAACGTGAAAGAGCAATATCGTTCACGTATGTTTTATTATCACCGGAGTAATGTATATGTACAAAAACTTTAGTTAAGTGTAAAAATTATATAAAATATTGTTTCTTAAATTGGTGAATATCCACCTGCTTACGACAATCATAACAATTATCCAGTCTGAGATGTTTTCATTAAAAACTTATTTTTAAATTTCCAAAAATGTTTAACAGTATTTTCTAGAAAAATATTTCATTTATATTTTATTTCAATTGAACAATTCAAAGAAAAATGTTGTATATATTAAAAACAGTAACGTAAATAAAACACATAATGCTAATCTAAGCCAGATATATGATACTTTCTCTTTCTTTAGTTACCTTCACTATTACTGCTAACCAATTATGAATGGATTAATACTCTTGACAAAAGATAGGAAGCATTTGGCAAATTCAGATTAGCTTCCTTTTTGTTTTTGTGTTTTTTTTTTTTCTTTTTTGGTTATGAAGAAAATTTTCAATACAACAAGCTCTATGCATCCTATATAATAATATCATTATATATATGATGTAAATAACCAGCTAAGTATGTTTTTCATGTGTCATATTATAATATTAGTGATTGGATGCATACACCTCAATGCCTTGAAGATTTCCACTTGGCTTTGAATAGCCAAAAAGCTCTAAAGTATAGCAAATTAACCTCTTCAGAAACAATTAAAGTTATGTTACAAAACTTGCTTCATATAATACTGTTACTTTCTTTACATAATAAGTATTAACTCAGATCCATAATTGAGGTAGTTGATGTTTTTAATAAATACTGTAATTAACTATGCCATAAATATTTTCCATAAGATTTCTCTTTTCGTATTTTATTTAATCACAAAAAGGAGGACAGCCAAATAAGAAAAGTTGATTTAAAAATTAGCCAACTATAGGCCTAGAAGCGGAAATCATTAATTATTGTTGGCAACTTGATAGTAGTTTAGGTTTGTTTGTTTATTTGTATTTAAAAATCCAAAGAATAAAACAAAAGTTAAAAAAAAAAAAAAAAAAAAGAGCAAAACAAGCAGTAAAATATCAAATCACGGAAGAGAAAACAGAAGCAAGTTAACCACCCACACTAGACATAGCATTCTAGATATTTCAGAGCGATCATTTAGCTGCAGGCTTGTATCGATATTAATTAGAAACTAACGAAGTCCAGATGACCTGCTCCATTGAGCTGAATTCAAAGTAAAGACGAAAGCTTTATTTTTTTAATTTTTGTTGAAATTCTAGAGCCTTGATGGACAAAGCACAAAGCTTGGTCCACGATTTTCTGGATCATTTTTATGAATGACTTCCACTTCAGGGGCGGGGCTAGAAAAGCTTTTCGGTGAGGGAGATCTTATACAGTTAGTGAATATTAAAACGAAGCTGAGTTAAAGTGTTCTTCAAATGTAAAATATGGTGTCATGGTGTGAATTGGTCAAAGTTTAATTGCATCCACAATGTACATGAATATTAGTAACTGTCAGTAATAGCTATTTATCTTCTCATAATTGATATATCTTATTCTTTTAATTAAGTGACCTTATGATAAGATGAAGTTGGCCAGTTATTTATCCCTCATATTAATTATATATATCCTAAAGGTTATGCGTTTGAATTGATTAAAGTGACCGAGTTATTTCATAATATGCGGCAGGCCCTCCTCATTTAAGGTCCTATATATTAAACTTCCTTCCTGTTTATTTATTTCTATTGTCGTTTTCAGAGTTTTTTAAACAATTTCTCAATTATATTTTATTATTTCTTGGCTGGTAATCATATAAAGTTGACTAATTAACTTAATGCTGTCCAACTTTGCTTCTTAAATTAGAGTACATGTACGTGTACAACATAGATTATATATTGTTAGCACACAACGCGTCGATTGGGGGGATTTGAAAAAATTATAGGTGAGATTGATTCATCAACTAAATTAATTACAACAATGATACTTCTCGCCGTATAGTGTTATTCCTTTCGGTAGTTAATGGCTAAGGAGCATTTTAATATATATATATATATATATATATATATATAAGGTCTTTATAATCAAGTATATCTGATTTTAAAAAGTGATGATCAATCAATCAAATTTATCTATTATTTTCTATCTCCTAAAACAAGTTCTCTCTCTTATTTAATTCAAATGTAATAAATGAATTTAATTGGTTGATCCTTACATTTTAAAATCATGTATATCTAATTATAAAAACATTACATATATAAAACAAGCACTAAAGGTAATAAGTATAATCCTTACTTAATTGATTTTATTTATTAACCTGAGTGAGAGAAATTTGAATTTAGAATCTCAATAATAATAAAAGAAATTTAGCTATATTTATCCAACCATGTAAGTTCCACTATTCTTAATTTTATTTTATTGTAAAGTTTACATGCTTTGACAAATTCTAATCTTGTTAAATTATTTCGTAGATCTCCCCAAAATCACGCAAGAAGTTCGTATATTACAATTTTCCCTGTAATTACTTATTAAATTGTCAATATCTTGTAAGAACATCGTCTCTTTTATTGACATAACACAAAAGTAAACGAGAATTAATTAAAACTTGTCGTGATATACATGATGAAAGCTGTTTTTATCATTAATTGGCTTACACGAGTCCGCAAAATTGTTTGACAAATGGGACACATAATCAAAATACCTCTATAAATTAACATGTTGTCACCCCTCATTTTCAAATTTTTAATTCCCAAATTATCCCTCCACCAAACAATTCCTTCTGTTAACTTTCTTCCAATTAAATGAACGAAATGTCCATTTTACTCTCAAATGAGAATAGAAAATGAGAAAAATACCCTCAGAAAATTTAATTTTTTTTTTTAATTATTTTTTTAGGAATGGAGAGAGGAATTAAAAAATATATATATCTATATCTTATGTTTTTAAAATAAAAATTAATCTTAAACTTTAAACTTTTGATCAAGTCGAAAAAAGTACTTAACTACTCCTATGGTCATTTACACACCTTACCCCTCCTAAGAGAAGATGCAATAAGCAGCGGCGGACCCGTCATATCAGGTGGGTTAAACCCTGCTCAGATTTTGTTTTTTTTTTTTTAAAAGAGCCATTCATCAATGAACAAACGTGAGTCGTTCTTCACTTGCTCCGTGTTAGTTGTTTCTCTCTGCTTTCTTCGTGTATGTTGTAGTGGGTTTCCAAAAAAAAAAATGTGGGATGTCTTTTGAAACTTGTGGTGTATATTTAGCATCATCCACCATTGAAATGATAGTTGTCTAACACCACATTTGCATGCCAATTGCAACAATCCATGGACCTTTTCCTAGTTTGAATGATCTAGAAAGGCCCATTGGTAGGTAACCACTAATGTTAGTTTGAGAACTATTTGTTTAATTACATCCCATGTTTGGTAGATGAACCCATTTATAAACTACACCCATTAAAATTTTTCTAAAAGATTCGTTTTTTTTTTTTTTTTTTTACATATAATTATAGCAAAATTTGACAACTATAACCAGGGTTCATTCAGACTTACTAAGATTAAACATATGTCCTCAAAATCTATTCTAACAATATCGATAAGAAATCTATTTCTACAATATAAGGAGCAAAATTTTAACACATACAATTAAGTATTTATGATGAGAATAATGAGACTCAAACTACTATCACAAACATAAAAGAGATATATTACTCAAATCTTGAATATTATTCATGTGTCTCACCTGAACAAATTTTTTGAGTTTGCCACCAGCTATAAGAATATTTTTTTATTAAGTATATTTTGATAATAGCTGATAATCAAAGATCATTAACTTGAGAAGTCAGTTCATTTCTACCGTTTTTACTTAAAATGAAAGCCAAATACTTTTATTTTTTTAAGATATATACCTCTTAAATATAATTTTAAGTTAAAAAAATTAAATATCTTAATTTTTAGTTTTTCTCCAATAAGATTTAATTTGAAAAGAACCAACAACACCAAACACTTCCAATTCTCTCAAAAAAAAAAAAAGGAGACAAACAAACAAACACTTCCATTACACTTTACGGAGTTTGTCAATGAAAAACAACTTATCGAGTTCTTTCACCACTCAGCATCTATTTTCCATATTTAGCCTTGTAATCACTCCACAGCTCATCAACAGTCTTCCCAAGAAGATCAACGAAGTAACTACTACAATAACAACTTCTCATCTTCTTGTTGAGCTCCACCACAAAACCATTTCTCAAACTGTTGCAATAATCCGGAAACCTTCCCTCAGATCATACCCTTGATCCCACCGGTCTCCCTCCCCCATCTGCACCCAATGACTCGGCGCATAGTTCTCTTTTAACCTCACAAAATCCGCAATTCCCTCTATCAATCCTTGTGGAGCCTCGCCGTTGCCCTTCCATTGCCATATATGTGTCATTTCATGGTATAGTATCCTGGTGACCTCTCTTCACATCACCAGCATAATTTCCTATAAAATTCGCGTTCACGTAGATTGCAGTGTCCTCTTCGTATGCTACATCCTCTTTGCCCAAGCTGTCGATGAACAAGCGGACTTTCTGCAGAGGTTTTCGGTCAGCTGCGGTTTTTTGCTGGAAGATCCTCCAGATGAAATCGGTTGCGGAGAATAATGTTTGTTTGCTGTAGGTGGCGCATATTTCGTTGTTGAAACGGACGCCACCGACAGTGCTTCCAGCATTGTTGGTGACTGTATAGTCGACTGCTTGGCTTCCATGCAATAGTACTGTAAGGGTTACTAGCAAAGAGAGGTATATTGTATAGTGAGTCATGAGAAGAAGAGCTTTTCAAGTGCGTTTTGTTCTACTTTTGAGTGACGGATACAACACTGCTCTTGGTTTATATAGAGTTGGATATTGATATCAAGTTGTAGTGACCAAATTCAAAATAGGAAAAAATCTGAAGATAATATCATTAAACCTCAATTTTTAACAAAAAAATGAATGATTTCATATTTATTTCATTTTTAGGGGTTATTTGGATAATATCCCTTTAAAATAATTTTTTTTGTTTAAAAAAAAATATAAACTTGTTATTTAATAATAAAAAAGAAAGATAAATCATAATTTTTGTTTTCCTATAAGTAAATATTAAAAAAGTGTGTTAATATTGCAAGGACAACTAAAGCATACATTAATGGTGATATTGTCTTATAAATCGAATGTTGATGCTCAATTGGAATACAATTTATGACATTATCTAAACTATTTTAAGTTCAATTAAGCTGTTATATAATGGAGACCTTTCTATATATTTTTCTGTGTTTTCTTTTTTATGGATAAAAAGAAGGATATATACATTTACAAACTTTCTCATTGGAAACTAATGTCAAACAAATCACAAGGAACAAATGCGATGAATTTGCTGACCATCGAGTATGACATGGTCTTGTTGCCCGACTTAGAAAGTCTTAATAGCTTGGAATCTGTTTACCTCCCCTTTTCGAGTTTCTCATTTTGAAATAATATTTTCCTGTTGATTAAGTAAATGAATGAAATTGTAGTCCCTTTAAGTGTCAAGAACAGGACCATCATTATGAGTATGTTTAAGAGTGTTTTATCAATAGAGTAATACTAGACATCTCAATTTTATCTAATGTCCCTTGATGTAAAAATTCAGTTCATAGTGAGATAAATTATTATTAATATCTTTTTATTTACCAATTAATACACTGTAAAAAGTATGTAAGATGTGATATAGAGGTAATGCATGCGCCTAGTAATACTCTATAAGCATAGCTTTAAAGATCAAAACATTGGGTTTAGAATTTTTAAATTAATATTTTATTAAAATATTATGTTTATTTTGTTCCCAATTGAATTCTTAAAAAAAAAAAAAAAAATTGATACCAAATATAATAATTTCGATTTTTATCATTCTTTTAACTATCTTTCTGTGAATTTGTTTTGAAATTAGTCATTTGTTTGAGGTGTTTGTTAATGATGAAGAATCCACATGACATAACAAAAACTAATCGGCACAATAGCCGAGCAAAACAAGCTGCAACAAAACGATGAAGTCCAAAATTTTTGCTAGCTCTATACAGCTTATAACATCCAGGTGGAAAACCTTAATTCGTTTACTACTTTTTCATTAATATGCTTGTCTTTGGATCATCGGCCACGACTTTTGCTCAGGGACAGCAGGAAAGTTTTTGAGAGAGGGCAGGCAATCTCATTTAGGGTAAACTAGATCTTGGAGGAATATGAAGATACAACATTGTTAGCTAGGGAGCATAATTCATAAATTGGGTGTCCAGATTACATTTATGGGCTGTCAAAATTATGGGATTTAATTGATTAATATTTTTGCTTGATGATCGATATTTACCCTCTCTAAAGCTGTGTATATATTCCTTTAGTAAATTTACCTCATTAAAATTTCTTTAAAGAATCCTAGTGTACATAAAAAAAAAAAAAAAAAAAATGATGACATTTATTTACAAATGTATAGTGCAAACAAAATTAAAAGAAGTATAATTTTTTCATATATATATTAAGTGAGTTATAATTATAAATTATAATTTTTAAAAATAATATTGTATAAATGAAAGGGATTTACATAGAGGCTTAATGGGTGCAAATATCACTACTCCTCTTTGCTGTAGAAAATTGAACCTGTTTTGGGTTTCTAACGAAACCCATCGGACCTAACCGAATCCCCCTAACGAAAGAGTAGCAATATTGTTGAAAATATAAACTTGTTTTAAGCAAGTCCATTACCAAGCCCATTTTCAAGCCCATTACCAAGTCCAAGTCCATCAAGAAGAACCTTCTAAGGTTAGGTGTAAGGTTAGGTGAGTCAATTTAAAAGTATTTGTTTGGTTGGTGAAATTGTGTGGTTAGGATTTATTTGTATTTGTTAATTTGAATGGTTTAGATTAATTTTCTAACACTATATATAGCCCCTCTTGCATGAGGTTTGATCATCACAAAGAAGAAGAAAACATAAGAGAAGCAAAGCTTCTAGTGAGTGTGTGAGAAACAAAGCAAAGCTTTGTATTGTGAGGTATTTTGAGTGTTGTAAAAGTTTTATTTTTGTTTTAGAAGAGAATTTCGATCCAACAAAGTGGTATCAGAGCAAGGTTAAGTGTCTTGTAATATACCAAATCGAAGCTCTCGACAAGAGGAGCACAACGCCGCAAAAATCATCCCAATCAGAGGTCCCACGCGCCCGCACGCGCCGCCGAAAAATCGCTGCAGAAAACTGAGTCAACTCAAACGAGTTGAACCGGGTTAACAGACCGAGCCGAGCCAAGCCAAGCCGAACCCCAGCCGAGCCGAACTAGAGCCGCTGCTGACAAAAGCCAAACAGGTCCGTTGACTTTGACCGTTGACCGAGTTGACCGTTGACTTTGACCGTTGACCAAAAGTTGACTTTTTGGCTCAAGTTCCGGTTGAAGTTTCTCGACGTTCTGAATCCATCCGTGCAATCAGAATTTCGAAATTCTAAACATATTAAAAGGTATGGCTAATGGTATGGTATTCTTCCAAGTTCCAACACTCAAGAACGACAACTATGATAATTGGAGTATCAAAATGAAAGCACTTCTTGGAGCACAGGATGTCTGGGAGGTCGTAGAAAAGGGCTACACCGAATCAGAAGATGAGTCGACACTATCCCAAACTCAAAAGGATAGTTTAAAAGACTCAAGGAAGAGAGATAAAAAGGCTCTCTATCTCATCTATCAAGCATTAGATGATGATGGCTTTGAGAAAATTTCAAGTGCAAAGTCCGCTAAAGAAGCGTGGAATAAGCTACAAACCTCTTGCAAAGGATCTGAACAAGTGAAGAAAGTTTGTCTTCAGATTTTAAGAGGTGAGTTTGAATCATTACATATGAAAGCATCTGAATCTATTTCTGACTACTTCACAAGAGTGTTAACCGTTTCTAATCAATTAAAAAGAAACGGTGAGACACTGGAAGATACCAGAATAATGGAGAAGATACTCCGTTTGTTGGATTCCAAATTTGAATATATCGTTGTGACGATAGAAGAGACTAAAGATCTGACAACCATGACAATTGAGCAACTTCAAGGATCGTTGCAAGCTTACGAAGAAAAGCATAAAAGGAAGCAAGGTATCAATGAACAACTCCTCAAGTCCCAACTCAAAGAGAAGGAAGAAATCCAAAGCCACGAGAGATACCAACGTGGTCGAGGCAGAGGAAGAAGCCGAGGACGAGGTACAGGTCGTGGTCGTGGACGAGGTTGGAATTATAACAACAACAATTCCAACAATAGCTATGAGAGAGGAGAAAATTCAACAAGAGGTCGTGGGAGAGCCAATTCGAACACGAGGTACGAAAAATCTCAAGTTCAGTGTTATAATTGTCAGAAGTTTGGACATTATGCTTCAGAATGTAGAACTCCAAATAACAAGGTTGAAGAAAAGACTAATTTTGTGGAAGCAAGAACAGAGGAGAGAGAAATTCTGTTATTAGCACATAGAGGCAATGATGGAGACCAAGAGAATACTTGGTATCTCGACACTGGTGCGAGCAACCACATGTGTGGAAGGAAAAACATGTTCATAGAGCTCAACGAATCTGTGAGTGGCAATGTCTCATTTGGAGATAGTTCTAAAATTTCGGTGGAAGGAAAAGGTAACATTCTTATTCGTGCTAAAAATGGTAGTCACCAATTGATTTCAAATGTTTATTATGTGCCCAACATGACAAGCAATATCTTGAGTTTAGGTCAACTTTTAGAAAAAAGCTATGATATTCACATGAAAGATTGTAGTCTTTTTATAAGAGATGACATAGGAAATTTAATTGCTAAAGTGAAAATGTCAAAGAATAGAATGTTTTCGTTGAACATTCAAAATGATGTTGCAAAGTATTTGAAAGCTTGTTACAAAGATGCATCATGGTTATGGCATCTTCGATTTGGGCATCTCAACTTTGGAGGATTGAAAATGTTGTCTAAGAAGGAAATGGTGAGAGGACTACCTTGTATTAATCATCCTGACCAACTTTGTGAAGGGTGTCTACTTGGGAAGCAATTCAGAAAAGGTTTCCCAAAACAGTGAGAATCAAGAGCCAAGAAACCACTCGAGCTCATCCATACTGATGTGTGCGGTCCAATCAAGCCAAGCTCTCTCGGTAATAGTAATTATTTCCTTCTCTTCATTGATGATTTTTCAAGAAAAACATGGGTATATTTCTTGAAACAGAAATCAGAAGTCTTTGAAGTATTCAAGAAATTTAAAACTGCTGTGGAGAAAGAAAGTGGCTACCAGATAAAAGCAATGAGATCTGATCGAGGAGGAGAGTTCACCTCAAAAGAGTTCCAAGAGTTCTGCGAAGCAAATGGAATCCGACGTCCTCTAACCGTTCCGAGATCCCCTCAGCAAAACGGTGTTGCAGAAAGAAAGAACAGAACAATTCTCAATATGGCACGAAGTATGCTGAAAAGCAAAAGATTACCGAAGGAATTTTGGGCGGAAGCTGTAGCTTGCGCAGTATACCTATCAAATCGATCTCCAACAAGAAGTGTGTTGGGAAAGACACCACAAGAAGCATGGAATGGAAGGAAGCCAGGTATTTCCCACCTGAGAATCTTTGGAAGCATAGCTCATGTACATGTACCAGACGAGAGAAGAAGTAAGTTTGATGACAAAAGTGAGAAGTTCATCTTCATTTGGTACGATAATTATTCTAAAGGCTACAAGATGTATAATCCAAACAATGGAAGGACTATCATCAGCCGTGATGTTGTATTTGATGAAGAAAGCACATGGAATTGGAAAACACATGATGAAGATTACAGTTTCCTTCCCTACTTTGAAGAAGAGAATGAGGAGCAACCAAGAATGGAGCAAGCAGAACAAGAACCCACTACACCATCAGCATCACCAGCCTCAACAGATAATGGAAACTCACCACCATCATTTCTGAATGAAAGAGATGTGGAGCGTACAAGAAGCCTGTAAGATTTTTATGAGGTAACTGAACAACCTGATAATCTCACACTTTTCTGTCTCTTTGCTGATTCCGAACCAGTGAGCTTTGAAGAAGCTGTACAAAATAAAAGGTGGAAAGATGCAATGAATGAAGAAATCAAGTCCATTGAAAGGAATGATACTTGGAAGCTCGTAACACTTCCAAAAGGACACAAAGCAATTGGTGTCAAATGGGTGTACAAGACAAAGAGAAATGCTAAGGGAGAGATAGAAAAACACAAGGCAAGACTTGTTGCAAAAGGCTATAGTTAAAAGGCTGGAATTGACTATGATGAGGTATTTGCTCCTGTTGCTCGATTAGAAACATAAGACTAATAATTTCTTTGGCAGCTCAGAATAAGTGGAAGATTCATCAGATGGATGTAAAATCCGCCTTCCTAAATGGAGTCCTTGAAGAAGAAGTCTACATTCAGCAACCATCAGGCTATGAAGTCAAAGGCCACGAAGACAAAGTTCTAAAACTAAAGAAAGCTCTTTACGGGTTGAAGCAAGCACCAAGGGCATGGAACAATCGGATTGACAAATACTTCAAAGAGAATGGCTTCACTAAATGTCCTCATGAACATGCTCTCTACATCAAATTCAAAGATGGAGATATTTTGATTGTATGTTTGTATGTGGATGATTTAATTTTCACCGGTAATAATCCAAGTTTTTTTGAAGAATTCAAGAAAGCAATGGCCAAGGAATTCGAGATGACCGACATCGGATTGATGGCATACTACCTTGGTATCGAAGTCAAGCAAAATAAAGATGGCATCTTTATCTCCCAAGAAAGCTATGCAAGGGAGATACTTAAGAAATTCAAGTTGGATGATTGCAATCCAATAAGCACACCGGTGGAATGTGGAGTCAAACTGTCTAAGCATGATGAAGCAAAAAAGGTGGATCCAACACTCTTTAAGAGTTTGGTTGGAAGTTTGAGGTACTTGACTTGTACAAGACCTGACATCCTTTATGCAGTTGGACTTGTGAGTCGTTATATGGAGAATCCAATAACTACCCATTTCAAGGCAGCTAAGAGAATCCTTCGCTATATCAAAGGTACAATTGGCTTTGGCTTGTTCTATTCAATTTCAAATGACTTCAAACTTGTTGGTTATAGCGATAGCGATTGGGGTGGAGATACAGATGATAGAAAGAGCACCAGTGGGTTTGCATTCTTCATGGGAAACACAGCTTTCACATGGATGTCAAGGAAGCAACCCATTGTCACACTATCCACCTGTGAAGCCGAATACGTAGCTGCTACTTCGTGTGTTTGTCATGCAATCTGGCTCAGAAATTTATTGAAGAAATTAAGCTTGCCACAAGAAGAACCAACTGAGATTTGTGTAGACAATAAGTCAGCTATCGCCTTAGCAAAGAATCCGGTGTTCCATGACAGAAGCAAACATATCGATACTCGTTATCACTTCATACGAGAATGCATAGCAAAAAGAAATGTGCAAATGGAATACGTAAGGTCAAAGGATCAGATCGCAGATATCTTCACCAAACCACTAAAGTTTGAAGATTTTACGAGATTAAGAAGTTTGCTTGGCATGGTAAAACAAGTTTAAGAGGGGGTGTTGAAAATATAAACTTGTTTTGAGCAAGCCCATTACCAAGCCCATTTCCAAGCCCATTACCAAGCCCAAGTCCATCAAGAAGAACCTTCTAAGGTTAGGTGTAAGGTTAGGTGTAAGGTTAGGTGAGTCAATTTAAAAGTATTTGTTTGGTTGGTGAAATTGTGTGGTTAGGATTTATTTGTATTTGTTAATTTGAATGGTTTAGATTAATTTTCTAGCACTATATATAGCCCCTCTTGCATGAGGTTTGATCATCACAAAGAAGAAGAAAACATAAGAGAAGCAAAGCTTCTAGTGAGTGTGTGAGAAACAAAGCAAAGCTTTGTATTGTGAGGTATTTTGAGTGTTGTAAAAGTTTTATTTTTGTTTTAGAAGAGAATTTCGATCCAACAAATATTTCCACCCAACTAAAAGTATATGCATATATTTTTTGTAAATAAACCACTCTAAAAGAATTTATCAAATAAATTAGAATTTTCTTTTCAATTTTGTTAACAATATGTTCTTACTAAAATGATACCCACAAATATTATCATCTTGTAAAGTAGTTTGTTGACAAAAAGCACCCATATAATTTATCAATTACCTAGGTGAAAATTACCCCCACCACAAATGGTATCCTAAAAATTTGTTTAAATATTGCACATCACCTTAAGAGGTGATTTTAGACCTCTCTGTCCATCAAGGTGGTGGAAATTCAATTATCTTCCATTGTATATTAAAAATTTATATGAATAGTTTTTTTCCAATTATAAGTACATATCTTAATGACATACTTTTAATCTATTCTGACATATTTTGACATACCTTTAACCTATTCTCCTAATTATAAGAATATATATAGAGATAGAGAGAAGGGATGGCCATAGGCCCCCCTTAACCAATAAGAATTTGACGTTTTTTAATAATTTAACTATGAGTTAATCCTTTAAATTTTTAATTTAAAAAAGTGACTTCAACATCCATCCATACATTTTCTTTTAATCCAAGAGTTTCTATTAATTTTGAATTCATTCACTTTTTCCGTCCTTGAATTGAATTAAAAAAGTTGGATAGATATTATAGTGACATTTTTTAAGTCAAAATTGTAAGTTATATTAGTTTAGCCCTTTAATTATATATTAGTTATATGTATTTTTAATAATTTTGGAACACCTATATCATCTAGATTTCAATTTCAATACTTTAATCATACATTCATTACATATATTTTTATTAGTTTTAGGAGAGTTATTTTATCTAGATTTTAATTTCTATATGTTGACGATACATGATTTACATATTATTGTTAATTATCTTGTCATAATTTTTATATTTATTTTTACATACATTGTTTTGAATTTTTATTTTATGAGAATTTTAAAATAAGGTCATTCTATTGCCACCAAAATAAATTCTACACTTTTTTCTATAATAAAATTTTTAATTATTAAAATATACATACATAAAATTACTTAAAAAATAACATAATTAAACAAGTACAAAATACCCTGCAAAACATTTTTACTCCACATTTTTATAATTGTTTCCATAACTCTTTTACAATTTTATTATGAATAGGCTATTGAATTTTATTTTTTTCAGGCCAATTATTTTGGTCAATAGAGAACCAAATTTTCTTTCAACTAATAATTTAATAAATATTTTACATTTTATACAGTTTGTTTATATATTAATTTTAATATCATTATAGTAGATTTTTAAGTTTGATTTTATTAACTTATTTTTTAAATATTAGTACATTTGATTTCGATTAACTTAAAATTAAATTTTCCTTTTGGCCCCCACAAAATAAAAATCTTCCCTGCTCCTAAGTTACATACGGACGACGTAGGCTGTGGTTGACATTCCATTGAACCGTGGGCGGACCTACATAGTGGGCTCCAGCCCGGGGGGAATTCTTAAAAATATATATAGTATTACTAAAATACCCTTAGTTTTATACTTGATTTCAAAAATGCCATTATATATATATATTGTTACTTGACTCTGTCTCTGTGTATATTTGTTTAAATTTAATTGACTGTCGCTAATAGCAGGGTGGGAGCTGACATTGTAATGTAATCAAATTGACAAATATATGTTCAAACCTATAGTTTTTTCAAATTTTGAGTACACTAATGTAATTTACACATATCATATTAGTTATTACCGGCAAATGTAATATTACATTTTTGACGTGTTATGACTTATGACCTTCCTAATTGTGTAGTTGATTTTCCTTAAATCACGGAAGTGGTTTGTTGATTAGGACTTATATATTTCTGTGTTATCACCAAACTGTTAAATAGTCAAAAGTTAACATAATTGTCACGTCTCTTTTTATATTTAACAAATTATGTTAAATTATTGTTTAAATTTATATTAAATAATTTAGTATATACAGTAATCATAACTAAGCTTAAGGTAATTTGATTATGTGTTAAACACAATTCTATCAACTACATTATTTGGACATAAATTTTAGTAAATAATTGAACAAATAATTTGAAGAACTTAGTATTATTCCTCTTTAATTTCAACAATAATAGAATTAAGCACGTCAACGAATTCAAATAAGAATACATCACCTCACCTTATTGTCGCAACCTTTAATATATATAAATATATATATATATTATAACAAGTTCTTTAAGATAACAAGCTTAATTGCCATACTTAGCCTTATAATCTGTCCACAATTGATTGACATTCTTCCCCAGCAAATCAACAAAGTAACCATCATTATATCCATCTTTCATCTTTTTGTTGAGCTCTGCAACGAATCCATTTCTCAATTCATTGCAGTAGTCCAAAAACCTAGCGGTCACGTCATAACCTTGGTCCCACCTATCACCTCCTCCTGGTTTCACCCAGTGAGCGGGGATGTAATTGGCCTTCAACCTCACGTAATCAGCTATCCCTTCGGTCACTCCACTCGGAGCTTTTCCGAGTCCATTCTGCCAAATATGTGTCATTTCGTGGAAAAGCACTCCATTGAAATCCCACTTGATATCACCTTTAATGTTTTCGATGTAATCGTCGTGGAAATGGATTTCATTGTTGACAACGTATGCGAGGTACTGGGAGTCCTGATCTATGAAAAGGATCACTTGGGGACGGTTTATTCGTTCTGCTGGGGTGTTTTGCTGGAAGATTCTCCAGATGAATTCTGAGGCGGCTGCCATTCTTTGCTTGGTGTACTCGGCTCCTAGCTCATTCCTGAATCGTATGCCACCAGTGGTTGTTTGGGCTCTGTTGTTGACGATGTACTCGACTGCATGGATTCCATGCAATGCTGCTAGGGTTAGGAAACAAATGAAGAAGAAAGTTGAGCGAGTCATGTTTCTTTTTGTGCTTGTGAGTGTGATATTTTAATGGATCATGGAGTGTAGAAGCGTATTGTTATCTATTTATATAGAGATAATCGTGTGTGTTGTCTAGATTGAGAGATTGAGATCAACTGGGGAAATTTTGACAATTCTACCTTTGGAATTGTTCAAAGCAATTAGGAAATTAGTTAGTACAAGAAGACGTGGAAGGACTTTAATACATTTATGTTGGGTCCTATTCTACTAATCATAGAAGAAAATTTTCTACTTCAACTATATACTACTATTTCCAAATTCCAGGTTCCTTTGATTAATGCCATCATTTGTTGCTTTCAAAAATAAAAATCGTTTGTTAAAGCCATATTATTTTTTAAAAAATATACCACCTGTAGCGGGCACTACCCGAATCAAGCCATTTTAGTTGTTATTAGTAAATCCGTAAGTAAATAGAGCAAAGCAACTTTCCTTTAAAAAAAAAAAAGAGCAAAGCAAGTGTATAAGCTTATATGTAAATAACAATTTTTTCTCATATATAATAAGTTAATAACTATCTCTCTATCACTCTATTAATTTGTGATAACAAGTACCCTTATAATTTTTTTTTCTTTGAGGGAAAAGTACTCTTATAATTAATAAAGGCAAACGGTTTGTTTTTTTTTTCAAATTTGATAGACTTATGATTCGTTTGGAATTTTAGTAATTTTTGAATTTATCATCAATTTCATTCAAAATTATACAAAAACAAGATGTAAAAGAGAAACTTGTGTGAAAGTTTTACGATATAGTTTTATTGTTAAATTCATATAGATCATAATATTTGGAAATCAGTTTATCTTAATTTTTAATACGCCTGAAATTAAATTTTAAAACTTAATAATTTCAGAGTCGGTCTTTTTCAGGGAAGTAAATTATGTCAAGCGGTTGAAAGTGGGCGTTGATTTTGACGCGGAGTATTTGTTGACTCCGACTTTTCCAACCTTACATTCCTTACTTGCTTTGGTCTGTTTATTCTAGAAGTTAAAATTTGTCTCGGTCTAAAAGTAGTAGCTTCTGTGTTATTAGCAAGAAGTCACCTGTACCTTCAAAAGTGCCGATAATTATTCAACATTTAACCCTGCCTTGCTTTTCCGAACAGGACAGAGATCAGTCAAACAAACGTACATCAGACTTCATTGAAGCTAGAGGGGTTGTATTAATTGCATAGGGTAATATTCAATTTTGTTTGGCAGAAATTGGCGTGTCACATACATACAAGTAAAATTTTGTGATAAGCATTGAAACTTCAACTAAATAGTTAGGATATATATAAAATATTTGACAAAATACACACCCCAGACCAAGTGTTTTTAGGCATTACAGGCGTGGGTGATGCAATTATTCATATACTTTTAACAGTTGTACCCTTAACTTATTAAATCTAAACTCATCTTTAATATAACTCATGCTTTATGAATGTGGGGACAATTTCACCATTAAGTTATTTTCTATTTTAAAATTGTCAGAATTAATATTTATGTGTATATATATATACACACACGCTATAAAAGAGAGAGAGAATAGTTTAAAAATTATTTTGATTTATCGAAATCAAATATTAGTTGTATAGCTTGAAAATCTATTGTCATAAAGGGCAGATTACTACTTCTACAATAAATGAAAAAAAATAAAACCTACTCGCACAAATTTTAAAATATTTTAAGTGAGAATTGATTCCTCAATATCATAGTAAATTAGGAGGTATGCTGCATTAAGAGGTGATGTGCCACAAGAAGGTAAAGTTGTTTAGGAAAAATAGAATATTTCCAAATGAATATATTCCAATTAGATGTATACACATACATTATTTTAGAAGGAATTACATAACCCCTTAGACGTCTAGTTTCTAAAAATAGATTTAACTTTATCTTTAAATTACACCGTACAATTTGTTAGTCAACATATGTTAAAACTAACAATTGACTGGCTCTTTTAGTTAGAATGGCCTGAATGCAATTGAACAATTAAAAAATATTAAAGAAATATCAAAATTAAAAAAAAAAAAAAAAAGGTGGAATCTCTGTCATCTTTATTTTAAATGGATAGTGGAGATCTTTAAAAAAACATATATTTTTTAATAAAAGTGTGATTTTTACCAAAAAAATTGAAAAAAAGAAAAAAAGATGGAGATCTACCATCCATCACAATGATGGATGGTGGCGATTAAAATAAATAATAATAATTTTTTTATTAGAAAAAAAAAAAGAATAAATTAAATTGAAGTAAAATGAATTGAATCTTTATCATCCACTTTTACCATCTAAAGTTGGATCTCTATCGGGACAACGACCTCTAGATATCCATCTCCATTGTTGACCCCTATCATTAGAGATAGAGATGAAAACCATCTCCATTATGCAATAGAGATAGGTTCCATTAGTGATAATGGAGGTCAACGATTGAGACATAAGGGTTCATAGATCCATGGAGACGTAAAGATCCACTTTATATATTAGATATCTCTATCGGGAGATCAAATCTTGATATCTCTATCGGGAGATCAAATCTTGATATCTCTTTTTTAAAATATATATATATTTTTTAATTATTTTGATTATCACTATTCATATCAAAGATAATGGTGGACATCCATCCATTTTCAAATTCTAAATAAATATTTTTAAAATATCAATTTTCAAAGAAGTATAAAAAATTTTAATTTTGATTTTTCATATATTGATCAGTATCGTCACTTAATATGATAGAAAGTGGCGATTTCACATTCTTGTGAAGAGAAAAGCTTTTAAGAAATTTTTTTTATAAATTTTCTTCTTAAATGGTGAGTTCTTTTTTGTTTTAAAAAAAAAAAAATTGATCTCCACTATTTATTTTTAAGATAAACAGTAAAAATTCACTTATTTCAATTGTTTTTTTTTTTAAATAACGTTTTAGGGTTTTTTTAATTGATTTTCTTGAAGCACAACAAATTAAAGCTAAATGGAGTTTCAATTATTTTTTATTAAACTTAAAATTTACCAATATTTTTTCATTTATTTTGTAATGTTCATATACTCGCATTCACCAAGATAATGAGGTTTAATTCCTACTAAAAGCATTTAACATACTTGTATAGATAATACTAGATAAATTGTTACCTTTTGATTATAAAAGTAAATATTTGAAATATATAACCATTGATCTCCACGTTATCTCTCTGCTATCATTTGGTGTCATCTTTGAGGAGGAAAAAAAAAAAAAAAATTAATTATTTCTCACTATTTATCTACCTTAATCAAATGGGAATACAATGGTATAAACCACATCTTATTATACTCGTTATAGTTTCTATTTATTCATATATTAATAAGAAGCTATTTGTTCCCATACTTTGCTTGGAATCACTCCACAACTGATCAACGCTCTTCCCCAGTAAATCCATGAAGAAGCTATCACTGTAACTATCTCTCATCTTCTTGTTAAGCTCTGCCACAAACCCATTTTTAAGATCATTACAATAATCCAAAAATCTGGCGGTAACAATGTACCCCTCAAACCATTCTTTCCCCAGCCCTGGCGGCCCCCAGTCCGGCGCTAAATTAGCCATCAACCTCACAAAATCAGCGATCCCTTCAATCAATCCCCCACGGCCCTGAGTGTGAACCTGACCTCGTGATAAATTAGTTGTTTGCATGGTATCAAATTAAAATACATGTGACTCATAGTAAAAAGAAAGAGCTTGAGGAAAGAGAAACAGATATGGGAGTATTTTTTAACCGGTTTGCTTGATGGGTTTGTTTTTTTTTTTTTTGTTTTTTTTTTCCAGTCTAAAAGAATAAAATTAGTGTAGGATTGTTGGCTGCACTAAATATGGATTCGGACCCTAACCCACGTGACAAACAACGTGCTATTGAATTGAGAATTGCATCAGCGTAAAAAGGGAAACAGAAAAATACGATGAAAATACTTATTGAATCAGATTAGGAATTCAAAGAATTTCACTTTTGCACTTCTTTAATTTTCAGATCTTTTTGACTTTTGATTGAATAAAAATAAAAATTGCATGTTTATATCTATTCATTATAATAATTCTCAATACATGCATTTCTTAGTAATAATAAAAAAATTCACACATTATTTTAAATTTAAAAATAAACATCAAATAACTCTCATCTAACGTAATATCAAGTTGAATAAACGTTTTCTCTCATCAAATCATATTTAACGATAATAGTATAAAAATATGACACCTAATAATGAAATAACATTTGGCTGTTATCACAAACATTGAAAAAAAATATAATAAAATCATTATCTACGGGATTGTCAAATTAATGTTTATACATAAATAGTTCCATGTTTTACAAAATTTATACCACACACTAAATCAGTTTACTTAGTTGTCAAAAATATGTAATGATAAAAGAAGTCAAAATCAACTAATAAATAACATTATATATCATCTCTTAGTCAAGGTGATTAGAAGATGACATCTTCTCATTCATTATGGTGTTGAGGATTCAATCCTCGACAACACATTTGAATCCTCAACAACACATTTTAAATCATGTGTAAGAAAATCACATATGATCTCCAATGCCCTCCCAATGCACAGTGAACCAAACTCAGCCAAAAATAAATGATCGATCTCACATAAACATTTGAAAAAATTAAACTTTGAGATATGGGTATATATGTCCCAGGCATATATGTATGTAGTCCAATTTAAAATCTTGCAGTAATCTTCAAATCAAATATGGAAATTTTAATTTCCAAGAGAGAGACAAGAGGGAGAGATGCCTTTTGTAAGATATTATGCCGAACACTATAAATTATAATAAACAATTTAATTCTTTTAATGTTTGGCCCAAATATTAAAGTAGATAATATCTCATAATTTCATTATTTCGATGAGGAAAAATAAGGATACAATTACACAAATATTAGAGACTTAAAAACCCCGTCTTATTTATTGCAATAATCTTTTATTTTATTTTCTTTTTTGAAATAGAAATAATCTTCAGTTTATTCACATAAAGAGAGTGTTGCTTAATTATTTTGATATGAAATTTTAAGAAGAAATAACAAAGTTCAGGAAAAAGAGCAGAGATATTTCTGGATTTCAACTCATACCTTTTATTAACATCTATTGGGAGCTTTATAGACTCCTTACAAAACCATGATGCTAGAAAATAGGAACCAACTAAAGATAAGGAAAACAGAGCCAGTTACATTCAATAACCCACAACAACTCAATTTAACTAAACTAAAGATGTGCCAAACTTCTAGCCATCAGACATTCCATTAACTTAACAACATGAATAAACTAATTACTAAAGATGTGCCAATAATCTAGCCACTTGGCACTCTCTTAATCAAATTTGAAAACCATCTTGACTTGTTTGGATGTGGTGTAGTTCAGCCTTGCATGAAGGCACATATCATATTTTTCCCATACTGGGCCTTGTACTCACTCCACAACTGATCTACGCTCTTTCCCAGCAAATCCATGAAGAAGTTATCACTATAACTGTCCCTCATCTTCTTGTTAAGTTCAGCTACAAACCCATTTCTAAGACCATCACAATACTCCAAAAATCTGGCTGTAACACTGTACCCATTGTCCCAATTATTTCCGTCCCCTGGCTGTGCCCAGCCGTTGGCAGGATAATTAGCCTTTAACCTCACAAAATCAGCGATCCCTTCGATCAGTCCACCGGGAGCTTGACCTCCCCCGTTCCACTGCCATACATGTGTCATCTCGTGATATATGATTCCAGTGAATTCTTGTTTTACGTCGCCATTATAATTGTTGATATACTCAGCGCTTAATTGGATTCGGTTACCACTCGTCGCCGCAGGGACGGACTGACCGTTGAACTCAATCTTATCTACTACGAATAAGTCAACCTGAGCATAGTCCTTTCGGTCTGCGACTGTGGTTTGTTGGAACAGCTCCCAAATTTTTTGTGTGGCGGCGTCCAGTGTTTGTTGGGCATATCCGGCTCCGATCTGGTTGTTGAATTTGACGCCCCCAGGCGTTGTCTCAGCCTGATTGGTGACGACATAGTCGACTGCGTCTACATGGATGCTTTGCAGGACCGATAAGGTTACGAGAGAAGTGATCAGGATGACTAAAGTTGGACGACCCATGCTTATATCTGATTGATTTTACGGTTATGAGTCTGCGTTGCGTTTATATCGCTGCTCAAGTTGACGCCCAAATATATGGATATATAGAGCTTCTTCTTAAGTGGACGTGGTATGAAATGTTTCTATGAGAATGCATCCAGTAATTTCGACGAAGCCTTCAGGTAATTTAATTTCTCTCGCCAGAAAATGCTTGACATGTTTTCTAATGCAAATTTTCTTAGATTTACATTATGAGTCATTATTAGTTGTTGAATCTAACATTGACCGCAATCACCATTATAAACGCGTTTTGAAAAGTATAAGGATGGGAGGGGTCTACCTCTATTAGGATCGAAAACAATATCTACTACCAATCGTAGAAATTCACTACAACAAAAACAAGCTGTAGGCGTTCTCTGCAAAAAAAAAAAAAAAAAATCTATAGGGACAAAATTTTTTGGAATTAAAAATAATTAATCCCTAAAACGTATATATAGGGACGTAATAAAATTCATCCCTAAAAAAAAAAAAAAAAAAAAGCTATAAATGTTGCCTCTAAAGCTAAAAAAAAATGTGATATAGGAGGTTCAAAAGTTTGGAAAAATCCGGCGAAAAGAGGAAGGCAAATAAAAAGAGAGTAATGAAAATCGGTTTTGTTCCATTCATTATGGCTAAAATGGGAGTTTCAATTTTAGATGTCATATAAACTCTAACTATTAATTGAGTGACGATGACAAAAATTAAAGATAACTTAGTGACAAAAGGTCTTATTTTCATTTTCATTTTTTTTAATTGTTGAACCTTTTCTTGATTGGATAATTATGCACACTTTTTGTGTGATTTGCACGTCAACTCGCGAAGGTGCACGATGCAACAACAGAGATATTAGTGACATGTATTCACGCATAATGGTTGACGATGGTGTTGATGGCTTGCTTTTCTTCGAATCTTGTTAAGCTTCAATTGGATTTTTGATCGAATTTATCTTTCAACCTATTATTCATTTGATTGTTATCCTTTTATTATGTTTTTTTGATAGTTGTCAGTATTTTTAATTTAGTCGTTGTTGGGCTTTGTAGGCCTTTCGGCCTATTTTCTTCAATTAGGCTCTGGGTCCTTAAATTTCTTTTTTTTTATTCTTTTTGTTGATTTCTCAACTTAACAAGCCTATTTAATAAATAACTAACAGCATCCTTAAATCCCTTTAGCTAGAATTCAAAAATCTATTTTAAATTGGATGGAAGAATCCAACTTGATAAGTGTTAGAAATCATTATCGTAATGAAACTAGGATTGTTTTAATTCCTAACAATCTCCATTTATGAATGTATATATATAAAGCTGAGACTTGACCTTTTTTATGGATGTGAACAGCAAATATACCTACAAATAAATACCTAATACCAGTTTAGACTTATATGATATTTTTCATGAAGCGCAAATTCAATTAGGACAAATTTGAAAGAGAGCTATAATTAGCTATGCTATAGAATGACATAAATATATGATATGATATATGATATATATGTATGATTTCCTACATATTTCTTTTTACGATTACGGAATTTCGTTAATAACCTTAATTAAATTCAAAATTAGTCGTAATTTCCTTGGAAATTCATTTGTCTGAATTCTCCCAGTCTCCCATTAACGATGGCAGTATATATCATTAATGGTTAAATTAGCGGCCAGAACTCCAAGGCACGGAAGTAATTGCTAGCTGCATCTCTTAAGCAGAATGTCGTTTTGTTTTTATACCACAATCAATTTTGATTAATTTTATCATAAATTAAGTCAACTTGACGTGTTCTATCATACTTGAGCTTCTCTCTTCCTTTATATATATGTATACGGTTGCTAAATTTGATCTAGTACTTAAAATTCATCTGGCAAACCTTTCAACAAGACGAAAACAATCGACCAATTTACAACGATGGTATATAGCTTCACTCGCCTGCCAGAACTCCATTCGCCATCCATCTTAGGTCGGATTATATTGAAAATTATAATGGAGACGTTAGCATAGAAGTCATTGGAATTTTGCACCACGAAACCACTCATGTATGGCAACTGTACGACAACAATTTACAAACCCCTCATGGGCCTTACATATTGACAGTACAGCGGATTATGAGGTCGTAATCGTAAAGCCTAAAGGCCAGTTGGTTGCCACTGCATTGGGCTAAAAGGTTTGGGATGGGACGATTTCACGATGGCAATGAAATAACGCCTTATTTTCTGGATTATGTAATGGGGCTTAAGGTTGAGTTTGTTGCTGTGCTTAATGCATTGATAAAAGACAGTTACAGTGATGACTTCTTTGTGCAGTTACTAAGGAAGAGTGTGGATACGATAATGATTATAGATACTAGGCGGAAAGGGGGGTGGTCGTTGTAGTTAGATTTGTAGTGCAGTTCTAATATTTTAGAGACTCGATACGAAAAATTAAAATGAATTTGTTATGAGTAAAGATTTTTTATCATTTTTTTAATATATTAATAATTTAGTGACAAATTAGTATTTAAAGAAGTGGATGATCAAAATTATTAGATTTTTTATCTCTCTACATCACTCAAAATTAAATTCTTCTCATAAAAAAATAAACACCAATAAAAGATTAATAGAGAATTCTTACTCTCCCTTTATATATATATATATATATATTTGAACTAAATTAGAGCAATAAATGTAAGTAGTACTGTTGGTTATCAAGTGTCCAAAATTTGGTGGCCACCGTTATGGTTTTTCCAAAAAAAAAGATTTCCAAAAAGAAGAAAAACTAGAAAAAGATGTTTTTTTCAAAAAAAAGGTGAAAACCACTGTTACGTTTTTTCGAAAAACAAGAAAAAGATTTTTTTTCGAAAAAAGAGAAAAACAAGAAAAAGAAAATCGTGTCCAAAAAGAAGAAAAACAAGAAAAAAAAATGTTTTTTCAAAAAATGAGAAAACCACCATTACATTTTTTCGAAAAACAAGAAAAAGAATTTTTTTTCAAAAAAAGAGAAAAACCCAAAAAAGGAAACCACGTGGTCGCAAAAGAGTTCAAACTCAAGTGTCAAACAAACAACCAAGAAAAACAAGGGAAAGAAATTAGAGAAAAACAAGAAAAAGGAAATCGCATGGCCACATAGGGGTTCAAACTCAGATGTCAAACAATGGATTGAGAAAAACAAGAAAAAGAAAATCATGTTGCTTCGTGGAGGTTCAAACTCAAGCGTCAAACAACCGACATGAGACCTCATGTGTCAAACAAATGACATAAGACCCTTTATTAATGATTCTAAATTTTTGAATATTATGTGAAATATTATTTATATATTGATTTTACAAACTAATTATTAAAAAAAAAATGAAAATTTGTAAAATTTATAGGTTTGAGACGGCTGCACCTCTGGCACATGCTCAAGGTCAGCCTGTTGATTTGCATGATTGCTTGTTTTCATGTTTTGCAGAGAAGTGCTTCAACACAAGTATATTTTACCAAGTATTTTTACGGGTTTTTTTTTTTTTTTTTTTTTAAAAAAAAAAAGAAAAAGAAAAAGTCTTTCTATGTTTTGCAACTGAAAACATGATGAAATAAAATTGCTTTTTCACACCAAGATAAAGAGGAGCCAATAAAACATTAAAAACTAAGATGTTGGTTGGATGCATCAGCTCTTTTCATTCCTTTTTATTAAATTTTCCTTATATTATATTACTGATGTTTACGATATTCAAAAATTTTATATATTATAACATTTACCATTAATAAATCAACCATATGTACTGTACTTCAATAATTTTGTAACTCGGAATTTGAATATTGATATCAAATAAGCAATGTATGTTGCTTATTGAATCCAATATTAAAATTTTGAGTTTATGAATGGATTATTAGAATTTAATTCTACGTGTATAATAGTATTGCTCAGCAAACTTAGTAGTATATTATATTAAATGCATGAACTATACTAAAGTACTGATACATGCTAATGATTAATGCAATGGGACTATGCTTTATATCAATAAAATTTTATAATTCTACATATATTAATTAATACGCGAATCAACCAGGAAATAAAAAAGAAAAATCATGAGCATTCCCATTCCCAAAGGCCGGAACCAAGAAGAAGAACCATTGTATAGAAAAATAAGCTTTCAAAAAAAAAAAAAAAAATTGTTTTAAAAATACGTTTGGTCTAATTCTATAACATTCTACAGCACTCCCATTCCAAAAGGCCAAAACCAAGAAGAAGAACCATTCATATCGATATATAGAAAAATAAACGTTCACAATTTTTTTTTTATTGGAATTAGGTTTGGTCTAATTCCTACAATTTACACTAATATATCATGTTACTGTATTTGTCTAAAAAAATTATTGCCCCAAAACAAAGAAACGGGATCTGTTATGTGTCTCGTCCTCAATGGAGGAGGTTGTGCCTCCTCAATGCTGTGGACCATATCAACAACTTGATATGCAGTGGAAGAGTTAGGAAAAAACGTCCCTTATATCTCAAAATGTTGAAAGTTTCTCTTTCTTTCTTTTTAAATACTACGTATAATATAGTGTAACAACTTAAGCCTTGAACATTAAATGCTCGTTAATTCTCTTTAACATTATGTATTTATCTCTAAAATTCCAACCTAATTACCATTTTCAGCCCCTCTTAACTATTTTATATATTTTATTGTTACCATCCTCATAAATGAAACATGTTTGGCTCCACCCTTGTTAATGTTAATAATTGAGTATAAGCCTTGCTAATTCCATCGTATTGTACTAATCTAGTAGTATATGATCTATTTATTCTGGTCTTGTATGGCGTAATAAACACGTCAAAACAGTAAGACTACTGTTTGTGGAGGCACTCAAGCAGCTCAGCTTAGCAAAAATGACAGAGCTGGTGGTCATGTTAAAGCTGATAATCAGGCAGAACCTAGTTCACTATTACCTTCAGGAATCAAAAGATCTCAGTCTCACATCTTGTCATAAATAGAAGATTCTGAGACCTCGTCAGTTAGTAACAGATTTAGGAAGCTAACGTTTGCGTGTTTTCAACTAATTATGGCTGATCTGGACTAATGATTATATTGGCAGTCCTTAATTTTAGGGAATTAATTTTTGTTTATTTGTTAAAATAAAATCTTGTTTTCTTGTAGTATATCAGTATATATATGTATCTCTTGTTCCTTGCTAGTCAGATTATTAAGAAATATAGAAGCAGTTTCCGGGGACTCCATTGAAGAGCTCTGACAAACCTTCAGTCAAAACAATTTCATTTTTCGTCAAACACCTTATTTTTGCTACACTTTACATGTACAAGTCCGCAAATTAACATTGATTAAAATAATTTTGAAAAATAACCATTTACTTCTAAAAATGTACGGTTGAGAAAAACTAAAATTATAAGATAACACACTTAGAATTGTTTAATAAACACTTTTTAAGGTCAGAATTTCAAAACAAAATGATTTTGCTTGTCAAATGCAACTAGCCAATGGGCTTAAGTCTAATATATGGTCACATTATTCGACATTAACATTGTACATTTATTTGGGCAAAGCAGATTGAATAAGCAAAAGAATTATTTTCTTAACTTTTCTTTACAATAACAAAATACTTACTTTGTAAAAGTCAATGATTTTGACTGTTGAAATATTTTCAATTTGAATCGGGAGCCTTCTACATTTGTAAACAACCACCCATAAATAAATGCCAAAATATTTGGATTGTTTGGTGAACCTTACTTTGAACCGGACCAGAGTCTATGGATACATGGATCTATGTGTCTATAACTCTATATAGACCCTCTTCATAGATTAACCAAAATGTGCAAAGGCTCCATTTGCCTCCCCCATTCTATGAGTCTTCATTTTTTGAAAGGTTGTAATTTAAGGCATATAATTTATTCTTTCATTACGTGAATCTGAAAATCTTTAAAATTAACAGCCTCCAAGCTGCAAATCCGACCATCCAAGATAATGCATAAGACTTGTACACGGGTACGTTGCTTGTGGTGACTACTGATAGAGAAAGAACTTTTTTTTTTTTTTTAATTGAGGATAATTAAGCAAATGTTTAATAACAATAATAAAGGTCAAGTCTTATCAGATTTTGAGACTAACTAGAATTAAAAAAAAAAAAAAAAAAAATGTGCATATTTAAAGTGAATCATTTAATATGTGATGGATATGAAGTATCCCACCAACTCTTTTTTTTTTTTTTTTAATTAGATAAGTTATGATTGAAACGGACTCGAATCTAAATTATTAATAAATTGAATGATCCCTCTTACTACTAACTCACATTAAGTGAACCACCTAATTAAGTTATGAGATCACTTATAATTGCATTATTGGAATAGACATTAAACCACAATTCTTTGGGTTATTAACTATTAAATTCATTTACTTTTATACAATCATTAATTTACAAATCCTCCCTATTACAATAATAATATATTTATTCCTACAATTGGCAATCATTAACAAGAGAAAATGAAATAAATCATAATTACCATACATACCAAATATTATTCACTTAAAACTAGATGTTTAAATCCAGAAATGTGCTTTATTATGCCAGAAACCAAATAATTGGTGTTGGTATTAAAACAGAAAGGTAGACAGCCAGCAAATTGATCAGTTTCGCTTGACTCTATAAATTTTATGAGAAGTCAGTACGTAGTATCTTGCTAAGCGAATGAGCCAACTCAACAATACATTCATGATATATTAATACATTATTGGGTGCACAATTTGATGGTATGCCAAAATATAAATTGGCTTGGTTAGCAATTAATGAGACCAAAAATAGACTCAGCTTGCGTATAAGCGAAAGGAATTGAAAACCATAACCTCCAATACGACAAAACAAAATAAAACAATTGTTTGAAATAAATTCATTCTCATAACAGTTATATTGTTGTGTGGAAATAAATACATTCTCATATTAAAGATATATATATATATATATATATATAGCTAAGCTCTTATTTATACAAGAACTTAAAGAAAAATACAATAAATTGAAATATCTTGTATCTTTTTATTTGTTTTTTTAATTAAATTTAAAATATGAGAAACATCCATGAATTAGACTAACAGGAGCCGACGCTACTGAATTATAGTTTATAAACTATTAGTTCTAGCAAATAAACTTAATTTTACAGGGAAAAAGAAGAAAGAAAAAAAAAATTGATGGGCAGTTTCAAAATCAAGAAGATGGTTTTGCTGTTACAATGATGTATGTATTGACAGAATCATTTACACCAACTAATAAACCATATTATAACTGTATTTGTTTCTGACAATACCAACCAAAGAAGCCAAAAAAAAAAAAAAAAGAGGCTGCATGTTTTTGATACATGCATGCATGCAGTACTATTCTGTTCCTCAATTGAAGAACATGAACTTCATCATTTCTCCCCACAGATTCTTTGCTGCTGCTATCAATTTGCTCTTAAGTATCAAGAAATGACCCTTCAATAATTTGTTAACATGCACACGCAAATAAATCCAGGGGATCCATCAGTGACCGCGACCACGATTGCTTGGCCCAGAATAAGCTTTGTTGATATTGAAACCCTTTATAATTAAAGGAAGGGAGGATTGATGAGGATGATCGTGATCTTTTAGAGGCCTCAAGCCCTCAACATGCATGGAATAAGAAAGCAAAAGGAAGAACACGAAGATTGAAATAGCATTCAAAGCCAACACAAGAGAACGAGACCTCATCTTTATTTTTCTCTTTATTTCTTGCTATTAGCTAGCTTTGAGTCTTTGGTAGTTGTTATGAAGTGATCGAAAGGAGAGAGCTACTATATATATAAAAACAAAGTAGTAGATATGTTCATTGACTTGTGATATATTTTGGGCGAGTTGGCGAGTGTGGAAATTCTGTGGTTGATAGGTATGAATTTGTTGGAGTTGAAAACTTAGCCAGAAAATTAAACAAGTATTTTAAAAGATTTTACATTAGCAATTAAAAACGTAAAGGCCACGGTTTGACTATTATAATGCCGGGGTTTTATTGGGACAAAAAATTCTTCTTTTGGTTGTTTAATATCCAACTTTTAAAAGTTAGACATTGTTTCCCTCTTTGTCACAAATTTGTTGTCTGCTTTATTGACCCAACTCAAAACTTAGGAGCTGGTCTCTTTTCTCCGACTTAACCTACTCTTAAATTGTCCCTTCATCTTGTTCCCATTATAAGACCTTCAATAACCTAGCTTCTTCTTTCTTTCTTTAATTAATGTATTTTCTTTTGGATTATGTTAATGTGTATTTATGGTGCATATAATTGATCGAGAATGTGGATTATTTGTAAAATTATGAATATCATATAATGTTTGATTGATGCTAATTAAATCTGGTTGTGATTGATATCATAAATAAATTTGCAGATAAGAATTACAATTAAACCATGTGCTTTATTATTTGTATCGCCAAAAGAATACAAACATTAAGGGGACCAAAATGGGAGGATCAGGAACATCTCTTACTTGGAGAAAGTTTCATGCATATTAATATTTTGCCACGAAGGCATCAACCTATGATGATATGATTGATTGTCTTGCCACGTGGTACTTATACCGAAACAAAATATCTTTGGCTGGTTAGTTTATTAATTAGAGGCTCTAATAGTCCGTAGCATTTGACCTGATTATAATAACTAAACTTTAACCAATAATAATATTAACTAACAACAAATAAACATTATATGTCAACAAGCATATTTTTTTTTTATTTATATAAACTTTTAGCAATCTAATGACACATTACCATATAAAACTAATAGATGATCAAAATTATTATATTTTATCTTCTCGTGCATCACATAAATTTAAACTTTACTCATAAAAGACTTAGCAAAAACAAGAACTTAACATACAGAAAATAACTCAGTAAAAATAAAAATTTAATAGAGAATCATATAGCAAGTTCTCTACCGAACCAATTCTGCTGTTTGTTATCTTACCTTACCTTACCTTACATACATATACATTGATTCAAAAGGGGGTCTGGTAAGGTAACTAATTAAGCTTAATGAGATTAGATAATATACAGCTTTTGACCATGGCCACGGTCAAAGAAATAAACTATGTAATAAAATATACATTAATTTCAAGCTTGATCAAGAATGGGAATGGGTGAGTTGTTCATCACTGTTTCTAATACTTAATGAGAATCAAAAGCTTGACCACCAAAATAACTTCAAAGTTCCAACCAAATCGAAGGGTGCTTGAGTATCAAGATTCAAATATTCTAGTCACGTGGCATGGCCTTCACACGAGACAAGAACACTTGTGGTGTTATTCATATCATAAAGTGATGTCAGAGAGGGAATTTGAGATTGAATTGAAAAAGTCCATTCTTCGTTTCGGCGCGGTCTCATATCTCAAGTTTCAAGCTGAAGGCGGCGGTTAAAATGATCCAGGCACAAGTCTTTTGATTCACAAACAACGTAGGTGGCGACACAAACTATGAGAGATGCAAGTCCTTTGATGCACCACAATAGTCTCTGACAAGCCGACAAGTGGGCCTCTTACGCATTTTTTTAACAAATTTTAATTTATTTAACTATATTAAATATTACACAATTTTTTTTTTTTTGTAAAAAATAAATATAAAATTTAAAGTGGAGATATGAATATAGCACTCCGTCAACCTTTTGTCTTGGTAAATAATAGAAGCACTTCAACACAATCTATACAAATTCATATTGACCTTATGATTATTAAAGTTAAATTTCATCACAATGTCATATAATTCATAACATTCAATAAACGACTTTAAAATAGATTAAGAATTTCAATTAGAAAAATATCATCTGCAATTTCTACTTATACAAGTCTGACAATAAATTGAATACACATTTTTCTTTAGACGCTACCTAATTACAAGCAAATATGAAAAATTCTTATAAACATTCTTAGAAATCGTAAAAATCTTCATTAAAGAAAATTTAATCTAATCTACATAGGAGACAGTCAAAAAGAACTGCAAATAGCTTCTTATTAAGTCAAACCTTAGAATAAGTAAATAATTCTATTTTAGAAAAAAATATAATAAAAAAAAAATTAACAAATTGGGAATTGCTCTAAGAAGGCAGTTCACATATTAGCAACATGTTTCTTAAAAAATCAGGAAAAAGGAAACGGGTCATAACGGCATGGGCAGACTCTTTGAACAAGGAATAATAAGAATTCACACCTGTCCAGGAAAGCCACCAAAACATCATCTGTGAAAATTATAGCCAATAACCTTCTATTTTATATTGCGTAACATAATAAAATAGTTACATATTCATGTACAAACTCCAAAATTGTGTCAAAATTTTCTCGTATCTATCAAATCATCCCAATAGATAACCACAGTCGATGACAACACACCATGGTAGTAAAATGTGTAATCCATACAAAAAGTTTGAAGATGGCTAGACCACTGTCAATGGCGTAAGTAGCATGCGAATCAATCTAACACTACATAATTGTCTTTAACTTCCCTTCAGAAAGCAAGAAATTAAAATTCTATGTTGCTCCGGTATTCTGAAAGGAAACCATTGGAAGTACACTGTTTCCGCTAACCACCTCAATCTATTGGATCATTTGGATGTTACTTCAACAAGACAAAAAGTGAGCTGCACCAACCAATAGATTCAAATCAAGTTTACCGACGAAATGAAAGGGTGGACACTTCAGTCGCTACAAAATAATTATAAAGTCCACTTTTCAAGCAACGGCCTATGATGATTTAAGCGGGTGCAAGCATCAACTACCATAGCTTCAACATGGAATCTGTAAAGCATCAAGTGCCATGTCTTTGACTCAGTTCACCTTGGTCAATATAAGTATCCATATTCCAGAACCCAATCCAGAGTCTAGCCTGAATTTTCAGTCCAAGCCCTAAAGTATCAGCAGCACAACAAATTGTCAGTACAAGATGAGAGTGTGAGAAGCAACGTCCTTAAGGACATCAGATTGAGAAAAGATGGCTCAGTGATAAACATTTCAACACCAATGCAAGGGCATATACAAGATGAAAGTTGCTATCTCAGAGGAACCAATGAGCGTTTTTATATGCAGTTTGTAGTGGAAACTATCCACATAGCTCATTCCTATTATCTTAAAAGATTTAGAAATAATAATAATAATAATATCTTTAATGATTCTGGACATAATTTTAACCAGACACCAACCAAAAGATAAGATCCTACAAACCTGTTTTTAGCCTTGCCAAAAAATTCAACTCCCGTGCAATCTTCAAGGCATATAAACCATCCCAGTCTGTAACTTGGATAGGTAAAGAACTCTAGCCACTTGTTCCTTCCTGGAAAGCCAAAACAAATAACTGAAATCTCCAATAAGTAATTTTACAATACAACCACATAACAAAAACCTTTATCACAAGCAAAGCACAGGTAGAGAAAAAGAAAAAAAGTCACAAATACACATAGGGTGGAATTAGGAATGTCAATGGTACAAATTCGGGGCAGCGTTAGGAATTCCCAAATCCTACCCCAAAAAATATAATTACCTCCAAACCTGCTCCAAACCCGATAATTGAAGATTGAGGCTCAAGGCAGGAGAAGTAAACCTGCCCCCATACCAGAAATAATATTGACTATAAAAAAATCCATAATATAATAAACAAAAAACAATAATAAAATATGAAAACTATAAATGAGTATTTGGTAAATACATATATGATAAAATTTATAGCTTATATATTAATTTATATTAATTAGATAATATCTATACATATTTAATGGTTAATAAATATTTTGTGATTAAAAAAAAAAATCACATTAAAATTTTAATAATTAATAAACTATATATTATAATTTATTTATTAACTATTTATACATAAATAACAATAAACAGGTTCGGGACGGGGATCAGGGCGAGGACTGCTAACCCCACACCCGCCCCATTTCTGAAATATGCTTTAGAAATCAATGCCAAACCCCGTTTATTTTGACTTAATCCCGCCTCAAACCCGTTTATATTGAGTTGAATAGAGATACCTCATAAAGAAAACAAATTTGAAATCTGTGACCAGCCAGTATACAGTAAGTTAAATCAAAAACCATTTCAACTACAAGAGACCTATTGTAACACCAATAAAAGAATATATATGATTGATTCAGCTAAATTACTAAATTAGTTAGATAATATGAGTACTGGTGCATGGCCGCGTGATTAGAAAGTACATGGAAAAAATTAAGGAAAAGCCTGAATATTCATATAATATCTAGGTGTAGTCATTTAGAAAATTATGAGATATTCCTCTAGCCAAACACATATTTAAAATGATAATACCCAAATGTAATTTAAAGTGGTGTATTCTGACTAAAGTCAAGATGTAAAATCAAATGCACGTCTTAAACGGTTAGATTATTTACACCTGAAAGTATGATTTAATTGATAAACCAATAATCCTTGTGAACACAAGCAATATAATCCACTGTAAGAAAACTTTATACCATTTGTTTGAGCCTCCACTTGACAGTTTAAGTTTTTAGGACTACTGGTAACTCGTATAGCATCATAATTCAGACCTCAGCTTGACCCAAAAATCATCAGTTCAAGTTCCTCCACATGCAAATCTATTTCTACATTTATTCTGTAATATGCTTTTCTATATTTGGGCATGCTCCATATGCCAAGCCCATCAGTTTGGCACCTGAGGAGACGTGATGAAAAGATTAAAATAATTGTTCGAGCCCTTACCCAACACATGAGACGCCAAATTTAAGATAGCAAACATTTATAGCTGAATCTTCCTCATAAGTTGCATGGTATGCAGCTTGGATGGAGAAATCAAGCAAATATGTTAAAATTCCCACGCAAGTGTCATTACTCCATTAGTTTAACTGTATGCTTCCTCCATAGTTTTGGCCAACAGATGTCTGGAAAAAAGGTTCATAGTGAAATGTGTCAGACATAAAAAATTCAAAACCATGAAAGATCAAATCATAATTGGCTCTTATCAAGAAAAAAAACTCAAAATCGGCTCCATCAACCAAACAAGGAAAAAAAAAAAAAAAAAAATTCAAAAATCCCAGGTGGAATTAGAATTCCAGTCATAAAGAAATGCAATGATAAGTCTTAAAACCGGTAATTTTGAGAGAAGTTTCAAATGATAAACTGGCACTAAAACAATGTGAATGAAGCACCAGTGCCATTGGGCACAGAACAGAACCATAAGATTGCACATTATAATAATAAAGGGCTAATGAAGCATAAAAGAGAGATACTGAAGGGCCAAACTGTACTTTTCCAACATATCAAAATCATTTGTAAAGCAGTCATTATGAACTCTGGAACATAAATCTTTAAAGTTTGTATCACAAGTGAAACTGCTGAAGCATAGCCCAGTTCTAATACAATCTTTTGCAAACCCAGAAGTTAATAGAATTAAAGCAAATAGAACAAAATACAAGATACCCTCAGAAAAACAGAAATTTATCCTTTTAATCACAGGGAAGCAAAAATACTAACCTGAAGATAAGGTATGACAATATCATATACTCGTACGAAAACTTCTGACTTCATCATAATCCTGAAACATTAAGGCTAGACATAATATACAGGCAACCTCAAAGAATCTAACAATAGGGAATCTAACATATCATCTGTAATTATGAAATGAAACAACCCTTACAACATTACCCTGCCGATTCATTCAAGAGAGTAAATCCATATCTATCATAACAGGTGACCAGTTAACAAATTTACTAAGGCTAGAGATAACATATAGCCAACATAAAGTTAACTAACTACTAGGCATATAACATATCATCCATAAGTATGAAATGAAACAACCGTCACAACATTACCATGCATGTCATTCATGAAACAAAGTCCATATATATCATAACAGAAGACCAATAAAATTCGACCATGCTAATATTACAGTGACAAAGGATATTGCAGTAATTTAGGTAGGCATTCCCTCAGATTAATGGGATTACATCTGACAAACAAGTAGCAATGGAATTCCAACCTAATGTACAGTAACAATATATATGAAAAATATATACATATAAGAAAAAAAGAATAAGTAACAACAATTTGTGTGATAATGACCAAATATTCACCAATGTCTTGAGATATCAAACAATGATAAGTTTAAGATAAACTCCACCAGTTAAAACTAAACAACTGCAACTACTTCAACTTTTATTCAAGGTACATGCTTAACAAGAGAGTAAAATATAGGCGAGAGTAAATTATGGGCAAGATTGAAAACTAATTTCAATCTAACTAGAGCTATAAAGGGAGCAAAACATAGACAAGATTCAAAAACAATATAAATAAAAAGACAGAGTCCACATTCATTCAATTTCTTATTTTTCCTCAAAACAATAGAGGAGGTTCCACTTTTATTATTGTAAGTTTCCCATAACATGTGAATGCAGAATAGTTATGTTACAACATTATAGAGGGGGGAAACCAAATAACAATCCAACAAATGAGTTTGGACCATTAATTGAAAAGCATTAATCTCAAACTGCTTAAACAAAATGCTTATGCAAAAATTCCTTTCATGTTAACACAGGATTGGAAATGGAAACTTGAAACTTATCGTTTGAGACTGCATGTACAACAGCTACCATGGGACTTGTCATCCAAGCTAAACTTTACCAGTCCAACTCAAAACAAAAACCCAAACCATCTAAAATTTAGGTGCTAAACAAGTTAGCATCTTCACTCAACTCACATTAGGGAGGTTGTTAAACTGCTTAAATACGATTGTTTGTGCCCTTTCCTATCAGAGCATAATTATACCAAGGAGTCCTCAATTTGAGTCCCCTCACATGATTATATTTGAATTTGTCATTTGTAATCTAACTGATTGTGTTGTACTATGTTTGTGTTTGGGTTTGAGCCATACGGCAAGCAAGTTGGTCTCGGACATGAGGTGTGTTACGAGTATCAAATCCTATGTCCTTTCCTATCAACTTAAGTTATTAAGTCTATTTGTTACTAACAAATGTCTAACTTCATTGCACTCGATTAGCCCAATTTCATTCAGAGTAAAGACAAATCAATGAAGAAACAAATTTTTGGCATGAGAGAGAATCTCAAACTAGCTTTGTAGAAATACCTTCTCAAAATTCGGAAACATAAATAGATCTCTTCAAGATCTACCCCTATCTTCATAGTAATATATTCCTTAAGAAGCTCACTTAAGTTATAAATAGCTTCATCCCAATTTTCCAAACTTGCATCTTGACGATTTAGAGGTGCAGAAACAGTGTGTTGCAGTATTTGAGATAAATTTCCAGTTGATCCTGCTTTGTAATACATCTCAGCCAGAATTTTTAATAGCAAAAAATTGCTGGCTTTGAACTTATCAACCCACAGTGGAGGATCTCCAACCCAAAGATTATTGTTCCCAACAGCATCAAGTGAAGTGGTTAAATTCCCATTAGCCTCAATTCCTATGAATTCATGCTGATTTTCCGAAGTAACTGAGGCAGCATTAGAATAGACCCTTCTGTGAGCTGGAATCAGCTCAAGTAAGTCGGCTCTTAATTCATCAGGCAATTGCTGCAACACTGAGGTATCTATTTGACTGAGAGATGAAGGCATTATATCAATTTTATTAAGACGCAAATTGGGAATGGCCTCAATGTAGAATTCCGCTCTTGAAACATGCTCCGGTTTCCTTTCTTCAATGGTACACTGCTCAACCTTGCAAAACGTTATACACATTAGGCAATCATAAGATACATGAGTAATAATGTAACATACATGTAGATGAAAACAGTACTAAACAAAAGCAATAAAATAAGAGATGGATTATTGAATGGATATGTTTTGAACTTAGCCAACTACTTGATTTGCACTCCAAGTTCCAACATGTACCTCTTCTGAAATGATAATTAGCAATCCTTAATACTCCTTGAGAATTATCTTCAATATCACATTAGTATCATAATCCAGAACCTATTTGATATTCAATTACATTTCATAGTATTACAAACATGTAACCCATCTATGCAGACAAGATATTTTAACCAGAAAGCCCTGTAACCTAATGCAATATTATTCAACCAACTAATGAAATGAATTGCAAAAAGATAAAACCAAATGAAAATAGTTTTCCATTATAATCACCTTGGTTTTAACAGAAACAAATCAAATTAAAAAAATAAAGAAAAACATAAACAGAACCCCAATTGAGAAGATGCCGTCCTATGTTGGTGCTGAAAATTAGACCAACTTTTCCACAAGATGCCTATAAAAGGTCGCCACCCTCCAATTAAATCATTCCTCTCCGTTTGCTCCAAAAATTATTCTTGTCAAAATCCTTGCAGGAATCCAAATTGGCTTAAGTTTTCAAAAGTTATCATGGGGGCACCATCAATTCCCTCCCTTGTGCAGGCCCGCTCCATCACCTTTGGCCAAGCTTGTGTCTCACCTAAAACCCTGTTCATTAGCCCTTCTAATAATCACTGCTACAATGCACTCACACACCACCTCATACCACAGTCACAATGTCATTATTGGCAAAAACATTAAGCCTTCCCACTCAGATATATCTTGATCATTGATCCAATTCCAGCATCAAAACGCCCTACCTCCTTTTTGTCATTTTCCTTACCTTCTTTCTTTTCTTTGTTAGACTGTAGCTTTCGAATAACAGAATAAGCAAAGCTTTAAAAGAAAAATGGAAATCTGAGTATGCCATATAAAAGTTCCTTTTTTTTTATTTAAAAAATAAATATTCTTAGTAATCATTTCTAAGTCACTTATGTTACCTCTTCCACAATAAATGAACAAAAGAAACCATTCTTCAACAGGAAATGCCATTTTTAAGTATTCTCAAATTGATAGGAAAAATGGTGATTATGGAGGAAGATTCCGTATCAAAATTTAAACCGAGGATTGACTACAGCTATAACACAATGCTCCCATCAATCTGTAGGGAAAACATATTGTGGGAGCAACATAGCACTTAAGAAGCAAAGGAGAAACAACAATATTAATAATGAAAGATACCTTTATTTCTTCTGGTACTTCAGTAAATGGGACCACCTCAGAATGGAGAGACTCCTTTCCCTTGTTCTTAGCACCTTAATGAAAAATATTTAAAAAATAATAATAATAATAATAACGTGATATGAGCAACTGAAAACAATTAATCATAACCACATTGTCTAGAATCCAGATAACAACTGATCACCTTCGTGTTCATGCACAGAATTCCACGCCGAATTGATGGTATTTTCACCATGACCTTTCTTTTTAGCAATAAAATCAGTCAACTTCCTATCATAAACTTCGTTCAATTCTGAAAGAAGTTCTGGAGGAAGATTTTCAAGCACTCCCAAATCAAGATGGCATAAAGGTGGCAGAGCCAAAACCTGGTTTGAATATCCTTGTCTATTGGATAGATTTTGGTCCATTTGAATAGAATTCTCAATTGCATTTATGGACATACGACCTGAAGTCCCACCAGTCTGCCCCACAGAATCTGACAACAAAATCATTAAGAGAAGTTGGAAAATTTCAATTCATCGTTACCTAAATAAACAACAATAAGAATGTTAAATGCGAACATGACTGAAGAAATGCAAATAATCAAATAACATAATTGTGAAGTAGTGTCATCTCTAAGTGTGGCCTTCTTTTCCCTAAAGCTGAAGATAGCTTCCCGATGCACCATTTTGAAGTTTCAAATATTCTTTGAACTCATTTTATCTTAAAATTTATTTAAACCTAGATTGGTTAGCATGTTAAGGGCTTTCAAAGAAAAATATTTAAACAAAAAAGCTTTCACTTCAATAACAAAACTCCCAGAGCATATAAATAATATCAGCCCCAAGTCAATATATGATAAAATTACATAAGAGAAGCAGCACGCATCAGAAATAGCCCATGCTTTTGATAAACTAAACCATGCATGTGCCCAGCATAAATCTGATCCACATATTTGATATCATAATTAAATCGACCTGCCATGCAAAATTTAAGTATAACTATCTTTATATCAGCTTGATACAATCATAAAAGGCACCACCAGGATTTCTGCTAAGAGCTTAATGGAAGAAGATTTGGTCCCTCTCACTGGTGCTGCTGAAAATGTTAGGCAATTCATTTGTTACTATGCGTAGGACATGCTTTTTCTCCTTTCAGATTTATGTTTGCATTAAAGGGTTTTAATTTTTTTCTAATGCTTTAACAATAATTTTCAAGAATAACAAATGAATTAAACAAAAGACAAAGGCCAACAACTCAAAAGAGAACAACTTCACAACTCAAAAGAGAACAGCTTCACAGCTCAAAAGAGAACAGCTTCCCCAACTCAAATGGATTAAGTAGGGGTGAGCATTCAGGCATTAGCCAATCAATGCAAACCAACCCACTCAGCATTTATTCATTAAAGAAAAACACAACTCTTTAAATTCTCAAATACAATGTCCACAAAGACAATCAAAATTGAACTTTATCCTGCAATAGTCCTGTCTCCTCTCAGTAAAAGTCACAAAAGCTCTACTTCTTTCCAACCAAAAGACCCCAATAATAACATCAAAATACAATTCCACAAATCACTAGCTAAATATCATCAAGACAAAGGTCTGGACAGTTAAAATTAGTTATTGAATGACTACGCTTGTACTTTGGCTGAGATACTTGCTAGCAAAATATACTTCTCCAAATAAACAATTCCCCATTCCACATATGAGCCATCCGCTCATTTCTTAAAATCTCAACCAGAGAAAGAATAAAATAGAACATACTCTTAAAAACTATAATACTACATGTTATTCAATCTTTTCATTCATCATTAAATTTGACAGAGACAAAGTTTAGCTTGTAAAGCATTAAGCAGGTAGATAAGCAGTTTAAAGATCCCATAGAAAGTTGTCAAGTACATACAATTCACAGAATATTATTTCATATTACCTATATCAGCCCTCACTTTGCTCACACCACTAACGTTACATTGCTCTTCTGTACCAGCTGTAGAAGACGTGAGCCATGATTTCAAAGTATGTCTGTCAGCCCCTTCAAGCAACAAAGATAAAAAACAATTTTAAAACAAGAAATAAATTGTAAAAACAATAATCAGTGAAAAATTAAGAAATGTGTACAAAACACACTGGCAATAGACACTGATAAAGTTTTAAAGCAACTCAATCAAAGATAGGGGAATAGACAGAGTAGTGCTGCTGAGTATAATTCAGAACAATACAACACATACCTAATTTACAAATGTCAGCACTTTCAAGTTTAGACACTTGCAAGCCCACACCTCGGATATCCTTGACATCTGTGTAAAGTCAATCAAAATATTAACTAATAGTTATCTCATAGATCACACCAAAAAACTTTACGGGTTCAACCCCAATAAACTGATTTTGGAAGAACATTTTGCCAATATCAAGAGATAAAACAATGGAATGGAAAGCAGTCCGCAGAGCCCATTGTAACTTCTGTTAGTAAGGCTGTAATTGATCAGTTTCCTATTTGTGGGACATTCGGTCAACTACTGACAGTTTCCTATTTTTTTGTAGATAATATTTAGTTCCGGGTTTTTAGTCATTGTGATTATCCTTGATTACGAAGGAAATCACTCCTTTATTATCGGTTATCTATACGTCAACAACTATTGTGTATATATTAGTATAAGGTTATACATTTATTTTCAGCTTTAGAGATATACACATAAAACTTAAACCTTGTCTTTCTTCAACCATAAATACAAAGTTGACAATTAATTTAATGAACTCAAAAATTAGAACATCAAAAGATTACAAAAAAATTGAGAGTTTAAAATCATCTCAACTACTTTCCAAACCAGTCATCAACCTAAACATACATCAGACATAAGGTATGATCATACATGATTTTAAACAGAAGAATCGAATTTAAACAATATTTAATTGATTTTACATTCCTTTCATCCTTTTAATTTTTCCTCTTTCTCCAAGACAAAGAGAACATAAAAAAAAGTAAAAGAATAGAAACTTGGAACAGCTATCCTCCATATGCCAAATCTAAATTCCAAGCATGTCCGTCATAAAATATTCACGAACAAAATTTGATACATAACTACCATCATTTCACTTATACCACAACCCACTTCACCACAACCAGCACTGCTTGGTTGTATCAATCAAAAATTAATTCCTAGTCTAACATGCTCTGAATCACTTGTATTAAAAATTATGATGCAAGGATTTATTTTTAATGTATTAAAAAAAAAAATCGAAAAGGCAAATAAAATAATACCCAGAGGCCGCAGACAATCTACAGTCTTATGCAAGATTCCCTCTGTTTTTCCGTAGGTGGAGACAGGTTAAACCCAATTTATTATCATACCTTTAACATTCCAACAGGTAACAAAAATAAAATTATACATTGATACATATTAAGAAAAATTCTAAATTAGGATAGGCAAACTAACCTAAATGGAAAGACCCAAAGAGCTGCTTTGTTATTCTTTGGAGCACTTCCACATCATCAGTGGCAGCTGGAACCTATAGTAATTTAAGATTTTAATACTTTGAACCCCCAAGTACATAAGTAAATAGACTAAGAGCGCGAACTATGTTTGGCACACTACCGTCATGGAGTGGCTCAGGTTATCACAATCTCCACAGCCCATATACTTTGCAGGCTCATCAGCATCTTTTTTTCTCTTTTTTATCTAGAAGTGTCACAGAAAAGACATTTTCCAAATGTAGTTCAAACCACAACCCTATAATATTTATTAACATCTTGAATAAAAAAATCAAGAAGACTGACAAGACAATAGGAACCCAAATAACTTGAGTAAATAAATGAAGTGGAAAAGGCAATACCTTAAGAGTAAATGTGCGCCCTTGCGCTCCGCATCCCTGCAAGCGTAACGAAACCTCCTTGCAAAGGTTTAAGAGAAAATGTCTGGTCTGCAATAATCAATGCATCAAATTTTATTATTATTATTATTATTTCATAAAGAAGAAATATGAGACTAAGCATCTATGAGGTAATAGAATACCAACATCTTGCAAATCCCTAAACCTGACACCCCAATTCACTTCTGCACCAATAGACTTGCTTTCCTGCGGTAGAAATCAACTGTCAACAATGTCAAATGACATTCAATAACATTTGTGTGAAAGCCATTTATCATTAGTTAAGTCATTTCCTATCAACTTAAACTTTAAAGTTTGTTGATTATTAATATAGTATCTAAGCTTGGTTTGTCCCAAGAGTCCTACATTTAAATCCCCTCACATGCAATTTGTTTACGTACTTATTTAGTAATTTGCATCAGTATTTGGACTCCATCCACATGCCAAGCTCATCGGTTTAGCATGCTAACATGTAAGGGGGTATGTTAAAGAGTGTTGTATCATTAGTCAGGTACTTTCCCATTTGCTTACGGTTTTAGGTTTGTTGGTTGTTAAGAATAAATGTTCACAATGGGTATAAAAACCATACATAATAAGAAAATGACAATATATATATATATATATATATATTATATAAGAATTGAGATGTATTATTATTCACCAAGATACATGAATTTATAATATTACATGAATTTATAATATTAGGCCTAAAAGAGAAAAAATAGATAATAATTTTACAATAATTAATCAACCAATCACCTAGCTGATTATATCAATCTATGGCTAACTGATAATTTAATTGTAGCTGATCGACAACTTAATTGTGTCTTACTAATAGCGAGATTTTTAACAATAAGAAAGGAAGGCCGGTCCAAAAAAGAAGATCAAATTTAAATTTAACCACCCAATTGTTGGATCCTTAAATGAAATTAAAAAAAAAAAGTAACTTCTTAGTGATAAAGAGCTAGTGTTAAATTTAAAAAATAAAGGGTTAGAAAACATTACTTTTTTAATAAACTTGTCTCTTTGGGCTAATTAGATCCCTAAATTATTAAAAATGACTCAATTAGATCCCGTTGACTTAAATTTTGATAATCAACTATTAAAAAACCAGTAGAAAGATAATTTTACCCTTGATCTTTAATTAAATCAACAAAATTATGTTTTTACCATCAAAATGCACCAAAAATAAAATGAAGGTTAAATAAATAAATAAGATAATATGAAAAAATCTAAACTATAAAAAATTAAAAAGTAATAAAAATTAGTTATTTTATTTAATAAAAAAATTAAAAAAGGTAAAACAAATACACACATCTTCATAAAATTCTAAACGATAAAAAGTTTCAAAAAAATAAATATTATTTAGTAATAAGACGTCTCATTTAAAGACTAAAAACAGTTACATGTTGCCTTGTTTATATGACAAGTAATTTTTTTTTAACTATTTTTACAAAAAAATTAATTTTAAATTTTTTTACATTTTAGATTATCGTCATTTATTTTATTTTTTAAAGTATTTTGAGAGTAAAATCATAATTTTGTAAGTAAAGTTCAAGGGCAAAATTTGTCATTTTTGCTATTTTATAATTGTTGACTATCAAAATTTTGGTCTTAGGAACCTAATTGGCTATTTTTAATAATTAAGGGATCCAATTAGCCAAAAAAGTTAGTTTAGTAAAAAAAATGATTTTTCCAAAAGTTAGGGACCACCAAAAATAAAACATGGTCACCCAATAAACAAAGGATTGCCAAGCATTAACATCCTTTTCCTAACCTGAATCACCCCAACCAGCCGATTATCAACTCCTCTACTATAATTCCACAACATCTCACCAGTTTTCATTCCATAATCCTTTTGAAGAGATTCCTGCACATGCCAAAAGATATATACACACTTAAAATACTCCGAAACTTGCTTATGTTAGCAGCTAAAATTTCTCCAAACCATTTCTCCACTAATTCATCGATCCCAATTATGAAGCATATCAATAAAACTCAAATATTACTTTCTGCATCCAAAGTCATTATTGTTGAGCACGCTATTGCAAAAATGCAAACTAAGATATAACGTATAAGCAATGTTCCATGAGAAGATTGCACATCATCGATAGCCTAAACAAGGAAAAAGATTCCATGTCCATGACGTCCAAATATTGTTAACAGATTTGATATGTTTGTTTAAACTGGACATCATCCACAGCATGACTGCCAAGCTATTATCAAGTATGGACAAATATCATACTGAAGACAATGTATATCCTAATTTAAAAAAATAAAATAAAAAATAGTAATAATAATAATAACCTAATATGAAAGCTTTGTTGTCACAAATTCTACTATTGTATCAAAGCAAAGGTGGAAGCAAGCTTTGGCAAAGCAAAAGTGAGAGTAGATTTTCTTAAAAGTAAGACTTTGAAAGATAAGTAAGACAATGGCTCTTCCATTATCAATTGTTTCTCTCTTAGGCACCTTGATTGCTCGGACAGTCTATTTAATTTAAATTTTTCAGCTTCTAACAATAGAAACCTCCAGAAAAAACAGAAAGACAAAACAAAATTATCAAAATCATTATTGATTATACAATTGCTTTTCTGCAGTATGTATCAAATTTTAGTTCCAATTTCCTCACCATTCTTTTAAACAATTCATCTTTAATATTCTAAGGTGATTGAATAGCCATCCTTCTTCCTTATTGCTTAGTTGATTTCTAACAAAATTATTCCAATTCTGAACTATTAGATCTAAATAATTTATTAATAATAAAAACTACTTATCCAAACTTTATAATATAAATGATTTTCAAAACATTTTTTGCATTTAGAAACAATAACAACCATTTCATCAATGATAGAAGAAAATCAACTCTCAAATGGAAATATAAGATTACCTTCGAAATCACACGTAACTGACCACAAGTCCAAACATTTTGCTTCTTCAACTTCTCCTCTAAAACATGACCTATTCCTGGAAGTGCGTTAATTGGAAGTTGATGCAGATACTCATCCACCTACAAAGCCAAACTCTTTAGTCCACCAGATGACATTCACAGAGAATTGCTAACTTGCATTAACATATTGGAGGACAGACTGACAAAAAAATATCACAATTAAGAGAGTGAACTTTGTGATATATGACAAAGAGTAGTGGAATATCTGAGCTATCATTACAGCCCACACAATTCAAAATGATTAAACAAATATTCAGAACTTTTTTTTTTATACGAAACAGAAAAAAATTTATTAACAGAAAAAAGTGAACAAGACATCCACAACTAAAAAAGTTTTAAGGATTTTGTTTGTATAGGCTTCAGAACTAATTTAAAAACTAACTCTTCAGAAAAGTGTTACAACGTTGCATACAATTTTAATTTTATAAATTTTCTTGCAAAGTATGGCATGGTATGTTCTTATAAGAACATGAGCAATTGCATTTGCCAGGGTAAAGCATAATTTATGGCATCATGAGAGAATAAAATCTCCATAGTGCATCACTAAACTCTCCTGAATAATATTAAACTAGTATAAATTTAGAGGAAGTGGTGGTTCCGATTTTATACCAGGAATACAACCATGTTCATTATATCCAATCTCAACAACTCAATAGATTATTAAGGGGACCTGAAATTAAAAATAATTTGGAAAGAACATTCAAGGCATATCTACACTACGTAAACATCATGAGCTTCGGCAACACTTTCATTAAAAATAATAAGACTCCACCGGAAGTCCATTAAAGGCAAGTTAAAGTAAACTTTATAAAATGAAAATTCAGCTCAGTCAAATAACAAGCATCAAGGCCATCTAAGCCAAAAGGTGTTTTAAGGATCTTCATGTTGAAGACAAGTAATAAAAACTGTCCTTATCTAGTGTGCATGATTATTGAACACAATGCAGTGGTCAAAAGGCATCCTTCAGCCACAATTCAGTTCTGAATCCCCTGATATTGAGAGAAAAGGGACAGCAAGAGAGAAAGAGAGTGATACTCTTGACAACATACTATTATGTCTAGCAATACTCTATTCCACAAAATACAAGTTACGTGTGAGAAAGTTTTAAAAAATAATTATAATAGTCTTCCCAGTAATCTATCTAATATTACATCTGAAGGGCTGTATCAATAATGAAAAGAAAATAACATAAATAAACATAAACTATCAAATAATTTCAATATTTTAGCCTCCAACAGCTTCTGTGTATGATCAAAAAGGAAAAGGAAATAACAAATGAAGCCAAGAAAAGCAATGAAAACTGACTGGCAACATTGCATCAAGCTGTTAAGATCCATGACATGCAAATTTAAAGTTATATTCAAAAACAAAAAAGCAGCATTCTTTAGACATACCCTCTCTGGAGGGATGTAACATTGGCCATCTGGTTTGGCTGACCTAGTGGCAAGGCGAGCCATGAGCATATTCCCAGCTATCCCAGCACTTGCAGTGCATCCCGTTGTTTCAAAAATCTCTTTTCTTATTTTTGTAGCTAGAAGCTGTGGATCTTCCCCTTCTAAGTATCCAACATCTAAGAATGCTTCATCACAGCTAACTGCCTGTATTCAACAGAGCTTCAACATGGCAAGAAAACAGTAGGGGTAAAAACAGGCATACAAAAATATATCTCCATGGGCAGACCTGAACTTTCTTGCAGTGCTTATGCAGGATGTTATACAACTGATCAGCCACCTGCACAGTTCTCAACAGAACATTAAGTTTCAGAAAACCCACTCAATAGACAATGTGATCCATCCTTCCACCTTCACAATTTGAACTGAATGTTTAAAAGCATTAATTACCTCCTCATATGCCTCAAAGTTGTATGGGAAAATGACAAGGTGGGGACAAAGAGCCTTAGCACCTCTAACAAACATTCCAGCCCTAACTCCTAAGGAATAAGAATAATTATCAATTGTATCAGGAACAGAAATCATTCATCAAAAGTGATGAGTAAATTGAAACAGAAATACTTAGCTTAAAACTAACCATAAGCTCGGGCAGGATAGTTTGCAGATGAGATCTCAGCAGTTCCTTTTGGATTGTCTGAATGACATACAGCTACAGGCTTATCATGTAATTCAGGATGGCTCCTGATGATAACTGAGACAAAAAAACAGTCCTGGAGCAGTATGCTGGGGTCAATGCTCAAAGATAAATCCGGACAATAAAAATGCTAACATCTATCTATACCATGCAAGAACTTCTACCTAAATAAATCAATAATAATTGTTGAAGTTCACATCAACAGGAGCAGGCACAAGAAATAAGATGTACATAAGTCATATTCAACAGCACATAATAAGGAGATTACCATATCAACATGGATGATGGCAGTCCTCTGAGCATCTGAAGAATCTTTCAGGCTAGAACTCGAGCCCTGCAACCCACTACAGCTGGGAAAACGTTTGCGATACCTATTTCTCCAGGTTCCTATGAAGTGCAGCCTTGAACTCTGTAAAAACCAAAATTCACTTAGAAATAAATGTATTAAATAAGAGCACACTGTGGTCAAACGAAAACCATCTGATATGAAAAATTCATCAAAAAAATAGAGCGACCCAGAAGGAGAAGGATTACACCTGGAAGATTAAATTTAACAGCATATAAAATTTGTACGACTAGCAGTAAGTCACGCAGAAGTATACAGTTCAAAATATAAGCAATGTAAACAAGCATAAGCAACATATTTGGGAAACATCAAATGTGGCAGGCATTTACTCAATCAGTAATATTCAAATGAAAAGCTATATAAAATTGGGATTAATTGTAATTGCATCCTTTTGTGTTAAACTGCAGTTCTTTTGGATTTTGTAGAGCACATGGTAATCAAGTCATTTTTATAACATAATAGTCTTCGAATGTCTTCCGATTTTACTCAAAGCACAGTAGTGCAGAGACAAGTTGAAAACAGATTGATATAGGAAGAAAATATGTTGAAATGTCATTGTAATTGGCGTCAGAACAGAGAAAAGGGTTCAAATTTCGCAAAAAAAGGAGGACAAAAATGTGAATGTGATTGGCGGTGGATTAATTTATATACTAGTTTTGAGGTGAAGAAGAACCAGTGTCAACCTTTATAACAGAAAGGATCATTTTCAGATGCCATGGAGTTCTTTTAAAAAAAAAATGCAAGATTGATATTTAGCAGTCAATGTTGACCAAATGCCTTCACAATCAAACATTATTTCCTCATTCTCCTCTTTACAAAGTCAAAAACCCCGATCCTTGGCATAAAATAAATAAGATGTATAGAGATCTACAACCCTCAAAAGAATTTATTACACAATAAATCTGATGGTAGATCTTTATTTCCTGTCATACCAAAACATAATTGATAATTACTCCTAAACAATCATTTCCCACAATCCACTTACAGAAATATTAGATGTTCCCATGCTTAACTATCTCTTTTTTTTTTCTTTTAAAATGTTTTGACTGTTTCTCAATTTGTGTGTGTCATCCTAGTGCAGGGTCATGATAATATTTTCTATATCATTCCAATTCTATCAAATGTCTCCAAAGAGTCCCCGTGGGCAACTATTTAAACACATTAGGTATGTAAACTCAACAAAACATATAAATGGTTAAAGGAAACCTATGAAGCACAGTAATTTAAGGAAAACAAACATGGCAATAAAAGCATGAACATGAACTCATTTCCAGAACATCACCTTGAAATAGTTTTCCACAAAATTGGGATCCCCAAGAGTTGAATGAGGCTTTGTAGAATTCCCAACAGCTGTTGAACTTCTCAATTCAAGATTTTTATCATCAAAGGAGTAACTAGTAACTGAAGCGGAGGGTTGAAGGGGACACGACTGAAATTCATCTTTTACATTGCTTTCATTTTCTGTATGAGAACTATTTGGTTCTGCCATGTTAACTTCACAAGATTTTACAGTGCCACTACTTGGCTGCTCAATCATTGTTTTGCCATTGTCATCTTCCAGCAGGACTTGAGTTTCTCCTTTAAACTGCCTTTCATGTCTGACAGACTCATCGAGTTCAGATAAATCAGTGCTTTTTAATGTGTAGTCATTCAAAAATGAGTCATCAATTTCAGATGTTGCCTGATCAATTCCAGGAACAGCAGTGTCCTCAGAGATTCGGCTACTTCTCAGAGCAAAGAAGTCTGACAACTTTGGTTGATTATTAGCAAGTTGATCGAGTTGGTAAGGAACCCCTGACAATGGCAATAAAACATTGAAAGCAATTTCAAAGGAGAAGATTAAAAAATCACATCAAGAAAAAGTTAATTTGTCAAAGTCTTTTCCTATTGAAATGTTTGACATGCCAGACACTTTTATAAATATCCAGATATCTCCCAACCTCTCTCTCTTCATCAGGCCCTAGATTGATATTACACTGCGCTACATAATCTCAGTAGTCAAAAACTCATAAGCCACTTTGCGAACACATACACACATAGATGAGCCCAATGGGAACTGAACACATGGCCTCTTGGTTAAAGAGGAGACCTTTTACCATTCACCCTTCCTTTGAGTTGACATGTCTGACAACTCGACGACACACATGTCAAAATTTTGATAGGAAATTGTCAGTCACAATAAACAGAATGCATAAACTTACAACTCAAAAGTTTGTTAGCAGCAACAGAATCCAAAATCCATGCCGGTTTCACAACGGGGAGGCCAGCACTAAAGGACCTAAACAAAAACAAAACAACAGCTTAGGTATCAAATCCATATAATAAAACGAACAATTTTACCAGCTTGGTACAAGTAACCTGATCCCAAGGATATTAACCTTAGATTCTTGATTTTACTATTTGGAAGATTGCTGCATATGATATGGGTAACTCGATGCCTCGAAAAGTAATTCTCAAACCGTCCACCATTCTTCAACATATAGCCTCGCAATTCCTAAAGCAACAAATTCTCATCAAATCAATGTCTACAACAAGTACCTTATGCGACAAACCATCCCAGATTATCAACAAAATTGAAAAAAATCCAAATCGAAGTTCTATAGTTTCCACCATCCAAACAAACAATAAAACCAACTCAGAAAAATAAATGGAAAAACAAAATAGTCTAATCAATAACTCCACATAGTGTATACATACCATAAATACTACCTTTACTTTTCTACTTTTACTATAACTCAACGAATAACCCGATAAAGGAACTATACCTGACTGGAAGGTACTGTGAAACCATCGACGAAGATAGAAACCCCATAAAATATAGGCCTCCCAGAAGCTGTAGAAGCACTATGTGAAGAACCCGAAGCTTCTGCGTCAAACTGGTTTTGAAGCTTTCTATTCTTTTCGACCATATAGCTACACTCAAACAACGAAAAACCAATCAATATGCAATAAATTCAATATAATCCTAATTGAAATTGTTCATTGTAATAATTCAACAGAAACAGAAATCAGAGACAATTAAATCCAAATTGAGATAGAAAATTAAACAGAAGAGAGAGGGAGGACCTGCCGAAATCGGAGAAAGGAGATTTGCGAAAGGAGGAGCGAGAAGAGGGGAGAGAGTTGGAACCCCAAGCCACGCCTAGGGTTTTCTGGTTAGGTTTCTTCTTCTTATTTTGATCATTTTTATTGCTATTGCTATTTGAATTGTTGGAATTGAGGCTTCGCTTCAATTTCTGGCCTGAATTCGCCGAGCGAGACGAATCGAAACTCATTTTTTTTCTTTTCCGTTGGAGAAAAAGAGTGGCGAGCAAGCAAGTGAACTTATGTTTTAAATGAAGCGGCAAAAATTGGTTTGCTTTTATAGCAGAGAAGGGTCAATCGGGTCCGTTTCGCAGCCGGGTATCTGACTTTTGACTTTTTTATACCAAAATGGATTTCGGGTATGGATAAGTGTTTTTTAAATTTTTACGGAAATTGTCAAAATGCCCATAAAAATGTAAAAATTTATTTTTACCCGAAAATAATGTTATTCACTTTTAACCGTTAACAAGACTTCAATCATTTTGGTTCTTTTACCTGAGTGAATATTTTACTAGCTATGTTTCCATCTATATGAAATATTTTCAAGTAAAAATATTTCCATGCGAAAGCAACTACTAAGAAAAAAGGGAATACGATCATGAAGCTTATAAGAGACAATAGTGTAGTAGCTAAATCAGCAAAACAAATATCTTACACAGTCTATAAGTACTTTAATGACCTCTATTGCTCCTCTACTCCCTCTCCTCAGAAGGTAGAAGCAGCTTGTGTCCATATTGAGTCCAAGCTATTGGAAGAGATGAAAAGGGATTTACTGAAATCGTTTATAGTCAAGGATGTTAAACGGGCTGTTTTCAATTTGGGCCCCAACAAAACTCCAAGTCTGGATGGATTCCATCTCATCTTCTTTTAGAAAATGTGGCAGGTGGTGGGGGTAGATGTTTCGAATACCTATCTCGATATCCTAAATGGGAGATGTTCAATCAAGGAGTTCAATAGCACTAATGTAGTTTTAATCCCCGAGAAGAAGAATGTGATGTATCTGGAGGATTTTAGACCTACTGTCTTGGCCAATGTTATCTACAAGATTATGACAAAATACCTATCCAACAAGTTGAAACCACTTCTGTCTCACTTGATTGCTAAGAATCAATCCACCTTTGTCTCTGAGAGGTAAATCTTTGACAATGTTATAACTTCGTTCAAACTACTTCACTCCATAAATCAGAGGAAACAGGGCAATAATAGCTTGATGGCAATTAAACTAGACTTAAGTAAAGCATATGATAGAGTCGAGTGGAGTTTTCTAAGGACAATTCTTACTAAAATGGAGTTCCCGACTGTGTGGATTAATAAAGTGATGGATTGTGTGTCTATTGCTTAAATGTCTTTTACTCTTAATGGTAGGCAGATGGGAAGTATCTCTTCATCCATTGGAATTCGGCAGGGGTGTCCTCTGTCACCCTACCTATTTTTAATTTGTGTTGAAGCTCTTTCTAGTGTCTTTCGGAAGGTTGAGAATAAGGGTAAGGGTTTTAGAATGAAATGTACGAGAAGGTCCCCGATGGTGAGCCATTTGTTTTTCGCTGACGATTCTATCTTGTTTTGTAAGGCCTCGTAGGCCAACTACCTTAAAGTAAGAGAAATTTTAGGATTGTACAGGAAAGTTAGGGCAACAAGTCAACTTTGAAAAATCATCTGTGACCTTTAATTCAAACATTTCTCCTACTACAAAGAAGAGTGTGCTTTTGATTCTTGGGGTGGATGTGGGTAGCTCTCATGACAAATATTTGGGTTACCCGACTATGGTGGGACGTAATAAAATTAGAACATTTTTCTCTATTAAAAATCGAGTATGGTATAGGCTTAATGGTTGGAAAAGCTCCCTATTCTCTCAAGGGGGCAATGAGATATTGATTAAGCTTGTCTCCCAAGCCATCTCTACCTTTATCATGAGCGTTTTTCAGATCTCTAAGAATCTTTGTCAAGATTAGATGCTATAACTTCCAAATTCTGGTAAGGGGTCAAAGATGGTAAGAGGAAGATCAGCTGGGTTAGTTGGAATCACATATGCCTCCCTAAGGCCAAAGAGGGTCTAAGATTCAGAGATTTAGTCTTGTTTAATAGAGTTTTATTGATTAAACAAGCCTGGAAGGTTCTAACAGACCACCTTAACTCACTAGTGGCTAGGATTTTTAAAGCAAAGTATTTCCCTTATTCTGATTTTTCGCATATCCCTTGTAAGTCAGGCATCTCTCATATTCGGAAGTATTCTTTGGGGGAGAGGTTTGATATTAAAGAGGATTTGATCGCAAATGGGTAATGGCTTCAGGATTAAAGTTTTTGGGGATCCTTAAATCCCAATACCCACTTCCTTCGAGCTAGTTTCCCCCAGTAAGGACGATAACCTTTTGGTGGCCGAGTTGATTGACCAAAACTCCAGATTGTGGAGTGTGAATAAGACACGAAAGTTCTGTCTTCCAGTAGACTAGGATAGTATTCTATCAATCCCTTTAACTATAAAAGTGTAGAGAATAGATGGAAGTGGCATTATGATAAGAAGGGACACTATTCAGTTAAAAGCAGTTATAGAGTATAGACCTTTGCTGCTCCCAGGGCCTCATTTTCTAATTTTTCTTCCTCTCACAAATGGTAGATGTCCCTGTGGAACTTACCTTACCTCTGAAAGTTAAGCATTTTGTTTGGAGGGTTTGTCATGATAAGTTACCGGTGAAAATTAATCTGTTCAGGAGGAAAACTTTTGTGGATGTGAATTGCCCGATGTGTGATCTAGAGGCAGAATTCAATCTCCATGCTTTTCTCCAGTGCTCTGCCATCTCTCAAATTTGGACTTGTACTGGTATTGATATTGATTGCTTTGACATCATATTGTCTTCTTGTCGGGATCTTTTTGTGAGTCTTTTGACTTTCAACTTTAGTGATTTTTTGTCCAATGTGTATATGCTTTTGTGGGGGATTTGGCATAACAGAAACACTAAGCTTTTTAGTGGGCTAGTAAGGAATCATAAAGCAGTGGTGAGCTAGGCTTTCGGCTTCTTAAAAGAATTCCTTAAAGCAAAAGTGGTGTCTTCAGCTTCTTTTAAGACTCAGAACCCTCATTCTCTCCAGTATTAGTGTCCTCTTATCTCTGGTCAGTTGAAACTCAATATTGATACCTCTATCAAGGTGAATATAGATGGCATTGGCATTGGGGCTGTGATCCGAGACCATAATGGTAATGTTGTAAGAGCTCTTTCCAAGTTTTTTTTGGGAAATTTCTTTCTTGAAATGGGCGAGTGTTTAGCCCTCCGTGAAAGTTTATTTTTGGCTAAAGCTAGCAACCTATTTGTCCATAATATTGAAGTTGATGCTAGGAATGTGGCTGATGAAGTCAATTCTAGTGGTGTCTCTTTACGTGATGTTAGTTTGATTGTGAATGATATTATGGTTTTATGTAAGGAGGTAGGCGTTGTTAAGTGTCTTGTCATTTCTCGTAATGGAAATCACTTGACTCATAGGTTTGCCTCCAATGTTATATCCTTTAAGCAGGAGAGTCACTAAGCTGATACCAGTGCGTCATGTTTGTTCCTTCTGGTCTGTATTTTTTAGGGTTTTTGTGAATGATTATAGTTTTACTTCAAATATATATATATTTCAAATACAATATTGCAACAGGTGAGTGTTTTTGGGTTCAGATTGGATTGAAAATCTCTCAGCCCAACGTAGGTTAGGTCGAAAATTTTTTAACCCAACTCAACCTAATAATGGTTAAGTCGAAGTAATCAAATTGGATTTAATCCATCACAAAGGCACAAAAAATTTAATTGATAACTTTTATAGTATTAGCAATTCGATTACAAATAAAGAATCAATTATTGGAAGTAAAAGATGTAATCCACCGTAAAAGTTGTTATTATTCCTCACTCTTGTAAGTATTCTTCTAAAGAGATGAGAAAATCTTAGATTTAAAACTAGAGACGAGTGTTTATTGGGTTGTATTAGGATTCCATACCATTTTTTTTTTAAAGATTTAACCCAATCCAACCCGATAAAAAGTTATCGGATTGAGTTGGATTCATCGGATTGAATTTGACAAGTTCCCACCCTTTGCAAAGGAAATACTTTCAAAGGGCTATTAATCTCAATTCTTGACAAAAGGGATAAATTCACTTTTAACTCCAAAAAAAAAAAAAAAAATTCACTTTAATCCAAAAAATAAAAGTTAATTATTTTTAACTTCAAATGAAACTTTGATCACTTCTAGCCTTTTTCAGTTTTTCATCTCCTCACAGTATGATACATGCAATATTGCACATGTAATATTTTCACTTACATAAATCATTTTTAAATAAATAAACATTTAAAGAGAAAAATAAATTATATTATTTCACTGATTCATCTCATCACAACAATTATGAAACAATCTTATAAAAAAAATTTTCCTCAACAAGGCAGTTGCAAAGTTCTCTTACTATGGTACTACTTGTTCTACTGAGCTGAATGAATGTTCATATTCCTCATGTTTCTTTCAATCCATTAAAATTGAATTGTGCCTGTTTTGGAAGATATATTCAGTAGCATTATTAGTATTACTTCTATCTGTTTATGATCATATTTCAACACATTTAATCTCCAATTGTCATCCTCCTACTAAAACCATTTTTTTCTTTTTTCTTTTTTTTTTTAACATCTTTCATGAAATTTGATTGAAATTTCCTTGAAAACAGGTTCAGTCAAGTTAATTAACTTTGTAAGTGATTATATACAGTACGTGTATGAGAGCTTAGACATTGACAGCAGAAAATGAATCCAACTAGGTTGTCATTCATATAAATTATCACCAAGAAAGTTTTCCCCTCCATACTCTTGTGAATTGCGTAAAAGGCAAGATGATAAAATTAATACTTGGGTACATGAAAAACACCAACTGCCAAGTTATTAGTTATGCAGTACCACATTTATCCAATGACTCGATCAAAAATATATATATCAGATTATAATATTACAATTAAAAAAAAAAATTACATATCAATAACAATCTCTCTCTATTACTACTCCGATTCACCCGAAAATAAATAAACTGCCTTCAAAGGCACATTTTCATTTCCAAAACTTTCATCTAACTGAATCCTTCTATGAGTAGGACATCAAAAATTTCAGCACACATAAAAAGCGGTGGTTAAATTTCAAATCAATTCATCTAACCTGTTTTCATGATTTTACCACCACTGGCTTTACTCCCACTCTTTTGCCGCCGGCACCTTTTCTCCTATTTGTCTTCTGACTATTTCCACTCCTTTTGCGTTCTTTGTGCTCCTCCGCTTTTTCATGGGAATTCACCTCCTCAAACTTGATTGGTTTAATAATGATACCAGATTTCTTCTTCACCTGCATGAGATACATTCCAAGTGAGAAATTTGACAATGAATACTAAATAATTATCACAATTTTTCCTACGATAATCAGTATTCAGTTGATTGTAATAATGCACTGACATCTGGTTGATTAAGAGCTCCAACAGCCGTTGCTGGATTGAACTCGGGTCCAACAGGAACACGAATGCTCTGCTCGAAAACTTCTTTAGATGTGAAAGGGTAAGGCAGAGTTTTTGTATGTAATTTCTCAGCCTGTCAAATCCGAACACAAAACATCTGGTTAACCACGACAGAAGATAACAATGCAGAAAAATTACATAATATTTTAACTAAGAAAAATAACATGTGCTAACTGCCACCTCAATGTGTAACACAATTCTCTTAATAGGAATGTGTAACAAAATTAGAAAGGGTTACCAAAACATATAAATTTTCTCCAATACAATTAAGAAGCCAGTCTATAAACATTTATCATAAGTATGTAAGTTCAATCTTATGGACATGACAACCATAATATTTTTTATCGTATATTTAACCATCTTAATTCAGATTACCTAATCCGAAATAGTGGAAGTTGACATTTGAGCAACAGCTTTATTAATTTTGCTCAGTTCCAGTTGAAAACAATATAATCATGCTTTTGCTAGTTGGAGTGAGTCAATTAGATCTATTACCAGAAGAGGAAATCTTCATCCAGTATAATGAATGACATATATAGCTTTTTTGAGCGCATTATCAATAATATAATGATTAACCGCACCAACCTTTTTATCCAACTTCTCAGATATTATGACATGTTTGAGATGTGCATCCTTTCTCTTTTTAAGAGCCTCTTCCCTCTTCCTCTTTGCAATTTCATGCTCTTCTAGCATCCACGACGGGGCACCTTTCTTTTGCTGTACATGAGTCCATTGTCCCCAACCAGGGAGTAGATTAGGCTTTTCGGGCTCAGGATTCTCCTCATTCAGAATCGCTTGTTTGTCCTTATCAAAATCATCCTCCACATCATCCCCCGCAAAAGCAAGGCGAACAAGCTCTTCTTGCGAAGGAAGTTCATACGATGGTTTAGAACCAGCGGACAAAATTCCATCTACCATCTGCTCTTCACCATTGGTATCACTTTCCTCAGCCAGTTCCTTCAGTTTCAAAAGACCATAAATATGGAGAAGAAAAGAAAAGGAAGCAGCTAAACACATAGAAAATAGAGCAAAACAAATGATTCGAAAGTGATATATACCTCTTGATTCTGTAATACACGTTTACCAACCACTGTAGACTTCTTTACAGCAGCATCCACTTCGTTTCCGTTTTTCATCTGCACATTATACACACAATGATCAGTACCTAATACACTGGTTCTTCCATTTGCAAGAAACAATAGAAAACTTATTGAAGACAAGCAAACGAAACCTTTTTCCATGTGCCTGATGCAAAAATAGCAACATCATATGATGTCTTGGGCCCTGGATCTCTAACGACATCATCAAAACTCTACAAACCACAGAAAGATATTATTCCCATGCTTATACAGCAAATGAAATTAAACTGCATGGAAAATTTGAAGAGTGAGAAGACAGCTACCTTAAACACAGAATCCTGATGAACCTCAGCATCTTCATTGAGAAAAGCAGAATCAACATTAACATCCTCCTGCAAATTATTTGTCAATCCATTTCCAACATCTACATTTTCATCCATCTCATCTTCACTATCACTATGTCGATAATAATTATCTGTTTTCATCTTATTACTTGGTTCTTGTCCTGGAACATCTCTTTTAGCCGCACCAAAGACCCTTCTACCACTTGTAATGCCCACTTTGGCAGTTTCTTCCCCACCTGTATCCTCCAGCTCCTTCAATGATGATTCATACTCTTGAAGAGCAAGCTTAGCTTCTTCAACAGCTTCATCCTTTCTTTTTTTCAATCCACGCGCCTACACAAAAGAAAATTATCCAGGAACACAAAGAGTTAATAACCAAGTACAACTCAAGTGCAAATTGGTTTTTATACTTGGGAAAAATGGAGTGGATATTACCATGAAAGGTAAAGAAAGCACTCCAGAGGTAGGCACTTCATCATCTTCTTCTAATATTTTGAGTGTCTTCTCTTTTGCTTTTTCAAACTTTAATGCCTCATCCTGGTCAGAACCAGCAGAGTTTTCATCCTCCTCATCACTATCGTCACTCCCACTACTGCTGCTACTGTCCTTCATAGTGTTCATTTTTCTAGTCAAAAGGGCATGTTGGTGGAGCTGTTCAGCAATTGCTGCTCGAGTCCCTTCATCTTGGGCGTTCAGACCACGCTGCAAAATGCGCTTCGCCCACTTCGAACTGTTTTTGTGCTTTAAAGTCATACGTTCCTGCATCACATATAATAAAAACTAAATACAGATACGATAGCCATTATTTATTTTAAATATCACATAAGAGAAAACAATATTTCAGAAGAAAGGACATTGATAAAACTCATTGAAGATTGTTCCTATAAGTTAAAAAAAATCATTGAAGATCATCAATCACCTCTGCTCGTTTAAATTCTTGCTTTCTCGCCTCTTCTTTTACTGCTTCTGGATCCATTAGCATTTCCGCAGATGCTGATTTCAATCTATCTTTCTTCAACAAACGATGGTACGTTTTTGACTTAATCTTCTTGATGCGCTTTCTCTTTGTCTCATGACGGAAAAGAAGGCTGCGCATTTTAGCTATATGGTTCCGATCCTCCAGATATTCTTCAACAGAAATCTGCCAAGCATCATTATAAACAAGAAATTCTAAACAAATGTGCTTAATTCAGAAAATGAGCTTTGTGATTTGATGCAAATATGGACAAGCGTAATCTTGAAAATTAGGCTAATATTATATAAGAAAGGACAGCACCAACAGTACCAAGGAAACTGACAAACTCCAGAACACACACATATGATGAACAAGCAAGACTAAATAAGAACCCAGCTGACACTAGAGTTTAGTCTGGTTATGACACTTATGTTTCCATGATATCAGATTTCTAATCTTCATTCTAACATAAGAAATATCCTTTTCGTCATCAATCAGCATGCAGGAGCCAATTTGGTCATCAATGACAAGCGGACCATTGAATGCAATAAAAATAAAATGCAAGATAAGTATTATCTAAAAAGAAGTCCGAAAATTATAGTAGTATATTTTGATTGGGTTGTGTATAAAAATTGAACTGAATCAGCAACGAACTCATAGGACCTACGTACCTTGTTTAGTTCAAGAAGCTTAGAACCATCTGCATTATGAGCTTCCTTAACCTTGTCATCATTGACTAATAACGCCATTTTTTTCTCAAACTCGGTTCTTGGTTCAAATCCAGAAGCTATTGCCCCAACAGTTGAAAACCCCAAGTTTGTATCTTCATCAAAATATAATGAAGGTGCCTCTCTATTCATCTTGACTAAAGGCTCCCACTTAGTGATGTCTTTCTTAGATTGTTCATACACTACCTTCCTCTCCAACTTTTCTCGTTCCACCTTTGGAAGTGGCGCTTGAATAGTTGCCGACTTTTTATTTATCTTAGGCAATTCCTTTCTAATTTCACTATATCCAGGTTCACCTTGAAGAAAATCTACTAGTTCTTCAACTGTAACTTGTCCTTCACCATCCAGAACATCACGACTGGGATTGAATTCAGACTCTGGATATGCTTCGGATATAACTACATTCTTCTTCTTCTTCTTCTTTCCTGAAAGATATATATTCAAGGTCAAACACATTACCAATGGTCATAGATAATGATTTCCGATCACATTAATAATCATTCGCACATCCATAGTAATGAAGCATTTTCTCTTTCAACAAATTTTCAAACTAGTAATTTTCATCGATTCAAATTAAAATAATAATAATAATAGTAATAATAATAATAATAATAATAATAAATAAATCTGCAGAAGTATACGATTTTGGTTGATAAAAGAATTAAAAATAAATTGCACACAAACATATATAATTTTTATGTGATAACTTCAGTTCAAACAAAGCTCAAAAATGCATTACATAGAAAATATATTTGTTTTACGTACATTAAGAAACGGTTATTATGATTACACATTAAGGGAGCTAGCACTCTTTTCTATGTTAATGCTTATCAGTTATATTAAGTCTGGGCAATATATTGATGAAACAAAAGTCCATACTACAACATTTTCGACCATCAATGATTCTTTCATCAGTTTCCAAAAAGGGTTGTACCTTCGAAAGCCTCACTTGGCATTCCGGTAACTGTTTGTAACACCCTCAAGTGTTTTTCATCATCTTCATCTTCGTTCTTGTCATCATCATCTTCTGATGAAACATTCTCATCCTACACAAGTAAAAGAAACATGAAGACCAACACGTAGAAGAATAATGATCCAAAAACAGCCATACATGAGTTGATGCTAATCTGCAATTAGAAAACAAGGTCCAAATGTAGGTTGCTTGGATTACAGATTGTAAATATAAGGCATCCAAAAAACATATTTGTCTAAATCACCACCACAATTACTTCCTTACAGCATTTTGCTTTTAAAAGTAAAAAGTCACAGAAATTCCTGCAAAAAGATCCCTTACAAAATTTACACTTATAATATCGAGCCATATTTCCATGTCATGTAGCACACTTCTTTAAATAAAGTGTTAAATTTCACCTAACATTTACCAAAACTCCATCAACAAATTCACTTTTATCAAATTAACAACATAACTGCAATCCAAATTCAATTGAAATAGGATACAACAAATAGCTGGACAACGTGTTTATATCAAGCTCAAGCTAAAATGAGAATTTAGGTCTAGGAAGATTACAAATATCCAATTAACGTGATACTTGAAACTATTACAAGGCAAACATGAATTGTTTCAAAACCAATTCAGCTATTTAAAAAACAGTACTTTGAAAGCAAAAAGAACGCAGACCTGGATTCGGTCAGGCAGCTCGTACTCGTAGTTTTCGACAGGGTCGAAACGGCGGTTCTTTCTCGATTCTTCCTGGGGAAGAGGTTCTTCGTACTCGTAGAAATCATCGGCCTCATCGGAATCGATGTTTTCGTCGCTTTCGTTAAAAGAATCGATACAAGGGTTTTTGACTTCGAGCACTTTTCGCAGTGAAGAAGGCAAGCGCGGGCCCCTCATCTTCCTCTTGTCATCGCCGCCGCCGAGGGTCTTGTTGCGTTTGTTGGGGTTCTTGTTAGGTTTGGATCTCTCTTCGGCGGAGTCTCTGGATTTTCTCTTCTTCTCAGCCATGGCCGTAGTGGACACTGCGGCTTTGTTTTTCTTCCCTGCCATGGTTTCTGATACTGGCGGCGAAGTTAGAATATTGGACTAAAGGGGTGATTCATCTTTAAAATTTATTGGGATTTAAAGGATTTTAGAAATCCGAATATATTCAATCTATCGAAATCTAAATAAGTTTAAAGGTATATTCAAAAAATCAATAATTTTATAGAAATTAGATTTTTTTAAACTGTGACGAAATTTTTAAACTCTAATATAAATAAAAAAAATTCACATGAAATCTTATTCTACCTCTAAAAAAATATTTAGATTTTTCATACGTTATTTTTTTTTCTTTTTTCTCTTTAAACAGGTATCGGTGAATTAAACGTACATTATGTGTTTTTCCCTTCCATATTTGAATCGTTCTGCTACATTCAATTACTATATTTTTATTCCGTTTCACAATTTAATTTCGATTTATTTTATCATAATCAGTTTTATGTTGTGAACAACATTGATACTTCTGATAATTTGATTGTGATCAATACTGATTTTATGAGTTTGTTTAATGTCATGCTAGATTTTATATGAAAGTTTTATATACCCATGAAAAATTCAGTAAACAACTTCGGCTACAAATTGATGCCTAGGACAGAGGTTAACTATTGATTTTAGCTGAGGACCTAAGAGTTTCATTTTCAGTATTTTTTTGTCATTCTATTTATTATTACATATACAATAATGTAAGCATACGTTATAGTTGTAGCATGGAACTTGACAAGCTTTGTCACTCTTTTCTCGTATGAAAAAATGTGCAAGATCCCTCAATGATGTTTTTTTTTTTTTTTTTTTTGAAACAATAATGGATGATTATTTTTCTTTTTTATAGAAATAAAGAAAAAGATTATCAAAGTAAACTTGGATGCGTAAAAGTTGGGTCAAGTTTAACAATCTATTACTCATTATATGATTTTTTTTTTAAGATAAATTGTTAACAATTCTATATTAAAATATATCCAATTTCATTTAAATCTATGTTAAAAATTTAACAAAGTCTACATAGAATTCTATCAAAATCTGATGGAATCCATTAAATAATTTAACAAATTTTAAAATAAAATTATAACAAAATCGGATGGAATCCATTTAATCTATAGAATTCATCGAAATATATCATTAAAAAACACTACAACAAACTTTAATGAAATCTAAATTGAATGCACCCCCCTAAGTTCTAGGGATAATTCCAATTCTCTGTATTGTTTAACGTAATTGCCAATTACCCTATAGTTTATAAAAATCTGATTTTACCCATTTGTTCACTCTGATAGCGAAAAATGAATTCTGACCAAAATAATATACGAAAAGATCAAACTACCCTTTATTAAAAATAACAAATAAAAAATTAATTAAAATTTTTAATAAAATTAAATTAAAAATAAATAAATAAGTGGAGATGCAATTTCTATATCCTTGTTCTTCTTCAACGAAAAAGATTGAAAAACAAAGTTTATCATCTGAGTCTTCAGGATGAACAACACACAAATCAGCATTACAATAACATCAAACACCACCATCATCATCAAACAAAAACCACAACAAAAATCGTCATCATCAAACAAAACCTGCAACAAACACCATCAAATACAACAGTATCAAGATAAAAAAACAATAAAACAAAAAAAACAAAAAAACAAAAACAAAACCAACTATCATCGTTATCAAACAAAAACTAACAACAAACAGAACAACATCGAAAAAAACAAACCAACTATCATCATCATCAAACAAAAACTAACAGCATCAAATAAAAAGGAAAAACAACTATCATCATTATCAAACAAAAACCAACAACAAACACCATCAAACACAACAGTATAAAAAAATTAAAAAAAAAAATCCAATAGAGATCTCTGGGTTTTCGACGATGGAAACCAAGAGATTTTGGGTTTCCGTCCCAACCGACGGAAACCCAGAATCTCTAGTTTCCATCGTTGGAATCCAACGACGGAACTGAGCTTCCATTGGGAACTCAGTTTAGGTCTCCGTTGATGGAGACTCAAAATTAGGTCTTTATCAACGGAGACACACCGCCGAGAGAGAGAGGGAGAGGAACCCACCCTCGAGAGAGAGAGAGACATAGAGACAGAGAGTAGTGCTTAACTTTTAATTTTTTTAATTTTTTAATTATGTCCACCGCTAATTCTATCGATGAATGGTTGACATAATTTTTTTAAAAAAATTATTAGTATTTTAATATTTTTAAATTTTTTAATGCTTGAAAATTTTAATATTTTTACCATCCTTGTATATTTTTAGAATAGACGTTGAAATTTTTTTTAATTTTTTTAAATATTAAATTATTATTTTATTAAATATTAATATTTTTTATATTTCTTTTCAATTTAAATATCAAATATTAATTTTTAACATTTAAATTGATAGTTGGAATTGTTTGGATATTTTAATAATTTTTTTTATCTATTTCGTATATCAACCTGGAGATATTAGTAACTTCTCAAATTTAGGGAAAATTTTATCTATTTCGTCAAAATATGGAGTGATCATAGGATTGTCCCTGCATTTTAACTTCTGCGTTTTAGGGAAAGTCCAGCTAACTCCCAATATCTATAAATAATACTGTTTAATTTTCTTTCTTTTCAAATGGAGTTCAATAGTCCCTAATTATTTCGAAAATGTCATTTGGATGTGCATGTATGTCTATTAGACTCCATTTATTTATTTATTGATGGGCAATTGTATACTTTAAATTAAAATTTTATATTAAATATTTTAATAAAGTTAAAATGTACAAAATTTAAGTGGAAAAAATTTATAAAAATAAAATCTCTACTGTCCATTTTATAATTGACAGTGAAGATTTTTTAAAAAATAAAAAATTATAAAATTAAAAATAAAATACTAAAGACCGAATTGGATCTTTATTAATCTCTATCTCCATTACTTAAATGAAGAAGGAGATCCTCCTCTACTGCCAATGAACATTTTTTTATTAAAAATAAAGACTGACTTATATCATTATCTGGAAAAAAAAAAAAAAATCTAACAGTTGTGATCTCCATTGCAATGGGATGGAGATTTGGTTGAGTATAGAGAACCAAATTTAGGTCTCTACGGTCTCCGTTGCATCAACGATTTATGTCTTCATTGTCAAAATATTAAATCTTCTTCTCTAGAGATGGGTGACAATTCGATCTCTCTCTCTCTATTTCATATGAAAATAAGAAAAATAATTAGTAATTTTGAAAACCATAGGAATATTTTTAAAACTTCCTCATTTAAAAAAAAAAATAAGTTTTAAATTTATTAGGACTAGTCAAGATCTTGGTATAAGAGCTCAAGCATTACAGTTTCTATTCCAGATGAAATATTCGATTCATAGATGCAACAGTTGCTTGGCAATGCATTAAAAGAGAAAGACTTGTAACCACCAAAGTCTATAAAGGGAGTTTGTTCAATGCTTTGTAAGGATTGTGTAAATTATAAGGATAATAAATATTACTATTAGATTTTTTATTTGTACAATATAGATTATCGACATCCCAATCGAAGAGAAGAAACAAAAGGGACCACCTTCGATAGACATTCCCCAACCCCTGTTGCTAGACCTTATGGAAAGCGAGCCACAAGTGGCTAAACAAGCACAATCGGGGGGTGAAGGAAACTACCAACACGAAGGTTATTAGGTAGAGCACTTGTCAAAGCAGCTTTGATTCCTTATATGAAATGTATTAAGGGTAGGTAGTGTCTTGAGGTTTGAACCCTAAATATTAAGTGTTTTTTGGTGCACTACCACCAAGGCATGAAAGTTTATACTTAAAAGACATTTAATGTCTCGAGTTTAAACCTAAAAGACGCTACTTGCTCTACGTGAATAAATGAATAAAGGATTGGGCTGAGATGTTAACATAAATGTTGACGTTTGTGTTAGGACCTTAGCCCAATCTTTTGTTCATTTTTCCCCTAGAGTTTTGCCCTTTTCGCCTCGTAAAATAAGTAGTGTCTTGAGATTTAAACTATGGACCTTAAGCATCTTTTTGGTGTAAAACTTTTACCACCAAGATAAGTTACTACACAAATTAAAAACACAAATAACCCATGTGGATTAAAGTAGTTTGATAGGTCAAATTTATTTGACCCATTTGGATATTAATACGTCAAATCTAATATGATTTATATGGACATCAAATGTCCAAGTTACCCCATTAATAACTACAGCCTATATACTAACAAAATATGTTCATATTTTGAATAATGTAATTGTCAAAATTTTCACTCTAATTTTTTATCGAAATAATGTCATAACAAGCATATTGATTGTAAATTTATATATAGTTAATATAATAATTATAAATCAATTTTCGATACTATTTAAATGATAAATTTAAACAACACAAAAGAAATCTAATTTTTATAATCAAATTCGAACGTTTATAATATCCCAACTCTATTATCCATGAGAGAGGGCTAGCCATTCAAATTAAAGACTATTTCTACCATATTGTAAGCTTGTATCTAGACTACCAAGAAAACGGCAATCTCGTAGATGGTGCAAGTAGACTTACTTCCTTAAATGTTAAAGGTATAAATCACGCTCGAATCCAACCAAACGATTGTATTAGTTTTAAACTAGGTCATATTTGGCTATTTAGACCCCAACAACATGGCCAAGTTGAGGGATCAATTCTTCCTCAACGAAAGAAATAAGCCCCACTAGCTTCATTTAGCCAAGCGCAGCAAAAAGTTTTTGACCAAGCCCAACCAATATAAAAAACCAACTTGACCGAAAAAACAATTGTGGATTCCTTTCGAAAATTAGAGCGATGATATTACCAACCTTCAAAAGTTGTATATACAGCCCTCTTTGTCTGTGCACCACATTAATGTTTTTAAAAGTTCTATTCTTTGTAAGTACACACCACTTTATACCAAATTTATCCTTTCTATTAATTTTAAAAATATATATCATAAATAATTATTTTTCAAATCTTTCAAGTATCTTTGAGTTGAAGCAGTTTAATGTTAATGGCGGTGACAATACGGATCCTTTTGTTTTCAAGGGCAAGAACACAAAAAACCACGGTGTAGTTACAGACATTAGTTCATCTCTAATCCGCAATTAAATTAGAGAGATAAGAGAGAATGGCTCGTTTCAAAATTTGCAATGATATGTAAGCAGTTTTTATGCAGAAAAAGTGTGAGTGTGCAATGCCTGTAAAAACCTTTAAGAGGGACTAACAGCCACAACCCCAATTCTCAAAACTAATATTATATGGGTTTGACTACATTACAATCAATCTATTATTAATAAATAATTTTATCTAATCAGTAAGAATTAAAAATCTTATAATATTCAAATTCATTATCTAAATGATATAATAAACTTATTTATAACTAACATATTATCAATACATCACTATATAATTAAAATAATTAATATAAATCCAAATTACAATTTAGCCTACTGGTTGAAAACTTATTACAAGGATCACTTTTGTGATTCATTACAATTTAGCCTATCGTCGTTAAGAAATTTCCATTAAAATCAATTAAGGGAAGGGCAAAATTATCTTTTGATCTTAATTATAATTTTTGTTAAAATAAATTTTAAAAACTTTAAAATAAATTAAATAAAAAATTTAATCAGATCTCCACCGTGCATCTTAAAATAGACGGTGGAGATTAATTAAATAAAAAAATGCAAAAAAAAAAGAGATAAAAAATTCATCTTCGACTAAGAACCAAAAAAAAAAAAATCTCTCATCCATCTTTAACCATTCACCCACCTACCCAATTCATCTTAAATTGTACAACATAATCAACATCATCAATACAAATATTTAGATAAATTCAGAATCATTAACCTAACCATATAATAACATTTAGTCCATCATCAACCCAAATTATGAAGATGAACCCATAATCATCAACCCAAGCATACAACATCATCCACAAGAATCATCAACAAAAACACCTAAAAACCATCAACAAAATCAACCATCGAAAATCAACAAAAATCACAAGAATAATTAACAAAACCCTAAAAAAAATAAAAACCAAAAAAGGGTAAGAGAGAAAGAGACGAACCTAGATCCACCCACCACTACCTCCACCTCCACACTCAGCAAAATCAACCACTCAAAATCAACAAAATTAACAAAATCAACAAGAATCATAAGAATCATCAACAAAACTCAAAAAAATCAAGATAAAAAAATGGTTAAGGAGGGAGGGAGGGAGGGAGAGAGAGAGAGAGAGACAAACCTAGAATGAACACAGATTCATATGAGTTTAAAAGAGAAGAAAAGGAGAAGAAGAAAAAAAACGAATGAGAAGAGAAAAGAAGAAGAATAAGAGAGCAAGAGAGATGAACTATCTGGATTAGTCTTTTTAAATTTTTTTTTATATTTTTGTTTTTAATTTTTAGGTTATCCTTTTTAAATTTATCTTCACTACTCATCTTAGGTTAGACGGTGAAGATTTAATGAAAAAGATTTAATTTAATTTTTTAATTTTTTTTCAAATTAATCTCCACCATCTATCTTAAAATGGATGTTAAAATGGATGATAGAGATCTAATTTTTATATATTATTTAATTATTGATTATTATTTTAAATTTTTTTTAAAAAATAATTAAAAATATGAGGATATTTTGATCTTTTTGTTAATCTCCAGTTAAGTTTAACGGAATTTTATAACGACGATAGACTAAATTGTAATAAACCATAAAAAACAACCCTACCTGCAATTAATTTTGAATCAGTAGACTAAATTATAATTTGATTTTAATATAAATCAACATATCATATTATTTGAACAAAAAAATTGAGTATAATTTTAAGAAGGATAACATTATTCATCCTCAAAATGGCATTTATAACGGTTGTCTATAAGATTTTCTAGTGAGCCATGCGCTTATACTCGTTGCTATGGGAGACACTTGAGAAGGCGATACCAAAACACCAACTGAGCGAAAATATGTAGAGTAATTTAACACACCTAATCAATCAAGCGAGAGATTCATTGCAAATGACATAATATTGGCTGCCATTTTGTTACTAACCAGAAGGCCATTACATTTCTCAGAGTCCTCTTCCTTTTTCTGACAAAAAGTTATCAATCTACAGACCACAGCAAAAAAAAGAGTAGCTAGCTAGATATGATTTTCACTTTACCTTTTTTTTTTTTTCTAAATCTAAAAAGAACTTTCTCAGCGTCCCTTTTTTATACTAGATAGAACTTTCTTACATGAGCTGTTAAATCTGTTAAACTAAAGAAAAGGCACCAAAACCATTTACACAAGTAAAAACTTTGCAGCAGTTGTTCATCACTGCTGCTCTGTTAATGGTGACGATGGTGAGGCATTGTTTCCCGTGGCGGGTGACCAGTAATCAGCCCCGTTGCTGTTTCCCACTTGTACGGTGCATGCCACAGGTACCAGGCACAGTCCCCTGCTCCTCAGATCCTTTTTCCCCGCTTCTTCTCCTCCGTTTTCTCCGCCGTCCTGTCACCAACATTTAACACTGTCAAACGCAGTAAAGCACATTACAATTGCAAACCGAATAAGTATTTTCCCATTAAAAAAAAAAGCTTTTCAATGCAATGATGTCAGGTCATGATAAAAATCTAACAAGGATATGCTGTTGTCTTGAGAGTGCTTTTGGAAAATATCGCTGTACTTTTCCAGAAAGCAAATCACTTACATTTTATAAACACTTTATATAAAAACATTTTGATAACGGTATTGTCTTTCTCCCAAAGCTATACTAACAACAGTTGAATGTTGACCAGTTTGTCACTATCACCACGGTTAAAATTTCAACAAGGTCAGTGAAGTCGGTTTAATACAGAACCCACTTGATTTTCCTTTTCACATTCTCAGCTGTACTTATCTCAATCGAATCTTTACCGTCCACAAACAAAGTGGGGCCATTAGCGACTAGGATTGATGCTGACGTGGATGTATGTGGACCATCCACTAAATGGATGGAAACAGAAAACAGTAAATAAAATTTAAAAAAAAACAAGAAAACAAAACCTAAAAATGCTTTGCAGTTCCTGGTTCCGCAAAAAATAGAAAACAATCAGACCACGAATTGGTACTCACAGGTAGGTGGTGGTGTTGTAGGTATGGAGAGCACAGAACCTGAACCTGCTCTTGCAGAAACCTAATGTATCCCATCGCTTCATGTAGCACTGACGCTGTATCCGTCTTCACAATTTCGAATTCAACAAACACAGGAACTTATTTTGCTTAATTAAAATATACACGTTAAAACATGATTATGATTTTTTTATTAAAAAATAAATAATTTTCAGGTTAAATAACTAAATAAGCAAATTTTACCTTGCCAAAGGGTGATACAAGCTGCTGCAATGCTGCGATTCTTTCTCCCAGTTTCTCTTTTCTAGGCTGATAAAAAAATAAAGAAAACAGAAAACCGAAAAAAAAAATAGTAAATGAGAATCAAATTTAAGAATTCATGCAGCATGTTTTGTGTTGTGATGTTCAGACCTTTGCATGGCCAGTGGATGAAGTCTTATCTGCTTTGGCCTTCTTACTGGTTCTTTGACTTGCCACTGGAGTTGTAGTTATGGAGTTTGAACACTGAATTGATTCATTACCAGACCCATTTCGCTTTTTCTACAATTAAAACACAAGAAAAATTGAGAAAAAAAAATGTTCTTAATTTGTTGACAAACCCAGATAAAGCTTTAAAATTTATAAAATCAAAAACTCACATTAGATTTGGAGGTGGTGTTTGCGCAGCTGTTATTGCCAGAAGAAGCTGAAGAAGAGTCACTGCAAGTGACACCAGATTTCTGAGGAGTGCTTTTAGTATAAGTAGTAGTAGCTGCTGCTGCTGTTGTTGTTGGTTCACCAAACACCACTAATTCACCATCACTGTGATTATAGTCACCAAAGCAAAGCATTTTGGGAGGCTTTCCATGAGCAGAAAAGCAGGGATCAGTAGTAAAACAAGAAAAGCTGTTGTTGTTATCAAAGGTCTGATGTTGATGGTCCAAATCAAGACCAAGAACAGCATCATTCTCAGAGAACAACAGCTGAGAGAAACTGGTAGCAGTGCCGCGCTCATGGTCCCCCCCAAATCCACCACTATCCGCCATTAAAGAACCAGACCCGGACAACCCAGATCAACAAAAACACAAATAAAAAAAATAAAAATAAATATAAAAACCTTTCAAAGCTTTTTTGGACTTTCAATCAGATATAGGTGAATGTGACAGCAGTAGAGAGAGAGAGAGAGCTGACATCAGAGCTGTCCTCTTGCTTTCTTTCCCCCTAAACCTAATACGTGTGAGAGAGTGTATTTTTGTGTGTGAAGATGTGTACAGAGTGTAGTGCAGTTAAGAGCAGCCGTTACACAAGAGAGGTGGTACGGTCTTTTCAAGGTTGGCTCTCGCTTTGGTTTTCGTCTATTTCCAGTCAAACCCACCTAGCCCGAGAAAACCGTGGTTTCGCTCTCCAAAGCAGTGTTGTTGCTTCCATGTATGACCGGTTGTTTTTCCTCGTCACTTGCCCAGTCACCGACTCACTGAGTTCCAGCTCAACTAGAAACCGGGGGCCCACTAGTTTGAAATCGGAGGGCTGGTATTGAGTCTTTGATTGTTTCAAGTGGGATCCACTTACATGACGCGATTGAGCGAGCGAGCGAGTGAGTGAATGAGAGAGATTCTCTGGTCTTTCGTAGGACGAATGTAACTGGGTGCTGTTGCAAACCTCAGAAAAGTTTAGCAAAAAGATCAACGAAGGTGAGATTGTGGGCCCCTGTCCCACATGATCATATATCTCCATCTGACCAGATGACGAAATCGGAAGGCTCGTGACAAATGATCGTTTAGGCAGCATCTGAACAATATGAGTGTGGTAACGCTAAAATTGTTGGTGGGGATCACTATTTCACCCGCGCATACGCATATGTCAATAATAGATAGCTACGTATATCTCTCAAGGTTACGCGGATAGAAATGAACGTAAAAACTCGGTACTCATTGCGAGTTCGAGTGGCATCAGTGTATGAATAAAGATATTTGGTTGAAACTAAGGGATCGTTTATTTTTTGATCTGAATACTGAATAATACTATTAAATATTGAAAATTAAATAGTCACTGAAATTTAAAATTTAATAAACATATTTGTCTTTTTTTTTTTTTTCTCACATCTGAATATCTAATAATCTTGTTTGTTTTTTAAAGTTAAAATTGTCTGATTACTAATAATTTGATATTTATATCTTTTTACTATTAGTTGTTGTGTAACTTTATTTAATATGATATAAACAATTAAAATAACTTATTTAATAAATATTAAAACATTTATATATAATATTTTTATTTATAATTAAAATAAGATTAATTATTATAGCAGAGTCGATTAAATTTATATATTCAAATAAAAATAAATAAAATTATCTTAAATTGCATTACAATTACAACAAAAGTTAAAAATTATATCTTATATATAATAGTTTTATTCATAAATAAATAAGATTAATTATAATAATAGAGTCAATTAAATTTATATATTCAAATAAAAATAAATAAAATGATTTTAAATTGAATTACTGTCGACATCTGGATTTAGCCGACTAAGTTTTTCCAAACCCAAACTGCAGATACGATCGAAATGGTATAAGAAACAGACGAAAGGTAGAAGAAAAAGCAGAAGAAGAACAATGAATATCAGGGGTTTTTAAGTGGTTCGGCCCAAAGTTTGCATACGTCCACTGTTCACTCACTATTTTTGCAGAGTAACGGTACTCTAAGTATTTTCTCTCATTCTTTACAATGAGAATCTTCTTCTATTATAGAGAATGAGAGATGTTACAGTTACATTACAGTAAATCAAAAATGAAATGATGAATTACATTTAATGCGGCTGACATTTATTAGATCAACTCTGTCAAAACATGATTTAGATACTAAATCTATACTGGTTAAGTGAGATTTTCTTAATTCATGCTGTAATTTCTGACGAGATTAGATGTGTACGGTACGCCTTACTGACTTTGGTCTGACAGTTATGAATATGGTTGACTTACATCCCACGAGCTATAGTAGCTGAGAGTTCGTTTCCACGAGCTGAAATATCTGAAGTTTGACTATGAGTTTGCTTATGTGAGTTGAGCATGCAGTCTGAAAATTTGAATTCGCGAGTTTATATCATGACGAGCTGGGTACTGACGAACTGAATACTTAGCAAGCTGTACCTTAACCGAATGTGCAACCTTATTGAAACAACCCTAAACTTTTTTCAATAATTTTGGGCTTTTACCAGCCCACTTAAGTATTCTAAAAATACCTATAATAATTACTATTACAACAAAAATTGAAATTGTAAAGTAATATATATTTTCTATTATAAGTAAATAAAAATAATCAAATACTTAAACAAATTTATTTACAATTTGGTCTTTAAGTTGTTGCATAAACATTTGACCAATAAAGATTTTTACTGAAATTTGATCGAAGAAATATAGTAATCCAGCTATAAGAAAATTTGATGTTGAGATGTTTAGAGTTTTTGTTTTTAAATATTGTTTGTTAAAGTATTAAAAGAAATTTGTAAAATATAAAATTAATACAAACTTGAAAATATATTATTTTATGAAGGATAAATTTGGAATAATATATTTATAAAATCATTCAGTGACTTTGTATTCAGACTTCAGTGAAAAGTCAGAAAATATTACTTTTTTTTCAGTGATTTTTAGATGTTTTTAAGTGGTTTGACCACTTAAAAAAATATAAAATTATCTTAATTTATCTAATTCAACATCATTAAGTATTAAGTGCAAAAAACAAATAATCTCTAACAATATTGATGGAATAAAAATTAATTATTAAATTTAAAGGGAAAAATATACAAAATTTTGAAAAATATATTAAAAAATCAAAGATTTACAAACACAATTTTTGTAAGGTTTTGGACTATTTTACTGGTTAAATAATTTTATCCATCAATTGTAACAATTGAATTAGTCATAATAATAATAAAGTCAATTCAATTGTTACAATTGAATAGTTAGATTATCCAATCAGTAAAATAGTCAATCACTTTTAATTATAGTTTCGTATACAATAATTGTTTACTTAAAATATCATATAGACTGTCCAACTCGTTCCAGTAATATACAATGTCAATGGGCCTAATAGTATTTTAACTTATAAGGTGTAAATAATAATAATAATAAATAGAAGGGAATAAGATATTATTGACGTTAATAGTACGAAAGTTGCAAGTTATAGGCTCATTAGTCCATGTAATATGGTATATAAAATTATTTTTAAGGTTATGACAGATCGATAGAAGCCTTTCACATGTGGTATTATTTTTGAGCACTGAAGTGCTTTTGTCCCAAAACAACTTATTTATAATAATGTTATTATTGTTTTCGAGCTTCTAGCTTCAATTCATGGCAGGAATAATGGCAAGAAATGCTTTGATAGCATTTAAACTTGACATGAGTAAACTGTATGCCTCGATCGAATAAGATTTTCTTGTAGTTGTTATGACAAAACTAGGTTTCTCTAATAAATGGACCTCACTTGTCTATGAATGTTTCTCCTCGGTATCTTACTCTTTTGTCAAGAACAGTTCCCCAATAGGGTTGGTTAGACCTAGCAAATTAAGGAATTAAACAAGGAAGTTTTCTCACGCTCTCTATCTTTTTATTCTGTACACAGAAGTTTTCTCTTTTCTATTTTAAGTTGCTAAAATAAAAACATTTTTCTAATGTTGTGTTTTTTTTACATGCTCACTTAGGTCATTCTCTGTCCCACATTTGGCGAAGTATTTTATGGGGCTGTAATTTATTTCAAGGGCCTTTATTAGGGGGTAGGATTTAGGTTCTTCTATTTGTGTTTTCTCGGGCCCATGGCTTTAACGACAAACTTTCTTTCTTCATTTTATGCATTTGGATGCGGACTTGGTATTAAAGGTTTCAAAGCTACGCCTTCCTGGCAGTCGACGTTGGAATATTAGTGTTATTTCTCAATAACTCTTGGCCATTGATAAGGGAATGGTGATTTTTATACAAATTCTTAAATTGTCTTTAATGATAGACAGGTTGGCGTTACGACTGAGTCTGGAGAATACTCTGTAAAAAGCGGCTATAACTTATTTTTGTTTCTAATTGCAGCGAAGGGTCTAGCTCAAATAGCGACTTTCATTGGTGGAATGATTTTTGGAACACCCTTATTCCTCCCAAGGTGAGGGTCTTATCTCTTATGTGGCTCTGTTGTCAGAATAGTCTTCACACAATGGGCAATCTCTTCAACTATATAGTTCCAGTAGCTCTCTCTTATATCCTTGTTGCGATGATGATGTTGGGTCTCAAGTTCACACTTTCTTTGTTTATGGTCATGCGGAGGCAATGTGGATTTTGATAGGCTGGTGGAAGCTTATTTCTAATATTTTTGCAATATGATTTTATAGCTATTCTTCAAAAGCTGAAGGACCTTTTCTCTCAAGAAGAGTTTGAGTTAGCTTGTATAATTCTTTAGTGTATTTGGAAAGAACGAACCTTGTCTGTACGCCTATATAGTCCTGAAGTCCTCTGTATAAATATAATTGAAACCTGGATGTTGCTCTCGGACGTAGTTACAACTTTATAGTGGATGTCAGGGTGATCATTCGAGGTCATTCTAGTCATGTTTGTGCTACTTTTGCTCTATCACGGATTGGCTGGTTTTCTTCTGATATTGATGAAGTGTATGCAATCAAATAAGCATTTTTTTTTCAGCATCTCATTTTGGGTTTTCGGTAAATCCATTTTTCAAAGCTCAAAGAATAAGTCTAGTTTGGCTTATGTTAGGCCCTTGGTAGAACACATTTTGGAGGCCTCTATTTCTCTTTCATGTCTAGAGTGGGGAATATGGTAGCTTATTCGCTTGCCACATTTGCTCTTTCATTGGAAGAGGATTTATGTATTGGGATGGTTGTTACCTTCGTTTTATTTCGCATGTTGTATCTACTAATTTAAATCAATAATATCTTTCTAAATGCTCTATTAAAAGTAATAGTAAGGGAATTGTCGATAGTAAATATTATATGCTGTTTAAAAATTTAATCTCTCACATGAAAGATATTTACTTTACAATAATGAGAAAAACTCTCCACATAAATGTTGGTAAACACATATGATGAGAATCAAACTCTTATTATAGACATCAAGTGACAGTACACTAACAATCTGAATAATAAATGGGTATGCTAATACAAGTAATGCTAGATATGAAATAATTTATTTCAATTTGCATCTTAATCTATGATATATAAATTGGAATTACATATGACAACTAACAAGTGAAATAAATCATTATTAATGTATGTCTATTTATTAATTGTCAGATCATGAGTTATGACATGGATTAAGATATAAAAGTGAGATATTTGACATATATAATGTATACTAAAGTTTTCTACTGCTAGATTCCTCAAATAAGTTTTGTGTGAAAAGTCTTGAGTATCCTTGTTAGAGTCTTAAAAACTTTTGTGACAAGATCAAAATTGTAACAATAATAGCCAAGGCTTCTAATATACATTGTTTTGTATAAGAGACTCGACACTAAGAATAATTATTTATATAATTTATTTACACTTAAAATGATATGGTTTGAAAGAGGTTGTATTTGTGTAATGTGCAATCTTAACGTAAATTTCGATTTTATTTTATTGTTCTAAACTTTTAATTTGAATAAGAATATGAAAGTTTAATTGTATTATTTTGTTGTTGCGCTTGAAGTCGAAGGATCGATTATTTGATTTCTATCAACGTTCAATTGAATTTATACTGTTGCCACGTTATCTATGCCAACTCGATAACGTTTTAATGTCATTATCTTTATTTTATCATCCTTTTATAATTTTCCAAGTGGCTATGTGTTTAATTATGGACATGTATACCCCATAACTAAATGTACCTTGAATACCTTATTGCAATAAAACTACACAAATAAATGCACAAGTTCCGAAGGATTACGTAATTAGATTTAAAAACATGAGAATCTTATCAAAAGTCGATTTGTATATAAGTAAACAGAAAAAAAAAAAAAACATGAAAACTCACCTTCAACCGAACCATAAATTGACAATCTCGAACCTTAAATTGATAGTTCATATAAATATATTGATGTGTATTATGAATACAAAATAAAAAAAGAAAAGTAGACACATCTTACGGGTTCAATATCTCATTAATTCATGTGAAAAACTAAAAAGGAGATGTACAAATACATAATTAAATAATAACAACAATAATAATGATTAGACATTAAACAAGTTAAAGGGTCGTTTATGTTTTTTCACTTAAAACTTAATAATATTGAGGGTCAGTTTTGATATCATATTAAGTTTCATTCAATCCAAATGAAAAGCTTTAAACCTGCATGGATATAATAAATAATATAGCAATAGATTCAAGCATACTTAGTACGGTAAATGAAAAAAAAAAAAAAATCGAGTGACCTCTTCTCTCACACTCATATCGATATTGTGAATTTTTACATCTTCCTTTTTCTTGCTTTCAAACTTTAAAATTATAATGATATATATATTTTGTTTTAAAAAAAAGAAATATCTTTGAAGGAAACAGTTGATTTTTTTGGAATAAAATTTGATTAAAGCTTCTTTAAGAGGTATATACGGTTTTAGCCGACAACAGAGAGCAGGTGAAGTGAGACTAAATTCGTTGCATCCCACGAACACATGATGTTGGGTATCCAGGCGAGTAGTGTGGGTAGCTGTCAAAATTAAAATAGTAAAAATAAAAGGAGCCATAGGCGGGCCATGGGGACCTCCTTTTTAATAAAGGCAATTTCATTTGAGTCATTAACTTTTTATGAATTCTCATTCTTATTTATCTTTCAATTTTGATCTCATTTGGTCCTCAAAATTTTAAAAATATATTGTTTTTGTCATTTACCAAAATTTAAAAGTTTAAATCTACAAGGCTAACAAAAAATGTAAAAAAAAAAGAAAGAAAAAATCTTTACCATTAATATTAATTAATTGAGTTAAAAGAACTATTTTGTGATTTGAATGGATAACAAACCAAAGTATAACATATAACATGTGTTTTTAGATTTTTTTTCTTAAAAAACGAATTGAAAGAAAAAACAAGATGGAAAAGAAACAAGACCCATAAAATATATATTGTTTTGAACATAATTCATGTAAATTAAGATTAATATGTAAAACTTTCAATTTTTTTAACCCAAAACCTCAAAATTTTGATAAAATATAGTTATAATTATAATTAACATAAATAATTAATCGAAATTTAACCATAGATAAAAAAAAAATAATAATAACATTGAAAAATATGAAAAACAATTAAAATTATATCAAAAAATAAAAGTATTTACAGCATTCATAGTAAATTTTCATTATTAATGGATATTTAGATAAATATTCATCATTCGATGATAAAACTACTTTTGATGAATTTTTATTATTGAATGATCTTTATCAGCCGTGATTATATATCACATGTTATTATCTTCAATGCTCATGATGCAAATAACCAGAAGCAATTCTAGCTTCATTATCCTTAACTAATATTTGATTAGCGAATAAATCAAATTGATTTATTTCCAAAACTTTAGACATTATGTTAGTTCAAAATGAAAAGAATCATGAAAAAGTAATAATTCCTTTGAAAATTTCCTTTCGCGCAAAAGAGCGGACACGTGGACAAAAAGAGGCTACATTAAGGTTTGTGAAGAGAGAGAGATATGGGCACCAAGACAAATGCTTCTGCATCGCATGTTGCGTTTTCCGACAACCTCGTTGGTCGTTGGCTCCGTTCATGTTCATGTCTCTCCCTTCACCTTTTCCTATGTTCTTGACTTATGGGCTGCTTCTCTCATTATTCACAAGATTGCCACTGGTGTGTCACCAACAACTTTTCTTCTGCACTTCTCCATTGTGTAAACTATACATATAGAAAGAGAGAGAGTTGAGTATTACATAGTAAACATACGGGCATGGCTTGTTCACTGTTAGATTTTTTTTTTTATGCAGCCACTTAATTCTGGATCATTGTTAGGTTAAATAAAAGCTTTTTACCACTTAATCATATTAAAGCATCTCTAGTGTAAAAATAGATTATCTTTTAATAAAAATTATAATATCTTTTATGTCAATGGAATTTACTTCCTATGTACCATAAATATGATTTGAGAGATAATGAAGTTAAAATGTGTTCTTCCATGCTTCACAAATTTTTTCTCCATGTTGTACAACTAACTATATCCCTTCTCTCACTATTTGTCTCCTTCCATTTTACATTTTCTGCTCCCCGATAAATTGCTCAACAGATAATGAAAAGCAAAATGTTACTACTTAATTTGTTTAATTTAAAAAAAAAATAAACAAAAAGTGGAAAAAAATAAAATCATCAATTTCCATTGACTCTAGATTCTCTCCCAGCCGCCATCACGTTTTTCTCTCTCCACTGGACTTGAAAGACCTCCCTGAAGATACAAAGATGGAGACCATAATCGCGCATGTAATAAAGCTTCATGGCGGGAGGGAGACACGACCACGATGCTCGGGTTCAGTCTCAGCCGCGTTGCCAAAGGAAATCCACCAGGAGGTACGACCACGACGGTGCCGTTTGTGGCCGACGACTGCTGCTGTTCTGGTGCTGACGGCGGCTACTGTTTCTGGTGCTGTTTGTGGCCAACAGAGGGTGCTGCTCTCGTGTCGATGACGGGTCCTGCTTTTGGTACTCTATCCCAGTGTTGCTTCTAGTGGTGCCTTCGGTCAATGACTTGAGACAGAGATTTTCTGAGAGAGATGGATTGGGAGTATGCATTTGATGGGGTATTGACTGGAATAAAAATTAATTTTGTTGAGTCAGGCTATCCATGGCACCCTTTGAAATCAGAGTCATGTCGACAGCTCCAGTTTATTTTTTTGCCACCTTAGTTTCACAGTCAATTGAGATAGTAGCATCGGATAAGTCAAACTTTTTGTAATGTCTATTTATCTTGTATCACACGTTAATTTTTCACAATCCATGAGTATTAAAGATATTCTTAGACAATGATCAAATTAGATTTACTTGATTGATATTAAACACCTCACATTGATATTTGTAGTAAAGTTTTAAGTATCATCTTGTTTATAGTAAAATATAAAATACAATTTTTTCCTAGATTATGATAGTAATTACCCTCATAATTGGAATAGTATTAACCTCTATAGGTGTCTCGTAATGTCAATTTCATTTTAAACAGTTGTTTTTAAGGGAGAGTTAATATATGACAAATATTAAGTAGTGAGATATTGATTTAAAGTTTACTTAAATCTAGAGTTCAATACTCAAAATTTTTTTTACTTCAATTCAAGGGTTGAAATAATGCAATGAGATCCTTTTTTTTTAAAAAAAAAAATTGATAAAAGCAATAACATCTTAGAAAGCTAGTTAATACTACTATTCAAGCATGAGCCGACATGTCATGGTCCCATACCATGAATTGATATAAACGTGTTGTTACACGTCTAAGTCCAGATTTAAATTAAAATTTTAAGTTAAAATGACCCAACCCCTATAAGCAATTATAAAATTAGACGCTATGAACTTAAAATCTTAACTTGAATTATAGCTATCCACAAAACAAAGCTAAGGGTAGTTGGTTTCTAGAGTAGGGCAATTGCAGAACCTTTCAAGAATAGCAATGACTTCAACGTTTTAACTTGTATCAGGCGTGCAAACCGATTAGTTCAAAATTGAAGTACATCTAAAATAAATAACAGTAGTTTAGTCAAATCTAATTTAGATCAACATATCCCGGAGCTCTCAGGGGCTAGGCTGTGTGCCCAAGTTATGTTTTCAAATGGGAACATCAATTTGACTAGAATAATACAAGTGAACAAGCAGTTCACAAAGGCCACAAAAAATTGTCTTCAAATGAATATCACAACACCATACAAAACAAAACTATCCATCCCAAAAACTGAAAAATAAAAAACCTTTAAATGCACAAAGATGCTATCGCACAGTTCCTTCACAACTAAGCTGAATGAAGTGTACTCAAATTATTTTGGGACAGGAGCCCATAAAGTAGCTAAGCGCCGTGCTCGATCCCATAGACCATCAATGTCATCCTCTGCATTCCCTTCAAAGATTATTGATTCCTCTCTTTCCAAATGACCAACATCGAGGATCAATAGCATCATCACAACTCAAGGTACTAGTAACCTACCCTCATACTTTATAACTAAACGATAAACATTAGGCAGCCTGAGAGAAATTTGTCCAATAGTTTGACCGGTTAAATTATTAAGTCTAACAACCCAAACTTTCCTATGTGATCCATTTTGCAAGGAAGACAAGAAAGTAAAATCAACAAGCTATATTCTAGTTTCTACATTCAATACAATCAATGGCTACTGTCCAAATGTGGTCCTCCATCTAAAATCAGCCACACCTACCCAATTTGAGCTTCAAAGTTCTCAGAAAATGCAAACTATATATGTTAACTCTATCTAAAATGCAGGCTTAAGGTATAATTATCAGTCACCATAGATGGAATCAACATTGTCCATGTGACCCCATTCGATAAAGTTTTCATTGACTCTCTGTTCCCAGAAATAAAAGAGGCAAGATGGAACTTCAATAATAACACCATCCTTGGCAAAAGTTCACAAGAATGTCATATCAAGCCTCAATAAATCAGCACCAAGGAACTAAATTGACCCAACAAAGAAATGCTCATAAGTATACATTTTTAAATTATTAGTATTCTTCCAATCATACGTTGCAGTGAATTCTGATGCATGAGCATGACAAGATCTATCATTCCACTCATGTGAACATTATGCAATATTTAGATTCCTATCATATACAAAATTATATCGTCAACATTTAATTTTTTTTTTTTTTTTAAACAAAAAAACTACACATGAGTTACACAATCCGTGTCAACAAACTCTATAAAAAGATCATAGTTTAAAGACACAGTACTCGTTTAAGCATAAAAGCAAACACATGGAAGACAAGCGCACGCGCAATATTTAGCCGCAACAAACCCCCTTTAACTTATTTGCTGCTGATTCATCAACCGAATACTGCATTGAAAATTTACAAGAGAACCAGAAAGGGTCATAAGAAAAAAAAAACAAAAAAAAAAAAAAGCCAACATGAAGACATAAAAGGAGTAAAGATGCACAAATGTGGTGGACCTTGTTGAGGACCCAGATGGAGTGATTGTAGGCTCTGTGGAAGAGCTCATCGAGGGCTTGGGAGTCGTTGGCGTCGACTTCTCTGTAGTTGACGAAATTCTCACGCGCGTATTTGGCGTAGTAAGGTCTCGAGTCCTTGGGTAGACGTCGGACCAACCTTAGAACGGCACCGTATGCTCTCAACGCCTTCTCCATTTTCTCACACGGTCCCAGACCTGCTGCTGTAGTTTCGGTTTGAGGCTCTTGTTTAGTGAATTCTAAGATTGTAGGCTCAACCCAACATGGAGGCCCACTTCATTGTTAGTCGTTTCTGTCCTACATATCTAGTCCTTTCCAAGTTTATTCTCAAGTAGTTCTAATTACACCTATATATAAATATATATATTTACTTAATTTTGCTTTTTGAATTATTACTTTAAATTTGGAATTTGAAGCATGAAATATGATTAGAACCAACAACCTTAACAGTGTATAACACATGTTGAAAAGCGCAAAAGTGAAAATATAAAAATAATAATAAATAACATAAAAAAGATTTAAAAAAAAATAAAAATAAAAGAAACAAATAATGGAGACCCAGAGGCTTGGGGACTCAGACTTCATAGGAAAAGAGTCTCCGATGGAGCCATTTTTAATTTAATTTTTATTTTTATAAATTTTTTTCTTATGATTGACCTTATTTTGATTTTTTTTTTTGGGATAATCTAAAAAACCTACTTTAGTATGTAAAATTGTCTATTTTTCCATTAAGATTTTATTTTTATCCAAAATCTCTCATACCATCAATTTTTTAATGAAAAAATAAAAAAAAGTTGAAATGTTCAATTTACCCTTGATTTAGATAATATAATAATAATATAAAAATATAAACAATTAAAATATCTAGTATTAAATCCAAATAACAAAATATAAAAAAATAAAAATATATATATAAAAATTTAACCACAAATAGAAAAATAAAAAAAATAAATAAAAAATGAGATTTTCTGGACTTCCAGCTATTGGAAACTTAGATTCACAAACTCAAATCCTAGTTATCATCATTAATCCCAGAAACTCAATCACAACAATATTCTCAGAAGCCCAATCAAACCTAGAAAGCTAGCTGTGAAACCCCAACAATCACCATTGATTCACAGTATCAAACCCAAACCCCAACATCATCGCCGTCAAACCTAATCAAATCCACCACCACCACTATCAACCCCAATCCCAGATTCACAAACCTAATATCCTAGTTATTATCATCAATCCCAGAAACACAATCACAACAATAAATCTAAAAACCCAATCAAACCTAGAAACTCAGCTCCCAATACCACAACCACCAATTCACAACCACAAACCCAATCAAACTCAGACCCTAACATCACTACCACCACTACCACCGTCAAACCTAATCAAACCCACCACCACCACCATCAACCCCAATCCTAGATTCACAAATCTAATATCCCAATTATCGTCATCAATCCCAAAAACTTAATCATTACAACAAACTTGAAAACCCAATCAAACCCAAGAATTTAGCCGTCAAACCCCAACATCATCACCACCATCACTGATTTACAACCACAAATCCAATCAAACCCAAACTGCAACATCATCACCACTATCACTGCCGTCAAACCAAATCAAATCTACCACCATTACCATCAAACTCAAACCAACATCACACCCTCAACCCAACCCACCCCCAGGCACACATCGATCAACACAGTGGGATTGAAGCTTTGAGCAGAAAAGAAGTTGAGGTTAAAGGGAAAGGTAAAGGAAGATGAGAGCGAGTGCGGTGAGAAGAGAATGAGAGAGCAGTAAGGTGAGATAGGTGCGTCAAAATCGATGGAGAAGATGAGTGAGTCAAAATCTAGTTTTAAAAGTGTCAGTGAAGATAGATGCGCCACAGTCATCGACGATGGAGATCGATGACAGCAGCCATGATAAGTGGAATAAAAAGAAGAAAAAAAGAGATGGGAAGAAAAAGATGATGATGATTGGCGGTGAAAAATAATGTTTTTTTTTTTTTTTTTTAGAGAAATGAAATGGGTTTTTGGTTTTTGGTTTTTATTTTTAATTATAATATTATTTTATTTATTAATTTAGTATAATATTTTTATATTTTATATTATTTACTTTGATTTTTTTATATTTTAATTAATTTTTTATCGTATTTCTCATTTTACCCCTAAAATCAAACGGTTAACTAAGTCAACCTAACGAAATTTGTGACCGTCAAGAGCATCATCATCCTTTCATATGGCTTTAAAGGGTATTTTGAGTATATTTCTTAATATCAGAGAGAATTTTAAATAAAAATGAAACTATAAATAGTAAAATTGACATTTTCAAAATCTACGGTAGGGTTTTTGGAATTATTCTTTTTTAAAATATATATATATATATATTTGGCTTTGTGATGGAAAAAATTGAAATGAATAAATGATAAAATAAATGAAAAAGAAAAGTTTAAAGAGATGGAGATGAAGATGATAACGAAGAAAGTGAAAGAGATGGTGAGTTTAACCGTAAAAAAAGACAATGATTTTTTAAAATGTTTTTTCCATAATTTTTTTAATATTTAATTATTTTATATATTTTAATAATTTTTTAATTTTATCTTTATCATCCATTTTAATGATAGAGGGTGGATATTTACATTTAATTTATTTTATATTTTACCATAAAAAATAGGGCTATTTTAATATTTTCATATATTTTAACTAATATTCAATAAACAATAAATGCCATAATTGACGGTAGGGGTTGTAGTTGCACCACGTATGAAACCTAAGATAAAGTTTCTATAATTATGGTCTACATTCAAATGATCGCATAATTATACCAAACATCAGTGGTATTCGTGCAATTATCTCTTTGAAATTATTCTTATAATTTTTTTTTCACCAAAACGTGTGGATGAGGATATAAAATCTGAAATCTGATAACTTCAAAAAAACGAAAACAAAAATAGCACTGAAATCTAACATGAAAGAAAACAAAAATAGAAATGATAACATCTATCAAGACTACACTCAGTTTTACCATATTTCACTTTGTAAGATCACATTAATTATTGACCCACAGAAAAGTAATTTTCAATTAAGGATGTTCATGTAAAGCTGAGTCCCCCACCATTTGTCTCATGCAATGCGATAATTATAACTCGAAAGCTGATAATGATTTGTAAACTCTTCTACTCCAAAAATAATGAATCATATATCTTCTTGAGGACTCTGATGGAGAGCAACTTATACGTCCAATCTTTAATATGTGATTTAGACCCAATATTTATAACATACGTTCGTTACAATATGAGATGTTGATAGGCTTAACAATTAATATATTTTTATTTATTTTATTCTTTATTTTAAGGTCGTTGTTTAAACTTACAATGTTTTGCCTATGTAATCACTAAATGTATTTGTGTTTATTAGTGAAAAAAGAAAAAGAATAAAGCCCCTCACTTTAAATTCTATAAATATTTATCCAACTTATGCATAAAATAAATCCAATTCGTTGGCAGTTTATGTTGAATAAATGTAGAAATGGAGATTTAAAACACTTACAGAAAATACGATTTCCTTAAAACGATATTTATCCCTTATAGGAAATTAATCTTACAAATATCTTCTAGGATATGAAAAGCCCTGGAGAGAATTTTACTAAAATAACCGTGCTAAAACAACCGTGGAAATCCTCCAAGGAATTTGAGCAGTGTATATATGCATTTACATGACTATACAAGCTTATGGTTCAACACACCTATGTCTTACTATTACCGATTCATTTCATCACATGCATGCTTGTCATTCTGTCGTTGTGCATTAATCAGGTTAGTTATATCGCCATAGTACTTACCTATCAGATTCAGTTTACAATATTCTATTTGAACTTTCTTCAAAAATTATTTGGCAAAATCACTTTGTTTTGAAGGAAAATCCTAAAAAGCCCACTGACTCTCGATAGATTATCCATTTTTCTTCTTATAGTTTTATTTTTATCCAAAATTCTCTTTTGTTATAAAGTTAACAGAAAAGTTGAAAAACAAGTAAAAAGACATTTTATCCTTAAGATTTTTATTTAAAAAATAAAGTAATTATAAAATGATATTTTAAAAAAAAAAATTATAAACTAATAAAAACTAATATTCACCGTCCATCTCATAAATGGATGATAGAGATCAATACACTAAATTAAAAAATAAAAAATTGATAAAAATAAAAAATAAATAATATTTTAAAATTGAAAATTATATACTAATTAAAATTATCTCCACCATCCATTAATGAGATGGACGATGGAGATCACCCTATCATATTTAAAAGATAAAAAATTAATATTTTATTTTTTTTAAAAAAAAGTAGTGATCCAGATTGAATCTCAACCAACCATTACTCCTGCATCGTTATTATCAATCCTCAACATCTATCAACCCATATTTCCCACCATCAATCTCCCACAATCATCAATTATCGGCACACACCATCAAAATAAAAACCCCAATCATTAGCAATCAATAATCCAAAAAATAACAATCAAATAGCAAAAAAAAAAAATACACCACAACAATCAATAACCCAAAAAAAAAAAAAATCAAGCAACAAAAAAATACACCAAGAAGATGATGAATAACGACAACAATGGTGGAGGGGAACTGAATTTTCATTGCTGGAGGCCCAGTTTGGGTCTCCAACTATTTCACCGCTATGAAACTCACATGATATTATTGTCGATTCATCTGCAAATCTGGTCAGAGATGAAAAGAGAGAGAAAGGGCAAAGAGAAGAGAAAGAGAGAGACAACAAAAGAGAGAAGAGTGGAGAGGAATTTTTTTTTATTCTTATCTATTTTTTTTTCATTTTTAAATAAAAATATATTTTTTAAAATATTATATTTAATATTATTTATTTTGATTTTTTATATTTTAATTAATATTTACATTGAATTTTTTATTTTATTCCTAAAGTCAAACAGTTAATCATGTTGACCTAATAAAATTTATGATCGTCAAATGCATTATCGTCTGTTCATATGTTTTTAAAGTATATTTTGGATATTTATGCAAAAATTATAAGATATTTTGAATAAAAATAAAATTATATTGAAAAAATAGATGCTCTATCAAAATTCAGCAGGTTTTTTGGGATTTTCACTTGTTTTGACGGCAATTTTTGAAGCACGTGTAATCAAATTATAATGTATATGCAGCTGTAACAAAAAAATGACTTCATCGTCCTAGCCACCAATCAGTACTTGTAACTACTATGTAACAATATTCGTTTCATTGCTCCCAATAAACAAACAGTTATATAATTCATCTCCTTAAAGTGATCATATTATGTTTGAATATTTCAGGAAACCAAAACCAAAACTACGTCAAGTATATATTTGAACAATATTGTACTAATCTGCATGTATATAATTTATGAAATTTTCAAGTGCAGATATGTATGTGACCTGATTAATGTGAGTATAATCTATTAAATAAAAATTATATAATTAAATTGATTTTAATAATATCATATTCAATATTATGATACATTAATTATGTTAAAAAATTAATATAAATATTAATTGCAAAAAAAAAAAAAAAAAATTAATGCATCCAATGATTCACCATGTTGGAATTAATATATTATTAAAATCAATAAAAAGAGATATATGTATATATAAGTCATGCATATTGATTTCTTCCAATGCATTACTTGATTATAGATGGAATGAGTAAACTTCCCTATGTTTAAACAAATAAAAATGGTCCTTGCATTTTGAGATATATTTTGCTCATGACGTTTATGAAAATCAATTTTATTTGTTGGTTTCCTTTTTTTGTGATTCAAAATTGAAATTGCAAATCATCGAACACGTGTAAGTTGCCAACCTAGAAGAAGTCGGAAACTCCACGTCCCGCAGTTACAACAGTCCATGCAAAATCATAACATCAAACTCCAGAGTCTAAGCCAACAAAGTGAAAGAAAATCGACCCTAGTTAATGCCGCCATAAATAATTCCTACAAGTCACCTCTTAGAACCACCAGTTCCACGATTTCTATTACGTGGCTTCTGTTACTTCCAAGTTGGCCAATCTGTCATCACTCATTCTCATTATATAACCCCACACACCACACCAATCCATTCTTCACAACTCAGTTATAACCCCCTATAACTGTTAATCATGTTGCATATTTGGTCATGGATATCTGAGCTCCCTGACTCGGTCGATTGGGCCGAGTCGGACTCATCACTCATCTTTACACTGGCCAGTTCCACGACGTCCACTTCCAAGGGAACGTCCGACGATAACTCAACTCGGGCGATTCAACTGAGAGCCGAGCGGACGTCCAACGACAACTCAGGCGCGTTCGTGACCTTCGCGATATGCTTACAGGGTTTTGACTCCTCAAATCATCAAAAGACCATCTGGGTGTCTGACACGTGTCCTCTATCTTCTGACAAACCATTCCTGCCTCTACTACTACAGCTTCTCCAAGAAATCACAGCCCACTCACCTACTGCATATAATAGCACATGTCCACGTTCTCAGCTTCAAAAACTCAAACCCGAACCCATCTCATGGATCATGGACTCTCACTCACCTGAATCTTTCTCAACTTTCTTTGACTTGGTCTTCCTCATGCGCCTCTTTTGGTTGTGTGTTTTCGATGCCCCGAGTGAAGTAGGCTCTCTCTACTTCAATTCCATACTAGGTCCTAACCTCGAAGCATTGACGTGTAAGCACGCGCCTGTGCTGCAAACGTTTTTGGTAACGGTGGGGGTGGATGCTGAGCTGTGTTTCATGCGTACCATCGGGTACATATCAGCAAAATGGTTGATTTTAAGAGAGGTGGGCGTAGGTTTACTATCATTAGCACCCCTGTCGAATCAGCGCCTGGGGTTCTCTTATGCCACCGAGGCGCACGGCTTCTGGATTTTGAAAGGCTACGCGCCAGTGTCGGGCATGAATCTCACACGCAGAAACAATAATAACGGTAAGTTCCCGGCTATTGATGCGAAAGAGTCAGTCCTAAGATACGCCTTGGCGCACCAGCAATTAGAGGCCGTTATCCAGTTAGAGTACTTCGTCGGATTCTACGAGGGGCACATTCAGGTGAATGCACGTATCGACAATCTGCGTTTCCACGTCGCAAAATTAGGATTTAACAAAAGCGAGGACGATGCGTATGCTGAAGAAAGGCACATCCCATCGAGGATTCGGGTTTGGGTCGGGCCAGAGGTAGGGTCCACCTATGTAGCCGCGTTGAGCTTGGGTCGTTCGACGAGCAATGGAGAGAGAGAAGTGGAAATGCAGAGGATAGTCAAGGGCAGTTTTGGAAATCCAAAAAATCCCAGGGTGAAAACTAGGGCGAGGGTCAGTACCAAGACGAGGACAAAAAACTGGAGGTGGGACCTGGACGTTGAGGGAAACGCTGCCGTTTTCGATGCAGTGTTGCGTGACTGCTCAACCGGTCAAGAAATGGCCACGTGTAACGGTAACAGTAGCTGTCGGAGCAGAGACTTCGGGGCCAATAGACCGTTTACGAAAACGGGTGGATTGGTATTTGCAAGGGATGAGTACGGGGAAGGAGCGGGTTGGAGATTAAGCAGAGAAATGGAAGGGAGTGTGTTGAAATGGAGAATTGGAGCGGAGGTTTGGTTAAGTTATTGGCCAAATAATGTCAAGAGTTCATATTATGAGACAAGATGTGTTGAATGGTGTGATGAGGTTGATTTGCCTTTGATTCCGGGCAAATAAAGCTTCGAAATAAACTTATTCAATGAGTGACATGTAAATGTGAAAAATTCAACATCGATATGAAATATGTAATATAAATCTAATGTATCTGTATCAATAGAAGTATCCCGACACTTGTGTATGTCTTTATCACAACATCGAGTTATCATGATTGCATATATATGTAGTAGTGATTATAGGGTCGTGAAATAATATTGATGCCAGATGATTACTGGACTTATAGTCTTATTAGAAATAGTCTACTGTGTATGTATAAGACTTTCTACTTCAATAATTTAAAATGTTAATACAAAAATCTAAAGATCATAAAACTCTACCTAAGGTTTCGATTTCAAGTGAATAATTTTACATCACAGGACAATATTTAGGTCATATATTGACTATAATTTTGTCTTAAAATTAAAGAACTTAATTAGTAAAACATTTTGGAATGTAATCATAAAGGCACTAATAGGGTTTCGATATAAAAGAGCAAGGGAGATCAAATAACAAGGATTTAAAAAATAAAAGAAGAAAAAAAGATAGTTTAAGATTAATTCACCACTTAAAATTATAGAATCCCAACTCCAAGATACAGAATTAAAGGTCAAATTTCACCGCTAAGAGGAATTCAACAAAGAGGTAAGAAATTTGTAGTAAAACATCATTCAACGTTCATAATATATTCAAAGTTCAGAAATTATTGAATATTCCAATATGTCTTACAAATTCGAAAATAGGATCTTGAATGAAATTTGAAACAAGCACCCAAACTTTTAAAACTAAAAACAATAAAGTCTAAACTTACAAAACCCAAATCAAACAGTAAAAAATCACAGATTGGTGGTCAAACAACATTAAAAATTCTAAGAAATAACTCCAATTCCTAAATATATATGTTGATTGTTCAGGAGGATCAACGAACTATTTGTGTGGGGTCGATCCGTAATTGTTGAACCCCTTCTGGCCCCGTAGGGTTATTTTCAAAATAGAACCCTCAACCTTATAAGTCTTTTGGGTGCATAACTCCTATCAATATTAAGGGTATGTCCCGTAGGCCCTAACAAACAATTTGTGAGGGACTGGCGGTACCGTGGGCCTATACGAGTTGCGATTAGGTGCGTGAGCTCACGGCCTGACCCATTTGGCCCCGTAGGGTTGCATCTGGAGTCAAATCCTCAACCTTATAGGTTTTTTGGGATACGACCTCTACTACCAAGCTAAGTCATCGCATTCCAACACCCCTTGGGCATAACTAGAGATGTTATTATACTATATTAGCTCGGGTTCCAACCTTTTGAGCACAGCTGAGGTTTCGACCTTCACAACTCTCGTTATGTAATCTGAGTTTCGACCCTCTGAGTATAACTCAAGAGGTTTATTATACTATATCAGCTAGGGTTCCGACCCTTTGAGTATAGCTGAGGTTCCGACCTTCATGACTCTCGCTATGTAATCTGGGTTCCGACCCCCTCTGGGCATAACTTGAGAGGTTTATTATGTTGTATCAGTTCGGGTTCCAACCATTTGAGTACAGCTGAGGTTCCGACCTTCACAACTCTCGCTATGTAATTCGAGTTCCGACCTTCTGGACATAGTTCGAGAGGTTTATGCTGTACAGCTTTGGTTCCGACCCTTTGAGTACAGTTGAGGTTCCGAATTCCTCAACCCTCGCTATATCATCAAGTTCCAATACCCCCTAGCCATAGCTCGAGAGGTTTATTATTACTAATTCATGACTCTATTTTTCAGTCTACAGGAAAATTTCAAGACTTGAAGGGACAAAGACATAAAACAAACATTGAAGTAAAACACAAGACAACGCTCAAATAAAACAAATGCCTGATAAACCTCGCAACGAGGTGAATCAGAACTTACTCTTAATGCTTCTCCACCTCGCAGTCTTAATAAGAGGGACCTCCAGTCGAAGCTCGCCTCGCTCTTCGCACTGCTTAATTCCTCCTTTCTAAAGGAGCTTGGTCATGGACACTAACCATGAAACTACATAAATAATTTCCCACAAGCCAAAGAAACAAAGCAAGATTTGAAGAGGCAATACAATGCTTACCAGCGAGCTCCACATATTAGCTTTTATCAACGAGTTCAAGCTCTCAGTCCGTAAAACACATTGAGAGCTGGGGGGTTTATGTTGTATGTATTTTTGGGTTGTACAAAATTGGCTAATAAAAATCCAACAAACTGATCCAATAGACTAGCCCAGTAGACAAAGTCCCGGTTGATCAATATTCTACTCTCCACTTAACAGCTCGAAGAGACCAGCTCGTGGAACCAAGCCCTCGGAACAAATGACAACCTCTAACTTGTAGGAGGAAGCTCACGTAACATTTTGCATCTAGCTCGTATATAAGAGCTTTCAGTACCCAGGATGCTCAGCTCGCATAAATATGACCCTAGCTCACTTAGACGAGCTCTTAGGTCATGGGTCATGATCAAAGCTGCTCAGCGCCGAACTCCAGGTCGCCCAAAGTAAAGTCAGCTCGTGGAGTGGCGTGACGTATACGCTGAATCTCTCTAGAATGGTAGCGGCCTAATTTGTAGAGCACTCAACTACTAAATCAGGAGATAAGTCAAATATCTAATTTGGTTAAATCAAATCCCTAAAATCACGGATATATTTTTTGGAAATGTAATTAATATTAAATTATTTCTTATTACAATTATAATTGAACTGGAGCACCTCCCCCTTTTTATAAATAGGCGGTTGAGAATTCATTGTAAAAAGAGAGACACTCTCAATAACAAAGAATTGTGACTCTGTTGGAAAATAACCAGAGTACAGCTGTGGACGTAGGCTCTTTTAGGCCAAACTACGTAAAAATTTGTCTTGTCTTGTCTTCTGTTCTTTCTCTTGTCTTTCTCTTCTATTTGCTTTGTTTCTGTTTGATTATAATTCTGAGCTTCAAAGAACCTTGTTGACCAGATTTTGACGTCAATAATATATATTTATTTATTTATTTAATTAAAAAAAACCCTCCAATTTTCGATTTTATCTAACTTAATATAAAACTAGATTCAGCCTTCAACCCACCCGTCATGCCATGTGACATCCCGATATTTATTTTCGTATGATTCTTATTTATCAATTTAATAATTAAATTTGATAAGTGGGATTAAATTAGAAATTGAGCGAATTAGTGCAAAATTATATATATATATTTCTATCGTTAATAGACGAAATTTAATATTTTTGAAAATGTTTTTCCGCGTGATGAACTAATATCGAATTTAAGTAAAATAAGTCGGTGAACGGAAGCTTAAGATTGGAAAATAAAGTGAATTGCATCGCATGGGATTAAATTCGATCCAATGAGGGAATTTTTAGAATTTCAGATGAAATTTAAAATAAAGTATTTTATTTTTGGATTTGGATAAAATTAATGGTAAATTTAAATGAGTTAGTGGAAGTGTAACTTAATAAATTTGTCCAATTGGATGATAGCATGGGTAATAGGGGCTTAAATGTAAATAATAAAAAGTTATGTGGTCAATTTGAAATTAGTGAAAAGTGGTGAATATATATAGTATAATTGATTTGAATTTTTTTTTTTTTATTTTCCTTCCTCTGTTGCCGACTTCTTCTTCATTCTCCATTGCCTTCCTTCTTCTTCATTTCTTCAATTTAATCATCCAATCACTCCAAATTTATGTTCTCTTCATAATCTACCTCTCCAAAGTATCAAAATCATCAAAATTTCTTAAGAGCTTCAAGTTAATTTTTGCTAGAAAAAGGGTAATTCGAGGTAAGTGATCATGGGTATTTGATTTTGTGTTGGATTTGCGTTAAATTCGAACTAGAGAGAGTCATGAGCATATAGATGATGTTAGATTATATTTGGATTTGTTCATGTTGATTTTTATATTGAATTTTTGCTCTCTTGAAACCCTAGGTGAAGGTGTGGGGCATGAGGCCATGAAGAGGCTTAAGGAGAAGTAAAAATCTCTCATTGGATATGTGGGAAGTTAGAGAATAAGCCCCTAAGGTTGGTGTACTCATATTTGAAAATTTTGAGTTTATTAGTTTTGATTTTAATGTATAAATTGCTATAAACTTGTTTATTTTGCTTCTTTTAGCTATTAAATGATTTTTGGTGTTATTTGTATGTTAATTGCATGTCATTGGATTAATTTATTTGATGAAAAATAATTTCGAAAATAATTTCGTAAATAAACTCCCTTTAAGTTTGAATTTGGTATATAACATACTATAAAAGTATTTTCGTCTTTTCGCTTCCGTTTTCGTATTAATTATATCATACATATGACGGCGTGGAAATCGAAAATGAAAAAATGTGAGAATTTCTTCCTTTGAGGTTAAATAAAAGTATGAAAAATGTGTCATTTTTTTTTAAGACATGGTATGAAAACAAGTGGCAAAAATGGTCATTTGAAATGACCATAAGTGATGTCTCGAAAAAAAATTTGAAATATTGATTTAAATAGACAATAAAAAGTTTACGCGATTAAAAATTCCGTTTTAAATTGAAAATTTCGTAATTTTGTAAAATATAAACGGCCTGCGTAAAACTAATCACCGATAGATGGGGATTGGTAGTTGGCTAGCCAATAGGGTGATTATTAGTAGTACTGCAGCGTTACAATTGATTACAGATGTTGTATGACGGACCTTGAGAGACACCAAGTGCCCGGTCCCGAAACAAAAATAGATTGTGATATGCGACCAAGTGGACAGTAACCGAATGGTCGATGTCGGGGTCGCTATTTAGTCTGGCAGGTAACTACCTAGTGACCGATGCTAGGAGACCCGTTACCAATCCATAGTATCGTGATAGACTTTACAAAGGACTTTTATAAATTGAATAAAGAAAATCTTGTAAAGTTATTTGATAATTGATTTTGTAAGGGTTAAATTATAATCGTGCTTACGACGAAATATTTTGAAAAGTTATATGATTATGTTTCATTTTGTGAAATTGTGTAATGTGTGTGCTTTTCGATAAATGAATTGTTATTGTGTATATTATTTTAATTTATGATTGTATTATGAAAATTAATGTGATTTCAACATTTTATGGGTACATCCACTAAGTCGAAAGATTTAGCGCGTTGGATTTACCGCGCACAGATAGTTGAATAGGGTTTGAAGTAAAGACGAAGATAAACTAGCTGCAGCTTCTCTTAAGTCACATCCGTCTTGATCATTTTGGTAGTCATCATTTTTGTGTCATAGGAGTATCAAATTTTGGGTACCACCATGTCGTGTGCATTTCTTTAACGTTGTAAATTTTGTAAATAAATTTATATTAAAAGGATATCACTTGTTATAAATTATCCGTTGAAAAATGTTTTATATGGTGTTATTTTTGTAAAGTGTTGAAATGTTAAAAGAAATATTTATTATAAAATGTTTGTGTGTTGAAGTGGTTTAGAAATGGATGAGAGGTTCGAAAACGGAAGTTGAGAAATGAATTGATTTAGAGGTGTATTTTCTCTATAGGTTTAAATTTTGGATTTTCAAAAAAATAGAGGAAACTCTGTCGGATTTTCATTAAAATATAATCAAAGTTTTTGAAAACAAATTTTAATAAAAAGAATTTTAAAAAAAATATAACATTCCACGTCTCGATCCTCGTATAGACGAGGACGTCGAGGTAGGGATGTTAGATGCCACCCTCTTTTGCTACTTAAAAATTTCGTTCAAAATGGCCGCTGGAGAAAGTAAACAACGTTTGAGGCCTAAATGAAGCATTTGGGTCGTAACGTGAAGCAAAATCCAATTCGTGCGTTTGGGCCCAAAACTACTGTAACACCCTTACCCCAAATTCCCGTCTGTACGAGGATCGAGGCGTGGGATGTTACTCTTTTTCTTATTTCAAAATTTCTTTTATAAAAATTATCGTTTTCAAAAACTCTTATTATACTTTAACGAAATTTCGACAGAGTTTTCTCTATTTTTCTGAAAATCCAAATTTAAACCTGTAGAGAAAACACACTTCTAAATCAATTCATTTCTCAACTTCTTGGTTTCGGACCTCTCGTCCGTTTCCAATCCACTCCAACACACACATCATTTGATAATAAATATTTCGATTAACATTCAAATATTTTACAAAGATAATACAATATAAAATCTTTTTCAACGGATAATTTACAGAATTTACTTCAAATGCTAACCTTTAAATATAAATTTTGTTTACAATATTTACAGTACCAACAAAATGCACACAACATGACTGGGGCCAAAATAAGATATTCCTACAACACAAAAATGATGATTACCAAACTGATGAGGGCAGATGTGACTTGAGGGAAACTGCAGCTATTTTGTCTTTGTCTTTGCTTCAAGCCCTATTCAACTACCTACGTGCGGTAAATCCAACGCGCTAAGTCTTTCGACTTAGTGGGTGTACTCATATAATATTGAAATCATATTTATTTTCAAAATACAAGCATAAATTAAAACAATATGCACAATCATAATTTATTTATCAATAACACACTCAGTAAATAAATTCACAGAATAAGACATTATCATATGATTTTCCCAACACATTTCGTTGCAAACATATTTACAATTTAATCATTACAAAATCAATTATCAACAAAGTTTACAAGACTTTCTTTCTTCAATTTATTTTAGCCCTTCGTAAAGTCTATCACGATACCATGGATCGGTAACGGGTTTACTGGCATCAGCCAGACTAAACGGTAACCCCGGCAACGACCGCTCGGTGTCTATCCACCGGGTCGCATATCACAATCTGTTTCCGTTTCAGGACCGGGCATTCGGTGCCTCTCACAGTCCGTCATACAACGTCTATAAGCAATCATAACGGTGTAGTACTGCTAATAATTACCCTATTGGCTAGCCAACTACCAATCCCCACCTACCGGTGATTAGTTTTACTTGGGCCCTTTAAATTTTTCAAAAATACAGAATTTAACAAAACTTTAATCACATAAACATTTTATTTCATATTTAAATCTGTTATTCCAGATTCTTCGGGGTACTACTCGTGATCATTTCAAATGACCATTTCGCCCCTAATCTCATTATCACATCTTAATAAAATTATTATCTCATTTCTCTTATTTTTGGGACGATCCCAAAATAAGATATTCTCAAAATTTTTCATTTCAAATATTAAATCCATCAAATATACCACCAATACATCACATAATTAACATCTCAAGGCAAACAAAATGACGAAAATACCCCTATAATAATTTATACATCAATTTCGACTATAGGGGATTTTAATTGCGAAAATTGTTTCGAAATCATTTTTCTTCAAATAATTTCATCAAATAACATATAATTAATACCCAAAACAATTTAATATCTCAAACAAACAATTAAATCAACTATCACAATAATAAATATATATTAAAATTCGGAATTAATAAGCAAAATTTTTTAAAAATATGAGTACACCAACCTTTGGGCTTTCTACTAGCCTCTAACAGCTCTCAATTGATCCCTAAAATCTTTAATTGAAATTTCTGGGATCAGAATCGCGTATTTCTCTACCTGGGGTTTGAAAAATTAAAGAAAATCATGCTCGAGAGGTGATTAAGCTATCATATAATGTTATTGATGCTTCCTAAATATTCTAGCATGCTTCTACATGAATTTCTACACGATTTGAGCTCTCAATGGGATAAAAAAATTAACTTACCCGAATTTCACTTCACTGACAATTTTTCAAGTCTAGATTTAGACACCCAATAGCTTGAATGAGGTTAGATCTAGGTGTTTTAACTAAGAAATGAGTTAAAAAGGGTTATTAAAGTAAAAGAAATAAAGAAAATAGGAAATAAAATAAAAAAAAACAAAAATCGTACCAGAGAACGCAGCCGGCCGAGGAGAGAAGAAAATGAATAATGCCGGTCACTATGCTTGTCTTTTTATATAATTTTTTTATGTCAAATTACAATTTAGTCCCTCAAAAAGTTAAAATGTTAAATCGATCCCTAAACTTTTTTAAAATTCTCATTTAAACCCCTCGAATAATAAATATTCCTAACTTGATATTTTCTTTCATTTCTTATTCCATCTTAACCCTAAGACCAACTACTTTATTACCTTTATGCCACTCATTGAATTTTTATTTTAATCCTACTTGAAAATAAAATTCAATATATATATAAAAAAAAAAATTTAGAAAATTTTGGGACGTTACAACTACCCATATTGAAGGGTGAATAACCAAATCCTTTTGAGCTGTGATGTAGGTGTTGAACTTGATCCATCATCATCTTACTGTGAGTGAGTTATTGTTATGGATAATTTAACGATCAGAATATTCGGGCCCAGAAAGTTCTACAGTGCAGGCCCAACGGCCCAAAGGCTCAACAATTCGCCTTTCTTCCATTCCACCTTCCTGACAAGGGGCCCATTTGTGACCGCTCGCCCTGAACGCTGATCGTTATCGCTCAGCCTGTCCACTGGTTCTGACCGCCAAGGCCAATTCTGAGGGCTGGTCGTGGTCGCTAGGTCTACCCGCCGCTCTAGCTGACTGTCTCCATCCGTCAGTCTACCCGTCAATCATGTCTGTTCAGACTGATCGCCGCCCCTGATCGCTGGCCGTTGGCTCTCACCGCTCAAACTGACTGCTGTCCGCTGACCGTGTCTGCTAAATCTATTCGCCAGCTTATCCGTCACGATTGACCGCATGTCTGTTAGACGATTCTGTCCGTTTAAGGTATCCGCCAAGAGGAACCGCCCACCAGACGTGTTCACAAGTCCTCCTCGTCCAGGATAATCCGTCGGGACTGATCGCTAATCCGTGACCATGGTCGTATCCTGGCTCTTTCACTCGTAATATTACCTGGCTCACTGTCATGACTAGCTGCAGAATTGTTGGTTCGTAGTCCGCCTCTCCCATCATCCTGACAGTCAGACTCGTCAAGGACTCATTTGTCCGTCAGATGAACTGGGTATGCCATCTGCTGGAAAATCCGCCTCCGCCATGTTCCTCAAAGTCACGAGTCAACAGAAGTCGAAGGTGCCATGCAGAATACAGCTCCAAAACATGTCATGCACGCTATGTCAACCAGAAGCTATGATCAAGATCTCATTAGCCTATCATGACATATTCAAGTCAGCCACCCGAAATCTCCCTTGGGCAGACCTCAGAAGTGACGAAATCGGTAGCATTAAATATATTTTCGACTGCATTTAATGTACTGTCAGCAGCATTAATTGAGTTCCCGGCGCATTAATTACGGTCCATTATTGTAACTGTAGATTACTGTATAGTCTTGTCTTATTCATTCTTACTGTAGCTCCTCCCCTGTGTCTATAAATAGGGGAGGATTTTCATTGTAAAGGGGATTCCGATTTTGAGTGTCGTTATTCTGTCAAAATAGTGAGAGAGTGAACAGTGGACGTAGACATCTTTTTGGGCCGAACCACTCTAAAAATCTCTGGGTCTCCTCTTCCTCTTCCTCGTCTCTGATCGCTTCCTTACGTTCTTACCACTTTACATGCAATCTACTGACAACCTGAAACTGTAGCTTGAGCCCGAAAACAATCTCGTTGACTAAGGAAACCGTTTTTCGACATTAACAGTTATTATTTAAGACAAACAATCAAAGTCAATTTAAGAAAAAGTACCAAAATACACCTAAATAAATTAATATATTATTATTTTAATTTCAAAAATAATTAAAAAAAAAAATTCTTATCATATTCTTCATCACTTCCATCAAATTTTTTTTTTTATCACTTTTCATACCATCAATTTATCACCAACATCATCACCAGTTTAAACACAAATAAATTTTTCATATTTAAAAAAAAAAATCATAATCACTTTTTCATCCTCACCAACTTATCATCATCAAAATAAATTCTTCATCATCATTAGTGCAAGTATAACACCCATATTTAATCAACCTCACAACCCAAAATTTAAACCCGAAGGAAAAAAAAAAAAAACCACAATCCACATTTTCTCACCAACCAACAAACATAACATTTCATCGAAAATTTTTAAGAAAATTCAAAACAAATATTCATAAAACTTAAAGAAAATTCAACCATACCCATAGGAAATTCAACCAAAAATTCAAAAAAAAAAAAAAGAAATTGAAAAAAGGAAAAAAAAAAAAATTAGCTGTGGGAGAGCCTGATAGAGACCCAATTTTGAGTCTTTATCATAGAGACCTTGAACCAATTGATTCTCATGGAGACCCAAAACTGGGTCTCCAACAAGTGGTCCCTATGACCACCTATCGGAGATCATCTGAGTCTCGATGGAGACCCAATCGATCTCTATTTTTACGTTGTATTCGTTGGAGGTTTGAAGAAGTTGAGAAGATGAGAGAGGGAGGTAAGGAGAGAGAAGGGTGAGGTGATAAAAAAGAGAGAGAGGTGAGTGAGAGAAGACGTTCTACACTTTCTTTTATTTTATTTTCTTGTTTTTATTTTTAAAAATTATATATATGTTTTATTACTATCTAATCATCAATGTCGTTTGAGCATTTTACCCTTACCTCATGCCATTAGGCCTACTCATTAACGGTAAGTTACTGATAGAAGAGGATTGTGTTGAGTTTCAGAAACCTTAGAGGAAGGCAGTGAGAGTTCCTTAAACATCGATATTGTTATGTAATTATGACAAACGTTAGGGACTTTGTGCAATTTGCCCTTAATTTTAATATTGCACACGTGAATATAATTTGTATATAATCGTGAACGGGAGCAGGTTAGAAGCACGGTAGAAAAAGGATGAAATAGTAGCTGATTCATTGAACATACATATAGTCAATGGGTCCCCTGATGATTACGTTATATCCTTAAGTAGAAGAAATTTTCTCAACCCAACTACTAATCCATTAAAGAATATTGTTAAACATTTTTTGAACGATATTTTCTCATTCAGCTCTCAAGTGCGTATACATCCGTCTCCTTGTAGGGCCTCAATGTGACAGTGGCCACCTCATCTTCTTCCAATAGTTGTCATGATTGGTTCCAGGACACATTCATTGCTCCGTTGTGTGATAAGATGTTTTTATTAATTGCTATTCAAAAGACTAATGTTTAGCATGCACTTTTTTTTTTTTTTTTTTTTTTTTTTTTAAACTAAAGGTAAACGTCACAAGTTTTGTATTGAAGTGCATAGAAGTATTACATCAAACTACATAGATTTTATATTCAGTTTACCCAATTACGTACATTACTGCATACATATATAATGTAAGCATTGTGACATTAATTTTTAAAAGTAACTATCTGACCATAATTTTTATGTTATAATTTGATTTGAAGTATATCAATAAAGATGTAGAATTGTTTCTTAAATATCATTGTTTTATAGCTAGGGTTAGTTTTCAAATGAATTTTGAGGTTGTTTTAATTATATAGTAGTTTCTTTTGGAAGTGTAAATTAAGTTTTGGATGGTTTGATGCTTTTATATCCATTTTAATTTTATAGATTCTTTAATTTACATTCTACAAGTAGAAGACGACAAAGGAAGCCGACTTTTGGGGACCACTCCAAGGAAATATTGTATCAAAAGTCAGAATAATTGCTATAGGAAAAACCAGTTCGAAAAAAAAAAAAAAAAATTGCTATAAGAAAAACATAAATTGACTTGGACACTCCAAGTCGTCGTGTGAAGTTGGTTGGAATTCTCATGGTTTGCATTTAATTTATAAATAAATAGTTTATAAAAATTCAATTAATATTTATGGTACCAACCATACTATTATAAAGATTACGTATAATTGTATGGACGTTTACTGATTATTAAATTTTAATCCAAATGTCATAAAAAAAAAATCATCGAATCTGTTTTATTATATTCTCCTTCGAAAGATACCGCATTTTGCTTGCCATGTTTTCTTTTTGCAAAACTCGTAAAATGCGGATTAAATGCATTTATACTTGATGGATTTCGGAATTGGAAAAAAACTAATGATGGAGATAGGTGTGCTTTTAGAAAGCATGTGACACTAGAGCTTTGTTCATCACATAATGTTGCCGTGTAATCTTGTAAAGATCTAGTGAACCAAAATTGCCACATTGATAAGGCAATTAATAGGCAAACTTCGGAACAAATTACAAATAATTGGTTACAACTCAAGACTTCTATTGATTCCATTAGATGGCTAACATTTCAAGGATGTGCTTTGAGAGGGAATAATGAATCCTCAAAATCGAAAAATGGAGGTAATTTTATTGAGTTGTTAAAACTTTTGGCAACATACTATGATGATATTGCAAAAGTTATATTAGAGAATGCCCCAAAAAATGTCAAATATACCTCTCCATTGATTCAAAAAGAACTCTTACAAGTTCTCTCCAATAAAGTAAGGATGTACATTCGGGAAGAAATTGGAAATGCTAAATTTTGCATCCTTGTTGATAAATCCAGAGATATATCCAAGAAAAAGCAAATGGCTCTTGTTTTGAGATTTGTTAATAAAGAGGGTTTTATAAGAGAAAGATTTCTTGATCTTATGCATGTCAAAGATACCACATCAGCAACTCTAAAAAAATAGTTATCCTTAGTTCTCTCTTATCATGCTCTTGATATTCAAAATATTATAGGTCAATGATACGATGGAGCTAGTAACATGCGCGGTGAGTGGAATGGTTTGCAAGCATTATTTCTCAATGAGTGTCCATATATTTATTATATTCATTGTATGTCTCACCGACTACAACTAGCATTAGTTGTTGCATCTAGAGAGATATTCCCGTGCACCAATTCTTTTCAAAGCTAACTTTTATTGTTAATATATCTAGTGCCTCTTCTAAATGCAATAGTGAACTACGATGAGCTCAAGAAGATGCAATTGCACATATGGTAGCTATTGACGAACTTAAAACCGGTAAAGGGGTAAATCAACTTAGATCTTTGCAAATAGCTGGAGATACTCATTTTGAATCAATTTGTGGTATATTGAGACTTTTTGGGCCACTATGTGAAGTTCTTGAAAATATCATCAATAAGGGATCTAATTATTCTCAACGTGGGGATGCCGATTATGCTTATAATGCTATTACCTCATCTGAATTTGTCTTTATCTTACATTTGATGAAAGAAATAATGGGGATCACGGATATTCTTTGTCAATCTTTGCAACAAAAGTCTCAAGACATTTCAAATGCATGCATCTTGTTTCAACAACAAAGTCACTTATCCAAAATATTAGAGAAGATGGTTGGGATTCTTTACTTGATAATGTGAAATCATTTTGTGCAACATATGAAATCGATTTTTCGGATATGAGTGCTCCTTACTTAGTGGGTCGTGATCGTTCTTGTCAACAAATAGATCATGTCACAATTGAGCATCACTATCGGGTTGATCTATTCATCGTTACATTAGATTCTCAACTACAAGAACTCAATAATAGATTCAATGACCAAGCAAGGGAACTACTCACTTTTAGCTCCACTTTAGATCCTAGAGATGGTTTTAAGTCATTTTGTTCCAATAAGATTTGCAAGCTAGCAAACAAATTTTATCTGCAAGATTTTTCACAACATGAAAAAGATCTATTGGCATTTGAGTTGAAACACTATAAGTTATTTGTGTCTCAACAAGAAGACTTTCAAAAAATGACTACAATCTCTGAATTGTGTCGTGGCTTGGTAGAAACAAAAAACTCATATTAATTTCCTCTTATTGATAGATTGATTCGTCTTGTATTAACACTTCCGATTTCTATTGCAACTGCAAAGAGAGCATTTTCATCTATAAAACTAGTTAAAACTAGTGTTCGCAACAATATGAATAATAAATTTCTTATAGATTATTTAACTATCTACATTGAGAAGGAAATTACAGAAAAGTTTAGTTCAGATTTGATAATAGATGACTTTAATCTATTAAGAGAACATAAGGTGCAACTTTAAGAGATGTTGGATTTTCTTTTGTATTTTCTTCATTTTGTGTATATTTTAGTCACTTGACTATATATTTGAAAATAGTTGAATATATATCTTTTTATAAAGGAAATGTTAAAGATTTTCTTCTTTTTGTATATATCTTAGTCACACTTGACTAGATATTTGGAGATGTATATTTTTTGTAAGTAAATGGAATAGTTAGAAATATAATGGAAGTTTATATCTTTTGTGTTTTATAATCCTTTTGAGTTACTAAATTTTTGTCTAATGTTATATTTGTTTGCTATAATTTATTTATAAAGGTTTGTAAAGTTCAAAATATAACTATATGCCTTTTATTTTTATCAACAGATAATAGGTTCATGTCTTGCAATTGGACATCGTAACCATATTTCATCATGGTTAAAGGTATGTCAATGTTTTCGTAGAAATATTTCAATAAATTTATGTTATATTTTCTAATTTGGAATTTATGAATTGGTTTTATTTTAGTTTTATGTTATATTTTACATTTATAGGAAATTTGAGATATATAAATGTTAATGATTTGAAATAGGTTAGACCATTAAATGATTTGATAAATATACCGCAACCTCCCCCCCACCCCCCCCAAAAAATAAAATGTCTAGTTTCGTCCCTGGTCTCCGTGACCACCTAGGTCTCCTATCTCCATCGAAGATCATCTAAGTCTCAGTGGAGACCCCGTCGATCTCCATTTTTACATTGTTTTCGCTGGAGGTTTGAAGAAGTTGAGAAGATGAGAAAAGAAGAAGATGAGAGAGGGAGGTAAGGAGAGAGAAGGGTGAGGTGATGAAAAAAGAGAGAGAGAGGTAAGTGAGAGAAGAAGATCTGCACTTATTTTATTTTATTTTCTTGTTTTTATTTTTAAAAATTATATATATTTTTTATTATTATGTAATAATTGCACTTAGGTATTTATACATCATCAATATCATTTGACCATTTTACCCTTACCTCATGGCCAAGGCAGTAAGGGTTTTTCAAACATTGATATTGGTATGTAATTATGTCAAATGTTAGGGAATCTGTGCAATTTGCCCTTAATTTTAATATTGCACACGTGAATATAATTTGTATATAATCGTGAACGGGAGCAGGTTAGAAGCACGGTAGAAAAAGGATGAAATAGTAGCTGATTCATTGAACATACATATAGTCAATGGGTCCCCTGATGATTACGTTATATCCTTAAGTAGAAGAAATTTTCTCAACCCAACTTAATCCATTAAAGAATATTATTAAACATTTTTTGAACAATATTTTCTCATTCATCTCTCAAGTGCGTATACATCCGTCTCCTTGTAGGGCCTCAATGTGACAGTGGCCACCTCATCTTCTTCAAATAGTTGTCATGACTGGTTCCAGGACACATTCATTGCTCCGTTGTGTGATAAGATGTTTTTATTAATTGCTATTCAAAAGACTAATGTTTTAGCATGCACCTTTTATTATTATTATTATTATTTATTAACTAAAGGTAAACGTCACAAGTTTTGTATTGAAGTGCATAGAAGTATTACATCAAACTGCATAGATTTTATATTCAGTTTACCCAATTACATCACTGCATACATACTTTAACATGTAATTGATGAACTCAAAGTTATTGTAAATATAATGTAAGCATTGTGACGTTAATTTTTAAAAGTAGCTATCTGACCATAATTTTAATGTTATAATTTGATTTGAAGTGTATCAATAAAGATATAGAATTGTTTCTTAAATATCATTGTATTATAGTTAGGGTTATTTTTCAAATGAATTTTGAGGTTGTTTTAATTTTATAGTAGTTTCTTTTGGAAATATAAATTAAGTTTTGGATGGTTTGATGCTTTTATATCCATTTTAATTTTATAGATTCTTTAATTTACATTCTACAAGTAGAAGACGACAAAGGAAGCCGACTTTTGGGGACCACTCCAAGGAAATATTGTATCGAAAGTCAGAATAATTGCTATAGGAAAAACCAGTTCGAAAAAAAAAAAAAAAATTGCTATAAGAAAAACATAAATTGACTTGGACACTCCAAGTCGTCGTGTGAAGTTGGTTGGAATTCTCATGGTTTGCATTTAATTTATAAATAAATAGTTTATAAAAATTCAATTAATATTTATGGTACCAACCATACTATTATAAAGATTACGTATAATTGTATGGACGTTTACTGATTATTAAATCCAAATGACATAAAAATTAAAAAAATAAAAAAAAGGATCATCAAATCTGTTTTATTATTTTCGGATATCATTTAAGTTTACACAAATTAAAGTTTCATTGATAAAATATCCTTTTATTACAACAATTAAAACTATGCCGCATAATTTAAATAATACATATAGCATTTGAGAATTAACTTAGATATCTAAAGTACTTACAGTCATCTTTGCAATTGATTATATTAATGAAATTAATGCTTAAAAAATAATTTCTTTTCTTTAGATTACTTAGTACAGTGTAATCTAAACCCAAACATATCTAAATTGCGACCTTAATCTTATAGTACATTTACAATTAATGTTTATTAAAAAAAATGCTTTTGGTAGGATTAAAAAAATCATACAAATTTTTTATTAAAATGGTCAACAAATTCAAAAGTTAGAAACACCTAACAGCTTTCAAAACCAATCACTTCGGCATGCATAAATTGAATTCATCCAAAAGTTTAATGTTATATTCACCCTGATATTTATGGATGAAGAAAGAGACTGCTATATGGTGGTTTGCCAATTAACAACCAGTCAACCCTCAAAGTCTAGAGTGACATGATTGGTTTCTATTTTGACTCGAACGGTAATGTACAGTTGTCAAGAGGCTTTGCAATCATACGTTTGTTTCTATAAATTGCATTTGGGTTTCCGACAAGCCGTTCCAAGAAAAACATTGTCCGAGTGAGTCCCGAAACATGGAAAACAATACCGGGCGAAACCCAAACCGAAGCCGAAGCCGTGAGCGAGATGGAGCAACGGGGTTTGACAGTAACTGGGTAAGAGAAATGAAGAGCAAGCTGGACAAGAAGCCGATATTATTGGGCGAGAAAGCCGGGAAGAGCTCATGTTGCATCTTCAGAGTCCCGCAAGGCCTGGTGGAGATCAACAAGAAGGCCTACCATCCTGGCATAGTCTCTATTGGTCCCTACCACCACGGCTCGGACCACCTGAAGATGATTGAAGAGCACAAATGGCGGTTTCTCCGCTTACTCCTCGGCCGAAACAACGATCTCTGGCAAAATCTCCAACTGTGTTTGCAAGCGGTAGCGTCATTGGAGGATAGAATAAGAGAGTGTTATTCGGAGAGCACCTACCGGTTCGACAGTCAAGAATTTGTTGAGATGATGGTGGTTGATGGGTGTTTCATTATCCACCTCGTCTATGAATCCGTGAACATGCAGGTGCCTAATGATTCTGATGACCCCATCTTCAAGATGGATTGGATTCTGCCTTCTATCATGCGTGATCTTCTCAAACTAGAGAACCAAATACCCTTTTTGGTTCTCGAGAAACTGTTCGAGATATCAGTACCACATTCTACAGACACTTTACCAAGTCTTATCTTGAAATTCTTCAGTTTCTCGCTGAATGGACCCGGTAAAGTGGGAAGCAATAAAAAAATGCATTTACTTGATCTGGTTCGAGAGAGTTTTCGACCTCATCAAACTAGAGGAGAGCAGCGAACAAAAAGTCAAAAAAGGCAGTTGCCCAAGTTCATTCAACCAGCAAACAAGCTTAACCGAGCTGGAATCAAGTTCGAGACCAGGAAAAGATCAGGGAGTAGCTTCTTGGACATCAAGTTCAGCAATGGAGTCCTCAAAATCCCACCACTACGGATGGACGATTTCATCACTTGTTTTATTCTCAATTGTGTTGCTTTCGAGCAATGCTATGGACATGGACATTGTGAGAAGTTTGTCACCGACTATGCTGCTTTCATGGGCCTCCTCATCAACAACCACAGTGACGCTGGCTTCCTCTCTGACCATAAAATCATTGAAAACTATTACGGCACTGATGTGGAAGTCACCAGCTTCTTCGACAAAGTCGGCAAAGACGTGGCCTTTGACTTGAACAAGACTTATTTGTCCAAGTTGATTGAAGATGTGAATGAGTACTATTGGAATGATTGGTATGTTGGGTGGGCGAGCTTCAAGCACACCTATTTTGATACGCCCTGGTCCTTCATGTCGGCAATGGCTGCTCTCATACTTCTGATTCTCACCATGATTCAGTCTTTACTGGCTTATTTGACCTATGCTCATCCTCCTCCTAAGTCGAGTTAGTCTTCAAATATGTCTGTGGACTGCGGACTTGAGCAGTTGTTATTTGGAGTTCTGAGAATTTGTATTTGAGCAGTTATGTCTAAAAATGTGCTAATGTTGGTGTGTTCATTCAATAAGACAAGTCAAGTTTAGTTTTCTTGACATTTCAAAGTACTCGCTCTTCAGTAGAGAGACAGAATGGACCATGCTATTAGATTCGAAAATTATCAATACAATTAGGCAGCATTATTTTGTCCAATATCTTCTTTTTGTTGGTGACACATTAGCATGATCCAAAAAAATACACAATAATCTTTCAGTTGGAGGTTAAATTAAGCATATAAGTTAGTTTGAAGTATAGTCTCCATGGCATCTAAAAGCAAAAGTAGCTGCTGCTGAACGGATAACCAAGCCACTGATTTCGATGGCTTATCATCGAATTTTGACAAAGGCCATTGAAGGTAGAGACTTTGTGTTTGTTAGGGTCAAAAAAATAAATCTTCGTAGCCAATTGAACAAATTAAAACAAATATTGAAACACAACCCGATAATATATATATATATATCTATGCATATGTATAATCAAATTTTATCTTTGAACCTTTTAATTTTTGATCACCGTGTGTCTTTTAATTTGGCTTTTATCGGTCTTTATAGATTTACTTATATTCTTTAATCAGGCTTTCCTAGTCGATATTTTTAGTTTTCTTTTTAATTATTGATTTCTCAATTTTACAAACTTATTTATAGAGAACTAATTACACCTTTAAATGGCTTTCCGCTGGTCGGCCTCCTAACATTCTTGGCACCTTTATTTTTAACAGGACAGTGCAGCCGTTATAATGATAAGAAAACTTTGCTTTGTCTTCAAAAAGATGGATCAACTGAAACACCTGTTGATCAGAGGAGCAGCTGATTAATTTTCCTCACCTATATGCATTAACTTCTTACCTACTATGAGTCTATGAGCAAATTTGGAGCCTTCATTTGCTTATAAATACCAAGGCAAATTCACTCCAAGACATTCAAGCAAGCTGGCGTTTTTCGTTTTCCTTAAAATTGTTCTGTCATCTGGTTCGAGAGAAATGTTGTAGTTCGCTCATATAATATTGGAGGGAGATTTATTGTTTTTGTATGCTTTCCTCACATAAATAGTTTAACTGTATAGTGTAACCACGGAAATCTTATTTCCATTATATTCATATTTTATTACTTACAATTTTTTTTGTAATACTAGCAACTTACATATTAGAAGACTATCAAGACTTACTGGAATTGATAAATGATAGCGCAACTCGGATGACTACTTCCATAATTAAAAAATGATAACTTTTCCTAAAAAGATATTCATACTCACACCTCATATTCTAATAGAAAAAGAGATAAGTTAAGAAAAATAATTTACCACTCTTATTAAGAAATGATTAAGAAAATCATTGTTATATATTATTATTCTCGATTTAGCTTTTACAATCACGGTTAAAATCATCAGTTCTATAACAAATATAACTGGATCCTGAATAAGCATGAGCGACGACACCGAGGATGCAAAATATTACGATGGGCCATGGTCCATGGGCAATGAATCATCATCGTTTTCCTGGGTAAGGAGGGGCCGTTTGTTAAAGCCCAAGAAAGAAGTTTGGGAAGGTTCTATTTCTAACTGTTGACTGTTGATGCCCAACTTGCAAGGACACCTATTGGCCAATTCCTTGCCATGATTTTTTATTTTTTTATTTTTTTGAGGGGAATTCAAACCAGATGGGTTTAGAGCACATAGAATTCACTTCAATTTACATTTTAAAACATTAAATAGTAACAAAATTACTTTATTAGCATGTTTCTCAGACTTATAGTATTGAGGTTGTGAAATCAATTAGTATACTCTTTAAAATTTGAAATTAATTGTAAACATTAGAAGCAAAAAAAAAAAAAAAAAAACACTTTTATTAAGGCATTATTTTAGAGTTATTTGTATTGTCTCCTAGATTTTTTGAATAGAGAACAAAATACTGTTATTTGTACGGTCCTCTAGAGATTTGAAATATAGAAAAATAAAATTGAAATTCCACGCTCATTGTTTGATTTTTTTTTTTAATTTCAGATTCAAAATTTAAGTGGGTGCTTCTAAGCGGGGGTATTTTTTTTTTTTTCTTTTGGTTTAATATTTCAACTTGGAACATTATTAGATTGAATGAATTAATTTTATCACCAAGCTATATTATGGTATAGTTATAGTAGATTTGAAAGATGGCAAATCTAAAGATATTAATTGACAGTTATTTATAGAGTAAATTACACCAACTTATATATACCAAATTGCAATAAAATCTATATAGCAACCATAGTTGCACCTACTACCTCTTTGGCTGTTGAATATCAATTGACTACTGATAGTTAAGCAAGAGGCAAAGACACTTTCGCCCTTGCACTCATCTAATAATTAGTTTTAAAAAATCATTCAATTAAAAGAAAAGGAAAAAATGAGAAAAAAAAAAAACCGAAAAAGGGCTGAAATCACTCCATCTCCAAGCAGAGGGTCAGAGCAGATCCTCCACTAGTGGTGGAGTTGATTTTATTTTATTTTCACTTTTATTTGGGCGTTGAAGATGAAAATAGAGTGTCAGAAATTTAGAAATTGGGTGTTGCAGTTAAATTAAAATTTTTTAGACTTGATATGGCAAGATGTGATTAATTAAATGATTTTTCTTTTTCATATATTAATAATACTTAACAGGAGCACAAATTTGCCTTCCTAATTATGTAGTTTATCTAAATTTTACTACAATTTCATAAATAATGTTAATACTTTAAATCAATTTACCTTTAATTATATTATTTTCTAATTTGAGAATTGGGAAAAAATGCAAAATGGCACGCCAGCGAACCATTGTGTCAAAGATTCAAAACTATAAAGGGATGGTTCTAGCAAATTTGAAACATTTCAATTTTAAACTCTCTAGTATAAAGCTATGTGTAGGATCCTATATACAAAAAAGCTCCATCAAAATATAAGGGTAGGGTTGCATAAATGAAACATTTAAATATGTTTGTTCTGGTAAGAAACTACATGCAGGCTTTCTACCAAAGAAGTGAATGGACGGCCTGCCTCATAGGTGCGTCATGAAATTACAACCCAACCTTTAATCAGAAATTTAATGGAGTGCTTAAATAATTGAATTACTTGCCAATCATTTTTGTTTTTCATTTTCTGAATAGTCATTAATAATTAGAGTTTGTTAAAACTTGTTGAGATTATACACTATATGCAAATTGAAAGTCTAATTCTGTATTATGAGATATCTAATTACACAATAAGTAGAGAAAACTCGTTACAAATAAATACATATAACGGGATATGAACTCTTATGAAAAATAGTGGCGAGAAAGCCTTTATTTGTTTGCGTCGTTCCTTGCACATTTTTCTAAAGAAATTTGAGAGTTTAAACCAGCCTTTATGATTATAGTGCTTATTAGTTTTTCTTTGTTTGCATTGTTCCCTTCACATTTTTCTAAAGAAATTTGGGGGTTTAAACCAACCTTTATTATTATAGAGTTTATTTAATTTGCTCCTCCTTGATATTTTTATTATTTTTACCCTTTTTAGTCAAAATTGCTCGTAAACAAATCCACAATGTTTATATATATAAATATTATAGTCATTGTGTCACTTTCAAATTATTAGGATTATTAATTTCAGTCATTCATTATATTTTTTCTCCTAAAAATATTGAACTAAATAGGAGATAGAATACAAGAATGACTGAGATTAATGATCATAATAATTTAAAATGAAAAAAAAAATGATTATAAAGTGACTTTAGTACCCCTTCATTTATTTTTATACCATTAAATGGTAAACAAAGAAGGAAAGTAAATTTTATATGGATAACAACCTCATCTGGACATACATCACAATAATTTTTGTTGCAAAAATTTTAATTTAATCCCTAACATTTAACAAAGTATTTTTTTTTTACTAACATTTGCATTTTAAATTTCACTTATCCCTAACGTTTCAAAAATATATCAATTTAATCATTCTAATAGTCAAATATTGATCAATCTTAATAGGAAGAGATTTAGTTTTGTCATTTTAATTTGAATATATTTACAAATTAGTTTGATCTTTTTAACTTGAATATATTTACATATTTTTAATATATATTTTACATTTTGAATTTAATATATAAAAAATAATTTTAAGTTTATTGAAAAAAAAAAAAGGATTTCCATGGTAGACCCCGGTCTCCTATGGAGACCATGCTCGTCCTGCGAAGAAAACTAGAAAACTGCTCTCTACTGGCTGAAGACCAGAACTCTGATCTCCGGCTTAATCTCTACACTGGAGATTAGGTCTCCAGTGATGGAGACTGAACTGGTCTCCATCGTCGGAGACGCGTTGATCCATCGCGTCTCTAGATGGAGACCAATACTGGTCTCCAGCAATGGAGACCATAGGGTCTCCATTGTCAAAGATATTATCTCCAACCTTTTTTTTTTTTTTTAATTTATATAATTTGTTTAAAAAAATTGCATAAACATTTTTTTTATTATTTAGATTTGGGATATGTTTGATTTGATGTTGATATTTAATTTGAGTGATGTTAGTTTAATGAAAATGATAGAGGTGATGATTTTGATGATTGTAGAATATGAAATTGAAGATGAGGAAGATTATGAGAGGTAGAAGATGAAGGAGTTTTTATTTTTTTATTTTATATTAAAAATATTATATTTTTAATTAAAATGTTTATTAACTTTAAATTTACTTAAAAAAATATTGATTTAATGATGTGTCACAATTTGATTGAAAGATAGTCAATAGTAATTTTATAATAATTGAGATATTTATTTTGTAATTATTAGTTTTTAAAAGGATAATTAAATCATTTTAATTATTTTAAATTATATTAAGAGTAAATTCGTCTTTTTGTTATGTCTGTCACGTTTGACTATCATTTTTTTAGTCAAATGGACTAAATTGATACATTTCGAAAACGTTTGGAATGACAAAAATTTAAAATACAAACATTAATATAAAAGTAATATTTTACTACATGTTAGGGACTACACTTTTTTTTTTGGGGAAATTTTAATTTAATCCCTAACGTTTGGTAAAATATTACTTTTTTACTAACGTTTGCATTTCGAATTTCCGTCATCCCTAACGTTTCGAAAATGCATCACTTTAGTCATTCTGTTAGTCAAATGTTAGTCAATGAGGATTAATTTGGTCATTTTAACTTAAACATATTTATATAATTTTAATATATATTTAATATAATATATATTTTTATATTTTTAATTTAATATATAAAAAAAAATTAAGTTAAAAAAAAAAAAAGAGGAGGTCTCCACTCCTCCCGACGATGGAGACCAGCTGGTCTCCATCGTCGGCCGGAGGCCAGGTCTCCGGCCTGGTCTCGCTGGAGACCTGGTGCTGGTCTCCAGCCAGTGGAGACCAGTCTAGTCTCCATCCCGCTGGAGACCAGAACTAGTCTGTTCTGGTCTCCAACGGGCCTGGGGGCTGGAGACCAGAAACTGGTCTCTAGCACCAGTTTCTTGGTCTCCAGCACCAGTTTCTTGGTCTCCAGCGGGGCTGGAGACTGGAGACCTTCTGGTCTCCAGCCCAGTTGCTGGAGACCAGAAACAACTGGTCTCCAGCCCGCTGGAGACCAGTTTTCTAGTCTCCAGCGGGGCTGGAGACTGGAGACCAGAAACTTCTGGTCTCCAGCCCAGTTTCTGGTCTTCAGGGACCAAAAGGTCTCCATCGCCGGAGACCAGATCTGGTCTCCTGCGATGGAGACTAGAGGGTCTCTTTTTTTCTAAAAAAAAAAATTTACATAAACATTTTTTTTTTAATTTGAATAAACATTTTTTTTTTTTAATTTGGAAGATGTTGGGTTTGATATTAGATATTTAATTTGGGTGATATTGGTTTGATGAAAATAATGAAGATGATGATTTTGATGAATGTTAAAGATGAAATTGAAGATGAGGAAGATGATGAGAGGTAGAAGATGAAGATAAGGGTCTTTTTTTTTTTTTTTTTTTTTTAATTTACATAAACTTTTTTTTTTTTTAATTTGAATAAACTTTTTTTTTTTTTTAATTTGGAAGATGTTGGGTTTAATGTTAGATATTTAATTTGGGTGATATTGATTTGATCAAAATAATGAAGATGATGATTTTGATGAATGTAGAAGATGAAATTGAAGATGAGGAAGATGATGAGAGGTAGAAGATGAAGATGAAGATGAAGAAGAATTTTTTTTTTTTATTATTTTATATTAAAAATATTATTTTTTTTATCAAAATATTTATTAACAATAAATTAAATTAAAATTTTTTATTTAATGATGTGTCACAATTTAATTGGAAGGTGATCAATGGCAATTTTGTAATAATAGGTATGGTTATTTTGTAATTATCAGTTTTTAAAAAGGTAATTACGTCATTTTAACTATTTTAAATTATATTGGGGGTAAATTCGTCTTTTTATCTCGTCTAGTTAGTTTGACTGTTATCTTTTTGGTCAGAGGGACTAAATTGATACATTTCCGAAATGTTAGGGATGATGGGAATTCGAAATGCAAACGTTAGTAAAAAAATAATATTTTACTAAACGTTAGGGATTAAATTAAAATTTCCCCCTTTTTTTTTTTGTTAAGTTAACTTCTGAAGTTAATATCGCTTAACTCTTATTAAAATTTAAAATTAGTATTGTGGGGTACACAAGATTTATTATGAGGGTGCAAATATGGACACTCTAGTTTCTAATTTAGTAGAATAATTAATACGTCCACTCCTTCAGTCCTTCTGCAATATTTTGGTCTACATATATTTCAGTCAAAAACAATTCTTTGGCCTCTATATATATTGCGTTTTGAGTTTCAGACACCAGCCACCCAAACAAAACCGTTTCCGAATCCCGAAAGATGGAATACGAAATCAGCCGAAACCAAAACCGTGAGCGAGAGGTAGAAAGCAGACGAACCAGTTTTCATGAAATCACTTTGGCATCACCACCATCAGCAGCAGGGGAGTTGGACCACAACTGGGTTACAGAAATGAAGAGCAAGCTCGACAAGAGGCCGATATTGTTGGTTGAAAACGCCGGGAGGAGCTCATGTTGCGTCTTCAGAGTCCCTCAAGACCTCGTCGAGATCGACCAGAAGGCCTATCATCCTCGCATAGTCTCTATCGGTCCCTACCACCACGGGTCTGACCACCTGAAGATGATGGAAGAGCACAAATGGCGGTTTCTCCGCTCACTCCTCGACCGAGACGACGATCTCTGGGAAAATCTCGAAATGTGTTTCAAATCCGTAGCGACGTTGGAGGAGCATATAAGAGAGTGTTATTCGGAGAGCACCAACCGGTTCAACAGCCAAGAATTTGTTGAGATGATGGTAGTTGATGGGTGCTTCATTCTCCAGCTCGTCTGTGAATCTGTCAACTTGGTATGTAAACATCCTGATGATCCCATCTTCAAGATGGATTGGATTCTGCCTTCTCTAATGCGTGATCTTCTTAAGCTCGAGAATCAAATACCCTTTTTGGTTCTTCAAAAACTGTTCGAGATGTCGGTACCGGAATCTAAAGACACTTTACCGAATCTTATCTTGAAATTCTTCAGTCTTTCGCTGAAAGGACCTGGTTCAGTGAGAAGATTTACTAGAAATTTTGATGGAAAGCATTTGCTTGATCTGGTTCGAGAGAGTTTTCGACCTCAAATTAGAGGACAGCAAACAGATGGACACAACAGGCACCCCAAGGTCATCCAACCAGCAAGCAAGCTTAACCGAGCTGGAATCAAGTTCGAGACCAGGAGGAGATCAGGGAGTAGCTTCTTGGACGTCAAGTTCAGCAAGGGAGTTCTCAAAATGCCACCGCTGAAGATGGACACTTTCATCACTTGTTTTATTCTCAATTGTGTTGCATTCGAGCAATGCTATGGACATCGTGAGAAGTTTGTCACTGACTATGCTACTTTCGTGGGCAGCCTCATCAACAACCCCAGTGACGCTGGCTTCCTCTGTGAACACAAAATCATTGAAAACTATTATGGGACTGATGAGGACATTACTAGCTTTTTTGACAAAGTTGGCAAAGATGTGGCTTTTGATTTGAACAAGACTTGTTTGTCCAAGTTGATTGAAGAGGTTAACGAGTATTATTGGAACGACTGGCATGTTAGGTGGGCGAGCTTCAAGCACACCTATTTCGAAACGCCCTGGTCGTTCATGTTGGCATTGGCTATTCTGATACTTCTGGTTCTCACCGTGCTTCAGGCTTTGTTTGGTTATTTGGCCTATGCTCACCTTCCTAAGCATTAGACTTTAATGTAGTAGGACTCGAGGAATTGTTATTTGGAGTTTTTGTTAATTTGCATTTGAGCGTCAATGTGTGAAACTGTGCTATGACCAATGTTATAGTGTGCTTATTTAATAAGACATCTTAGTATTTCAAGTATTCACTCTACTCGTCATTGTGATTATAAAACTCCACTTAAACGGTGAGATAGACTGAACCATGCTTTTATTCGAAAATCACCGTTATAATTGATAGTTTTTAGAAATGATATATATTTTATTAGATAAAATGATTTAACTCTTCTTGATATCGGCGACATGTTAACATAATCCAAAATTAAAGTATAAGTGATCTTCTAGTTCGGGGTTATATTTGTTATTTAAGCTAGTTTGAAGTAGTCTCTTAGGTAATAATTGATAGTTTTTCGAAATGATACATATATGACAATATTTTATTGAATAAAATGATTTAATTCTTATTTGTGTTGGTGACACATTAACATGATCCAGAAAGTGTTAAGTGATCTTCTACTAAGGGGTTATATTTGTTATTTAAGCTAGTTTGAAGTATAGTCTTATGGCTTCTAAAAGCAAATGTAACTACAGCTTACAGGAAAGATCAAATTTTTCTATTTTTTCGACTGAAAGATGAGTAAAGATTCTCTACTATCATTTTTTTGTTAATTTTTTAACAATCTAGTGACATCAGCATTTGAAAAAATGAATGATCAAGATTGATGAATTTTTTCTCTCTTATGCATCATTCAAACTTAAATTATTTTCATAAAAATATTAACACCGTGTCAACATTGACAGAGAATTCTTGTCCCTGAAAAATACCCTCATAGGGAAGAGACTGAAGCCACTATTAATGGCTCGTCATAAAATTTTGACAGAGGCAAATGAAGGTGGAGAGTTTGTGCAGCTGCAATGGTGATAGAAGACTTTGCTTTTGTGTCTTCACAAAGATTTGATCGGCTTCAAAATCAGTTGATTATAGGAGAAGTTGATTTTCCAGGATTTGAATTTTTTCTTATCTATGCTTTTTCTCAACTTTAAACATAGATTGGTTATTAATGAAGTAAAAATGAAAAGCAAATCACATTTCGACCATGCATTGATGAGTAAAGGATTCAAATCCGATTTTTTCCATATCATACATGCTTTATAATTTTCCAACTAACTTAAAAAATTTTGTAGCCATCATTTTACTAAAAAACAAATATGAAGCAAATTTACTCCCAAGACATTCAAGCAAACTGAGGACTTTCAAAAGCTTTTGTCTTCTCCTATAAAGTTGTTTTTTCCTCTTATTTGAGAGAAAGGTGGTTGTTCTCTTTTATAATATTAAAGTTTCTAAAATAAAATCTTCTGTTGCTGTCCATCACGGTTTCTCTCACATGGAGAATTTTATCACAGTAACTCATATATCCATCATGCTTATCTTTTATTACTTCTATTTTCATTCTCAAACATTATTCTTAATTTCAAATTTACCAAGAGTCAAAAAACATGTCAATTTCATAACAAGTATAACAAGGTTTTGATTTCTGAACAAACATGAGGTTTTTTTGTTTTCGTTGCTCAGGTTGTTAGCACGTTTTTCTTAATTTCAAACTGAACAGATGCTGACGTGATGCTGTACTGCTTTATTATTCAATTTATTCCTAAAACTTGCTGCGGTTTTTATTATCATAAAGTCACCGAACCAAGACGTATCAGCTTCTTATTCTAATCTCACTGCTTGTGTTTTTGCACCCTGTGGATTGATTTAATTCATCCCTCACTGTCTCATTTTAATGATATAGTCACGTCATTAGGGTTTATTCATGTTCATGCAGATAATGCACATTTACTAACAGTGAATCATTAAGACAAAAAGGAAACTTAATTCTTTGTTTGTAACTACAAAATACGGTTAATTAAATTTTGTGGGCCCTATACACATCACGAATTACGTTTTTATTGAAAAAGAAAATTGATCCCTCTCACCTAATGAATCAAGTTCCCTTTTCTTATTCTCTTTCCGATAAAACCTAACTTTTAATCATTTTCATTCCTGATTAGTAAACACGCTCTTAAATGCAATCGTCTAGCTTTTCTATTGTTCTTTAGGAACCATTGCAGCTTAAAATTGGAAAAGCGAAGAGCAGTAGATTCAGCAAAGGATAATTATCCAAGATACCAGTATGAACTATGAAATATCAATAAATGAATGATCATACACAAATCAAAGAATGTTGATACACTTTTAGACAAAATTGTTATTAGCGATGACCCATTCTAAATTCTTCTAAAGATTCTCAAAGCTGAACAGCTATAGTCAGCTCAAAAGATCAAACACAGAATTCCAGTTCCTTGCAATGCACTTTTAATACGATACGGTTGACTTTATGACTCAAAAGAAGTCACTTTTCAGAGAGATTAAAGAGGCTGTTTGGCATGGCTTCTCATAGGCTTAAAAGCTCTTTAGACCCAAATGCCACTAAAAATTACTGTTTGGGTTTTACTAGAGAAGAGCTTTTAAGGTTTCAAAAGCCCTGCCCTAAGTCCATTCGCATTTTAAATATTGAAGGTTGTAATAATTTGATTTAATAAAATTCTTCTTATCATTGTCCGCCTTGTTTCTTTCACATGAGGAATTTCATCATGTAAATCCATCTTTTTTATTGCTTTCATATTCATTTTCAAATATTATTCTTAATTTTAAATTTCATAACACGCCAATTTCATAACTATAACAAGGATATAATTTCTGTACGCGCATAAGTTTTCTTTCATCGTTTGGGTTGTTAACTTCACGTTTTCTTTTTTTAATTTCAAAGTTAACATGCCATGAAGCTATGCTAGGCTGCTCTATTATTTCTAAAACTTGCAACAGTTATTACTATGAATTCACTAAAACAAGACCTATCAGCTTCTCACTCTAATCTCATTACTTGTATATCTGTACCTTATGGATTGATTAAATTCATCCCTAAGCTTCTCACTCTAATCCCTTCAGAAGAGTTTATTCATCTTCATCTAGAGAGTGCATGTTTACTAATCAAGCATCGATAAAAAGGAAACAAAACATAATTATTTATTTATAGCTACTAAAATTAGTAGGGACTGCACAAATAAAGAATTATGTGCCTGCCGAAAGGGAACTTGATTCCCCCTCGCACCCAATGAATCAAGTTCGCTTTTATGATTTTTTTCCCGATGAAACTTGACTCCTAATCATTTTCATTCATCACTAGTAAAAGCGCTCTTAAATAAAATGAACTAGCTTCTCTATTGTTCTCTAGGAATCATTGCAGCTCAGAATTGGAAAAGCGAAGAGCAATAGAGTCGGCAAAGGATATTTATCTAAGATACCGGCAAATCAACTATGAAGTATCAATAATTGAATGATCATACACAAATCAAAGAATGTTCAACAATTTTTTGACAAAATTGTTATCAACTGTAACCCATTCTAAATTCCTCCAACGATTCTCAAAGCTCAACGGCTATAGACAGCTCAAAGGATCAAACACACAATTCAGGTTCCTTGAAATATTTTATTAGGAACAGAAACAATGAACTTCTAATAAAATATAGTCGATCTTACGACTCAAAAGAAACTACTTTTAAGACAGAATACTTCCTTACACATTTTAATTTATTATTGAATGTGTAGACGCTACCAGTTGATATATTTGTTGCTCGATCTTATGACTCAAAATAAAACACTTTTCAGAGAGAATAAGTCCTTATGCATTTCAATTTATTACTGAATGTGTAGACTATACCGGTTGATATATTTGCCGTCACTGTTGTTCCTCTATAATGTAATTTCTTGACGGAATTTTGCTCCTTTGACCAAAGACCAACTTCATGCAGATCCCCTTCTTTCCAGCATATATTGACCGTCACCCCACCACGCGCTTTCAATCCTTTAACACAACCACTAGCCCATTTATCTCGGGGAAGAGCAGGAAGTAAATACAGATCCTTGATGGTACTCTGCACGAGTATCTCTGCAACTGCAGCTGAAAAACTGACAGCAAGAGAAGGCAGAATTCAAATCTTTTCCCGTAAACAACATTTCAATATTTCAGAGCATGGTTTATTTGTCAGAAAAGATTTATACATTCAAACTCCGGTAACTCTGAAAGTATGATTTGATTCTATTAAGTACATCCACATGACCAAAATACGATGGCTAAGGGAGTCAACAGTGACAGATGATACTACACACAACCGTCTTACGAATCTTTTTCTTCCTATTTTATGCCAATTAACTCTGATATTCTACTTCAGAATTAATTTTGCAAAAAATGATATAATATTGCTAATACCGTTATCAAATAGAATCTATTGCAAGAAATCAAATTCAAAAGTAATCTCTCTCATACAAATATGCTGACATACAATTTAAATTATGCTTACCCAAAGTTGGCATCGATCTGGAATGGAGGATGTGAGGTGAACAGGTTACTGTATAACCCTCCTTCATAATTGCCTTCATTAGCCGGATTCACCAAATCAAACAAATGCTTCACCATGCGGTATGCATGGTCACTATTACGAAGACGTGCCCAACAAGCTATTTTCCATACGGTTGACCATCCTGGACCATCTTCTCCTGCTCCAGATTATGAAAATATTAATGCACCCCTCAACTAAGGGTGTGTTTATTAATTGAGAATGAAAATTGAGGGAATTGAATTCCATAGAAATACAAAAAGAGAGCTATTAGAATTAAATTACAAGATTATGTTCCAGTATTTGCTTCCTTTCAACATTTATAAACGGAAACAATTTGACTGTGAAAATCCCTATACATATATATAACAGTAGAACTATTTTAGGGGTATTTAGTAAAAATAAATGATTTGATTTTTTAATTAGGAAACAGAACTTAATTCTTTAAATGAAAAAACGAATTAAGTTTTCTTTCCAACGGCAACTTTAAAACTCGGTTTGAGTATGAGGTCCATATAACTTAATTCCCAAAAGTTCAAGTCAACAACAGAATTCCTTAAAAATCAATTAAATTCCTCAACCCTCAATAGAATTCTTGATTAGCAAACATGACCTAACGTCGTATTTGAATAGCCAAAAATCAACTGAATTCTCAGTTGACACAATTATATAAAATAAAAATCAAGATCGGGTTGCTTAGGGTATTTCTTAATAGGATGCTTTCAGCAGGAAACACTTATCATTCCAACAGATGTTACCACTAATGGACTGCAGCAAAGTTATAAACAATGGCTACTTTATAACTACATGACTGCACAAAGGTTATACGTTGAGGGTCTGGTTCTTTGTTTATTTCTTTTTATTGGGTCTATTCATGAGAAGGTAACAAACTGGTATGAAAAACTATTATTCACCTAAAAAAAAAAAAAAAAAAGAACAAAAGGGATCAGTGGGAAGGTATAGTTTAATTTTAATGTTTTTTTTTTCCCAAAACATTTTAATGTAAAGATTTATCCAATAATATTCTCAAGATTCAAGAAAACTTTTGTAGTAAGACAAAAAAACTCAGGACATCAATCTGGCTTCTAAGCATTCCTAACTGAAACAGCATTCATTGAACCCAGTAATAGCTATCCATACAAACCTCTTTTATAGAGAGTATTATCAGCAGCTTTACATAGGTCTGGAGTTTTCTCAACAGTAATTGTGTGTCCTGGATACAGGCCAAAGAGATGTGAAATATGTCGATGATGAACCTCTGGGTCCTCAAAATTTAATGCCTATCATTAAAAAAATAAAAATAAAAAGAGAGAGAGAGAGAGAATCTATTAGCCCATAATAAATGCAGCTGTCCTAGACCTCTACTACATAGTAAAACTTGTATCAACATCTAGAATATAGAAGCTTTTAGAATGATATGGGATATTAATTTCAAGCTACTAACATACCCATTCCATAATGGAACCATCCCTAGCAATTTTTGTTGGCAAAAGCCTTGGTTGAGCCTTACGTACTCGGTCAATGAGAGCATCCTCGGTTTTTCCCAGAATCTGTTTGACGAGAAAATTTTTAGCATGTAACAATATGGAGCTTATTAAGATAGAAAACAGTAACTATTTCTTGGTTCAACTGGAATAATATACTCACCTCAGCAGCAGAAACAATTTCAGAGAATACTTCTCTTATTATTGACATGTCCATTGTCGATGAGTAGCTCACACTAGCAGGCTTACCATCAGGAGCAGTAAACATATGCTCCGGAGAAGTTGATGGGTTGGTTTCCAAATATCCTCCAGGGCCTTCAATCAACCAGTCCAACAGAAACATTGTACATCCTTCTAACAAAGGATATGCCTTATTTTTTAGAAAATCCTATAATGTAGAAAACATTAGCAATCACTTACCTAGTACAAAATCTGAAATGGAAATAAAACTACATACAGTACTATGCAACAGGATCTGCTTAATGATTCAAAAACAGAAAAAAGATACAATATGGTTTTATTAATCATGTACTAAGGATTTTCATGAACCTAATGATTAAAAGTAGTTCAATACTTCCTAACCAAAATTTCTTGGCAAAAGCGTTCGGATGTCCTCATTTACACATAATAGGAGGTGGAGTGAAAAGAAATTTTTATTTTTTTCATTCCCAGATTTCCATTCTCATCACCGTGGTCACATTATATTATCATAATGTAAATATTCATATAATTCCTTGTCAAGTTTTAACATAAATCAACTAATGCAAAAAATCAAACTAGAAAACATAGTATACAAAACACCTGTCTTCTTTTTCTAACTTTACTAGATATCAGTCAGTGGTGATTGCATAATATCAATAGTGAATTTAGTGGTGAATAATATAGTTTCATTACAAATTTACCTCTACTCTGAGGGTTGTGTTTATAAATTTAATTTCTTGGGAAAATATGGACTTTGACTTTGGTCCAGTCTAGAGAAAAAAAAACACCTTGGCATGTGCCAAGTGAGAATCGAACAAATCTCTAGTAACATTTATAATCAATAGCCAGGACAGGTTGTACTTTAGGCAACCCAAGCGATTGCCTTAGGCCCCATCTAAAATTAAGATCCCAAATTTTTTTATTAAAATAAATTAATTGTTTGAATTTTCAAATCTCAGGTAAACAAGGTTAGGAACATAATTGTAGAATACCATAATTAAAAATTTTTAACAGCGATTTAAAATTTTAAATAATTAGCTATTATAATAAATTATATTATTAAAAAAAATTGGGCTTTAATTTTAAATGGGGTTTTATGCAACTTCCAAAGTTGCCTAAGGCATGAGCCATCTTATTAATAGGAATAAAAATATAAACTTGAATGCAACTTTATAATTGGACAATTAATTCCAATTGAAGAAAATAAAACATATGGAGAAATTAAAGGTTTTTAGATATAACAAATTATTCCGATATTATCAGTGTCTAAACCTAATAGATAAGATAAAAAAGTCAATAAGATAAAAGAGATTTATTGATTGAAAAAACCCAATTAGAGAGATTAACAGTTACTTCAGTGGAAAGTAATTTTTCAAATGCTCAGCACTTTAAGGTCTTCCCCAGGTATCTAATTATTTCTTATCATCACACCCAAGGAATGGTCTGACATACAAAGTAAGAGCTCAGCGTGAGTTTATCATATCCCTCTATGTCACATGAGCAAAAAAAACGTTAACCTAAACATGGCATGGAGTTTATATCAAAAATAAAAAATAAAATCTTACCTTGTCCATTGTATAAGTGTAATGCTCCCATAGATGAGTGCAAACCCATGCTCCTCCCATTGGCCATACTGCCCACACAGCTTGACCATGATCCGGTGATGTTTTCGCCCATAAGTCCGACACTTGATGAACAACCCAACCGCTAGCTTCATAATTCACCTGTAACATTTATTGATCCCGTAAGTAAAAATCATGTGTAAAATATATAGTAAGTCATTCGAAATTAAAAAGTATTTTAGATGCCACCATGGGCACTAGGTTGTAATTGCAGTTATGATATTTAATCCTCAAGATGCTTCACTTAGTGAGCTCTATGCATGTAGCTTGATAGTGAGCGTAAAGGAGCAGATGATCATATGCAGTTTCTAAAAATTGGCTAACACACAAGCCTTTTAGTCTTTTATTTAAAAGTTTAATATGTAAAAACAGAACGATAATAAAGTTCAAGTAAGGAGCATAATTGCAATGTAACCCTGAAACTACAAACGAAATTTGATGGGAAAGTGAGGAAAAGAAGTACATAAGAAAGAAAAGAAAATCTCACCTTTGCAGTCTTACTCCCATTGACTGACATAGAGGTAAGGTAATCGAACAATGGTTCCTGGCACTCATGAAGATTGCAAGGAAGGGAAGGCCAATAGTTCATTTGAAGATTAATGTTCAAGTGAGGAGCACAACTGAAATAATAAAAAATGATAATGTCATATTATTAAATTTCCAAATAAAATGTTTACGCAGATTGCAACCAACAAGAGGCTGTCTAGTGGGACTGACTTCTTTAAAAGTGTGAATTCCCAAGGTACTAATTTAAACATGTAATGTTTCCCATCAATTCACAAAAAATTATGAAGAGGAAGTCAAACGTTATTACTAGCATCAGAATGGCTCTCTTCTGTTATACTATTAGGCATTCTCTATATTAAATTGTTGTCTGAATAAACGAAAATCACAAGAATTATATTTACAGATTTCTAGCTAAATGGTTATGAAGATGAGAAAAGACAAAAACAATTTTTTACTATGATCATTACTGCACAACCACATCTTCAGAAAATTATAATTACCAGAAACTAGTATAACAAACGTGAACAATTTACAGAGAGGACAAAAGAACACATTTAACAACACCAAAATTAAAAATTTGAGAAAAGGAACAGATAGAAACAGCATAAAAAGGTGAAACAGAAGAAAAGCGAGAACAGAAAACATACTCCCATGGTGGCTGAATATCCTTGTTCCAAATACCCTGCAGGTTTGCTGCTTGAGTTCCAGGACGTGAACAAGAAATAAGTAAATATCGACCAAACTGGAATAAAAGCTCCACCAAGGCTGGATCTTCATCAGTCTTAAAAGATTTTATCCTCTCTGCAGTTGGAACTGTATCATCTTCACTTCCTTTTAGATATTTATCAAATACAGGGGATGCATTCTGATCTCTCTCCACATTGTCATTCCTATATACGTTCTTGGAACTTTTTGAAAGCTGCAGTGAGACACGATGAAAAAGTTTCTGATAGTCATCCAAATGACGAGCATAAAGATCAGAATATGACAAGTTTTTTATCGACTTTAGTGCGTTAAGAGACTCTGATGTAGGATCCTTCTTAGACTCCGAAGGCTTAGTGAATGGACCATCAAATGAAGAAGCAGCCACCAGTAGCAACACAGCCCAGTCAGAACCTTCAACCACAAGCTTCTTATCATCCAAGACGTGTACTGTGCCTCTGCTGTCACTAATCTGTAAATCAAGAACTGCACAAAATTGTATTCCGCTAGGATTCTCACTTTCCTCAAACTTTGGAGCAATCCTTTTCCCAGGACAACTTCCATGCATAAGAATCTGATTTAAACCATTTACTTGAGAATGGTTATGTAACAGGCTGTCTAAAGACACAGTAAATGACAAAGAACCTGGTTTGCTTCCAGAAATCCTAGTCACAATCACTTGATCAGGATTAGATGCAAAATGTTCCCTGGTAAACTCCACATCCCCCACAGAATAACTTACTTTAACTGTAGCAGTGTCTAAATCAAGTACCCTTCGATATGTCGCTTCAGCATATTTAAGATGGGAGTTATCAAATTCTAGCTTGATATCGCCCAAAACTTGGTAAACCTTCATGATTGCAAGAAAAAACAAATAGTTCAATATATATATATATATATATAAAGAATGCATTTATTCACATTATTGGTATATTTCACTAACTTCATTAAAAACCCAAGAAAGTGTATCTAACCAACACAAGTCGTCTCAAGAAGAAAACTTGAAAGAAGGCTAGCCTCAAGGCATAAAACATGTCAATTAGCCAAAGCAAATGCCATGCCATATCAACTCTATTACTGCAGCATTGAGCCAAAATGCAGTCAAAACCAATATATTAGGATACAGGGTATGTCACTCTTTAGGACCGGATTGAGTTATACCTGAGACTTGGTTAATTCATTGGTTTCAAAGCACTTAAGTTGATCATGTCACACATAAACAGACCATATGACACTGCAGGGTTAGATCCGATGTAATTATACCCCTCAGAAGAGTTTCTGTAGATCAGAAATCAAAAACAAAAGTAAAGAATGATCTGATTAATTAATATTAAATCAGCCTGAGTTATTGTTAACAAGTCGTATCTACGACCAGTACATGTGCAACAGCAACAAAACTACTCCCAAGAACCCCTATAAATACATAGAAAGATCATCTAAAAGGTAAGTCTTTTCTTCAGCCTTTTGACCATAAGAATTCACTTCAGCCTACCTCAGGGACGTTCAACTTTTTCACCCAAGGTCGTCCGCCACCAAAGTTGCCAAATTAAGCATTACCAGTTACAAGAAGTTTCCTATAAGGTAGGGACTCATAGAATTTTTGGGTCCTAACCTGTCATTTATTATACTAAACCCTGATCACAATATGTATCAGCTAACATGACTACATGTTTTCACAAGTAACTGATGAATGGGATATATAACACTACTTTAAGATTTTATGATGACATACATGTAATCTTGCATGCTTTAAATTAATCATAGAACCTGTTACAAAGTTCTGCATATATGTATTGAGTTTGTATACGATAATAATATAATACAGTAACATACATCAGTAGGATTAGCTGTCAACTTGACTGCTTCTTTAGTGGCTTCAGCATATTTCCCACTGTCAACAAGTTTTCTGACTGCTGATAATGCCTCTGGAGCATTTGGGTTAGTATAGTCCCCAGGAATCCCAGTCCAAAGTGTGTCCTCTGCAAACATACAAATCTCATCAGACACAAGGATTGCCCGAAGAAGAGAAAAAAACTTGCCACATAAAACCCAGTGCAACATAGCAAACAGAGTCCCTCATGGATCAACAGTTCAAATCAGTACCCAGAGTATGTCACTTATTCTATACAGGTAATTGCATATAGAAACATCAAGGAAATTATGATTTTCCAAGTTTGGAAATTTTCATAATCTAGAATCCTATAAAACAATTACCGAAAATCCCTGTGAAATTTCACTATTTCTAAAACACCAGTCTTTTTCTAAAGAGCATAAGCAAGCTAAATCAATCTACAACTGTAAATACCATTTGATTATTCTAAAGATCAGACACAAGCTTTTAAAAAAGATATAATGGAAACAACAAATACAATCATCCAACGCAATTACAAAATAAAGCCAATCCAAGAAACACCTCAGAGCAATAAAAAATAACAGTTCAAGCATCAACACCAAGCAAATTTAAGCGGTGGAACTACTTGTCAAACAACATCATTATCTTGCTATTCATTTTTCAACGACAAGAAAATTTAAAGCCAAAGATACAACATTTACCATTCAAGTTAAGAGTCTCAGATGCAACACCACCCCAGACCATGGCTCCAAGCCTTCCATTTCCAATGGGAACCGCGTCAGTCCAATACTTAGCTGGCCCACCAAACGTAACCTTCAAAGGCTGGGAGCTCTCATCATCTCCATACCCACCAGTCGGATTCCACAAGTCCTTCTCCGTAGCTGGCCGCACCAGAACCCAGTCTCCATCCTCCATCCCCAACCCAATAAAGAAATAGCCAAAAACAAAGAAAAGCTAGATAGCATTTGTGGGTTGTTAACTTGTCATTTAACTTAATAATATTATCGTCGAAAAGATGATAAACGTTGAAAAAGAACGTGAAAAGGAAAGTGGATCGAGTTACCTTATGCGAAGTAGGTGTGTATTGAATATGCAGACGTGTAGTGTCCTAGAATGAGGACCCCACTAAAGCAAGCGCAGTATGCACTTGCTTTAGTTTTCTATATGTGCACGCGATGCTGGGTACGTGAATGACTGACAAGAATCATCTCTATTGCGGGACAACCTAGATAGATTGTCTGTGGTTTTTTTTTTAAGTGTTACAGGATGGTCACGGATAGCATAACATCGTGAACCACGTCCCACTTTTGTCCTGTTGTTTAGTTTTTCTCCTTGTTTTCCCTCCAGACAAAATCGATTCTTTAGGAATTTCTATAACAATAATGTTTTCACAACTTTTCGGAGTATTGTAGCCTTCTTTTTTTTTTATCTAAATTAAATTAGGGTTGCTAAAGTATAAGTAAAAAATTATTTTTGGTGAGAAATAAAATTATTCATATTTAATATTAAATGAAACTTCTATATTTTTAATTTTAAAATATGAATTTCACATATGATAATATAATTTTCAAGTCGAATAAAGGCTACAAATGATTTTGTCTATAAAAGTGAATTTTCACTTTTTTTTTAAGTAATTTTCACAAATTAATAGGATAGTTGAATTTTTTTTTTTTTTTAATTTTAAACATTACATCTCACTTTAACGTTTGGATTTAAATCAAATCTCTTGAATTTTCCATCTCTAAAGAGATCCAAAATAGGTTACAATATTTAAGAGACTAATGGATTTTTATTAAATGATATATTTGGTTAGAATTTATGGATTCTATTGATTTCATACAGATTTTATTAGAAATTTTATGAAATCTAGTGAAATCTTTGGGAATATGATAAAATTTGTGATAGACTTTTTTATTCAAAAATTTTATTTTTAAATATATTTCTGAATTTCATTGCTTATATAAAATCTACGCAATCAATGACCTTTTTAAAAATCTAAAAATACCTAAATTTTCATAATTTTTTTAAAAATCTTAATTAAATATACATAATTTTTTTAAATTCTTTTAATTCCAATAAAATCTTAAATTGAATGCACTTTCAAACATATTTGTATTTTATAATAAATGGTGGACTATTTACAATTTTTTTTTAATTTTATCAAATAAATAATATCATTTTCGGTAAAAATGATGATCACATGACAATAGGATTTTTCATGTTATTTTAAATAAGAAATAATACAAGTCGTTATCGCCAATTTTATAGATGGAAACTTTCTGTTATTTGTAACAAGTGAAAGTCAACCCAAAACTACCTATAATTGAAGCACAAAATGTTAATTCCAATTTTACATAAAAAAAATTCTGGTTTTTGTTAGTCTCTGTTTTCTAAAATAAAAAATAATCAACCAAAATTTAAACATATATTTGACTGCAATAATAGTTGCTCTTTTGCTTTCAAATAATAATAATAATAATTTTTTATAGTATAAATAAAATAATAGTTGTTCTTTCCAATTTATATGTAAACATTTTCTGTCATTTGTAAGTTGTTCTATATACTCAAGCAAAGATTTAACCTAGATTTGAACTGAAATCAAAGATGTATAGACCTAAAGAAACATAGTAAATCACATGCGAAAGAGATGAACAATGTAAACATAAATTAAGATTTACAAATTTAACATGTAATGTGATACATTGTGAGTTGGGAATGGATAGATTCTCATTTCAAATTTAAAATTATTATTTAAAAAAAAAAAATCACCTGAGTGAAACGCGTTGGCATATTGTATGATTCCACACCAAGTCACCAACACATCCGGGGCACAGGATCCGGGATTTAGATTCAACATGCCTATGCCAGAAGAGGAAAAGAGTAGTATTAATTACTTGATAAGAATGTGACTCTCACTCTTTCTTATTTTTTTAATTCTATTATGCTCTTATCTTCTCATCTTCCATTTCTGCATGGCACAATCTCAAAACACCTGAACAAGTTTTCACATGCATTTTTGTGAATACGAGAATTAAATTATCACTCAAAAGATTCTAAAATCTTTCGAAATAATTTATTATTAATTTGATTTTCATTTTAACCAGCCCCGTAGATGTCATGCAACGATAAGAAATTCGAAGATTGTTACGAAACTACTAAATTTTGCTACCGTCGAGCAGGTTTGTTGGCAAATAATATTCATTCAATCTGAGTCATTGTTATATATAGTATTAAAATATAATATGATAAATATTTGTCACTCATTAGCCAATGAGAGCTGGTTTAGTAGGCAAGATTGGATTATATTACTTTTAAATGATGAAGATGAAATAGGATAGAATTGAACTAAATTAATAATGTCATGGTGTGATGTATTTGATGCAACTGAGATTTCAATATTAAAAATGGTTTTGTCTCTTAGTCAGCATGCTTGTGATTGGACAAAAATAAATATGTTTTCTGCTTGATAAAACATGAGATTTATTAGTATAAAATTAAAAGGATAACAATTTTATATAAATAAAATTATTTTTAAGAAATAATTATCTCAAATATTTTAAACTAGATTTAGCTCAAACATGAATTAAATTGGTTTAAATTATTAAATTTGATATAAATTTTTTTAAGATTACTTTTCAAAAATAAATAGTGTAAATTAAAATAAAATGATGTTATTTTTTAATTGACATTAAGAACTATTATTTAATAAAATATATTAATTAACTCTTAAAATTGACTTACTGAGTTCCACTTTTGGAAGGGTAAAATAGGAATATGAAAAGAATGATATTTGTAATGGTAGGTGACACAAATGACCAAACGAAAAAAGGAAAAAGAAAATAAATGTAAAAACAATAATATAAAAGGGACAGGTGGTCATGGGACTCTGTGTCCCGCGGCGTTGGACGAGACTAAATAATTATGCGTCGCCATCATTATGGGTAAATTTCATTTTGTCTCCAAGTTTTACAATAGTATCAAAATTTTAATTATTTTTAATAATATATTAATTTTTTCATAAAATTTTTAAAAAATATTAAATTAATCTATCTGGTCAATCGAATTAAATATTGATTGTAATAATAATGGTATTCTAGATATCATGTAATTTGATTAATTAAATAAAAATTTTAAATAAAAAAGAATCAAGGGACTATGAAATAATAAAAATATGAAGCAAACAAGAAATTAATAACAGAAAAAATATTTGGCAAAAGAAAACTTAAAAAATAAAAATAAAAACACATCGCTTTATACCAAACCAAACCAAACATTGCCTACCCTAGCTTGAACCGTGGAGTAGTTTACATTGACTAAATTGCAATCAGTGGATGTCCATTAATTGAAATATTGTATTAGTTTGTATTTGATAAAACCTTAAACAGGTGGGGTGTAATTATTTTTAATCAATACTTGAAATACCAAACTAAAAGACTATGATGAATGATACCATAAATACCATATAACTTAAAAATTAAGCTAAAAGACCAAAATACCCGTGGAGTAGTTAACATCAACTAAATTGCGATTAGTGGACGTCAATTAATTGAAATTTTGCATTATTCTGTATTTGATAAAAACTTAAACAGTGGGGTGTAATTATTTCAAATCAGTACTTAAAATACCAAACTTAAGGACAATGATGAATGATATATATATAGTATAAATTAAATGAAAAAGTTAGATAATAGTGTTAATATTTATCATTATTCTTAACCTTAATTATTCTTAAGGTGTAAACTTTAATGGGAGATATAATAACATCTAACATTGCCGCATAAGGATGGAGATTTTTATCCTGATCCTGACTCCGCCGAGCTGTTGATCCTTGATGGTGAGGGAGATCAACGTCAATTAATTGAAATAATACATCCGTTCGTAATTAGGTAACCGGTTGTAATCACCTCAAATTAAAAATAGAGAAAATAAAATTTAAATATTCATGCCACGTGTAATTTAACTATCAAACAATCAACAACCGAGCATTTTGTCCATGCCTAGTATTCCGCTTCTGTTCCATGTCGGTCTGGAAACTCGACTGACTTGAAAGCGACAACGAATCGGACAAATACACACCCAACTTTCGTTTTCTCAAAAAAATAAATAAAAAACATATTTTTATTATGAGATTAAAATAAATGAATAGAATTAAAGTAGTAGTTATCAGGGGATTCAAAAAGAAATTACCAAGGACTAAGTTGAGATTTGAGCGTAAAAAGTGAGATCAGCAAAAGAGAGAGGCGAGAGATGGAACAAAAGCAATAAAGGGGGAGACAGAGAACAGAAGCAGTAAAGACTTAGAGTAGAAAGCAAAAGTAGAAGGTAAAGCATATATATTACTCACTGAGAGGCCTCACGTATATACATATACAAGTTTTAAGTCGGTTAACCGACTTATAAAGATTTTTATATTATTATTTTAGATAATAGTACATCTAGAAGATTTACAATACTCTCCCTTGAATGATATCATTATATTATATTTATAAAAACTTAATAAAATAAAAATCTAAATAAAAGATATTTTGTGATCTGCTGAATCAAACATATTATAATCTTCTGGATTTAATAATATTTGGATGTGCTTAAAATGACTGTCTCATTAAAAACTTTGTCAGGAAAACTCAGTGGGATAAAACCTGATCGAAGGAAAAAAGAGTACAGTACACATATGTCCACATTAATTTAATATACTTCATCTGAAAAATGCTTCAAAATTAATTATGTAATTTACATACTCGACGCATTCCTATGCCATAAATTAATTTCTCGAATGTTGATGTTGGTAATGTTTTGGTGAATAAATCTGCGAGATTATTTGGGGAGCGGACTTGTTTAACATCAATCTGCTGACTTTGTTGGAGCTCATGAGTATAAAAGAATTTTGGTGAGATATGTTTAGTTCTATCTCCTTTGATGTATCATCCTCTGATTTGAGCAATACATGCAGCATTATCTTCATATATGATTGTGGAGAAATTTGAAGCAGTAGATAGTTCGCATGTACTTTGGATATGGTGAATGACAGATCTCAACCATATACATTCTCGGCTTGTTTCATGAAGTGCAAGAATTTCAGAATGGTTGGAGGATGTGACAACCAAAGTCTGTTTTGTTGAGCGCCATGAAATTGCTGTATCATTATAAGTAAAAACATATCCAGTTTGTGAACGAGCCTTATGAGGATCTGAAAGTTATCCAGTATCAGCATAACCAATCAAACATGCACCACTATTAGATTTTGAATAGAATAACCTCAAATCTGTTGTTCCACGAAGATAACGAAAAATATGTTTGATATCATTCCAATGACGTCATGTTGGTTCAGAACTGAATCTGGCAAACAAATTTACTGAAAAAACAATATCAGGCCTAGTACATTGTGTTAAATATAATAAGGCATCACTTGCACTTAGATATGGTACTTCTGGACTAAGTATTTGTTCATCATCTTCTTTAGGTCGAAATGGATCTTTCTTAGGATCAAGAGATCGAACAACCCTAAGGGTACTCAATGGGTGAGCTTTATCCATATTGAACCGTTTTAGGATTTTTTCAATATATGCTGATTGATGGATAAGTACTCCGTGTGATTTATGCTCGATTTTCAAGCCGAGACAATATTTTATTTGTCCCAAATCTTTCATCTCAAATTCTCTTTTTAAATAGTCAGCAGTTTTTCGGAGCTCTTCAGGTATTCTGATTAAATTCATATCATCAACATAAACTGCAACAATGACAAATCCAGATTCTGTTTTCTTTATAAATATACATGGGCATATAAGATTATTAATATATCCTTCATTTGTCAGGTATTTACTAAGACGATTATACCACATTCGCTCAGATTGTTTTAATCTATACAAGGATCGTTACAATTTAATTGAATAAACATTGTTAGTTTTTTATTTGTATGCTTCAGACATTTTAAATCCCTCAGGAATTTTCATATAGATATCAGTATCAAGTGACTCATATAAATATGCTGTCACTACGTCCATAAGCCGCATTTCGAGTCTTTTTGAGACTGCTAAACTGATCAAGAATATAAAAGTAATTGTATCCATCACTGGTGAATACGTCTCATCATAATCAATTCCTGGTCTCTGCGAGAAACCTTGTGCAACAAGTCTTACTTTATATCTTACAATCTCATTTTTTTCATTACGTTTCCGTACAAATGCCCATTTGTATCCAACAGGTTTGACATTTTCAGGCATTTGGACTACAGGTCCAAAGACTTTACGTTTGGCTAAGAAACATAATTCTGCTTGAATTGCATCTTTCCATTTAGGCCAATCGTGTCGTTGTCTGCATTCATTAACAGCATGTGGTTCATAATCATCGTTCATAACTTTCAAAGCTACTGTATATGAAAATATATCATCGATGATTATTTCATTATGATTCAATATACATTCAGCACAATTGATTGAAATTTCTTGATTTTCACAATTTTGTGGCTCATCAAATGTTTGTGCCTCTTTGGGGGTTTCAGTCTCTTCAGGGATTGACAACTTTTCTGAAGTTAATTTTTCAAAGAGAATGGATTTCGTAGCTTGAGTATTATTTTCAGAAGAATCATAATTTTTCATTCTCCGTTTCCGGGGAATACTATCTTTTGAGCTCATCGATCTACCACGTTTCTGACGTGCAGTAGATGATTCATTTGCTGCGTTCTGATTACATTGTTCTATAGGAACAATTATTATAGCCGGTGCATTGGCAGCTGGTATGTATGATTTTGTTACTTTAGCAGCATCAGTAAATACATCTGGCAACTGATTCGCAATCATCTGAAGATTAACTATTCTTCGTACCTCACTTTCACATTGGGTAGTACGATGATCCAGATGAGATATTATTGTCACATTCCATGATAGCTCATTTTTCTCTCCAATAGTGACATTTTTCTTGTTGTTCCCTGCAGGAGAAATTTTTCTTCCCCCTAATGGTGGGAAAGTTGTCTCTTCAAAATGATAATCTGCAAAACGGGCAGTAAAAAGATCACATGTCAATGGTTCAAGATATCTAATAATTGAAGGTGAATTAAAATCAACATATATTCCCAAACGACGTTGGAGTCCCATTTTGGTTCTTTGAGGAGGAGCAATAGGGATCTGTACGGCACAACAAAAAATGCGTAAATGAGAAATATCAGGTTGGTGCCCAAGTACAAGTTGTAATGGAGAATACTGGTGATAAGCTGCGGGCCTAAGTCGAATCAATGTTGCTGCATGTAAAACAACATGTCCCCAAGCAGAAACCGGTAATTTGGTTTGTAACAATAAAGTTCTAGTAATCACCTGGATACATTTGATGAATGATTCTGTTAGACCATTCTGGGTATGTACATGTGGGACTGGATATTCAACATCAATTCCGATTGATGTGCAATAATCATCAAATGTTTTTGGATGTAAACTCACCAGCATTATCTACTCGTATGCTCTTGATTGGATAATCTGGAAATTGTGCTCGAAGTCTAATGATTTGAGCAAACAATCTAGCAAAAGCAATGTTACGACTGCATAATAAATATACATGTGACCACCTTGCTGATGCATCAATTAATACCATAAAATAACGGAATGGTCCGCTGGACAGATGAATAGGTCCACATATATTTCCTTGTATTCTTTGTAGAAAAGATGAAGATTCAAAACCAACCTTAGAAATTGATGATTTAACTACTAATTTTCCTTGTGAACAGACAGTGCATATATTATCATTGGATAATGGAATCTTCAGGTTCTTCAATGGGTGCCCATGAGAATTTTCAATGATTCTACGCATCATCGTAGATCTTGGATGACCAAGACGGTCATGCCAAAGTCGAAATGTTATTGGTTTAAAGAGCTTCCGGCTTGAAACTATATAAGTTTCAATTGATCTCATAATTATATAATACAACCCAGATGAGAAAGCTCTGAGTTTTTCTACAATTAGCTTCTGGTCTGAGATAATTTTAGTGATGCATAAATATTTAACATTCTTCTCATTTGTAGTTTCAATATGATATCCGTTATTACGTATATCTTTGAAACTGAATAGATTTTTTCTAGATCTACTTGAGTATAATGCACCATTTATATATAATTTAGTACTATTTGTTAATAAAATTATAGCTCTTCCAGAACCTTCGACCAGATCTGCAAGACCTGATATAGTATTTACTTTGGTTTTGGTTACTGACAAATTTGAGAAATACTTCTTATTCTGAAAAATAGTATGTATTGTTGCACTGTCGACAATACATATATCTGCACCTTCCCTTTTGATAATAGATAATTCATCCATATCCGTCTTTCATTAGATAAACCATGTGTTAGTACATCATTGATAACAAAATACAAGTCAAAATAAATTATTTTACTTTTAGAAGATTACAAAAATATGTACTAACATAACAAAAATAAACATGACTATGTTAACTATACAACTTTTTAATTGGTATGGATATCTCCATCACCAATTGAGTAATCCATTTTTCCATCCGCATTATCAAGAAAATTCGATAAGTCCAGACTTGTGATATCTATAAGATCATCATCTTGATTTACAAAATTTGTATCAATTTTTTTTCCTTCTCTTTTACTTTCTTCCCCTTTACAGAGACTTGATACAGATCAACCAAGTGCTTAGCTGTACGGTAAGTACGAGACCAGTGCCTAGACATGCCACATTTGAAACAAACATCTTCATAATTTTTAGGGGTATTTTTCTCTACATTTTTGCCCTTGTTATGTTTAGTATTATAAACATTCCACTTTTGAGAAATGTTTTTCTGGTTTCGATTACCTGAAAATTTATACCCACCACGACCATGATTACCACGTCCACGTCCACGACCTTTGCTTGTGCTAGCATTTGCTTCTGGAAGTGCAACTGCACCAGCTGGACAGAGTTCATGATTTTTCATCATAAGCTCATTGTTTTGTTATGCCACTAAGAGACATGAGATTAACTCAGAGTATTTTGTAAACATGCGTTCTCTATATTGTTGCTGTAGGAGCACATTAGATGCATGAAAAGTAGTATATGTCTTTTCCAACAGATCTGCATCAGTCAGTATTTCACCACACAAGTTCAGCTAAGAGGTTATCTTAAACATGGCAAAATTATAATCAGCGACTGATTTGAAATCTTTGAGTCTTAAATTACTCCACTCATGCCGGGCTTTGGGGAGGACGACAGTTTTCTGATGATCATACCTGTCTTTTAGATTTTTTCACAGAGTCAGTGGATCTTTAATTGTAAGGTATTGGGTTTTCAGACTTTTATGTAAATGACGTCGGATAAAGATCATTGAAGTTGATTTATCTTGTAGATATGTTTCATTATTATCTCTAATTGTATCAGCTAAGCCCTTGGACTGCAGATACAGCTCTACATCAAGGATCCATGAAAGATAGTTATTTCCTGATATATCCAGTAGAGCAAATTCTGGTTTTGCAATATTTGACATGACTATATACATAAAATATCGTAATTAGTGATATAATCAAAATGATAAATAATATTAATATTATATTCAAATTATGAATATATTTGAAACTTCATATTACCAAAAAATTTCATATATATTTTTAAAACTTCAGGTCAAAAATAATAACTTCAGGTTTTAATAATAAATATTTAGAACTTCAGATTTTATTAATTAAAATCCAGAACTTCAGGTTCTAGTGCATTATAAATTAAAGAGAATAAAAAAAAATATAAAATATAAAGATATAACAAAGATAACAAAGCAATCAATTAATATAAATAATATATTGAGCCGGTATAGCCGTGCATGAAATACATAATAAAAATAGTAAATAATAGTAATAGAGCTATACATATAGTATGTAATAATAAGTAAATAAATAAAATTAAATAGTTAGATATACAGTGTATGATAATAATAATAAATTATCAATGAGGTTAGTATAATAATTGAGTCGGTAGAGTCGTACATTGGTTGAGTCGATAGAGCCGTACATATATTGGGTTAGTATAGTCAAACTTCTCAATTAGAGTCAGAGTCTAAATATCAAGAATTTCAGGTTTAAGATCGTGCTGAGAACGTATTATGAGATTAAAATAAATTAATAGAATTAAAGTAGTAGTTATCAGGGGATTAAAAGAGAAATTATCAGGATTCAGTTGAGATTTGAGTATAAAAAATGAGATAAGGAGAGAGAGAGGCGAGAGATTGAACAAAACAATAAATTTAACAAAAGCAATAAAGGGGGAGAGAGAGAACAAAAGCAGTAAAGAATTAGAGCAGAAAGCAAAAGTAGAAGGCAAAGCATATGTATTATTCACTGAGAGGCCTCACGTATATATATATACAAGTTTTAAGTCGGTCAACCGACTTATAAAGATTTTTATATTATTATTTTAGATAATGGTGCATCCAGAAGATTTACAATAATTTGCTTCTTTTTGTTTCTGAGTTAATAGAAAATGATGACTGTGTTCTCGTGTAATGACCCACGTAGTAAAACCTCTGCACGCCCAAGTTAAACCAGTCAACGATGAGCAGAAATCCATTAAAGATTACATTCAACGGACCGGCCACTGACTTCACCGATGCAATTCCGATCGGTAATGGCCGCCTTGGAGCCATGGTGTGGGGTGGCGTCGCATCGGAGACTCTCCAGCTCAACGGTACTTTACGTGGTTCTCTTTTGCATTTTCTTGGACAAATTGTATATATGAAATTGATTGTGAATTTTCAGAGGACACGCTTTGGACTGGGATTCCGGGCGATTATACTAAGACAACTGCTCCGGAGGCGCTGTCAGAAGTGAGAGATCTGGTTGATAATGGTGAATATGCCGAAGCTACTGAGGCAGCTGTCAACTTGTTTGGAAATCCTGCACAAGTATGCTGTTGTTATCTATTTCAAATTACTATATGGTCATAATTGACTGGCTTGAATGTTACTAAGGTGGTTTTGTTGCATCCTGAAATCACTTTAGGAGTCTGCCTGCGTCAATTACGTGGTGTGTGGAATAATCAACTGAAAATGCTCTTCTGTTATGGTTATGTATGTCGTGTTTTGATAGGTTTGGATTGCTGTTGTTTGTAATGTTGATGTTTTCTTCAATTACTACTTGACGGGGTCTGTTTTTCATGGAAGAATTTCCTTTTTTAGCTTCAAAAACATTTTTAAGGGTAATGATTTTAGAAACTAATCTAGAAGATTAAGATTAAATGGTAAGACATTTCTGTTCAAAGCCTGAGATGATGCTACGTTTTTATTTATATGAGAAATACTGGGCAACTTCATTTTGTTAAGCAACATAAAATGGCTTACACATTGGATGGTCTTGTTTTTCATGTGATTTCGGATTTCTTATCAGAAGCTTCTTTTAGTTTATGTTCTAGATGCTGTGAACTGCTGTGTGTTTTTTAAATGCCCAACTATAGTACTTAGGTTACAATGTTATTGGGTTACAGTGTTATTACTGAGGCTCATAGTAATAGCATTTCAATGATCTATAGGTTGCTGGCTCAACAATGTACAGATAATTGCTGTTTGAATCCAACTCTTAGATTTTTTTTTTTTTCTCTGAACTCACTCAATTTAATTGTTGAGGCTCATAGATAATACAAGCTAGGTGATGAAGGGTTAACACAACTAACTAGTTTTATGAACAAAAAATGTTGTCGAATGTTTTGGGCACCTAAGAGATTTATGATTTGATGTCTCCTATATCTCCTCATGCTGACAAGAATGTTCTTGTTAGGCATTTTAGGAATTCATTTTAACAAATATCGGTGCTTTGCTTCCTGAGGCTTGCTTTATGTGTGCAAGGCTACTTGTATTGTACATAGACTAAAGTATCGTTTATGACAGACACCTTCTGTCTCATAGGTATTTAGAGTTTCCTTGTTTCTTAATCATTTTCTTTTGATGATGAAGGTTTACCAACTTCTTGGTGATATTAAACTAGAATTTGATGATTCCCATCGTACGTATGCTGAAGAAACATACCACAGAGAACTAGACTTAAATACTGCAACAGCACGAGTAAATTATTCAGTTGGAGATGTGGAATTCAAAAGAGAATGTTTTTCTTCTAAACCGGACCAGGTGATTGTGACAAAGATTTCTGGAAGCAAATCTGGGTCCTTATCCTTCACAGTTTCTCTGGATAGCAAGTTAAACCATCATTCTTATGTAAATGGAAACAATCAGATTGTTATGGAAGGACGTTGTCCAGGAAAAAGGATCCCGCTGCCAAATATGAATGCAAATGATGAACCAAAGGGAATTCAGTTTTCTGCAATTCTTGATATACAGATTAGTGATCCTAAGGGCAAGATACGTGCTCTTGGGGACAAGAAGTTGAAGGTTGAGAGTTCAGATTGGGCTGTTCTCTTTCTAGTGGCTTCATCTTCATTTGAGGGGCCATTGATTAAACCTGCAGATTCTAAAAAAGATACTACTTTGGAATCTCTGAATACATTGAAATCAATTAAAAATCTATCATATTCTGATCTTTATGCACGTCATTTGGATGACTATCAGAATCTTTTTCACCGTGTCTCACTGCATTTCCAAACAAGCTCAAAGGGTCTTGCAAGAGACAAGTCTCTTGAGATGAGACCAATGTCTTCTATAACTGATTTACTTCCCAAAGGAAATGAAAATTATACAGTTTCAACTGCGGAGAGGGTGAAATCTTTCCAAATTGATGAAGATCCATCCTTGGTGGAGCTTCTATTCCAGTACGGTCGTTATTTGCTTATTTCTTGTTCACAACCGGGAACACAGGTGGCCAACCTGCAGGGAATGTGGAACAAGGATCTTGAACCCGAGTGGGAGTATGTCTGCATTCTTTTTTCTTTGTTCTCAAACCTGTACCAGGTCTACCTTTGCACTCATGATATATTTGTGCTTTGTTGTCCATCTCTTGCTGCTGTTATTTTCTTTTTTTCTTCTTCCTGTTGAAGAGTTACTATCTGTTTGGTAAACCATTCCTATCATAGGGTAGAAGGGGCTTAAGCTATTAGGTAAAGGTCAAATTAATGATAAAAGGTCTCCAACATACATTTTCACTTGTGAGACTGATGGACTTTGCACATGGACCAAGCCTAAAAACTAATGGTATAAGACTCTCAAATTCATCTTCTCACTTGCTGAACTGGTGAGTATGGCATATAGACTAAGCCCAAATATAAATGCAGATTACAAAATAAATACAGAAACATATTATGTGTGAGGGTACCAAAACCACTCTAGATTACAAAATAAATACTGAAACATATTGTATGTGAGAATACCAAAACCACCCTAGACTTCTGGCTCAAACCAAGCTCTACCACTGGATCTAATGCCTAAGTTTTCTAGTAAGGGCTTAACTAATAATATGAGGCTTTATAACACGTTGGTCTTATAATGCTAAGGCTTCTGCACTTTAGATGTGTACTCAAATCCAAGCCTTTTGGAAGGATGAGAACATTGCTTCTTCATTTCGCAGTACCAGTTTCTTATTTATTTTCAAGTTATTGGATTGTGAAGGGACTACCATTTTCAGTCGCAGACGAGAACTGGGAGATAAATGATAGTGCACTATAACAGTAGTAGATTTTTCTTTTTTTAATTTTTATTTCTGCATTTTATGTTTTAAATTTAATCAGTATACATGTTATAGGTAAGATTTCAGATTTTAACAAACATAAGGAATATTCTAGTTCTAGCTGTTATTTGCATTGAGATTTCTTCTGGATGTTACTGGCCTCTCCTTGCTCTAGGCGACAGTACATTTCAGATTTTAACGAACATAAGGAATATTCCAGTTCTTGCTGTTATTTGCATTGAGATTTCTTCTGGATGTTACTGACCTCTCTATCTCTTTCTCCAGTTCTGCTCCCCACTTAAACATCAATCTTGAAATGAACTACTGGCCTTCATTGCCTTGCAACCTTAGTGAGTGCCAAGAGCCCTTATTTGATTTCCTTGCTTCTCTGTCAATTAATGGAAGTAAAACTGCACAGGTAAGAACCATTTTCTACAGGTTTATGTCAGAAGCCGTTCTTAACCAATTGTTTCTCATGCATATGATTTGTTGTAGTTGCTCAATTCTTTTGGGGATTTCAGGGAAAGATTCTTCAAGTTGAGCCAACATTTGACCATTTACTGATGCTGCAGTCATCACTCTAAGTTGTAGTGGAAAAATAATTGGCCTAAGATGATATGGTTCAGGACATGCTTTCTTCCCTTGTCAAAGTAGCCATTACCTCATAGCAGTGGCCATCAAGTCGTTGAAATAAATTATTCATGCTAGCATAGCACCATGATAATAATACAGTGATTGCATACTTCAATCAATATAGCATAACAAAGCCTAAGATCAGAAAGATTTCTACATAGAACCTTTGTGCCTCTGATTCTTTTTCTCATCAATGATTGATATTCTACAATCTGTGTGCAAAAATTATTATTGTAATTTATCATGGGATGTTGCAGGTGAACTACGTAGCAAGTGGTTGGGTTGTACATCATAAGTCTGATATATGGGCAAAATCATCAGCAGATCGAGGTGAAGCTGTGTGGGCTTTGTGGCCTATGGGTGGAGCATGGCTTTGTACACATTTGTGGGAGCACTACAATTTTACATTGGACAAAGTGAGATTCACATTTTTGTTGCCTGTACCTTGAGTTGGTCATTGTTGTTATCATCATTTATTCCTTCCCCGTAAAAGGAAGCTTCTTGAGGAAACACTAATTGACTGTAGTCAGAAGCAATTCTTAGACATTTCTGTGATCTGTTGGCCCATGAACTTGCTATTGGCATATGTTTATTCCCAAATCCATACTTCAAATCTTCTGCTAATTTCTTGATTTAATATTTTTATTCATGCCAATAATTATAATTCTTCTCTCATAAAGCATCGGAGTATTTTTAAAGCTCTTAGGCCTGCTGCTTTTACTGTTGATATAGGTGTTCCTTTTTTGAATTATTATCATTATTCTTCTTTTGTGAAATGCATAGGTTGTAGGATGATAATCGTCGTGGAGCTTGATGGTCTGTAAGGAGTGAGACAAACCTGATGATTCACAGTTTTAGTGAATGCATTTTTATTTTGTGATGTTTTAAATTTCTCCTAAAACGTATTAAATTCAAATAAATAAATAAATTAATTGATGAACAGTTTACCTCTGTATGAACCAATGATCCTGTTAACTGAGTATGTGGAGTTAGCTTAAAATCATGCCAATGATCCTGTTAACTGAGTATGTGGAGTTAGCTTAAAATCATGCCAATGATCCTGTTAACTGAGTATGTGGAGTTAGCTTAAAATCATGCTTCTAACTTCTAAGTGGAGGTGCTTCATGGCTTTGTGGGAATGCAGCGATATATAACATAAACTCAGTTCATGCAGAGTCAAAGGTGGGATTTGCAAATTCGTTGACACAATTGATTGCATATTTTTAGATTTCAACTTGTATTATTGACTCATTGCTGCCTGTAAAATGAGATATAAAAGAGGAAACTAAGTTGTTGTGCCAGTTTCATGAATGAAAATTAAGCAGTCTCTCAAGAAATGGATGTATATTCACAGTCTGTGAATTATAGGCTTAGTAAATGCACTATGATGGTCATCGCCATATATTATGTTAAGATATTAAATTAAACCCTTTCTAGATTTCTGTATCATCCTCTTTTCCGCTATGCCTGTTATTGCTTTATCGATGAAATCTATGAATTGTTGCCTTTTGCCTATGCTGAAATTGTCAATCGATGGTTGCTATTGATTTGGATTCTGAGCTTAAATATTATTGAATGTTGATTTTGGTATTAGATTTATAAGATCTTCTGTTTAATTAACTCTTTCTTTTCTGATAAAGGTGCATTTTGTTGCAGCAAAGTATTACATATGTTTCATTAATAGTACTTGATCAAATTTTTTTATTGGAAAGGTGATTGGCGTTATTTTTCTTTAAATAGGATTTTCTGAAAAATAAGGCATATCCTTTATTGGAAGGATGTGCATTATTTCTGTTGGATTGGTTGATAGAAGGTCATGAGAGGTATCTTGAAACCAACCCCTCAACTTCTCCTGAACATAATTTTATTCTCCGGATGATAAGATTGCTTGTGTGAGCTACTCATCAACCATGGATGTGGCAATTATAAAAGAAGTCTTCTCTGCGATTGTCTCTGCTGCTGAGGTGAGACTTTAGTCCTGTGTCACCAGTGACACTGGTTTTCTACTTCCATAATTTCTCTACCATAATATCCTAACAATTTTTTATAATAAGGTTTTGGGAAAAAATGAGGATCCTCTTGTTGAGAAAGTGCGTAAGGCTCAACCAAGGCTTCGTCCAACAAAAATTGCAGCAGATGGTTCAATAATGGAATGGGTACGAGAGTAGATTGATATAAGATTCACAATATAAATTGTTAAAATTTGTTATGACCTAATAAATTTTATATTTGGTAGGGCAGGTTCAAGAGTTCAAGGATCCTGAGGTGCATCATCGACATCTTTCTCATCTATTTGGCCTGTTTCCAGGGCACTCAATAACGATTGAGGATACACCTGACCTTTGTAAAGCTGCAGTGGAGACCCTCCATAAACGAGGTTCATCCATAAAATGACATTTTAAGACATCACCAAAGCATAAGATTGCTAAAACTAATAGGTAGAAATTGTCATCTCTAATGTTGGGTTGTTTGTAACAGGAGAGGAAGGTCCAGGATGGTCGACCACATGGAAAATTGCTTTGTGGGCACGTCTCCACAACAGTGAGCATGCATATCGGATGGTCAAGCATTTGATTAACTTGGTGGAACCACATCATGAGAAAGCTTTTGAAGGTGGACTATACAGTAACTTATTTGCAGCTCACCCTCCTTTCCAGATAGATGCCAACTTCGGGTAAGCAGTACCATCTATGTGTATTGAATATTTTCAGTGACCACTGACCAGTTATCAGGTAATCATTGATATAGAACCATTCACAAACATTATAAGTAATGCTGCAGAATTTGCTTTGACAGGCACCTTGATGATTTTGCATTCAAATTAATTTCTCTTTGACTGTGTCTTAATCACATTTGGAAGTTCCGACTAATTAATCAATTCTTGGTTTCAGTTTTACAGCAGCAGTTGCAGAAATGCTTGTGCAGAGTACAATGAACAGCCTGTACTTACTCCCTGCTCTTCCCCGGGATAAATGGCCTAATGGATGTGTGACAGGATTGAAAGCACGCGGTGGAGTGACTGTCAACATATGGTGGAAAGAAGGAGATCTTCATGAAGTCAGTCTGTGGTCACACGATCAGAATTCTCTTAAAACATTACATTACAGAGGAACTAGAGTCACAGTGGATATATCATCTGGCCGTAATTACGCATTCAACGGACAGTTGCAATGCATGAATACCTCTTCTTTCTAAGAAGTGTATTTATTGAATGTAAACAACAACGAATTCATCAAGATAGCATTCAATGAATTTTCGGAGGAATCATCCTCTTTTAACTTATCTCAAATCCAATCATTATATACTCCCGGTGTCTGCAATATTTCTGTAAAAAATGGACCTCTGTTATTATTATTATTATTCGGAGACAACGGACCACTCTTATTGTTTGAGTTAGCAGTTAAAACTGAAAATGAAAGAACTCTAAAATTTAGGGAAAACTTTATTTAGTCCCTAAAGTTTCAAAAAATATCAGACTTTTAAAATTCTTTTGAAAACCATTTTTTTCACCCTTAACTTCTTCAAAAATTTTAAAAAAATCTTGTGTGTTGGTTAATTGATAGCCAATAGTGACATTAGGTAATTTGAATTGTTATTTAACAACTTAAATTCAAGAATATTTTAAATAATTTAATTTATAAATTCATTATTTTATTAAAGTAATTTGATGTTAACGTCAAAATCTGGTCGACTAATCCAGATCCCTAGTCAACGAGATTCGTTTTAGGCTCAAGCTATAATCAACAGAAAATAAAAGGAAGAAAAGAGAGACAAAGAGGAAGAAGAAAATGGCGAGAAGAAAAGGGACGCAAGATCCATATGATTCGATCAAGGAGAAGGCCTACATTCACGGCGCCGACTCCGGCGAAGGGCGGCAGTCACTGTTATTATTGTTTATTTTGTTACAACTGTAGAGAGAGAGAGAGAGAGAGAGAGAGAGAAGAGAGCCATCAAGCTTGCCCTTTACAATGAAACTCACCCCTATTTATAGGGAGGGGGAGGAACTACAGTAATAGTACAAATAGAAAAGCATTAAATGTATATTACAATTTTCAAAGTCTTCTGTCAAAAAGTCTGAGTCTTTTGACATGGTAGGTGAGATCCCCGGAAATCACACTGCTAACATTCTGGGAAAGGCTTGGCGCGTGCACGTCACGCTGTTCGCGAGTTGGGGCTGTTCTGGGTGAGCAGATTTGAGCGATCAGATTCAGCGGACAATCTGAGCGGTCAGTGGACAGTCTGAACGATCAACGGATAACCTGAGCGATTAGAACCAGGGACAGCTCTGGCTAGCAGATCCGGGCGAGCAGATCTGGGCACCTTGTCGCCGTTAGTTGCTGTCAGAACTTTTTGACAGCAAATATAAACCTCAAGAACACATTCATTAAAACAATAACTTTGAGGACGTAAACGACATCAACCGGGCCACCCCTGGTTGCCACGCTATAGAGCACGAAAATCTCTTTCCTAAAACATATTATAATAGGCAATCTGACAATCGAGCACAAAGTTATGTCCGTTTCTTTGAATCAGTAACTTGGGTCCCTATCTATCGGGACGATTTTAGCATGTTATCTTACTGGATCTCTGGGATTTTACCAATTCATTTGGGATAGTCCAAAAATACATATAACATTTGATAATTTATATCATCAACAACCATCAAGGGAAAAAATAATTTTTTACATATTTTGTTAGTTTTGACCACCAGTTAATTGATAGTTTAATTTTTTTTTTAAGAATTTTGAAAAATATAAGGATGAAAAGAGCTATTTTTAAAAAGTTTTAAAATTCTGATATTTTTTTAAACTTTAGAGGCTAAATAAAGTTTTTCCCAAATTTTATGATATACCAGATTCTTCGGCCTGTATCTAGGCTAGTCCTCGAAAAGGCCTGAGTTATAAATTCTAAGAAATAAAACTGAAATTAATAAGATATATTTGGTGCCAGACTTAAGTTTTTTTTTTTATTATTTAATTAGTAATTTGAAGAGCGAATGACTTAAGCATGGATTTAAATGTTAAAATATTATCTAAAAAAACTTGAGTTTCAAAATTATTAAACATCAAAACTGTTTTGACAATGACAATTGAAAATTATTTCAAAATTTAAAAATGTGTAATATGGATCTTTAAAATGCAAATTTTAATATAAAGAATTTAATTAAACGTAAAACTTGTTTTTTTTAAATATAAAATTTATTTTTATATAACTTTTTAATCGAGAGTGTTAATAGTAAGCCAAGAATAAATGTTTCCAACTTGAAACTTGATTGGATTATGTATAAATGTATTTTATTATTAAGCCACATTAGGTGACGCTAAAATATCTTGTCAAGAATTTAAATATCAAGTCAAACAATCAAACGGACTTGAAGATCTAACACACATCAACGACCCTACACCTCCACCACAAAACAGCGCTTCCCACTTGTGCACGCAAAAACCCCTAAACCCCAACCAATTACAAAAACAAAACCTCTCCTCTTCTTCACTCAGTCCCTCATCAAATGGCTTGGAGAAGTGTAGGCTCGTTGCCAAGATCACTTTCAAGGGCTTCTTCCCTCCGCTCTCCGCCGCCCATGCCCCGCCTCCGCCCTACCCCCTCCACCCCTCGCCACCACCCCCGCCGCTTCGCCTTCGCCTCTCCCAGGTCAATAATACAATTATGATGATAAAATAATTATTCAATTTCTTATTTTATTTATTTACAATGCTGCCAGGTTCAGTTTATTGTAAAAATAAATCTTGATTGCAGAAAACTTGAAATAATTTGTTATAATTATGAGTGACTGTAGTTGTTTTGTTTTACTACGTGGCTCGATCAGGCTCGTTAATTTTTGTCTTTAGAATGTTGAAATTGAATGTTTGTTGGTCTAATTTGCATTGATTTTATTTTAAATTAATAGGAATTTGGGAGAACTAGGTTGCACAGCTTGCTTTTTGCCTTTCCAGAGTGTGGCGGCGGCAGCTCGATTCACAGCTGTCAATGTGCGAGCGTACAGCGAGTTGTCTCATGGTACCTTCCGTCGTACTTGTCAGGATCGCTAGTAGTCTCTTTGTGAGTCTTACTATTTTTAGGACACGTGAAAAAAGCCTAGTAGAGACTCATTTTTAATTGTTGTTCTGAATAATAACACATTTGCATTTTTTCTGATGTTTTCGTTTCTATTTGGTGTTTTAGTACAAAATAGGCGTAATCAGATAGGTTATTTTTTCTTTATTTTTTTGTTAAATTTGGTGGATAAGAAGAAATTGAGATTGGGATTTATAGGAAGGAATGGAAAAGATGGGTGATCGGCGTGGACATCAATCAGCTAAAGGGCACAAGAATGATGCTGCATTGTAGGTTTCTTGTTTTATATGTTTCTTCTCTATTTCAGAAGATTAAAACATTTAGTAGATCAGCGATTTTTGTATGAGTGAATGGATAATCTAGGACCTTTGAAATGAATGTAGAGGTATTTTTTAATCAGATATTTTCAATGTATATCCGTAACACATTTTAATTGTTTTCTTTAGCGCTATAATCTCCCAAGACATCTCACTGTCTTCATCAGTTATTGATTCCTGGTTTCTTGAATAGTTAGTGTGGTTTTCGTTATGCAGTGCAACTTGTTCTTTCGTTTATGGGATCTCTTGTAATTAGTTATTATTTATAAGTAGGTAATTGATATCCTTTATTTGTTTCTTTGGTCTGCAATGTTGGTTTTTGTATTTTGTGCTTGGGTAATCATTAAATATGTCTTTAGCATTGAACAGATGGCTTTAGCTTTCTATTTTCGTGTATATTCTTTGGCTTGTGCTTACTCTTCTTTGCAGATTATCATTACTGAAACCTGATGGAATTATTTGCACATTACCATTTTCAAAAGTTTGTTTATCTTAGAAGAAACTACAAAAATTCTTTCTGAAGCTTCAATGGCCCACTTTTTCTTTTTGTCTTTTTGTTTCTTTTGTGTTATCTTAGATGCAAGTTCAGTTATCTCAACTCTCTATCGTCTGCCCCTCTAAAATCTGCAAATTAATTTTGTTAAATATTATAGTGAAGAGTTACTTTTGGATTTCTTCATAGAGCATATCTGCTGCCTCACTTTCTGTAAAGCAATTTGTTATAATATATCAAGCTGTCTTCTAGATGAACGTTTGTAAACTGTGCAGCAAGAGATATTTTACATTTGTGTGTTTAGTGTCTTCATTCATTATTGAGGCAGGGGTTTATCTTCATCAATTTTGGTTAATTTGATTGGTTCTTGTGTTAGTGACAAGTTGTTTATAACATACAAGATGCATTTTAGTTAAAGAAGTCCGGATCAGAATATGTATATATGGGGAAGGTTTTTATTTTTTGACTGGATGCCACATATATATTTTGGTCAAAAATGATGGTAGCAGAACATTCGGATTGGAAGTTTCTGTATTCTAGGACCACATTCTAATTCTTTGTAATTCTATGTGGTTTATGATAAGAGTATTAAGAATGGTCTTTTCCGAGTTACAGTCATCCCATTCTTAAACAGCATTTACTACCATGAGGATGCTCCATGGCTGGTGAAGTTTTGAATCATCGCCTATTTGATTACCTGATTTAGTTCAACATGGTCTTGGACTTGGGACACTAAAAAGACTTATTCTAAATGATCAAATCTTAAATTTTATTAGTGATGCTTGCTCCTTATTATTAATAGTATTATTGCATTTCACTCATGTAACTTATTTTTAGCATTTTTTAACATGACATCATGTTGCAAAAGTCATGATATGAATTGTCAAGAGTGTAGTCATTTTCTTGCTATCTTTTTTGGAACTTTGGATGTTTTTACATTTGTCTATTGCCAATCTGTTATAGATTTTTCTTCTTTCTAGTGATAAATTGTTTGCTTCATATTAGACAGCTCTTTGTAAGAGTAAGAATGCGATTAAAAAATGTAAAAGGTGTATATAGTTATAAATTCTTCAAATTGCATATACAGATAGTCATCACTGGGGACATTATTTTGATATTTACATGGAACTAGTGATGTAATATCACCCTTACTACTAATCCATACTACAAAGTTATCTGAATACAAATAGCATCTCCATTTTGTCATAAACCTTGGAGGAATGTGGCAATTGGGTTTTTGTTGGTTATTTACAAACTCTACTTGGTTTGCATGCATTGCATTTCTCTGCTATTCTGAACTCAGGCTCCAAAAATTTATGTTCTTTGCTGATTAATTTGAAGGATACTGATATAAACACTAGAAAACATTATTTGCATGGAGGATGAGTATATTAGTTATTGAAGTATTAGAATTTTTGTTATAATTTCAGAACTCTCTGCCCTACTTGATCCCCGTCTTACGCAGACTTTTGCCTTCTGTTTGCAGTTACTTGAAGGGCTATTGGATCAGCACAACTGAGTGCAAGAATATCTGAGAGGCAGTCAGGAAGTCATGAGGGAGCAGTCATGGGTGTTTTATAGGAGAAATTTAATAAAAATAATAATTCTGTTATGCTACTTGTCAATTAACTTTCTGGTTCAATCTCATAGACTGTCATTTCGTAGGTTTTTATGATAATTATCAGTATGTGATTGGTTTTTGTAACATTATGCTGTTGATCATATGAACTCATTTTTGGTGTTTCAAATCATTTTTATGATTTTGTTTCATCCCAATTGTTTTGTGGAAAAAAAAAATGGATGATGAGTCAACTTGCTAGATAGGAGGTTTCTTTGATGATCGAAGATTTGTTTCCCAACACTGTACTGTGGATTCATTTTACAATTTGGAAAGAGAAGAAAGAAAGAAATAACTTGGAATCTTAAGGAGTCCTTAAATTGTTACTATTCAGGTCTTAGCCTGGAGAGCTTGGTGGGTGATTATGAGTTCTGGAGTCCAAACTCCGTGGAAGCCCACCCATTCTGGATAAATTATATCCTGTGAGTTTAGACTACATGATTTCTATTGTCTGTATTTGTAGGTAAATAGGAACATAGAGAAAACAATTGCTTCTCTGGCTTGTTTACAATGTTTCCTTATATATGGGGTTCTGTTTCAGTTATACCAAAGGATCTTACTAGTCATGGTAATCGAAATTGGATGTTAATGTGCAGGAGGGTAGTTTCAAGTTTATAAATTGTTTAGTGCAACGCAGATTGAGCGCATGGGCTCCCTGCATGGTGACAAATATCAGGAGTAGAAATGAACACGAGGGGTGTCGCCAACAGACCATGCGGTTATGACCCACAAAATTTGCCTCCTGGCAATTGTGGGACCTACTGTGAATTCAGCTCAGATCAGAGCTGCAGAAGTTGGTGCATTGTCATGCCCAAAGAAGTTGGTCTTTATTAGTGGGTTATGGCTACCGGTTAGGCTGGAGCTTGGACCTAATACACTGCCAAATGTAGCCATTTTGCTTGTTGAATTGCACTTCTATATAAAGTTATTGGTGTACTCACCTTCCTGAGCACTACTTACTCCACCAGTATGTTCATTGCTTGTTACTGTTACTCTTTGAAGACTGGTTAACCTGACGTCCAGGTGTTTTTATTTTTTTGTCGGTTCCCAAGTGGTGCCATGTTTTCTGAAAACATCAAACCTAACTGGTACCGTTTTGTTAACGGATAAGGACGGATTTTCTTGCAAAAATTGGTCAATGCATATCCTCATCTTGAGAAATTAGCTCTGCCAAGAGTCATATTGGATTCTCGAAATGATTTTTTATGAAATTATGCTTAAATAATGTGATAAAATCACAAGTTCATGTTTTATGTGATACAGGGTAACATACTTCTCTCTCTTTTTTTTTTTTTTTTTTTTTGAAGCAAGGGTTTTATATAAAAAGGTTTCTAACAAATTTAATAAAACATTTTTGCCCGAAAGTATCAAAATATTTGAGTTTATTGAACATAGATTAGCATATTAGCAAATGTCCTTAAGTTTACCCATTAAATTTTTATTTATGGAATGCTGGTTGATCGTCTATCTACTTTCAATATCTTTGATGAGAAAGGCAGCTCCACTCGTTCTGGAAACCACATCATAAAAGAAAACAAGTGTTTGGGGCCACATGCAGCTTGTTGATCGTCGACAGTGAGGGTGACTATTTGAACCTTTATAAGAGAAAAATCTAAACGAAAAGTTAGTGAGCTTGGCACTGTTCCTTTGCAGTGGTCCACCAAGCTTTTCACTTCATTTTTCTCTTTTATTTATTTTAACATAAATTTTATATACATATTTTGAAGCTTATCCAAATTATAGATAAATTACATTTTGAATTTGGGAAAATCCTCCCTATAGTTTTTAAATTCGCACAGATCCCCTTTTTAAGGTTCTTCAAAATTCTCTTAAAATAATTGAAAAAAAAAAAATCTCCGAATAAGGCACCCAAAAGGCACAAACTTCTCGTATACAGTGAACAAAAAATTGTGGACAAAGCTTACCCCTTCATTGATTATCCTTCAGTTTCATGGATTAGAATGAGAAGGCTATTTCATATCTTGATATCACAATCACGAAGGCAGCCAACCAGAACTTTTACTTTGGTGATTCTTACCCTATGTTCACTGTTTTTTTCCAATGGTTTCTTCTCTTAGAAACCAGGTTCACAAAGGTAGGCGAGCCTAAAAGTTCGTGAGTATATTACAAAAGTGATGGATAGTCCACCAGCCGACTTTGCATCATCATAATGTTATCAGTAACACTAACACACAATCCCTTATCCCAACTCTTCAGCGTCTGCGTTGTGAATCTTATTCTGTTTTTTTGGAGTCATCAGTGATTAAAAAGGCATAATTCTGTAAAATTTTCATAGTGATTTCTTATCACTCATTTAATATTTGATATAATCCCACTTTCCAGTTAGACAATTAGCTTTATCACCATGTAAGGCCACTTAGAGATTTGGATCAATCTCTAATAAGAATGAAAAAATAAGTTAATAAATTCAAACGATAACATCTAAAATGGCACATATTACCTGGTAATATCATGCTTATCCAGTGCCCTTGTCCAATAACAAATGACCATATATTCATCTTTTCCACAAAAGCTATCTATTATGGGTATCACATTAGGTCCCAATAACATATTTTAAGGGTTAGGGTCTCCCGTAAACAAGTTTTGTGTTCAACGTTAACACATAGATTTACTTCTAAACTACACAAGTTTTATGTTCTCGCAGAACTAGTTTATGGTAATGGTAGATTCGTTCCGTCACTGGACCTTAACAGAACCACAAGGGTTATCTGGTATTAAATATAACAAGAAGGATGTACAAATGACACCACAAAAATATTCCAACGAAAAAGTTTATAATAGAAACATTTCAATAAGGGCAATTGAGTAACTTAAAACTTGGAATCTAATGAAAATGGTGCAAAGGACAATTAACCACAAGTTTCTACTTTACGACACAAAACTTCATTGGTTGGGTACAATAGTCATTTCCATGTTTGTATTCAAGCGAGTCTTATCTATCTATATGTGTGTGAGGAAGAAAAAAAGATAAACGCAAACAATCTGTCCTCACAGACGACTGAGCCTATGAAATATATGAGAACCATACAAGTGGCTCTTACCGCACTGCTCCTACTGTAAATATACATTACATTGCCCACTACATGATTAGTAGTAATGATAGAAGCCCCAACATGAGGACACCCACATGGATACTCTTTCTCAGAGGAAATTTATAAAATTGGTGAGATACTATCCCATCTTATTTCATGGTTTTTATCACCCTTATTGGCATTTCTCTGGGGCCCATCACTCTCATGAAACACATCATAAGGCAATTAAAATATAAAGCTAATCCTACCACCACTCACTTCAATATCTTGGTTGATGCAGATTCAGCAAAGCTTGTTGTTCACTCACTTCTCTTGATACTATTTACATCTTTTTCTAGTGTGTGCAAGCTTTTTATAATATTTAATACCAACTTCGACATTAAAGACTTAACTGGTTGGTGCCTAAAAGTGTGCAGCAAGTTGATGACCACAAAATAATCTGCTTTATGACGAAGTAAAGTTTCTCTATTGCTATCATTATATAAACAGGGAAACTAGCTAATGCAAATATGATAATCATCTGGAACTGCTTGTCAAAATCATTCTAATAGATAGATCACTCATGCATCAACTAACACTTCAGAAACTAATAATTTAGCTAGAAACAGGAATGCAATTAATACCACTTGATGCATGGAAATGTATGCATACATGAACATGATATGGCAACTTGCTTCATTTAATTGATACATAAGAAAACATTGATTTTTTTATTTTTTATTTTATTTTATTATTATTATTTTTTTTTTCTGAGTTACTAGAACCAGCTCAGAGGACAACCGGAACCAAACTGGTAGAACACTGGTGACACGGCCTGAATAAGCAACTTCCAATCGACTAGGACAACTCACATATATGAGAGAAAATCCCACCTTATATTAATAGAGATGGGGCAAGCTAAACCCACGACTTGAGGGTCAAGGGTGGGGGCTGCCACTTAAACCACTGTGGCAAGCCCGCTTGGTCAGAAAACATTAATTTTAAACAGTACAGATAAGTTGCATAATTATGATGCTGACCGTCACATAACTGTTATCTTTGTTAGATTGTCAACCTTCAAATTCCTAAATCAGTCAACAGAGAACCATGTAAAGTCAATTGAATTTGAGGAGAGAAAAAGAGGAGAAAGAAGAAAGTGGGGAATCCTAAGCTTGACAAGGGCAAAAAAAAAAAATGACGTAAGCATTGTCCCCTAGAACACCAAGCATCAACAAGTGGAGCCACTGGATTGAAATGAGATAAAATAAAAAACATCCAACTCACTGCCTTTCTAATATGATACTGATACCTCCCTCCACTTATTTCCTCCCTATTTGATCCAACTTTTCAATGAGTCAGCTACAATCATTCAACAAAGCTTCACTTTCTTTTGACATCCTTACCTAAGTTGAGATTTGTAGACAAATGGTTTTCCACAGAGAGGAAGCAACTGAAACACGCAACAGAAATCAAAGTGAGTTGATAATCAGAGATAATAATAATGAAGAAACACAGGATGAAAATCAAGGCAATTGGCTGAACCTGAGTTTAGGTGGGAATCCAATCTCAACAGGAGCAGACTCTGACTTGCAATTAGGACCGACTGCCAAGATTTTCTCATGTAACTTCTGCATGAGGAAGTTTTTCAGTTCACAAGCATTAGGGGGCCACCAGAATGCCCACAAGAGGGAGAGAGGAGTAGCCAGAAGATATCAATCTCAGAGAATGATGAAAATGATGGGCTTGCCCATCCATACTGCTGTGGTCCGATCAGTAGGCATCAGGCCCCATTCACTTGTGCACAAGCCAATCAGAGATGGAACGCCAGTAGTCGCAAGGTTTAACAATGACAATACAGAGATAGGAATGGCATGGCCACCCTTCACAGCAGAGACTACAAAGGATGTGATATGGCCCGGCAGCTTTCGCTTAGATCAACATCTAACAGAGCCACCATCAGATCCACTCAAGCTCGACTTAAATCTCCATCTCTGATCCGCCCATCTCCTACCAAGTTGGGCGTTTTCATTTTACTATCTTTTAATATTGAAACAGTCCTAGATTTGCCCATCCATCAAGTAGATAAACTAACTTAGGAAGGAGACAACAACTTTGAAGAGACATCCTGAATGGTGCATCTGCCCAACAGAACTAGAAGAAACACCAAGAATATCCTAGCAATTGTGTTTTAGAAGAAAACCTAAGATACACCCTAAATTTTTAGTTATCCCCAATTTCGAATAGCTTCAAATAATTCCTGGTGCACAATACTTGCACATCAAGTCTGTAAGGGGTTTTTCACCCAGGCTATCAACTTCTAGTTTTATACATTATCTCATCCATGGTTTCAGCTGTTGTTATTGTGATAATTATAAAATTATTATGAAGTAGATGTTCCCAGAATCAACATCAACATTTAGTCTTAAAACCTTAAAAAAAAAAGCTTGAAACCTTGAATATCTAAAATAAAGCAAATTTTATCAGAATCCTCGACCCAGTACTGTTCCACATTGATTCATAAATAACATTAATAGAACTGCAGCATTGCACCCTAACTTCATCCTCTTCCATGAAGCTGAGCCAGTAAGTGAAACATCATCTACTTTTGCTTCCTAAAACTGCTCTCTCCATAAGGTATGTTATAAATTCTATTTTATGTTTTTCTTCTTAACCTCATTGAGTGGACTATGAAGTCCTTCTATACTGGAAAGAAGGGGAAAAGAAACTCATTTGGTTGCAGTAAACCTACCACAAAAAATTAATACTATCTTAGTATCTCAACCCATATTCTTTATAGCCATTCTTTGTGCCCTGTGCTAGCAGCATTTCTTGAAAACTTTAAGAAGCTCAGGAAAAGTGGGCGCAAGTGCCAAAGCTTTGATTTCGTGTTTCTGATGATCTAGGGCACAATTGAACCTCAAACGCTCAACTATGGGATGAGTTGAGTGCCCCCTTTTTTTTTTTTTGGGGTCATATGCAAATCTACTTAAACTGTATAAGCTATAGGTGATTTTGTAATACTTAAGATTTTACTGAATAGGGATTTGCTGTGACCCATGACATGAGTTTGTTTACTCAGAATATCGGCACTGTAAATTAATACAAGCATATTACCTTCAACCTTAATGTTTAAGAAGACTTGTATACAACAAAGTCTGACTATATGTTTCAGATGAATTTACATAAGCTAATCATTCTCATAATAGTTTTCCCTAAAAAATTAATGTTCCAGGCTTCCAACTTCAAGCAACTTGTTCTAACATTCTCAGAATAGTTCTGATACATAACTTCCGCTCCCTGTTTCTAAGTGCTCCAGTTCACTTCTGCAAGTCATTGCACTTACACGGTAACTAAAGGACAATGACATTTATTGATTGGAATAATTAATACAAGCAGCTAAATGCTTGTTCTTGTCCATAATTTAAGAACAACCTAACAAAGCAGTTTATAGAGCAACCATGAAAGTTAAAGGAACAAATCAATGTGTTTGAATATAACCCACTGTAAAAAGACTGAAATTTTCTAAAACCACAACATAGGATGATTTAAATTGTCTTGTATTAAACTGATTTACAGCACTACAAATTACCAGAGACTTTAAGCTTTTGGGTCCTGTGCATGACAACAGGAAGCCTCTGACTAATGACGCTTGGATCACTATAAGCGGCAGAATCAGTAGGATACCCTTTCTGCACCATATAATTAGAAGAATCAATGCATCAAACACTAATAACATGTAAAATAAAATCACACTGTTGTGCACAAAAACTGTTCCCTTTTATAAAATACCTAAACATAATAGAAAGTGTCAACAGGTAAAAAATTATAAAGAAGAAGCCTTAAAGATATATATTGAGCAACATGATATTAACCCGAAACACTAGGCCATTCTCAACAGTCAACAGCAATACAGACAATAAAAATAGTAAGTAACAAGACTATAACCAAGCAAAGATGACACAAGCTATAATAATTATGAAATGTTAAGTGGAAAAATATTGAAAAAATGGCTTTTTAAACTCAGTAGACCAACATCAATCTCCATAGAAGATCAAAATTCCTTTCTGCAAGGAGAATAGTTCAATTTAGTCAAAATTTTATGGCCATCACATTTAATGAAGAAAAACCTTTTCATGCGAAAGCTACATATAGTACAAAAATTTTCATACGATGGAGATGACACTCCAAACTTCAAAGAAATCTAATCAGTCGATGAACAACCCAAATCAATTATAAATTCCTTTTACTCACTCAATAAAGATTTAAGAAAAAAAAACTATAACAATAAGTAGCTCAAATAACAGATACAGGATCCCTCTAAAACTCCCGTAGAATTTTAATAATGTCATGACTATAATTCAAATAATCCTAAAGGGGTAGGCTTATAGCATTTCAAAAACAAACCATCAAAAAATTATAATCAGTCAGTAAAATGATCCTTCCAGAATTGTTGGACCACTAATGAGCTACATACCCCAAAAAATACATTAGTGTAACACCCAGAAAGTGAGATAAGAATCTTGTCAGCAGCACCCGAAGAGCAAGAAAATTATTTTCCAATAAAAAATGAAGATGATAGAACCCCTTATAATTTGGTCATTGAAGAACAACACAATTATTCAAACTCACAAAGAAAATGTCAAGTTTACTAACGAGCACACCTCATGCATGTACGTACAAATACAGTCAGAAATAAACTTACTGCAGATAGCTCTTGAAATGTGGTTTCTCTCCAGCAGGTCTCTCGAAGAATGACTGGGTTTGCACTATCATTAAAAACACAATGCATCCGAGTATCCCTCAATCTCATAAGCACTCCATCAACTCTAAGCTATTAAAACATCTTCAGTCAGTGGCAAAAAGCGGGTATACATGAGGGAAAGAAACTGAAAGAAAAGTGAACCAAAGAATACATTCTCAACAGTTTCCTCACAATATGCCCTTCTTAAAACAGGCACTGATTTCTAGCAATGTTTACAAAACCATGAAGCAACATATTCAGGAATTTAATCCAGAAAAAAAAAAAAAAAAAGATTTAGAAAAAACTATTAAATAATATGGTTCTTCCTGATGAGTATATCCAAATTATGACAATTGTGATGGAATTACTCACCCAAAACCGCAAGAGAAGAAACCAACAACTTGGCATAATCCTCTAGATAACAAAAGGTTAAGTCATCAGTTCTCAGCCATCATGATATTAATGGAAAGTGTACCACAATTGTACTAGACAAAAATGGCAGCTAATTCAAAATTTACCACTTTTACTGTCAGAAGCGAAACTCCATTATCAGCCAATTCATCTTCATATAAAACAACCTGCAGAACTAAAAGACTACTTTTGTCATGACTGACTCAACCCATGAAGAAAACTAGAAGATATATATAAAATCAAAGTAGCCCACCTCATCAAAGAAGAGAATAGGCTCTTTCGATGCAAGTGCAACCATGTCAATTTGCTCCTCGCAGTCCTCCCACTGGAGGCTTGATCTCCCATCCAAGATTTTCCCATTTCCATGCTGATCACAACAAAACACAGCGAAGGTAAAAGCATCATTACTTATGTAAACCCAGCAACACTAGCAATGATGGCAAATCTTCCTAACAATTCCTCAATTTTCTGTAAGAGTTTAATGTTAACCCCCTAAAAGAGTAGTAACAAAGTAAAAGGTTAAGAAGGAACAGGGATTATACGTATGAATGAATTCAGAAATGGTCATAGGCCAAACTATGTAACGTGCTCAGAGAACAACTTAAAATGGCAAAGTTCTAATATTGAACACTAAAAAAGGAAAAGGTTAGTAAACTTTAGAGAAGAACAACGCACTAACCTGCTCCGTATCTATTTCAATTGTTTCACTTCCGTTATATGATGTTGTAAATGTATAGTCATAATCAAGTATTACTTGCTGGAATGGTTTGCTGCAAATTAACATAAGTCCCACACGCAAGTACCAGTGCAGTGAACCATATTAGCAATTGCAATAACTAATGTTACACAGATGACAATGAAGACAAACCATAAGAAGAATCAGAATAGTTACTAAAAAGAAAAATGGAAAAGTCCTTTCACTCTAGTTGGCTCTGTTACAAATGAACACTGAACACTATATGACAAAAAAGAGTGTAACAAGAAAAGACATCATTCCAATTATTAAATTACAAATATCAGACTGGATGGAGCAGAAACAGGAACCTAGTCCAATTTAATAAACTAAGGATTCATTGGTCAAGCATAATAAAAGTGTGTGAAATCCAAGTGCAGAAATCTTAATCAAGCAACAACTCTTCACCACAATTCTACTCATGATATACTTGTATCTTGAGACAAAGCAACATTTAGGTGGCGCATAGTATAATGAGTTTGATACTATAGCTCATTAGGTGGACCTATGGCTGATAAACTTATATTACAATAACATCCATACTATCAGTATAAGATGCAACCCAGCACAACAAAACAGATCCAATCATAAAGAAAACAAAAACCTCACTTCAAGTGATATTTCATATTCGTTCATGAGAACCGAAAAAACAAGTGGCAGCCACAGTTAAACTTCTGTACAAACTTGCAGATCAACATGACAGAAAATTGACTTTCAAACCCTTTCACTAATAGAACACAAATACATAACATCACAAGACAAGACAAAAAAAGGAAAGAAAGAAAGCAGCATACACTAATCTTCATTTATATACAATGTCTCAAAAAAGCAAAGAGCCCCCACAACTCTCTCAGCCTTACTTTCCCATGATTTCACATATATCTATCTTCACTCTCCAACGGTCCAACCCAAAAAAAGAACATCACAACACTCATTGGACCAAAGTACAAGTGCCCCACTACAAAACTATTAGAACTTTCTAACGATTTTTCCAGCCAAATGCAATACCAAAATTAAGCACAACCATAAAAATTAATCAAAAACCCAAAACCAATAAAACCAAACTCCATAATTCACATTCTAAGCATCACTAGGCCTATCATCATAACATTGGATAAAAGTTTCTCGTCACACATTTATATCAATTATACCTTCTGAATTTCCATTTGGCAGCAGCAGGAACTTCGACAGGCGGCAAACCCTCCTGCTTCCAGCCAGCAAGAGCATCAAAAGCATTAAAATGAATCTTAGCACTAGTTTTCAAGTGTTTAAGAACTAAACAACTCTCTCCAAAAACCATTTCCGGTAAATGCGTCGTATTCAGCTTCTCCTCCCACCTGCGGCCAACCAACTATCAATAAACCTAAACTAACAATACCTAGAATCAGCATCTCACTGATCAAACAAATAATGGTAAAACTTTTAATTGAAATACGATAGAGAGGGAGAGAGACGAGAGAGAGTGCGCGTACTCTTGAAGAGTTGAGGATTTGAGAATGGAGCCTTTTTGAGATTCGATCTGCCAGCCATGGATTTGCAGGCCGCGGCGTCCATCGGGTAAGGGTTGGGCACCCGATGCTTTGATGTCGTTCTCGTCCACCACCACTTCCATCGCTGCTCTCTGCTTTCAACGATTCGACTTGCGCTTCAATTTCCCTCTTCAACGTTTGCTAGTTCGTTTTTCTATCGTTGCTTTCGCTGTTGCCTTTATGGACCATCCTGGGACTTGAGCAAGAAACGGGTTCGGGTTTTTTCGGGGTCCAATAACTTTGAGTCCAGATAATGCGAAGGAGGGTTAAAAATTGTTTTTTATACAATTATACGTAGGTTTTTGTTTATATTTTTTCTTTAATTTTTAATTTCATTTTTTTAAAAATTTTAATTTAGTTTCTAACATTTGATAAAATATTACTATTTTACTAACGTTTGTATTTTGAATTCCCGTTATCTCTAACGTTTCGGAAATAGTTATTCCATTAATCAACCTTAATAGGGAGAGAGTTAATTTGATCATTTTAATTTGAATATATTTATATACTTTTAATATACATATTTAATATAATATATATTTTTAATTTAATTTATAAAAATATTTTTAGATTAAAAAAAAAAAATTCTTCATAGGAAATCAGAAAACTGGTCTTCCATAAAGATCATTCTCCTTCCGACGAGAAAGACCAGTTTTCTAGTCTCCATAACATAGAAGAGACCTGGTCTCCACTGATCTCCAATGAGGAGACCAACATTGATCTCCTCAATATCTCCTCAATGGAGACCTGGTCTCCATCGTAGTAGACACAATGGAGGCCGACTGGTCTCCATCGTTGGAGATGCGATGGAGTGATGGAGACTAAGTGTCCAACATTTGGAAACCAACATTGGTCTCCATCGTAGGAGACTAGTCTCCGATGATGGAGACTGTTTGGGCAATCTTCAATTTTTTTTTTAATTTACATCTTTTTTTTTAATTTGCATAATTTTTTTTTTTATATATTTAAATAATGTTTGGTTTGATGTTAGATGTTTAATTTGAATGATATTGGTTTAATGAAAATAATAGAGATGATGATTTTGATGAATATAGAAGATGAAATTGAAGATAAGGGAGATAATGAGAGGTAGAAGATGAATAAGATTTTTTTTTTTATATTAAAAATATTATTTTATAATTAAAATATTTATTAATAATAAATTGAATTAAAAAAATTAATTCAATAATATGTCACAACGTAATTGGAAGATGATAAATGACAATTTTATAATAATTGAGATGATTATTTTACAATTATAAGTTTTAAAAGGGTAATTATGTTTTTTAAATGATATTAAGGGTAAATCCTTTTTTTTGTTTCATTTGTCACGTTTGACTGTTATTTTTTTTGTCAGAGAGACTAAATTGATATATTTTCAAAACATTAGGAATGATAAGAATTCGAAATACAAATATTAATAACAAAATAATATTTTATTAAATATTAAGGACTAAATTTTTTCTTATTTTTTATAGGTAAGTTTTTGTTTATATTTTTTCTTTAATTTTTAATTTCATTTTTTAAGAAGAATATTTATATTTGTCGCATTATTATGGTTAATATTAAATCTTTATATAAAATTAAATGTGATTTTGCTATGAAATAAACTTGCTTATTCAGCCATTAATTTGTTAAAAGCTTACTTTTTAAAAAAATAAATAAATTGACTTCATTGAATATTTTGAAATATATAAATATGATTATTGAAGAACGAAAAATATGATAAAAATAATATTTAATATGGTCATTTGTATGATCAGGTGGCAAACTGGTAACCGTGTCCCCTAAAAAAAGTGAGACTCGAAGATTATATCCTTTCCCAAGTAAAAAGAAAAAGAAAAAAGAAAACCGATTAACTATCACTATCAGTCAATATATATTATATATGGATGGTATATGTTGAATTATAAACCAAGTAAGAATACAAATCTAGATGCTTGCAAAGATAGTTATTATAAGAGAGCCCACCAATTTTTATTTTATTTTTTTCGTTTATCATTGATAAATATTATTTTCCAAGTATTAAATTTCAGTCTAGTGAACATAATTATATTAAATCAGCATTATAACATGACTATTTTGTTTTAAACTATATGATACCATGACTATAAATTTGACTCTAAATTTTATTAACTTATGAAGTGAATGAACATTAACATCCTTAAAATGGGATTAAATTGATCCAAGATCTAATGTTATGAATTGTCTTACATTTCATGATAGATCATATAAGAGCATTTCCAATGCAAGTATGAATTGTAAAAAAATGAAATACCTCAAAGGATAAATTAATAGAGGATTAAAATCAACCTTTCAAATGCAAACTTCCATAACCAATATCAAGCTGACATGATAACAAAAAAAAAAAAAAATAGAACATGTCAACCTCAATGTCTATTTCTAAAAATTCTCCTAAACAATCATGTCAACAATAAATGAATGAAACTTCAATCAAATAATATTTTATGATAATTTACTTTAATGATATATTATTGTTTGATTATTTATCATTGAAATAAATAGAATAACATTGAAGAGTTTTTTTAGACTTGAATGTCTATCAATCCATATTTATACCACGTGAGATACACATTTCCTTGACATTGATGATATATCCATTTTTTTTAAAAGACAATTCATATTTGTATTGAAGATGCTCTAAGTATTTTTATTATATGCAAATTATGACACAATTTTTCTTTAATATCAAACTATTAATTAGGACAAATCTCAAGTGGGTTTTGATCCAGAGAAAAAGGAATTATAATGAACCCTACAACAAATAAAAAAAAAAAAAAATGTTTAATTATAGTAGAAATATATATTCCGGTGCATATTAAAGATTTTTATCCAATTTTGTGGAGGATGCTACTTTATGAGAAAAATTGCCGATTAGAAAGGGCAATCAAGAAGGAAGAAAGAAGCTACATGAAAAACAATTAAATAGAGCATGCATTCTATGCATCTCTTTATTCAACCAGAGAATCACAGCCTAGGCACAGAACAAGCATACGCCCTCCAATTTTGTGAGGGAAAGTTGCTCTACTTGAGAGCAGAACTGCCAGTTAATTGGGACATTAAAAGGGAAACAAAATGCCACATGGAATACAATGAAACAGATGGATGCGTTTGATATATCTCTTCATTCAACCACAGGTTCAAAGGCTATATTCCCGGTGAACCTCCAAAATATCATTTGAAATATTTGTGATATCTACAAGTTATTCAAACATGGTTGTACATGCTACACTGTAATGGCTCCCTTTGCAAAGCACACTAAAACCGAAGTCTTCAGCTCAGGAGTCAATATTGAATTGAGCAATAGTCAAGCAGGGGTTGATTTATAGCACCCTCCAGTGGTGCAAGAATGGAAAGAAAACTTAATCCAACCAGCTAGAATGAACTTGTTGGTAACACTAATTGAAACTTCAAAGTTCACAGATAATCTTGTAGCTTGTTACTCATCTATGGCCTCGAAATAACGTGCAGGTACTTCAGAGGGAGAAGATAATGTTGATACGTGCTTAAACTGTTCCCAAAAAGAATATTCAGTTCCAGTTAGACTAATATTTCTAAAGAAAAAATCTTATGTCCTAAACACTGTAAGTTAATATCGTTAACTATTGACAAATGTCCAAAGCAACACTAGCACTATCTACCACTTAAAAAGTATGCACAATTCTTTAGAGAGAGAGAGAGAGAGATTAATTAGATCTCCAAATTGATATAATTCATTACTGTAGAAGCCAAACTTCAAGAGAAGATAAATCTAGAATACCTTGTGTTGCTTGTATTTTTCTCTTATTGCTCGCAAAGAGCTTCGTCTTCTATTCATATTCAAGTCATGAATGGCAAGGACACAATCCTTTAACTCAGATGGTTTATAACCTGAAAAGCATTGCAAAGCCGTGCTCTGCAATATACAAAAAGAATAAATTCTCCACAGCTTATGGTCTAAGACAATATCTTATTACCCTGTCATTACCAGTTTATCAACTCAAAACCACAATTATGCGAGTTGTTGAAGTAGTTTTGCTTTTTACAGTTAATTCATGCCACGAGTATTTCCTAACATGTATATTTTTTCCTCATTCAGTTCACTTCTGAAGCTCCTAGCCAATTCATACAAGTTAGCCCTAACTTTTGACATCAGCTTCCAACTGTTTTCTATAATATTTCTCTACCAAAAGATTACTTCTGAAATAATTCATAGTGCTCAGTGCATGACTAGAATTTTAAATAATAACTGAACTGTATTTCTCACCCAAGGATGCTTCTCTGGCTGAATCATGAATCTGGAAAGAAAAATAGCAGATGCAGCAACCAGTGAAGGTAAAAACCGCACACACCCATAATCTAACAAACTTAGTTCTGCAAGATAACAGCACAAGAACTCGAATCGTAGATCAGCAGGCTGTGGAACAGAAAGATTACAGAATTACTAACACCTATTGGGGGAAGTAGAATATGAGCATTAAGTAATGGAGAGTGAGTTTGCTTACTCTGCCGTTCACTTGTGTTGCTTTTATGAATACTCTGCAGTTTAGGCATTGAATAAGACATTAGTTGCACTTTCACTATAATCACCTTAGATGAGAGAAGAAAATATAACAACAACAACACAGATTCAACAACCTAATACTTTTTGATACTAAATTTCACCTGAGAAAATTTTTGGCGGTGGGAGTACTCATCTCAAAATTCAAAAATTTAAGTACTTCTTTCTCCATGTTGACCACCTGCAGACTCACACCAAATCCAAAATCATCTCCAAGCTTTAGAGGCACTAAAGTCTAAAACCACTAAGTTCAGCACATAAAGCAAAGCATTAACTTAGAAATATTATAAATATGAACAAACGACTTGAAGATAAGGACCCAAAGAATAACACTATTTTTTCCCTACTCAAGAAGCCTCTTTCGTTCACATACAGAAAATTTAAAAATATGAGAGGGAAAAAGGAAGTGCAAGAAAGCCAGGGAGAAATAATCGAAAGGGCTTAAATTTACACCTCTTCATTAGTGTAGGTATTATCTGTTATGTAGCAAAAGTCTTCAACATGTGGAGGACTGATCTCTTCATACTTTCTGTGTCGCCAAACCATGAAAGGATCATTATACAAGAACAGAAGTCGGTCAAATTATCAGCAAATGTAAAACATAAGTCAAAGAGGGTTCATCTGTGGGTACGAGGCAATAAGCATGCAAGCAACTCCAAGAAGCTGTAGCTTGTTCCGGCAGAGAGCATGCGAAGAAAGAAATCTGTCGACATATGCTACAGTGAGATAAAGGGTGTCAGAAACAAGGTTGTATTCCTCTGCAACTTCCACTAACCAATCCACCAGAATCTCCCGCATATTCACTGAAATATCATTCTGAATGTCTCCCATGTATTTGGGCAGTGGCCTCCTCCTTTCTTCTACCTGAATACCAAACATCAACCCACCATTCTTAGTCCATGTAAATATGATTTCCCAAAATACAAGTTCCAACTGATCATCATAACCATAAAACCAAGGAGGGAAAGACGAAAATTTTTCTATCTTTATTCATAAAGTCAATTGCATTACATCATGAAATAAAACATCTCAAAGATATTGACTCTCTAAACAATTTGACTTAGATGAGCCGGGTTTCGGTACTAGCACTCAAAACTAGGAGTATTTGCAAACAAAACCAAACTTCGAAACCAAATTCAACAAACCCCTGTAAAATGTCTCGAACCAAATTCAAAATGTAAATGAACCCTCAACCTAATAACTAACATTCCAAATCAAATACATATAAGCAAACATCCAATCTCTAAGTTCCCAAAATTAATGAGGACGGTGAGTGGCCTAGTGGAAAGGCACACCTCACCTACCCATCAAAAGGCAGGTTCGATCCTCACCCGGGCCACAATGTATGTGGTAATTTGTCCACATATTTGTAGGTAGCTGTCTCTCATTCTAAGAGTAGATTTCTGGACCATAACCCTATCAATAGGTTCTAGTAGATATGTGACTCTGTAACCGTAAGGGTAGATGTCAGGAGTTGTATACGTAAAAAATTAACATTAAAAAAAAAGTTCCCAAAATTAATGTTCATAAAATTAAGAAAGCAAAACTAATACAACCAAGGGCTTCACCAAATGCAATCAAGAACACACATCACCCAACCCTTAAACCAAAATGCAGACTGGATCCATTTTTAATTCACACAAACCAAGTAATAAATCCAAATTGAAGCGAATAAGCTGATAGAACAGAAACCAAAAAAGTCGCTGATACCTCCAAGGATCTAAGATGCTCATACATAGAAGACGAAAAAGAGCATTTTTGCAGAACAATTGAGCTCTCGCTAATCTCATGTACAATGGCCACTTCATTTTCCTTATTCTCCTTCGATTTACGTTTACATTCAGACGCCGACTCGGTACTCGGAGAGTTGTCGACATCTTCGTTGTGCTTCCTCTTCGACGAGCGTTTAGGCTTCTGGACATTGCGATTACTCAACTCGATGTTCGACGAGTTGGTGAGTTCCCCCAGCACCACTCGCTTCTGCGTGGGCTCCACCCACTTCTCCATCATTGGTTGAGTGACTGACCAATCAATCAATCTGACACGACGCCTCCTATTTTCTTCTCTTCTGTCTTTGTTTATTTATTAGGGTTCACTGCGTGAGGAAAAAAAACAAAAGAAAAAAATTTTGTTTGTTTTTTTGTTACTTTTGTTTTTGTTTTTTGTTTTTTTAAATTTGGATTTTCTTGTTGGATTGTTAATTAATTTTTAGAGGAGAAAGGTAGAAGGAAAAAGGAGGGTTGGCAAAATGCCGCCATTTTCTCTATTCAAAACTCGAAACCTCTAGATTCCCGTCAGTTTCTTTGGGATGGTACGACGTCGTTTACTTGTCATAGATGTCTCACTGTAATAATCGGTTTTGTTATGTCTACCAAATTATTGGATATATAAACCAGGTAAAAATTTATATATGATGATGATGATTATTTCTTTAAAAAAAAATCAATGATTATGCAACGTAAATACGTTTTAATTTTCTTCATGGACTATTTGATATTTTGACTATTGTTTTTGTGGTCTTTTTTTTTTTTTTAAATTAGTATTTTAATATCAACTAATACGTAACTCGATTTGTACCATCAGTTTTAGAATTAATCTTTTAACATCAATTAATATGTAAATCGATTTGTATTGTCAGTAATCTAAAGAAGGATCAATATTAACTAGAGAAGTATCGATTGTTTGTGTTGAATTATGGAGTTATCTGAGCAAACCAACGAGGCTTATAAGATGCTTGAAGCAGGAGCTCAAAGAACTTTGACAGAATTGTTAGGTCTTCTTTAACTTGCAAAGCTGTTGACCACCACTAATTTTATTGATTCTACAGCACTGTGTAAATAATGTTGTAAAATCTTGCTTGCCTCTTCCCTGTACACACTGCCTGATCAATAACATTTTAAAGCAATTCAAAATTAGAACGTCTCAGGAGTAATGACTTATTCGTAAAATCGTTTATCTCCAAACCAACTTTATCATGCTTAGCAGCTTGAGTCCATCGCTGCAAACTGTACAGATTCGGCAAATATTTTATGCACATTTTATTCAAATATGATAAAATATGTGTTGTGAGCATTTTTAGGCCTGCGTAAATGGGTTGGTAAAAGTTCAAGGCTGATCTAATAAATTGACTCAATTGATGAAGGTCCAGCTCGCTAATGATCCAACTCGCCAAATGACTAGCTCATCAAATGTACAGCGCGTGAATAAGGGCACTCAGTTGCCAGAACATTTAGCTCGCATAATCAAGTCCTTTTTTTACCGACCTCGAACAGTTCAGCTTATGAAGCGAGCTCCCTGATTACTGCTGTAGACCTCAGGTCTCTGATTAACTGTAGTCCGACCTATTAGGTGAATTCCAACCCTTGATTATTGCACGTTAATTTTTTCAGAGAAGTAGCAGTCTGATTGAAGGAAAATCTCAACTATCCAGTATGAGAATAAAAGAGAAGAACATACTTTTATAGGAGCTAATTATACTTTGATAGACGTCAGTCTTGAGAATGTAATTCATCATGATTTCTTATTTTAATTGTAAAAGTATTGTAACTTCTTCATCTATAAATAAAATATGAAACCTAATTGTAAAATGATACACAACATACAAATAAATAACATATTATCTCTCCGTCAAAATATTGAGAGAACAGTCATGAACGTAGGTAATTTATTGGTTGAACCACGTAAAAAAGCTCTCGCAATAGTGTTCTTCCCTTCCTTTTCTTCTTTTCCCTCCTGTTTAACTCTATTTATAAGTATTGGATTTACGAATCTAAGTCGACAGGTTTTTGACATCGATAATATGTCTACATGGTATCCATTCACTCTCAAATTTTTTACAACTACCTGATGCAAAATCCAAGTTTTTTTTCATATACAATTTCTTTCACTCTGACTACCACCATTTTCCCTCTCAATTTTGTAAATGCAGCAATCAAGACTCTCTTCGACTTATTCAATTGTGTAAAACAAACTATAACATAATTCATCTCGAAACTTGTAAAACACTTTCTATATATAAATTTCAGTCATTTGTTTTTCCATCAATAATGATAATTTTAACACGGATTTCTCATTGATATCTATATGATCGGTCGCTAACTCCTTTCGACCTTGATGGACAAATGCTCTATTAAATCATAATACAAATTCCACAAGTGGATCTTTTTTAGACACATGCTTCTTAAAAAACACATAACTTTCAGCTCTTTGACTACTCAGACATTTCGACTAAGAAAACATAATTCACATATGTAGGAACCCACTACGAGCGAATTTCATATATCGATTAAAGTCATCCATTCTCACTCAACTGCTTTTTACAATGATCTCTTTCCATTTTGAATCAAACTCGTCTCAGCTGTAAAATTCTCAAACATATTTTGTAGATCTTTATAGTAATCTCTATATATCAATTCATTCAACTTTTCTGAAAACTAGTTTAAAATATGCCAACTACAGTATCAATGGAATGTATCTGAAAAATATAGTCATTGCGGGGTCTTGATCAGTATTGATCATTTTTTGTGGACCACCAAACATTACTTTCTTGAACTGCTCAAATAACCAAACAAAAGAATCAATAGTCTCATCACCTAGGAAAGAACAAGCAAAGACTCTTGATTGACCATGATTGTTAACCCCAATGAATGGTGCAAATACCATACCGTACCGATTAGTATAATATGCAGTATCAAAAACAACAACGTCACCAAAATAATTGTAAGCTCATTTACATACCGCATCAACCCAAAAAACAATGAGTGATACGATCTTTATCACATGCCTTTATATCAAAATAAAAGGTTAAATTTTTCTCGTGCTCTAATGTAAAATGTTCATACAATAAATCTACATCATGTCCTTTCATCTCTTTGCGCATTTTGCTCTCATAATTATAAATATCCTTTTTTGTGCATCTAAGATTTCCTATGCCCCCTGCTTGCAATTCAAAAATACTGATAAATATATATACATCACTTTCTTTTCACTCTTTCTATCGATATATTTTCCACCTATACATTGGAAGAAAATGGACAACATGCAGGTTATAACCCATATTTAACTTCTTATTTTGTTGTTTTTTGGTCCAATGAAGGCAAGCTAGTCCCTCTGTGAGCACCTTTTAGACACACACAAAAGGACTCACAGCAACTATCAACTACAGCTTGTAATCAACGTCATGTAGGATCAATCTACTACTGTCAGGTGCAGATTTTCTACTACAAATTTCAAAACCAGCGTGGGACAGAACGTTGAATAAAAACCTAACAAGAAGTCAGCTTAAAATAAGATGTCTTAGTTATTTAAAATTTGCCACTCTTCAGGTACCCAAAAGAAGCGAATTCAAATGCACTGTGCCCATCACCCACAGGATCACAGACATCTGCAATCTTTGGATTTAAAAACTCGTAGGAGAAAAAAAATTACTAGATTAGTAAATTAGGTTCAATTGATGTTCTCAGTCACAATGGAAGCAAATTGCCTGAAAATGAAAACCAGAAAGACTTTATAGGATTACAGAACAAATACTACAATGTCAGGATTACCATCTCATTCAAAGTGAATATCTTGCCATTACCTTCTTGATCCTTCGAGGCAATGCTAGCCGCTCATCTATGAAGGTGTTGCTCTCTTGAATGAGGTTACTGGTGATAATAATTCAGCTAGAAGTATAAACATTTTTCTTTGTCAAACGTCAGATTTCCCTCTGCTTCTCAAACTTCGGCCACCAGTCTGTGTCACCTTAATTTCTGATTTGGTGTCTGATGCCTGATTATTCAATTCACTTTTTCTCTTTCTCTTTCTAGACGTTGACATTGTAGATTGTTCTATGTTGTTTTCCCGCGACACCATTTCACTATCTTTTAAATTAGTGGTGCTGCATTCCTTAACATCAGCCCTTGCCTTGGATGATTCCACATTTTCAGTTTCTTTGCTAGTGGAAACTCTTGTGAGCATTTCTGGTCCTTGCTGAGGCAGTTGCTTATTTGATTGGGGCAAGCTGGTGCCATTTCCTGGATCAATTTTGCCCATTCTTGTGTCCATAGGTGTAGAAGAAGAATGGTTGAAGCTCCATCGAGCATTCTCAAACCATTTGCTAACCTGCAAACAGAACGCAACATTGATAATAAAAAACATGAACCTTCACTAAATTTTGACAGGTGTGAAAAAGAAATTTGAAAAACACAACAATGTTAAGGCCATGAAATAAGACCTGTCGAAAAGTTAGTCCTAGCTCCTCTGCCAAACTTTCTTTTGTGGTTCTGTTAGGATACTGATTTTGATTAAAGGAATTGGCAAGTCTCTGCATAGCGAAAAAAACAAAATAAAACCATAATATTAGCTATATTCTCAGGCGTGACAATTTGTGCTTGCCCTCATCTGGAAAAGAACAAAGGCAGACTAGGCACAACAAAACAACTTAATTTTCTTTGTAATGACATATGAGCTGACAGATAATGAGCAACAGCTTAACACCACAGTGTCCTTTTTTATTTAATACAACCCAAATAATAAGATCAATCAAAATTTAAGCAAAATATAATTGTGTCTATCACAAACAATTAGCCCCCTTAAAGCCAAAGCCAGTACCGTTCTCTAAATTTAAGGTATTCCTAAGTCTACAAAATAAAGCTTTGCACCACTTCGCTTCCCTAGAACTTGATTTTAACTTTCTCATGTAGCCTAGTATTAATAAGAAAATCCACAAAAGCATTAAATAAACAATAATTAGAAAAGTTTCAGAACCTAACAGTGTCCTACTTAGATCTTGGTAGCATACAGATAACAATTGTCTTTGTTGGCTAATAGTTCAACCAAATTGCTTTGCAAATGCTAGTTCAATAAAGATGAAAAGCTTACACATACTTCAGATATAACTATGGGAATTTCTGGAGCTGAAGAAATACATTTGTCCTTTAAAACCAAAGCTATATAATACACAAGGACAACAACTGTAAATCAAAAACAATATAGAGCCATATATTGGGAACATGAAGAGAACCAAAAAAAAAAAAAGTATCAATCTACAGATTTTTTATAGTTTCTTAAAGAGGTTCAAGGGAAAAAAAAAAAATAAACAATCAAAAGTACATAGAAATGAGACATCATCTTGGGGAAACACTACAATTTCCAGACGACAAGATCATGAAAATAAGTCCTAGGAGATAAATGAGCCAACATCATGTGGAATGAAGTTGAGGTGATAGTGATATTCATGATGGAAAAATAAATGACTAACATGATGAAATAAACTCACTCAAATTATACAAAATTTTTCAGTAAAGCAAATTTCGTGTAAGTCAGAAGATTAATGCTAATATGTACTTTTCTTTTTTTTTAAAATCTAGAAATCTCCGAAATCATTCAACGAATTTGAATTCGAAACTGGAGCCCCCGCCAAACCCTACAATCTTTGAGAGGTAATAAACTATATCCTTTGACCATGTAGGTGCCCATGAGGGTTTGAACTTTAGACCTTGAGGGAACAAACCCCAAAACCAAACGATTCTTACTAACCACTCATGGATAATATTTTGTGCTTTCGAAGTTACTTGTACTCCAATTTAATTTCCCATTCCACATAACTATGTTATGTTGATGCTTTTCTCCCAAGCTATCGGGAGCATCTACTAAAGCTTTTGCTACCTTCATACAAACAACAGTAGAAGATTACATCTTTATGATGCAACATTACATTCATCAAGCTACCAACGGTAATCAAAACTGTGACCAAACATTTCAGCACAAACTCAAATCCAATTACCTGAGTTTGATGTTCTCCAAGTCTTTTATAAGTTGAACTTGATTGTTTATCACTTGAACCAGGCATAGAGCAGTCTTCATGTGCTTTAGCTGGCAATTTATTTGGATCATCAGTGTTCAAATTTTGACAGGTTTTTCTCTTACGAGGGCCTTCAGTCTTTTTTAGGTTTTGATTTATATCCTCTCTAGTCTTTTGATTCTTAACAACACCTGCACTTCCATTTGCCGAGACTGGTGAAGCTTCTTCAATCCTAGATGGACCATTATCAGTCCAATCTTCATCATCACTTGAATCGGAGTAAAGACTTCCATATGTCTCCTTTACATTACCAGCGCATGGAAAAAAAAAATCAGCAAACTAAAGAGAGACTATAAAAATGAAATTGACAAGAATGATAAAAATGACAGAAATGATGTAATGCTACTGACAATGATAATTAGAACCGATATGATAAGATGAATACAATATTTCAAGCACAGTAATGTTTCATCCCTACAAAACTGGTATAATCATATGGCTGTAATGTTTCAGACATTTGCAGTCTATAATAGATGATAAATAATGTTTAGGACACAGTAATACTTACATTCTGTAACATTAGCAAAAGCTCACAACAAGATTCATTATTGATCGTCGAACTACAAAATCTATGATATTATTTTGCATTACAATGTAAGCATATTCTATAGTGAAATCTCCAAGAATCTGCACTTTGGTATGGTATCCATCAATCACAATTAAGTAATTAAGATCGGTCCATAGGTTCTCTCTTCTCCACACATACATGCATAACAATTATACACATGGATGAGTCAACCAAAGTTATATAAAAGCTAACTGAATCAAAGGTACAATGAAAACATACAATTGGTTACCAAAGGAAGAAATGAAGTTGTCTACGGATCTACATGAAACTAACAGTTATAGATCAGGAAAGAAAGAGAAGAAAATAAAACAGCAAAAACTAATTAGTTATAAAAGAGCAACTCTAAATATTCGGATTACGAAATAAGAAGAATATCAACAATTCTCCCACTGAAACACCAATTTAAGGTGAAAAAAAACCGATTATTATTTAAAAAAGAGGACTTGAAATTTCTCCGTTTGTAATAAGCATGTGAAAACCCTGGAGTACATAGAAACCTGACAGGAAAGCTGGAATAATCCACAATGCTGGAAGGAAGTAGTACACTAATACGATGTACCATTTCATGCATAAGTACCATCATAGTATTTTTAAAAAAAGAGAAGATGCAGCGTGTGACAGGAGAAGAAAATCACGACATTAAAATAACACTTTGAAGTGACACTCACATCATATAATTTTTTGTAGTCCAACCTTTCAATGCTTCTTTTCTCGTAAACAGACGCACCATCATCTCGCCCAGATTCTACAAAGTTTAGCAGCGCATTATTTAAACACACATTGCTTTCATTAAGTCTCTGTCCATTAGAGTGTCTGAGAGTCTTGGCTGATGTGGTGCCCGCTTCATTTCCAGGAGTCGTGTCATCTTCAAGAACAGCTGCTAGATCCTCTGAATCAGATGTAAAATCAGAACTTGAACCGTCCTGCATAGTATTGTCGTCAGGTTCTGGAGCATCTGGATCAAAATCATCATCCCCTGAATCATCAGAAGGAAGCCCCACATACACATTGTCCGTAGCAGAGGCCTTCGGCTCATCAGATGCAGAAACATAGGCAGATTCATCAGAACTTGATTCATCTCCCTGACCCTTCTCTTCAGTTGCTGAACCATCAGGGTTATAATCATTATCATCGGAGTCATCTGAAGGAAGTCCAAAGTTGGGATCCTGATTTTGTCCAGCTGCAGCTGCTGCCTCAGGAAAAACCTTCTGCACATTGGTTAGTAACATGATGAGGAACAGGAAATTCAATTGAATTAGTACTCAATATAGAAAGAACATGAGGTTTTGTCATTGAGTCATTGACCTCCCACTTGTCAGTGATAAAAAGGTTCGTTCCTTGTAAGTCATTAATCAAGTCGATGCAGTCAACTTTGCAATCACATCCAGGGCACAACCAACCCTCATCATCAGGAGGAACTGCCAGCAAAAAAAAAAAAAAAAACGTATAAATGAAGGAATTATAAAACCGAGGCAACCCAAGAGACGCCACTCCAACTTATTGCCATCAGTTAGGTAGCCAGGATATTACTGTCTTCTTTCAATAAAGGTGGCTCCAGGCAGTATTGGTGGAATCCACGATCACAGGCACCATCGCAGAGTATGATATCATTATCAAGAGACAAGTCTTTTGACCCACATTTTGCACAGAATATCTGCCATAGAAGAATGACAAAGCCTTTACAATTTCAATTTACAAATGGTTTATTATCAAAAATTCAAAAGAAAAAAATTAATATTTAAGGACAGTAGTTATAACAAGTACTCCTTATTTCAAAAAGAAAAAAAGAAAAAGGGTACTCCTACATCTTCACTGTCAATCTGCCCTTCAGAATCAAACAAAGATGTTGGAAGTGTTCCTTCAGCACATAGCATATCAAGACGCCGAAATAAATCTCTAATTTTCAATTTGCGGCGAAGAATTTCGGATGTGGCCCGTTGAAGCTCTTTCTCTGGCTTTAATTTTTCAAGGCTGCAAGGATAAACAATCACAAGCATAATGAAAATGTATGCATATCACACCAGGCATCACAACATCTACTTAATGCAATTGAAGAGTTATTAGGAATTCAGCGTTAAGCAACAATATTCTATGTCCAGGCTTATGAACTCTTCTCATCTAAACTTAACCTAAACTTTGAAATATGGTAGCACATTAGCATTACTAATTATAAGTAGTCAGGATTTATTTCTTTTCAAACAGCAACCACAAATTATAAAAACACTTAACTAAAGTTTAAATGAGCAAGGATCTTGGCTCACTATCTTTAGAGTACCGAAAGTATGAGCTTGGTGCTTTACTTCTTTCCTAAAAAGATGAAGGCATAAACTCGAAGTTCTTGATAAAAGCATTACATGACATTATAATTACAATGCTCCAAAATAAATTTACCAGAAAATAATGCAATGTACTTACCTTAGTCCTTTCCAGCCTTCTCCAGAATAAGCATCAATCAGACTTTTCTCATAGTTTATTCGGTTTAGTAAGTATCTTAGATGGGTTTTGATTCTTGAATAATCATCAGCACTTGTCTTCCTTCCTCTCTTCTTGTTCTTCTTCTTCCTTTTTCTCTGTCCATGGGAACTAACATCAGCCAAATTATCATTTGGTTTGGCAGCTTTAGGTTTCTCTCGTGATCTTGCACGTAGGACTCTGTCACTGCTCTTCTTGTTTAATGATTTCGAAGTTTTTTTTCCCTTGCGACCCATGTGTTTAATATTTTTCACTGCATACAATTGTGTATCTGACTCTTGAAGACAATTTCTAGCCAAGTGATTAGAAGTATGAGCAGAATGTTCAGAACTAGTTATCATAGTAGAGACTTCAGGAGGTGGTTTTAAATGTTCAGTAGGAGAGTTCTTATTCACAAGATTAGGAAATTGCCCTGATTGTTCGGTGGCAATACAGCGAGATGCTGCATTGCTAGTTTCCACAGGTTTATCTTGTAAAAGTTCTACCCCAACATTATTAGTTACTTCCAATGGTTCACTGCTTCTGATTGTGACACTGAACTCAGGAGTCTGCTCTGCTATAGGATGTTGAGGGCATGAATTTTCAATAGTCTCCGTACTCCTAATTCCATTTTCCAGAGGTGACTCCAAAGGTTCTGACAGACAAATCTTGGTCAAGTCTTCAGAATATGGTTGCAAGTTACCCTCACCACCACTAGTGAATACCATGTCATCAACTTCTGCTGGTTCATTTTGATTGATTCCAGAACCAAGCTGATCTTTCTGTTCTGATGGTTCACTATGTTTACCTGCAGCATCAAGTTCATTACACTCATGTCCAGAACCAAAATCAGGGGTCTGTTCAGTATCTATCTGACTATTACTGCACAAATCTTCAGATACTGGCCCCAACTTATTATCATCAGCAGAAGTGCATGTCTTCATACTGCTTTCTCCATGTTCATTAAGCACGATGTGATCTGCTTGTTCTGACTGTTCACTATGTACACATTCAGTGCTGAATTCATGCTTCTGCTCTGATGTAGTTCGTAGAGGGTATGAAATTTTATTTGTTTGAATACTTTTGCTCGCATCTTCTGCTGGCTCTTCCAAACATTTATTAAAAGAAGTATCCAGCACTTCTCCAGTAAATAATTGTTGTTTCCCAATAACACCGTTGATTGCTGCGGAACTGGTTTCTTGTGACTCGTTTTCTACTGCTTCAGAGCCAAGCTGATGTTTTACTTCTGATGATTCACTGTGCGTACATTTGGCACCAAGTTCACATGTCCATTCAGATGTAGTTTGTTTGGGGAATGAACTATCTCCAGTCTGACTACTCACTGGTGGAGAGACATCCATATGCTCATCCTTTGACATAATAGTTAAAAGGCTAATACGATATCTATCAGCACTTCTATGCCTAGTAGAATTTACTAAAACAAATTGGAGACATCCAATTATAGAATTAACAAATGAATATTGACTATAACAGATGTAAATTAGTTGGACTGATAGAGGTACTACTAACTAACAAATTTTACAACTCCAATACGCTGTCTCCCTTTGTATTTACAGCCAAAAACTTGAAAGATGCAATTCAAAACCAGCTTTGTCCTCAAATTTTGCAATGAACAGAAAGAACTCACCCAATAAAAGAAATATGGTTGTTGTCACCTGTACGGCTCATGCATCTGCAGTGAAATCACAACATTAGATAGCTGCAATCTAGCGTAACTAACCAAACTGACAAATAATGAATATCCAAAAAAGTCACCACTGCAACTGAAATAATACTGATATTATGTATCATTCCACAAAACAGACTAAAAATAAATATTTTACAGGTAATGCAAGCTGTCTAAATAAAGTTGACTAAAAAGATGGTAGCTCAATAAGTATATTAAGTATATAAAGAGAACATGACAAGTCAACATGTCTCCTTCATAAAAACTCACATAAATCTCCACGAGAAATCAACATGTTGCTAGTTGTGCTCAAAGGTTTTCAGCATGCTTCTAGCAATTAAATAACAATGTCATTCAAACTTGATTACAAAGTCGATGAGACAATAAATTACACTAACATGACACGGGGGAATAGCATGTAGTTAAATCAATCGTATACATCAAACCTATATCTATTAATAATAATATAGTTGGTGGACCAGAGCATAAGGCTCCAGACAGGTGCCTGCATTAAATATATTTTCTATCGTCACTGGCACAGTGGCACCATTTGAATGTCACCTATGTGTAACACAGTGCATCCACTCTTCCATCCAAAATCAGTAAAAGCACTTAATAACCACACACAATTAGCAAAACACTAACAACAGACTTCAAATGGTACACAGCATATGATTGTGACAAAAAAGGTAACACCAATTTGGACAAGTTGTATTTGTATTATTTTATACTTCCAGGACCAAGATCAAATGACCAAGTTTATTACTTTGTATAAGAAGATGAGGTAAGTTCTAAATGTTGATGTTACTTTTGACAAGTTATTACTATAGAAAATATAATTTTAGACTGTGTTTTCATATTTATTTAAGTTAAATACAACATATATCTTATGCAAAACCAGCTTTCAATAAATTTTTACAAAGGAATGCTGATCAAGAATTACCTCAAAATGAATGGACAACACAAGAAATTCACTGTAGACTCAGTCAGTTGAATACTGTTACATTGGTAGTAGTTATCCATCCTCAAAGTGCAAAAAAAAATAAAAAATAAAAAATTAACAAACAAATTTTTAAAAAAATAAAAAATAAACAATGATTTTGCAAAAGAGTAGGCTGCCCAAAAAAAAGAAAAAAAGAGAAAACCTTCTACTTGTGTAGCGTAATAACAACCATATAAATGGACCTCTACAAAAACCTATTCTCAATCAATACACATTTACTATTCTATATAGTTGATAAATAACTAATCCATCTTAAATCTGTAGACAACCAAATCACAGGACAACACTGATAAATATCTGGTTGACACTATAACAAGTATTAAGTAACTGAAAATCGATAAAATCAATCAATTAATCAAAGATTCGCATTTAATATATAATTACAAGTTTACAACACTGAATACCAAGAAATCTTGAAAAAAATAGCCCCAAAAATAAAAAATCCCTCCTAAACTCCTAACATCCCGAGACACAGAAGACAAACATTTCTACTGCAACATCAAAGCTCAGTCACTATCACCAACGACAATTTACGACCACATACTCCGCCAAACCTACATTACCTCTCTCTATACACATTATCACAGATGGACGACAATAAAATCAATGTGTCTTCATTCGCTGCTTACAAAACCTACCCCAAAACCCTAACTAAAACTATTACATTGCTAATATGATCTTTTCAAGAGCGCATCTATCTTATCGAACTTGAGCTACATATAAACTTTAGTTAGCAAATCATATATATACTAAAACAAGTAGCCAACTAAACTCAGTTTGGTGACTGAGAAAACGCATGAAAACGAAACTAATACGTCTTCTTAGCTACAACAAATGCAGCAATCTAGCTAAGCTAAGCATAGATTATAAAATTTCAACAAACATAACAAATAACATAACATCCACGTATTTTTCAAACAGCCAAAAAAAAAAAAAACAGCTTACGAGAATCTTCAATTTGCAGGAACAATGGAACATGAGATTCAAAAAAAAACAGTAGTAACGAAATTGTTTTTGAAAAACGATAAATGACATCATATATATATGTTGAAGAGGAGAAAACAACGGACCTTATTACGTGTTGAATCTGGTAGTGAATGAGAATGTTAGAGAGGAGAATTGAGAGAGGAAGGAGGGACGGGGCGATGAAGGGAGGATATATTTCAGAGGAAAAAAAGCGGTTCTTAGAGTGTAGAAGCCTCTAAATATGGGCCACCGTCGAGGAACTATGATGAGAGAGAAAGAGAGAGGCCCTTTTTCTAATCACTTTCTAGTTTCTACTGTTTTTGGTGCTTGCACCGTGCGTTGCCTTGCTTCTTTGAATGGGCCGGGCCTGATCTGTTTGTTTTCATTGGGCCTTCTTGGTTCTTGCCCGTAAAACGACTCCATGGTTGGAGAAATCTGTTTCAAAATATGTAAAAGTGCTTGTGAAATACGTACGATAGAATTTGAATGCTACACGTCAGATATGAATAGAGGTGGATACCGTTTGAATGAAATGGAAATATGCATATAATTCATAAGTGCAACTCACTTGTTATTAAAAAAATATATATTTTCGTTAATTTTATTGTATTGCCATTTTAATTTTATTGTATTGCGTTTTTGTATGAACAAAGATGAACATCATTTGAACAAAAAGGAAATATGCGTATAATTCGTAAGGACAACTCACTTGTTATTGAAAATTTACTTTCCTTAATTTTATTGTATTGTTTTTTTGTATGAAAACAAGTAGACACCATTTGAACGAAAAGGAAATATGCATATAATTTGTAAGTATTGGAGGTGTATAAGTGTATTCAATTTAATATTTCATTGAGATTTCAAGAGTTTAAAAAGTTTAGATGTATTAAATTCATATTTACATAAATTTAATTGAAATCTAAGTGTATTCAATCTATTAAAATATATGTGTATTTAATTTCAATTTATATGAAATGCGAAATGCGATAAAATTTAAGGAAATATATTCAATCTAAATTTTATTAGAGTTTGTTGGAGTTTTTTTAACGATAAATTTTGATGGATTCTATAGATTTCATAATTTTATGAGATTTTATTGTAATTCTATTTAAAAATTTATTGGATTATTGAGTATATTTTATTAAATATTGTTAAAATTTTATTTAAAGTTTGTTGGACTTTTTATTTAGATTTAAATGAACCGGACCAGAAAAATACCCTTGATTTGTATTGATAGCCACCTCAATGCAGGGCTCTTTCGTCGTAGTTCTAGCTATATTTACCGGTCTTTTGGTGCCAAGTTTTGATCAAAAGTCATGTCTACAACCAAAAGAATTATATTGAAAGGCTCACAATCAAAAACAATATAAACATATAAAATCAATGATTTTTTGGCTTCGGGGTATCGTTTATTTTCCCTTATAACTAAGCAACTAGGGTAGAAATCCAGTGATTAACTAATAAAACCCTAATGAAATTAGACAGAAATTAAAGGGGCAAGCAAATATATAAAAAATAAAAAATAAATAAAAAAAAGAAAAAGAAAGAAAAAATGAGAGACGGATAGACAGAGAAAGAGATGGAGAAACAAATATATATATATATATAGTGTTTTGGGGATTTTCTTGAAAAATAAAAATGGTGTTTTAGGGATTTTCTTAAAAAATAAAAAAAAAATAGAGACAAAAAAAAAAAAAATAGAGACACAAAAAGAGAGGATGGAGGAGAAGGGATTGAGGCACGTGGAGGGATTCATGCACTGTTTTATGTCCAATGACACCAGTAGTGTGAGTTCGTTCCAAGAGAATAAAAAAAATTAAAAATCTAATAAATCTTTTGAGGTAGGACAAAATTTTAGATGAACTTTTTTACTTAAACCTAAGTTTAAAAAATCCATCACAATTCATTAGAATCCAATTCCTATAAAATTATTGATTTTTTTAATACACTTAAACTTATTTGAATTTATTAAAAATTTAAATTGAATATACCAAAATTTTATTATCATTTTTATAAATCTGAATTAAATACACTCATATTTTAACGTACTTCTAAAAGGTCTAGATTAAATACAATCAGATTTTTAAAATTCTTTAAATTTCAAATAAGTTACATTCTAAGTGTATTCTATTCAGATTTATATAGGATACAATAAAATATATATGTATTCAACAAAATCATTAACTTCATGAATTTTATTCAAGCGGTGAATTTTGATTAAGTTTAAAGTGTTTTATATAGAAAAAAAATATATATTTATAATAAATTTTACTGTTTTCCTCAAACTTTCATTAGATTTCTTAAAAATTTCTAACAAAATCAATATAAAATTGATATTTGGGACGATAAACTCTAAAATTAAATAAAATAAAACAGATTAACAAACAACGATTTCTGGTGAAGATTTTTTGAACTTTAAGTCATCTACGATTCAAAGTTTTATGACACATAAACCAGTTTAAACCTTGATTTAAGGGTTGCGAGCAAAGATAAAATACGAAACACATAACTTTGTTGAGAATAATTTATATATGCGTGACTGCTACACACATAGATTGCTTTCAACAATATAAAAACAACTTCTACATCACCTTTTTAATTATATTTTAGTTATAAATAAAATCTTAGTGATATTTACGTAAAAATGATCTATTATTTATTTCTGGTTGTTTGTATCATATAAAACACCAACAACTAATAATAAAAAGGGATATAAATATCAAATTAATTATTTTTAGATATTTTTTATTAAAAAAAAAAAACAAATGAGTAGATGTTGCATTAAGTGGTAATTTAAAAAAAAAAAAAAAACACACAAACAAACAAAATTTTCATTTAGATTGAAGATTCACTCACAAATTGATGGTACATTAAGTGGTTAGAAAAAAAAAAAAAAAACTAACAAACAAATTTGCCATTTGAGTTTAAGATTCAACCACTATTATGTCTTTAATAAAATTTAGAATTGTTAATTTTAGATAAAATAAGATACGACTACCTCTAAGTTATTTAATTAACCAATTATATAACTAATTTAATCGACCTAAACTTATCATAGACATTATTGATAACGTTATTGAACATTTCCTCGATTCTAAATCTCACGTTTACTTTTTAAACTCTAAAGTGTAGAAAGATTCATTTTTTTTATAGGGAGTTTATGTTATAAGTCGCGATTGTAGTAGTTGTTTTATTAGTTCTCAATAAATCTCTTACTTGATTGGTATCAAATTTCAAGTGGACTTGAATAATATAAGATTTCAAGAGTTGAGCCTAGTTCCTAATAGAATATAGAGGCATTGATACGGCATAGAATACATTAACATTATTCAATGTTAAAGTGAAAATTTCAAACAAACCCTTAAGTGAAAATTTCAAACTCGACCCTAATTGCCAAACAAAATAATGGAATAAGAATTCTCTTTCTCATTCTCGCCTCAATTTCATGGTCAACAAACGACCATTTGTTTTTGTTGTAAGGGATTTGATAATTTACAATTCAATCATTTGTTTGTTGCATGAGATTGGATTTTCTAATCTCATGCAGCCATTTTATCCCATTTTGGTGAGTTAAAGTTAACCACCAAATTGGTGGTTAAATTTATTCCGTCAACATATGACATTTTTTTTTTCTTCTTTTACTTTGTTACCTCAAAAAAATAAAAAAGTTTCCCTTTTCTTTTCTTGCATCAATTATGTGTTCAACAAACAAAACTCCGCTTGGTATGCAGGAATGGATGAGATGAAAATTTATGAGATTGAATAGATAAGTATTGAATAAAATTGAATGAGATTTAATAAGTATTGTAACATTTTTGTGTAGTTAGAATTAGACTGAATTTGACTAAATTAAATTAATTTTTAAATAAAAATATATTTAATGTAAATAAAAATAATAAAAATATAAATTAATTAAATATAATATATTTTTAAATTAATATTAAAATTTTTTACTTTATAAAAATATTTTAAATAAATTTAACATTTTAAGTATATATAATAATTATTAATTTATTTAGATTTATTGAAATTTATTAACAAATAAAAACAAAAAAAAAAAAAAAAATACTGGTTTAGGATATATAGTGGACCCGCTCGTGCTTGGCTAGTTGGTTGGGTAGGAAAGCTTCTCTTTCCTTACCAGGCCAACGCCTGTTTTTGTCGGGTAGGTAATTTCTAATCCCATCCGAAGAAATCAGCGGTTCACCAAATACGTACTAAGGATATAAAATGCAAACACAACCACGCTTCTCATTTTTCGTACAGAGCCCAGCCCAGCCCATTCCGTTCATACCACTGACTAGTTACTAACTTACTACCAGCTTAGTACAAAACGAGTAGGATGCTCCTTTTAACACAACTCAATTCACGGCTTTCTTTGGTTTTGTCCGTGGATTTTTATTTTTCAAAAAGAAAAAATTAGCACCAAACATATTAAAAGTCTCTCAAAATATATTAAGATTAAACATTATATGCATACAATTCGAAGAATATTTATTTCCACTAACAAATAAAAGATCTCCTCATACATATTAATAAATATGCTATGATTTTGTTCAAATTAATTAATTGATAAAAAAATAATTTAATAAAATATTCAAACATCAAATAGAAAAAAATATATGACCAAGCTTTTAATAAATTTATTCAAATTTTAATCAAATTTAGACTTATCCTTGCTTCTAATAAACCTATGCTTAAAAATTATGCTACTATATGATGATTTATAGGGTTATCAACAAGTTAATATCCACAGATTTTAATTCCAGAAAGATTATTATTTTCTCTAAAAACAAAGTTAGAAGATATTCTCAAAATCCTTAGAAACTAATCAACATCCATACGTTTATCATATACAATATAATCTCTATACCTTAACAACATTGAACACATACAATTTATTAATTGATTGCACATTATTCTATTCGTAAACTAATAATAAGGAAGGAGGCAATGGGAGATTAAAAATGCCGAATGACGATATCATAGCATGTATGAGCCAACACCAACCTTCCAGTCTTCCACTGGCCGCAGTCGGCTGCTTTTTCATTGACCCAAAGCCCACTAACAGTCAAGTCCATCGAAAAGAGTCAGGGAACCATTTAAAGGTTTTGTCGACTATTAGCATTGACTGATTATAGTCCAGTCCAACAACATAGCTATGGTTTAGGCCCCCCCGGCCGGAAGCAACCAAAAGTCCAAAACACATCTGAAAACAGCAAAAAAGCCAAAAATACCTTCTCTAATCTCCCGTTAGTCGTTGCTCGTCATAATTATCAGATACAGTCAACAGATTCCGGTAGAAATATAAATAAATTAAACTTTTAAATTATTTTATGTTGATATGAAAAATCAGTCAACTCTCAAATTGATTTGAATATGGTGAATTGTATAAAATATAAGGGGTTGAATGAAATTAGGCAATAACGTAGTTAAGATCACGATAAAATCAGCAGTGGAGACATGCAGATGACAGAAGAAAAGAAGAAAAGCACAGAAGGAAGAGAGAAGGAGAATCCAAAAGACAAAAGAGTTATTAACATGTTTTCTTATTTTTATGACTTTTAATTTAGAACTTAAATTAAAATTAAAATTGTTTTTTTCGTTCACTTATATCCTATATTAAGCAAAAACATCTCATTTTTTACAAAACAAAGAGACAAGAGACCAATTAAAAGGTATAATGTTAATAGTCAAATCACCTGACATTTAAGTTAAAGAATCTCAAAAAGAAAAAACCAATGAATTTAAATACTTCAATGTTTATAACTTAAAATAAGGACTTTACAAAACTTAAAAGGGAAAAAAAAACAACAAAGACCAGCTTAATCATTTAAGGGTAATGTTAGGGCGCATGTTAATAACAAAAAGATTTGTCTTTTTGAAATAAATAACAAAAAGATTTTAATAAATAATTTATATCTATTATTCCAATGCATTAATACACAATTTTCTCTTTTATCTTCTTTTCAAATCTTAACATATAACCTCAACAAGCAATATATACTTTTTACCATCTAAAACCTTTTCTACATATGCAACAAAAGACACGAGAAAATCATTGAATTTTTTTTTTTTAATTAATAGAGCTCTTTTACGTTTAATTCGTAGAAAGCTCATCATGTAACATGAGAAAGAGTGGCGGTGTTTGCACCCACTAAAACTGTATGTGCACCCTTTTCGTAAATACACTCCCATTCAAATTATTTTAAAAAAATAATAATTTATAATTATGACTTACTTGGCCCAAACAGTTCACCAAGACATCAACATGCCTTCCACGATCCGTCGCGGCTACTTGATTGGCCCACAGCCCACTCAAGTCAAGCACTTCAAAACGACTCACAAGTCAAGGAAGGTGTTTATCTCAAAATAGTCAAGAAAGGTATTGCCACTTGCCAACTGTGAGCCAATATTGACATATTATAGTCCAGTCCAGTCCAACTAAATTTTGTCTTCTGGGTTAGGCTCCATAACCAACCTAACACCTGCAAAACACCCTTCTTTTTATCCATTATCACTAACCGAAAACCACTTGATCTTGCACATTACTTCTTAACAAAAATGGTTAGACACCTATCTATTCATTCAGATTTTAGGAGTTCAATTCCCATCAAAGATAATTTAAAGTTTGTATTAGATAATTTGAGCTACACATGATCCCGACAGCCCTAAACATTTGGTATTTGAGTTAACAATACTATATTGTTTTTTATTTTAAATTTCATTAATATTTCTTTTAGTTCCATCCAAAGGCTCCAGTAAAATTACATACAACTTATTACAACAATTACTTATCTAATTGATAACTAGAAAAAACTCGATCCATTTTCGTTTTAACAGGAATCACTAAACTTACTGGTTTAATTAAATCTTATTATATGTCTGTATGGTAGTTTCATAAACAACTATAACATTTATATAAAAATTAAAAAATAACTAAACATTTGGATATGTATATCTACAAAACATAAAACAAGCACATATGTACAAAAAATATATATATATCTGTTAATGAAAATTATTTATCTTTAATTTATACTGTTAAATGACTTATTATTACTTAATACAACCTTCAAAGTATTAAGTATTCATAAATAGCATTGTGCCACCTAACATTTGTGGTTAAGCAACTTTTGATCCACATTAGTAGTATTGATATGGAAAAGATTATGTTGTCTTCTCTTTCCATTATGAAAGTAACTGTCTACTACTATTGGAATTCTTTTAACTACGTAAAATAGTAATCAAGTTGTTGTCTACTATTATTAAAATATATAAATATCCTGACTGCATAAATATTATTTATCCAAATAATTACGTAAAATAGTAATTAAATTGTTGTCTACTTTTATTAAATCAAATAAATCCTGACTGCATAAATGTCATTGACCTCGATACCCTTCGACATATTTATTATCAACTTAAAAGAATATATATATATATATATATATAAATTGAACCATGACAAAACTGAATGGAAGCGCAAAATATATTATGTAAGCAATAGTATAAAAATAAGTCCAATATAATAATTGGACACGGTCAAAAGTAGATCTAATAAAATAGAACTGGCCATGATAAACATGTTCCATCATTTTAATCTTCTTGTTGTTTAATATCTATTTACATTCATCACGTTGCCTAGTTACTAAATTTAAAAATAATTAAAAATACAATAACCCAAAGATAAGTCTCCACTTCTCCAGTCTTCTCTTTCTACCAACTGCACTGAATCACTGTAGGGAAATTTCAAGGCAACACACAGAAAACACAAAAGCGCAACTGCTGTTCAAACCAACTCCATCCACTATGGTTGTCAACTTTGGACTGGACCTTGTAAAAAGTAAACAGTAATTAAAAGTGAAAACAAGAAATAAAATGACTGTAAAAGTTATCACAGAATCTGATGGGTCTGCTTTCATTGTTTTGCTTTGCTTTATGTATCACGAGAATTGTTGTTAGACTAAGAGGGTGGTTCTTGTTGCTTGCCTATCACGTGCAAAGCAACCTCTCTGTAGTTTAATAGCATTTAGCATCCATCAAGGGTGATGGACCCTTTTTTTGTTGTTTCGAAAAGTGAAAAAAAAAATAATAATAAGAATGTCAAACGTGTGGCAACAATATGTTGGTTCTCAGTTTCCTTAAACTTTCCTTGGCTTACTACACGTTTGTTCCACTTAGAAACCATGAAATTCTTTTTTGGATTTAGCAGAGATAATTATTCCTTACCATGATCAGTTAGAAGAATAAAAGATTGTTATTTCATTAGTATTTAATAATAATTCTCATTTGAAAACATATACCACAGCAAATCATTTAATAATAGGGTTTGATTAGTGTTTGATATGAGCATATTCAATAGTTGATCCTAACAATTGGAACATTAGTTTCTTAAAGTTTGATATATAATTTAAATCAATGAAAGAAACTCAATTGAAAGTTTATTTTGGATATAATTTTTAGAATATTTAGAAGTGTTCCTTTTACAAAATTATATTTAATTATTAGTTATTTATTTCTATAATATTCTTTTTTTTTTTTATATATTAACAATCGACAACTTGGAGAAGAAGTGATATAAACACATAACATTGGGAAAATCCAAAATATTTGTACCTTATAAAATTACTACTAATATGGCAAGAATTGATATTGTTTTATAATTTCTAAATAATATTTTCAAAGTACCAATCAAAATCATGGTCCGTGTGCACAATTTGTAGGGACTCAGTTGGATTTCTATTTGTCTAGATATGATATAATTATTTCAAGTACTTTCGTCAAGAATTCAAGCTGACTTACCTACCATCTTGTTCCTAGTCTCTAATTAATATTAATATGTAATCCTACCAAAAACAAAATCCCAGATTTTCTCTTTTTGTGTTTGATTCTACAGTTTTCAATGTTGTTACATTTACAAACATCGGAACCTAATAAAATTGTTTGAACTACAATCATCCAACACTGCAATCTATGTATAGATTAATGTTTTTTTTTTTAAAAAAAAAAAAAAAAAAAAACATTTACCAATAATCTAATTTGAATTCTTACAAGACCAACATCGTTATATTGATATGTAATGAAAAAAGAAATGATAAATACAATTTGGCAAGTACATCAATAAAAGAATCCATGCAAGTTGAAATTAGATTATGGAATCATTTTCTAATAAGGACGTTTGAATATATATGAAAATACATGCAACAGCTAAAATCGTTGTATTAGTATTTATCTACCTTTTGTAACTTTATAAAAGTCAACATAACCTACAATCAATTTTAATAGCAGTGAAACAAGTCTTGATTATTAGCAAAGATTAAATGGTTAATGTAATTTCGCCTCATATTCGTGATAGAAACTTAAATTCTATATTTATTAAAAAAATTTCACGAAATATGGGAAGTCCTCTCCTTTTTATAATGAGTTTGGAAGTTATTTTCTAAATCATGTTTGTAGTAACCTATCTTGTTAAGATATGACAGATTTTGATTCAACAGATGGTTTTGAATTAAAATCAAAATCTTATCACTATATATAAATATAATTCATGCAGTAGCTAAAATCATAAAAATATTTATCAACTTTTCATAATTTCATAAAAGCTAACAATAATCTACTTCATCTTCCAATAGAAATGAAATAGAATCTTATTTATCCAATGTTATTTAGCGTTGAAACTTCAAGTTTGGATGAATATTAAATTTTGTTAGCGATAAGTGAGAACTATTAAATTATCAAAAGGTGATAAGATCCATATTTCTTAACCAAATCATAATCACTGGTTAGTGGTTCTTATTAATAATTTTCTGTTTTATTAAAAAACAAGATTGTCCACCAAAGTAGATATTATAACTTTGTCTAGAAGATTAATTGGGTTGATACTAAAACAAGGGCCATTTGCTAATGCAGGCTTCCTAATTAGGAGCACGAAGCATCTTAAAGAGTGTGTTGTGGAATTATATTTGTAATTAATTTGGGTGATCTATACAGTTGTACTTCTGTACGGTGGGTCACCAACTTGCACTTAAACAATAATTAAGCTCTTGAATTCCTCCATGTTTTAGAGCTTCATTAACCAATTGTTGTTCTCTTTAGGGTTGGAACTGTCTCCCAAGTCTCCATCAATTTTCACAACTTAATTGAAGACTCCATGGTTTGAGTTCTGACCACATTAATTAATTAGGTCAAAATATTGTTTCTAAAACCTAGATAGAATGTAAACACAATCTTATCGAAAACCGTAATAGTAAATCTTATTAAACAGTTATTCAACAGTCACTATATTAACATAATATTAAAATTTGGATATAATTTTTTGAGAATTTAAAAATCTTATCCAAAGTTTGACCAAAATTGTGAAGTTTTATTTATTTATTTTTTTCGAAACTGTAAAATTCATAAACCATTCTCATTACGTCGAACAGTATGCCAAAGACAATAGGTCTAAGAAACAATCAAAGGAAGCTAGAATGGGTTAGCTTGAATACGGAGAAGCTTGAGCCCATAGTCAGATAGCAGCCCGAAGTGGAGCAGCTCGCAATTTCATTGAAGTTGCAAAATTTCAGAAATAGGAAAAATTCAGAAGATCATTTCAAATAGGAAACTTTTAGAATTACTTTTTGATTCAAATATCTTGTATTAATTAAAATAGAAAATAAATTTTAGTCTTTCTCGTATTTTAGTGACCTACTTGTACACAGGACAACGAATTCGATGATCCCTACAGACAGTGGCGGACCTAGAAATCTATATGAGGGGGGGCACTTTTATATATGAAATTTTTTTTGTAATATTTTCTTCAATTGCTAGAAGAATATTATATGAAATAAAAATAGTTAAAATACATAACTAGTAAAGAATATGTAATTTTACTCTTTATAAAATTGTAAGCAAAACGTTGTACAATAATATTCTTAATACAAATATAAAAATAAAAACATACTAATTGTGAGTTGATTGTACATTAGCTCCAGTGAGAAAAGTTCAAATTTCATATTATTAAAAAATAAATAAAAACTTAATTTAGGGATATGTATTCTCTATAATGATAGTTGCTATTCATATTGTAAATAAATTTATGTAATCAAACTACATATATCTATTATTAAAGTCACTAATCAAGCTGCATTATAGTCTTTCATCTAATAAATGTAAATGATTTATAATAAAATAAAGTAAAATAAAAATAAAAGATAAAAATAATTATAATTTATATGAATATTTTTATTTATGAATTTTATCATGTAAAATAGTTTATTTAAAAGAAAAATAAGTCACACAAATAATCGTGAGTAAACTAAAACTTATTAAGACTAAATAACCAAATATATTTTATTTTTTAATTTGTATAAACATGATATAATTTACAATTAAAAAATAATTTGAAATGAGTATAATAATTTATAAAGTTTAAATATTTTAAATTTGAAGATTAGTTTGTAATAATAAGGGGGAAAAAAACAATGAACAAAGTAACTATAATGAGTGAATAAAAAAAATAAATTAAAAAAAAAAGATATTAATGAAGCAGCTGAGATTGAACCCGGGTCCTTGATAAAGAGAGAATGCAAACACAACCATCAAAGTTATCACACAGCTATGCTTGAGCTTAGCAATTTAATTATATAATATATAAATGATTAACCACAACAAGCAATGTCTTATCGACGCTGGCTGGGAATCGAACCTTGGTACCCTGAGAGTGAACAATTTACGTTATCATGACCATCGGCACCAATTCTCGGATGTGAATCAATGTAGCATTGAAATTATTTAATTAAACTTTTAAAAAGTTCAGGGGGGGCACGTGCCCCCTGGCCCAATGGTGGGTCCACCTCTACCTACAGAAGCTAGATTGGAATACAACCACCCTTACCAGCAATAACATAATCTTACTGTCTCTATGCTTATTATTCTTACATCATTATTACTTTATTAGTTTGTCAATATTATACTCATTTAATCATCTTTCGCATTAGTTCGGATGTTAATCAATTTTTAACGCCTAATGGTTTTCTATCTTTTCTTTTTTTTTTTCTTCAAATAAAATAATTGTATTCAAATTACAGATTAAACAAGTGCTAACCCAAATCTAATGAGACGTGAAAAAAAGAAGAAATTAGGCTAATTTTATGTTCGATCAATTCAAAGCAATATTTTGGTGAGAAATGATGTAAGCACAATTACCTAATATGATTACCTCACGCATGATTTGTAGTTTGGACGAGAAATTGAGAACCCTGTGCTTTTGTGTGCTTGAACAACTCAAAACCAAAACCTCTTTATATGCATCCATTTTTGTCGGTGTTATAAATAGTTGAAAGATAAGTCATAGTCTCCAAAGCTAATTTTCCATAAAAACCTAACCATGACAAGGAGACAAAGAAAGACATTGATTTGTTGCCCCGATCTCTAAACCTTCCCATACAAACCTGGACTTCCGCACATGCATCCAAATTTCGACTCCTATTGTCATACGGATTCTTTAACAACGACAACAAATTTCGCTAGTCTAATTTTACTTATAAAAATTAGCAAAATGGTTATCTTTTATCACCAATTTCTCATAATTGGGTCAAAATTTAGACAAATTTATAATCATTAAGAAATAACAAATTTCAATAATAGTTTTTCTAAGAAAAGTGAAAATTATTAGAAGATATATGATGAATTTTAAAATTATCTCAATTCTTCTATTTTTATTTAATGGAATAAGAAAAGTTGATGAAATTCATATCCCTCCAAATCTAGAGGCCGGCGGTCACATATATTCTTTAATGTTTATCCGTTACGAATTAATAACACCAACTTTTAATTTTTTTAGGGTAAAATTTAGATGTCTTACAAAATTAAAAAATGTAAGATGAATTTTATAATAATTTGAACATTATTATTATTATTATTAGTTTGGATGGCATGAGAAAGGTGATGAAATTGACCCATAAATTAACTATGCAAGAATGTGTCATGAAGTGAAGTAAGGGTGTCTAGAAAATTAGTAATATATACAAACATAATTGAGAGTTACCTCAGCAACTTCCAATTTCTTAAAATATTTTGAACTTTGTGTCCTTTTAACCAAACATTATTCCACAATTTCCTGTCCTATTATTAATATATTAACACCAACAAGTGGCAGTTCCAAGTTGTTTTATATACATCAAAGTTCCTTAAGTACAAGTTATCTCAACTAAACGAATACCCATATAAAATTGAATTAAAAATTTGTAGCCTTTAATTAACAATTCAAAAGACAATATAATTAAGATGTGATCAGGATGACCTCACCACAAGCATAAAATTAATGATATGGTGAAGGATAATGTAATGTCGGTTAAGTGATGATATTAATTTATAAGGTCGGTATATATATATAAGTAAAATAAAATCTAAATATTATATGATTGTGACGGTTAGTAGCAGTCTTCTTGTCTTAGGTATAGTAGTTGTGCTGATTAAGTAATAATAACGCTTTTATTGACTTAGAAAATAAAAAAGAGGAAATGTTTTGTGATTGTAACGTGTACAATTATGCTCTGAACTCGTCTAATAAAATTAATTCATGATCCTATTGCGTCGGTTTCGTGAATAAGTCAATTGTTAATATGTTATCTCACATGATTAAAAAGGAACATTATTTCAATTCATAGATAATGTCTCAATAAGAAAGCAAACACATTTTTCTTTTTTGGAGATAGGTCGGGAAGCAAATAATTGATAATGTTTTTATTTATCATTTGAAATTGTAAATAACCTGTCAAAAATGGATTTAGTCACGGGTTTGATGAGATTACTCATAAATAGTAACTCTTAAATTGATTGTGAAAATGATTGTTAAAGAATATCTAATGATTATTATAAATAGATAATCTTACTCGACTAATAAAGTAGTAAAATCTATCAAAAGTATTGTAAACATATTAAATTAAAGAACCTTTTATTTACAAATTGGATCTTGATTTTTTAATTTTGTTTTAAATTTTTAACAGATGCCTCTTATGGTATTGAAATTCGAAATGAAATTTCAAAAATTAAGTGTTTTAAATATGTGTAAACTATTTTGATATCTAATGTGAAAACAGCAAATTCCTTATAATTTAAAATTCTATACAAAATTAGGATTTGGCTGCCATACATGAATTATATACTTTTCTTAAGACGAGGAATTACATAGTTATATAATAGTTATAGAGATATATATATATATATACACATTTTTTAAGTTTCGAAACTTTGAATTTTACAAACCCTTGGATTACAATACGGTAACTGCTAAGTACTAACCAACCATGTACTTATATATAAACAGATATTCTACTGTATCACTCTACGAAATTAACATCTAAATATAGCCGTTCTTTTTACAACAAAAACAATGACTTTATTACATTTTCCAATTTTATAATTTTTTCAGTATTTTCAGTATTTAATTTATAAAAATAAAAGATCTAGGTATTAAAAAAACAAATATATATGAATAAAAGTTTAGAACTATGAGAAAAAATTATTTTATTTTTATTTTTTTAAAATACAATCCGTATTGCATTGATTAAAAATTGAGAAACTATAAAGTTAAACAACCTCTCTTTATCATCAAATCACATTAAATAATATATATATTTAAGAACGCACATTAGATCATAAATATTATTCCCTTATTGGATATAATTAATTGTACCATTGTATAGAGTATAAAGAATCCAAAGTAGTTACAAAATAAGATCATCGATAAGCTAAACGATACATCATCCAATTAACATATAAGCAATTGTAATTAAATTTTCACCCCATGATTTGTGTACTTATTATATCATAAGCATACAAATTTTAATGTCAAAAATTATATATATACACACACTAATTTTTTTTTTTTTTTTGAAACTTTAAAAAGTTGTTCAAGAAGTAAAGGAAAAAAAAGAAAGTCGGCACGTGACAGCCCAATTATGATAAACATTTTGAATACGGTTGGCAGCTACTTTCTGCTGCTGCTCTCTATTGTACATCTTGGCTATGGTGAACTGAATGGTCACGAGAACTTGCTAATTATCTGTGTAGTACAGGAAACATGCAGTAGACACAAAAGAACTTGGACAAATCTTAATAATTTTCATTTCAATAACGTATTGTCATTTTCTATTTATTAAAGAGCTTACAAGATAGGAGACACTATCCAATGTTATGTGTCCTTGCTCCTGTAGCTAAAGACACTAAATTTGCCTGTGTTCAAAAAAATTATCTCAATAGATTATAAGTTTATGAATATAGTCTGCTATAATCCAATATAACTGACAATGATAGATTATGATTTATTTTATTTTTGTTATTATTTCTACTGATGACTAATCAGAAGTTGTGTTATTTTATGTGAAAATCTGTTGAAATTTAAAGTTAATATTGTATAACCAATTAACCATTTAATTATATTAAAAAATTATAAGAAAAACAATAGTCATATGCATCAATAAGAAATAATATACCATAAATTGAATTAGTTCAAAATGGCTCTCTCTTCACATGCAATCAAAATTGCTATAATTGGAGCCAACATATTGGTCAAAGAACAAACAATGTCAAACTTGAAAGCTTCAGAGGAAGTCTTTTTCTTTATCAATTCGATCACTACTTTTTCGCAACTAAAACATTTTCTACACGTCCACGAAATTTTGTATAATATAATGTATTCTACGTTGCATAGCAATACAAATTTAAATTTTGCTCTTGTTTGATAACAGTGACAATTCAACATTTTCCTTGTTTAAATGGCACATATTGTTAGGCATCTGTCTCACGTGGCATAACTGTAACAGTCTCAGCGGCCGCACAAGCCGGCAGCCCTTCGCTGTCAACACCCAACATCTCCACCTAAAATACAACCGCGTGGTTTGGCGTTGCTGTTAATATATCCAACGTGGAGAAGTTGAAAAGACCGTCTTGCCTCTCTCGCCCAGCTGACTTGGCGATCACCTAACCCCACATGCCTGCCTCATTTCTTGCCATGTCTACGTGTTGTGGCCCCCGCTTGTCCCCCTCCTCTCCGACACGTCAGAGACCAAAAGCATTTTGTCTTTTCTTCTACTTGACCTTTGACCATATCGGTGGGCCCCCTTTTTTTGACACGGAGTCTGACTTGGCACTCCCGCTCGTTCCTTATATAAACCGCTCATTTCCACTCCAAGCTACACACACCACAACAGCACACGAGCAAACCCTCCAAAAAAAAAATAAAACTCATCAAATCTCCCTCTCTTTCTCCCTTTTTATCCATCTCCCCCTAAAATTCTCGCTAAAATGGCAGTTGATTCCGCTCTCTCATCACCGCTCGGCCCCCCAGCTTGCGACAAGGACGCGAAAGCTTTGCAGTTCATCGAGGAAATAACGAGAAACGCCGAGCTGGTTCAGGAGAGAGTTTTGGCCGAAATCTTGAGCCGAAACGCCGAGGTTGAGTACCTGAAACGGTACAAGCTCGATGGAGCCACTGATCGGGACACTTTCAAGTCCAAACTCCCTGTAATTACGTACGAGGATCTCCAGCCTGAAATTCAACGTATCGCTAATGGCGATCGTTCCAACATTTTGTCTGCTCACCCCATCTCCGAATTCCTGACCAGGTTTGTAGACACATTTGTCCACTGTCTAGTTAATATATATTTTTTTAATTTTTAAAAAAGAAATTTATAGTTCTTGCGTTGAAAATTTTGTTTTTCTTTTGAAAAATTTTACAGTTCTGGGACTTCTGCTGGTGAAAGAAAACTCATGCCTACTATCAAAGAAGAACTGGATCGCCGTCAGATGCTATACAGTCTTCTCATGCCAGTTATGAATCTGTAAGTATTGATAAAACAAAAACCCAAAAAAGTAAAAAAATAAAAAAATGAAGAAAAAAGCTGTCAAATTTTAAAAAATAATGAGGGTAGTTTGGTTGTTAAATGAAACGCGTTGTTGATGTAACAGTTATGTGCCTGGGCTGGACAAGGGAAAGGGACTCTACTTTCTGTTCGTGAAATCCGAAACAAAAACACCAGGTGGGCTGTTGGCACGCCCCGTGTTGACCAGCTACTACAAGAGTGACCACTTCAAGACCCGACCCTACGACCCTTACAACGTGTACACCAGCCCCAACGAGGCCATCCTCTGCGCCGACTCCTTCCAGAGCATGTACACCCAGATGCTCTGTGGCTTGTTGGACCGCCTACAAGTCCTCCGTCTCGGAGCCGTCTTCGCCTCTGGCCTCCTCCGTGCCATCCGCTTCCTCCAGCTCCACTGGCAATCCCTCTCCAACGACTTGGAGACCGGCACTTTGAGTCCAAAAATCACAGACCCCTCTATCAGAAACTGCATGGCTGGGACCCTGAAACCAGACTCTGAGCTGGCAGACTTCATTAGAAACGAGTGTTCGAAGCAAAACTGGGAGGGGATCATCACCAGAGTCTGGCCCAACACGAAATATCTAGACGTCATCGTGACAGGAGCCATGGCTCAGTATATACCAACTCTTGATCATTACAGTGGTGGGCTGCCATTGGCATGCACCATGTACGCTTCATCGGAGTGTTATTTTGGTCTCAACTTGAACCCAATGTGCAAGCCATCAGAGGTCTCCTACACCATCATGCCAAACATGGCCTACTTCGAGTTCCTCCCTCACGAACCCGGTTCAACAGCAACCGGTTCGGCTCCGAGATTGGTTGACCTGGTCGATGTCGAAGTGGGCAAAGAGTACGAGCTCGTCATCACCACATACGCTGGACTTTACAGGTACCGAGTCGGTGACATCCTCCGAGTCACCGGGTTCCACAACTCGGCCCCGCAGTTCCACTTCGTGAGGAGGAAGAACGTGCTACTCAGCATCGACTCGGACAAGACCGACGAGGCCGAATTGCAAAGCGCGGTCCAGAACGCGTCCCAGCTCCTTCGCGAGTTCAACACCAGCGTCGTCGAGTACACGAGCTACGCCGACACGACCACCATCCCTGGCCACTACGTGATATACTGGGAGCTGCTGGTTAAGGACTCGGCGAACTCGCCGAGTGAGGAGGTGTTGAACCAGTGCTGCTTGGCGATGGAGAACTCCCTCAACTCAGTGTATCGACAAGGGCGAGTCGCCGACAACTCGATCGGGCCGCTGGAATTGAGAGTGGTTCGAAACGGGACGTTTGAGGAGTTGATGGACTACGCGATATCGAGAGGGGCGTCAATCAACCAATACAAAGTGCCACGGTGTGTTAATTTTACACCAATATTGGAGTTACTTGATTCTCGAGTAGTGTCGGCGCATTTGAGCCCAGCGTTGCCACGTTGGAGTCCCGAAAGGAGACGGTGATTTGTTTGTGCACCGACCACATGGAAGTCAAACGTTTGTGAACAACATGGGGGGTTTAATGGAATTAGAGATTCTTCTTCTCTCTTTGTATTTTTTTAGGTTTAATTTGGTGAGTAGGTTGTGTTGATTAGGATATTTTCAGTCAGATTTTTTTCTTTATTTTTTTAATTTTTTTTTTTTTTTTTGTATTTTGGTTGAATCAGTTAATGAATTTAGTGGAAAAGATTGCGACTCTTTTAGATGTTTGTCCCATAATTTGTTGCTTTCATGTAATGTTGGATGGGGCAGAATGAAGGTTTTATTTTGGGACATAACTTATTCTTCTCTTGTCCTTTTCTGATTCGGATTTATGTTTAAAAGTTGAAGCCATTTAAAGGCAAATAATTAAATGCAAGAGTAGACGGATGGAAAAGAATATAGCTTTAATGGTAGAATATTATTCAATTATTAATAACACTGGTGAATTTATTGTTTGAAAAGATATTGATGAAAGACACTTTTTTTTTATCCCAAAAGGAGTCCTACATATTAGATGTGTCGTCATGGAGCAGGAGCTTATTAAAGAGAATTTTCAATTTAACTTATTTAAAATGAGTTAAGGGTGTCGTAGTCTCTAGTTCTCAGCCAAGCTATAAACTACAGGACGCATCCTATCCATCTAATTCGCTCCATTTATGAAGATGGAGCTGATACTGTTTTATCTCTAATGTAGTTGATGCTACTCCATGCCTCCATCTATGGAGTGTCACTGCACCATCTCAGACAAGGGTGATGGTTTATCATGATATCCTTATATCAAAAAATAGCTAGTTTAGTTTTAATAATATTTAAATCTACTATTTATTTTTTGTCTTTAAATCTGACCTTCATTTTATTCTCAAACATTTCAATAAGTGTAAATTTGATTTTTCTGCCAAAAATTCTTGATTAATTATTAACTTTAACCGCATTTAACTGATAAGAGAATATTTATACGTAATAAACAACAACTGTTTGAATATATGACAATTTTTTAGGGTTCTTTAGTGTTATTATTAAATTGAGTAGTTAATGGTGATTCACTAATTTAGGTATATTTATTTGAGTGACAGTCCTCCAATACGGAATTCCCTTAATCTTCGTGTTTTCTCGGTGAACTTTGAAGTTCCTGTGTATCTCCATTGTTTGGATCAAAATTTGTCCTGTTACTATTGAATTCAACTTCAACTCTTGTTTTATTGTAGTTAAGCTTTGCTGTCCGCCCACTCTGGTCAAAGTCACGGGTTCCACATCTCTTCCCACTTAAAATTATGGTTTTCCCTCGTATTTATGTAGACTGCTCCAAATTTATGTATAGGATGCTGTATTCTATGTAAAAGTCATTCTCCGAATAGTATAATAAGAATTCCATCCCATTTGGTTTCCGTCGTCCTTCGGTTTGTATAAGCTAAAAATAAAACTTTTTTGATATTACAAATCTAATTATTGGTATATTTCATTTAATGCTTCTGAAATATTTCAGGTGACAGCTTAATTATTACGAATTACAACCTTAATTAACTCGCTCAATTATATGCGCTGATCCACCGTCAAAATCCACAATAAATGTGGCAACATCGTCATTTAATTAGGATAAAAACTTAAAAAGCTAGTGACGCTCCTTGCTACTTTTTTCAAAGCACTTGTGGATTTTGATTGACATGAAGCCTGATGGCGGCTGGCTATATCACTGAAAGCAAACACCTCGACATAAACTGTTGCTTGGCAATTAATTTGTTCTACTTTGTCAGTTAACTATCTCGATTGTCTAGGAGTTTTTGTGCCACTGTTACCATCAGCCACACTGCCAAACATGCTCCTGTTCATCTCCGACTCTGCTCTTAGCTAACTTCGCTTTCTTCAATTAATGACCAAGTTCAATTATTTTTTCTGTTAATTGAATTCTTTGGTTCACTGGTCGGTTGTGTACAGCCCTACTAGTTTGATCGTCAGTATCTTTAACGAGACATATACAATCTAACAAAATATAGTTGCCCCTTTTGTTATTGGCTAATAAATTTTATTCCTCTTTCATGTCATTAACAACTTTTTTTTTTTTTTTTTTTATTACAAGTATATTCGAATCGTCAGTTCAAGACTATATGGTACGACTACTCTTTACTCTTTACTCCTAATAAGATAGGAGAGAGTAACTCATATCAAGTAGAAAAATTATTTATCAATCGAAAAAATTTATCAGGAATTTGCTTATACACAGGTGGACTAAAAGAAAATTATCAATTTTTTATGAGCAATGAGATTCAAACCCTACCATTTGTACGGAGAGAAGCAGGCTGGGTGAAAATGGTGCAAGTTGCAACTGCATCACTCCTCTTTCAAGCCATTAATAAAGTTGAAAAAAAAAATCTAAAAATAATAAGAAATCCGAAGGTTTGATGGAAGTTATAAGATAGTATTGCCATGAATTCAGAATGAATGACACTTTTACTAATAAATAATTTATATAAAAGAAAGATAATTTAATTTATAATTTATAATTCAGTATTTATTAAAACCTATTGAGAATCAAATTACTTTCACTCTATATAAAATCAAGAATTAATTTATCTTTCTTGATTTCGTTTATAATTTAAAATAAAATTTGATTCCGTTTGATTTTTATTATCGAGTAATAAATGCACCATAGATTTAAACCTTTCCGACAAAGGGATCTTGGCTAATAGTAGGCTTTTTCATGTTCTTTATTACCTGAATCGTAACTCACATAGTTGTTTTTATATTTTTGGTCAAACTAGGATGATAAGTTTCTCAATGCTCCCAAAAATAATTAAAAGATTTTTGAAGATACAACCTCACTCGAAGTGCTTTAGTTGAGAAATTATTGTGCTTCTTATTCTTTTGAAACATTATTTATAAATTGTTTTACATTATGTATTTCTGTAATAACACATTCTTACTAAAACATACCCAAATACACCTTAAAAATGACAAGATCCGACGACTTGTGCACCTTTTCAAAAAGTTTAGGCATTTTCAAAAGTGCTTTAATTTGCTTTGCTCCTTATTTAATGATGTCTTATGAGGAAAACACAAACATTAATTTGAACTACTTTCTTAAAGAAACACATGTAATGTTTCTTCAAAAAGGAAAAAAAAAAAAAAAAAAACTCTAAAACACTACAAAAACAACTCCACTAAAAAAATATTTCTTAAAGAACAATCTAAATCCAAACAATCCAGAAAGAAAAAAATAGTTCTTAAAGAACAACCTAACTCAAAACAATCCAGAAAGAAAATCATTATAAAAAATAAAGGCTTCAATTTTTGTTTCTAGAAGAAATGACCAGATTTAGTTCCAAGGGAAGTGTAAACAGTTTTTTGGTGATACAATTAAGTAGGTCAGTTAGTTACGTCTGTATCCAAAGCAGAAATACAGACCCAGCATGTCCATTGTTTGTTCTTAAATAAGCTAGCACAATGGCTTTATTAAAATGATTTGTTGGCTTTGGTCTGATTTATTTATAAACTTGGTTTTTAACTGTTGGGTCTAACACAATCTCTTCAAATTAACTTTTTTGCAAATTAATTAATCAATCAGCAGCAGCAGCCATTAACCAAACCAGCCAAAATTGAAATCAGCATCTAGAATTGAATTCAATGCTCGTTGTTTTGCTTCTTGTTGTTCTAGGATGATTGGCTTCTCTAGTGCGTCCTTTTCTTCTACTTTTGTTTTAAAGCAATGTTTTTGACTTCGGGTGCATGTAATGTAAGTTCCACTCTCTTTCCACCTCTCCATACATTTAATTGACCCTTAAAATGCCCATTGAATTGTGTTCAATGCTCGTATATGTTTTCCTTTTTTACATCAGTGGCCTCTTTAGTGTCCCTTTCATTGTCCTACTCTTTTGAGAAATTTTTTGTATTTTTTGAGTCAATTAAGTAGAAGTGTCAAATGAGACGAGGAGTTTGAATGACATTTTCTTGAGTGATAATAGACTTTCGAGTTGAGTAGGTTTGGTTTGAAATTTAGTTGCTAATATAAAACCACCATGAATACTTAGTTCTCAGTTATGGCTGCTGCCCACTTGGATTATTGGACTAAAGACTAGCAGGTCTTACTTGAGACTGACTATGTTACGATGTTGTAAAATATCAAAGAGGCCCAAGTAAAAAAAATTGTAAAACTTTGGTCCCTTTGTTATCATTTTTTAAAAGTTCCAATCATATTATTCAATAATTCTTTTAAGGAGAAAGTGTTTGATAAAACAATCCAAAATTATTTGTTGATAATCTAGATTGTTTTGATAATAAAAGGAGATGGTGTTACTTTTCTAGAATGATTATGAAATAATTCGTCGTTAAATTTGATGATAATTACCTTAAAAGTTATATAATGCATGTAAAATATTTTACAGATGAGAATCCAAACCGTTATTAAGCTTACCTTAATACCCATTTTCTTTTTTTCATCAATCCTCACCGTGGCATCAATGCATCATGTGTGTGTTTCCTTGGAATCCCTGGAATAGTGTCCAGAATGTTTTAAACAATCTAATTGTTCGGATATATGTTTTCATTTTATAGTATTATATATTAATTGCTACAGATACGTTCCAAGAAAGTACTCATCCCCAACTGTTTACTTCCAACAAAATCTTTTGGCCGGTAGAGTAGGTGTCGAGAAGAAACCCTCATGAAAAACGTGGATTTCATGGCAATTGTCCCACTTCCATTCAGTCCTTCGGATAATTATGGTTTGTCAAAAAGTTTCTTCCATGTTCCTTTAATTTTTTAAACCAATATAAGATATTGGATAACCTCAACGTCAAAATCATTGTGCTTTTGATTTCAAAAATTAAAAGTAAAAATCACTTTTTGAGTTGTTCAAAATTTTAAGCAGGTGGAATGGATTTAAATATTAAAATACAACGAATGCATGATATACCTGGCGCGCACCTAAAATTTTCTCGCGAACTATGAGAGATGTGGAGTGCGGACAGCTTGTTTATATTTTCTTTGGGTCTCATAAAGCACGTAGATTGGACAAGGTCCAGCTTAAGTATGTTTTCATTGGGCCCAACTCAACCAATAGCCCACCAACCTCTCACCTGGGTTTTGGCACTGTAACAAGTTTTTGCTTGTTTTGTATGGTTTTATTTAGATCCATGTTCATGTCTTATTGATACCCATCAAAATTGTCTCCCCTTTTTACACATGATTTTACAAATATTTGTATAAACATACTTTAGATTAATGTCTAATTATGCTTTATGATGTCTAACAAACCCTTTCTTTTGTCTAAAGATTTTATATCCGATCTCATAAAAGAGTCTTTTTGCTCCGCCTAGCTCTATATCCCTTTAGAGGTATTTTAGTAATAGATTCTATAAGAGCCGAAGTTTCTATTTGGTCTGGTTTTGAATGAGAAAAAGAAACGAGGAATCCTTTTTTTTTTACTCGGACTCATATTAATATCAATTAAATAGATAGAAAGCTACAAAGCTATATTTGGGTACTACTAGACTCATTGGACAAAATTTGAAAAAATTTAAAATAATTTCAATATTTTAAAACAAAATAATAAATTTTAAATGAATAGTTTGTATAAAATAAAGAATTTAAAAGTAAAAATTAAAATTAAAATATATAACAAAATACAATTATTCAAAATTAATTTCATACTTATAAATAAAAATAATTAATTTTTATAATTCAATAAAACTAATAACTTAAAAGGAAAAAAGTACTAAACAAAAATTGAAAAAGTCATGTTGAATTGACAAGTATTATATTACCAAAGACCAAAAAAAAAAACAAAAAAACAATGAAAGCACTGGATACAACAAAACCCATAAGGTGGAGGGTTTCGTTTACTCGGTCTTTGTTGGATATGAGTGTCTTGTAGAGTTCACTCATGTCACATACAATGATAATATCAAATAGCTGAGAATTTTTCCTTTTTTAGAAAAGGCTGACAGTAAAATTTTTAAAACAAGTTGCTGCCCGCTATAGTGACAATATTTGCACCCCACTAACAGTTATTTAGATCCTTGCCGCAAATACGTTATATTAAAAATTAATTTAAAAAGATCATAAAATGTAATTATAACCTATTTAATGTGAAAAACAATATTTCTTTGAATAAATTGTACTATATATATGTAAATAAATATTATCAAAGTTATTTTTTCATGTAAGTAAGGTTTGGTTTTAAATACCAGATGGGATATACTAACTAAATGAATGTAAACATAGGTAATCTGAGTCCAATCCAACCTTCAATGCTGTAGTCCAAACACAGCCTAAATTGTCAAGCCTAAGCGTCTAACTGCAGGGCAATAAGGCATCGAATCAATGACGGGCCCAATTTGGGCCGGCCCATTCATTAAATTCATAAGGATGTTGTGATTTTTGTGTCTTTGTGCCTTTTTTTCTTTTTTTCAGATGCAACTTGTGGAGGCTCAAAACTTAGTGAGGTTTTTTTTTTTTTTTTTATCTGAAATCTGAATTTTATTGAATATTACTGACCGAACAGTAATTAAAATTTGAAAACTAAATAATACATTTGTTTTTTTTTTCTCCTAATATCTTAATATACATGTTGATATTTTTTTAAGAAAAAAATACTTGAAAACAAATATTTTTATATTTATATCTTTATACGTTATAACTAGTAATTGTTATATACTTTTATTTGAAATGGTATATATAGCTAAAAGCAGATCACTTAATAAATCATAACCAAAATTTTTAATATGTTTCTGATTTACATAAATTAGTTTTTATTGATAATAACAAATATATATTATTTTAAACAACAGTAGTTTAAGAAAATATTGACTTCACATAGCTTATACATATATATTTTTAAACTATAAGATATATATAGTTAAAATTACTATAGAAACATAAAAATCCAAGTTACTAGTAACATATGAAAATGATCTTTTACGGGAAAATAATGAAGATAAAATTAAAAATATATATCTTTTTAGAATGATGGAAACAAAAACGATTTAATGAGTTTAATATGGACTTATTAAGTAATAAATTGAAAAAACAAACAATGTCTTAGTCATTATTAAATTGAATTAATGTTTTTATCACCAAATCACATTATACTGCTTTTGTGTTTTGTTTGTTCTTGAATATATAGTTCCTTAAAACTTTTACGGATGCTTAAACTAAAATTGGATGACTATTGACTTCTAATTGTGTTTTGTTCGTTCTTGAATATATAGATTCCTTAAGCATTTTACGGATGCTTAAACCAAATTTGGATGACTATTGACTTCTAATTAGTTCATTAGTTTTTTTATTATATATATAATCCTATGTTTTCCAAAATCTTGCTTAAAAATTTTACCCAAATAATATGAACAGCTGATTTGTAGGTCATAGCTATCATATTAATTTGAAATAATGTATTGATGCTGTAATAATTAGATATAACTTTATAATATCGTTTGAATAATTTTTAGGTAGTCTATGATTACACTTTAGAAAAACTAGGTTTGGTGGCACATGGAAGGTATGTGTTTGATTAGTATGCCTACCTGTATATGATTAGATATCAAATTTGATATAAGATTTTTTTTTTTGAAGTTATAAAAGATAAATATAATGAATATATAGCAAATTTTCATGAAAATGATAATCAATTAACATATTTTTAAACTTATGTTAACCATTACATTCCAACGTCATCAATAGAATTCATAAACATAATACTTTAATGCTCTATGGTAGAAAATACGTAAATCACCAAAGACACGTATGATTTTTTAATTTTGAAAATCTGAAAATGCGATAATATTTTAATTATGAATTTGACTATCTCATTTTATTTTATTCAACAATTATAACTATTGGGTTGACTTCAATAATTATCATTATAATCAATCTAATTGATATAATTGATGAATATAATCGATGAATAAGGTTGCTTTCCAGTCAAACTCTTTCATTATAAGAGAAGCTTCATTTTAGTCTTTAAAGTTTCGAAAAATATCAAATTTTTAAAGTTTTTTTGGAAACAACTTATTTCATGTCTAAAGTTTTGAAAACTTTTCAAAAAAGTCCAAATCGTCGATTAACTCACATTAAAAACAAATAGAAAAATCAAAAACTCAATTGTCCCTCATCACCTAAAATGATAGTTTTGTCCCTAATGAAACCTAAATATTACATATCATTCCACTAATAAAAAAATGACGTATGTACAATAAAACAATTATTATTATTTTTTAAATATCATCATTATTATTATTCTTAAATTAAACAATAAAAACAAATCACTTTAAACAATAAAGATGTTGAGATGGAAGTTTAAAAGAAAAAAAAATGTTGAGATGGAGATAAAAGTAAAAAAAAAAAAAAAAATTACATATTAAAAATTAGAAAAAAACATATTAAAACAAATTAAACATATCAAAAATCAAAATTTGATATAAGAGATCAAGATTAAATCGACAAAAAAAAAAAAAAAGGCAAACCATGGAGACCCATCTCTATTGTCTCAATTTATCTCCTTCAACCTCAAGTTCTTGATTTGATCGAACTCAGAACCCAAACCAAAACATCAGCAAAAAAAAAAAAATGAAGAATTTGGAGGGTGGGGATGAAGATGAAGACGATGACAATGAGAGAAAGATGTTTGAGGTTTGGGGTTGATATTTGATGTTTGGGGTTGATGATTGTTATTGTTGTTTGAGGTTAATATTGGGGTCCGACAGATGTTTACTGGGTTGGTGTTTGGGTTTGTTGGATGCATTTTAATCCAAATCAATTTGGAGGGTGGGGATGAGAATGAATTTACTGGATGATTTTTTGTTTGTTTTAAATTCTTGTTTTAAAGAAATTGTTTTGCAAATGTTCAACATTTTAGGTTCAAACCTAGATGTTTGAATCCGGATTTTTGTAAAAAAATTTCTTAATTGTCTTTTTGTCATGATTAATTTAATCTCTATTTTATTTTTTTTAATTATAATTAATTAATTGTTTAATTAAAATTTTAAATTGTTTTAAATTTTTTATATGTTTAAAATTATAGCAATTTATGTGTCACGATTTTAGCCTCTTATACGAAAAGATAATCTTACCCTTTTTGTCCAAATTATCTATCACTATTGATTAATAATAGGTAGACGGTTTGAATTATTTTGAAAAAATTAAATTGAAAATTACTATTTATAAAGAGTTTTGAAATATGATATTTTTCAGAATTTTAAGGATTAAAATAAGTTTGTTTGTTTGTTTTTTTTTTTTTTTTTTTTTTTTTTTGTGACATGTAAAATTAAGAGAAAAGAAAAGAAATGCAAAGAAAGTAGAGTCGAGGTTGGTCGAGAGTCGAGACTCGAGTTTTAGGGGGGCCACGTTTGGTTTAAGTATAATTGTGGTTGGAGAGGGTCAACAGAGACGAGACACGTCGCGGCAGCCAGAGAGGAAGAGAGAGAGGTGGTGGTTGTTATTTGCCATGGCAACCCTTCTCTCTTCTCTTCTTCCTCTTCAATCCTCCTCTCTACCTCTTCCACCCACACTTTCACTACGACGTCCTTCTCCTTCTCCCCCTCTCGCTTTCCTCGGTTTCTCTCCCTCTCCTCCTCCCCCTCTTCGCCTTCTCACAAACATTCCTAGAAAACCCAGAACCCTAATTGTCTCCTCCTCCAGTTTCGATGACGTCAGCTCGCAACCCAATTCCCTTTCCAACGATTCATCTAAGGTCATCTCTCTCTCTCTCTCTCTTATTTGTTTTGAGTTGGAAGACATTTTTTTTTTTTCAATTCAGGGCAGTTAGTTTGTTTTTAGATTTGATTGAAGTATAATTGAACAGTTTAGGGTTTCAGTTCATTTGATGAAGAATTGTTATGAATAGTAAATTTGCTGAGAAAATGTGGAGGTCTTGTACAGATGTACTCATGTTCAAGTGTCTTTTTGCGGAATCTGAGATTTTCAAAATTTGAAAGGAAATATTGAGTTTTTGGGTTCTTACAATTGCTGATTTCAAGATTGCAATGGGGAAATTCAGTTCCTTTATTGACTGACTAAAGTGGCCAAGTTATTATAGTGTTCGTGAACTATAGTTTGGAAACAAAGAATAAAAAGGGACCATAGTTTGCATCCTTTGTCTGTGAACTATCGCTTTTCTTTATCAGCTATAGTTTGTGAATGCTGATGGTCTCAGAAAAGCTCATTTTAGGTTTTTTGGTGCTAGTTCAGTCCTTTTTAGTGTTATTTTAAGGGATTTTCAAAATAGGCTAATAATTGGGAGGTAATGTTAAGTATAAGTAATTGTATTTTCTGCTTGGTACATTTTTGAAAATAGAATGGTATAATTGAAGTAGATACAATTCCGATTTAGGTGACCATCAAGTTAACTGTTTAGAACTAATTATTTAAGGTGTGGTGGATTCTAAAGTTAGTAAAGTTTCAGGGGTTAAACTTGTGTAAACATTCAAGAAATGTGCACCGATATAATCAGGATAGGTGGATAGTAACATAAATATTGATTAAGGATATGAGATTCATGAGTTTGACCATGAGGCCGATATTAGGTATGGTAAATATGTGGAAAAATATCCACTGTCATTTGTCAGATCATGAATTATTTCAGCAAAAACTGAAATAGTATCCTTAGAGAAAATCTAGGGGAGTATAAAAGCACTGTGGTTAAGACCCATTTGGTGTAGTTTTGAAAGAGGAACCATGATAACTGTTGGCTAGAGTCAGTTTGAATGATGGGGATCGACTGTCTCCACCCACCTAGAGCGGTAATAGGGGCAACACATAGAGAGGACTTGACCAGGCTTTGTACAGTGCCTGGCCCTCTGTCAAAAAAAGTGAACAATATTACAAAGTTGGCACTGATTTGTAGAATCACTATATTATGCTTCATGTTATTTCTTATTACATTTTACTAAAATGCCTGTCAACCACAAAAGCTGTCTTTCAATCATAGACCATAGTAATGAAAGGCTTGACGATATGCATGAGATGGAGAAAAATTTTGGAATTTCCATATTGTTTTGTTTTCCATTGACTTGTGTTGAGTTCTCTTTCCATTGCCTTTTTTTTTCTTAGCAAGCAAGGTCAGAACCATTCAACATAGTATAATTCCTCATTCTTATAGTTCCTCTCATTTGTGAGCTGGACTTATTGGAGATTTATTTGTTAATTTAAAGCTTACATATACCTGACATTTTATTGTTAAATTTGTTGGCTCTTTCTGATTTTTCCTTTTAAAAGGATTGGTCGTATACTTTAATATAATCCTTATATGGTTTTAATTGACATATGATTGTTTATTCTTCAGAAATCAGTCCTGTCCAATACGATACAAGAGATAGAACCATTAGACGTGACCCTTATCCAGAAAGATGTTCCGCCCACGACCTTGGATGCTATGAAAAGGACAATCTCAAGTATGCTGGGCTTACTTCCATCCAATCGTTTTCAAGTTTCTATTGAGGCTTTGTGGGAACCCCTTTCTAAGTTGTTGGTTTCATCAATGATGACTGGGTATGTCCATAGTCAACCTCGTGCAATCTTTGATATTTGTTTTCCTAGAAGGTGAAGAGAAAAGGGATAAATTAAAGTAAAGAAGGCCTTTTTTTAAAGTTTTTTTTTTTTTTTTTGTGTAATGTAATATAGTAATTATCTTTTTTCAATTAGGAGAGATGGGTGAGTGGATTATAGTATCGGATTGCCAATCCGTTGTGCGAGCTACTCGTACCGACAGTTAGAATCCCTGTCTTTCCGTTTCCATTGACGGCTTGGTATCTTTCAAAATTGAATTTAGCGAATCCTTTTGCTTTTTTAATGAGAATGATTTTTGGTGGCCGTTTGGTTGTTTGTTGGATGTGGGGACAGGGAATATTGTCTGTTTTTCAACCACTCTATATTCACCCATACCCTGAATCACTTAGTTCTTAAATCTAGCCACAATAGAATTATAGAAATCGATTATATGCTGTTGAGACTTGTATCGTATGTTCTTTATCACATACATCTTCAAGTGTATCTGCTTTCATGAATCATTATTCATCAATTTTTGACTTATAAAGGGAATTTTCTCTTCAATTGTAGGTATACATTGCGGAATGCTGAATATAGGCTTTGCCTTGAAAGAAATCTAGACATACATGATGGAAATCACGAAAGTCAAACCCCAGAAAATTCTAAGTATGATTTGCAAGGGATGTTGCTGAATGGTGACAAATTGGATGAACATTCTGATGAATCCAAGTTTGAAAATGCTGTTGACGATTTATGTGCAAATATTGGTATTGAAGGTCTCGGTGAAGTGTCCCCTGAAGTTAAAAAATACATTCTTCATTTGCAGTCTTGTTTATCTTCTGTGAAAAAGGTATTGTATTCTGAGGAGCATCCCTATATAGATGTCACAGATCCTATTGGCTAATTATGAAATCTGATAATTAATAAATTGATTAGTTAAAAATGTTTCATATTGGAATTTGAGGAGAACTTTTTGTGGCTAAACATCTCTATTGATACGTTCCTTTTTCGAGTTCTCACTTGATTGCAAATATCCTAAATACTTGATCTGGTTTTCTCTATGATGGCATTGTCCTAATTAGATATGACAGAGAAAAAGAATGTGTGGGAGCTCTCAATTTTTGGCTTTTCAGAGCTATGTTGAGTTGAGTTTGTTAGATTGTTCATTTGTCAAGGCAGTGCGATAATGCCATTTATGAAATTTTGTGGGTGCTGAACATGTATAAAGAATATTCAGAGCGTTGTTAATTTATGTGGGAGCAGATTTTTGATACTTTAACTTTTGGTTCACATGTATCTGTTTGTGGATGTGTACGTATGTTCAGATGAGGCTTGTAGGTTGATTCTTACTATGTATGTATTTGCAATACTTGGCATTTTTTCTCCTTTGATTTTCCTTGGCTCTCTCTCTCTCTCTCATGAAGGGATCAACTATATTTGCATTAGATGATAAAAGAATAATTTCTTGAATCTCTCTCTTCCTCTTTACACACACAAACGTAGGAGAAGTTTAAATAATTGACTTGCTAACTTCTTATACTTGTTTATCTATCGTTCGATTAAAGGTTTTTTGTTCCTCATGTACGTTTGGTTAAACAAAAAGCTGCATGTTGGATGATGCCTGTTTTTGACTTTAGAGGATGTCTTGTTGTTTTCTATCGTAATTTTCATTTCCTATTTGCCGTAGGCTATTTAATGTGTGTAGGATGCTGCCTTATATTATTTTTCCTTTGTTGAAGGAACTTTGTGAAGTCAAGAGGAAAAGTGCTGCTCTTCAAATGCAACAGTTTGTTGGAGAAGAAAAGAATGATTTGCTGGATTATTTAAGATCGCTACAACCTGAAAAGGTTTTATTCAGCTCATTGCTTTACCAAAAAATTCTTAGTTATTTTGGTGTGTACTTTGTTATTATTAAACTTAATAGAAGTAATGTGCTAGCATATAATGCAGCTTCTGCATGACTTACAAGATACTTGGTGGTATTGGGTTTGAATGGTAGTACGTGCATGTTTGTGTACTAGTAACAAACTGCTGTGAGTTTTGTTTGCTATGTTTTTGACTGCCCATTACTGTGTTACTGTTTTTCTTCTTTACAACATGACACTGTAAAAGAAGACAAAAAGCCGAAACTTAATGGCAGCATTCCAATGCTAAAAGTAGTAAGTTTGCAAATTTTCATTTATTTTGTCTTATTTAAGAGACAAAATGAAGTACTAGGTTATGTTTTGTTCTCGTTAGCCTATCGATAAATGTAAATCTATAATTGAAAATTATGTTTAAGATGGATGACAAAATGATCTAAATAGTGATCTTTTTTTTTTTTGAACTGTAAATACTGATCTTTTTCACTCCATCGATTTGCATTGAAGTGAAAGCTTTGTCTGAGTATGGGCAGTGCTATGATTTAAGATTTTGTGAAGGTTGGGGGTGGGTTCAGAATGGTTTGTATTAGCTATCCTATTTAAGCAATAGTGATCTTTCAAAGGCCACTTATATGTCAAGAGTAGATGGATGGGTTAAACTCATTATGGAGCTCTGCTTCTGTATATGATAGCTGTTGCTTTCATTTCTGTTCTAACATTTAGAGAAGCATGTGGCTATAGCTATGTTTTTATGTTTTTATGTGTTTTTGTTTTTTGTTTTTTTTTTTTTTAAAAAAAGCTATTTCTATGTGTTTTGATTATCTAACCTTATTGCTAAATTGCCATTTAATTTTGGGAGTAGTCATGATACTGTTCTTTACTCAAATAGATCTTATTTTAGGCCACATACGCATATACATTTATATTAGTGATCACAATTTTAGTTCTTAATTGAGTAGTCTAGATATTTCGTAAGACGTTAATGTACCTATGTACTTACATTATCTCATTCCATACCTCGTTAATTAATGATGCCGCTAAATTTTAGTCTGAATTATGTCCATAATTGTATAGGGATGAAGTTTGGCTTTTGCTTTTATTGTTCTCCATGCTTAGTGCAAGATATCTGGTTATACCATGATACCAACGTGATTTTATGTTGATTTTTCTGTGTCCTACCTATTCTTTAGCAATAATAAGGTCAATATCTTGCTACTTTTTTCTTTCTTTTTATCACTGCTGAAGTATGTCTGTTTAATGTTACCTTTACCACTCTAGTTTTAGTAAATTTTATCTTTGTGTCTTGCTCTCTATTTCTCTCATAGACACATTATGGATGTGTTTTGTTTTTGGCAATGACTCAGGTGATGTTATTGTTGCTGCTAATACAATTGTAATATGAACAGGTTGCTGAATTATCAGAGCCTACATGTCCTGAACTGAAAGAAACAATTCACTCTGTGGTCCATGGTCTCCTTGCAACCCTTTCACCTAAAATGCACTCTAAGGCTCCACCACCAGCAGAGAGCACCTCAACCGGAGCAATAAATATTGGGAGTGAAGATTGTGCTGAACTTGTTGAAAACTCACTTCAGTTCCAGCCCCACATTTCACTAACTCGGGACTATCTGGCTCGTCTTCTTTTCTGGTTAGCTCTGCACCCTTGGCTTTTTCTCAGTGTACATTTTCTTTAAAAGTTCCTGCAGTTGTGTGCATGATGTTTGAATTCTGAAAGATGTGAATTTCTAGGCTTTATTGGTCTTGAATTCAGTTTTCTCTAAATGACTCAATTTTGACTGGTTGAATTGCCTCAATGGCTATTGATGGATTTTGACATTCTGACCTTCTGAAGTTTTTCTTTGTTTTCTTTTTTCAAGTTTTTCAATGGAAAATCAACCTCTATATAAAGTTTTCAAACTCACCAAGTTCCCTAACAATGTTATTTGTGAACACAATATATTAGTTGACATGTTCAAGGTGAAATGCCATTTGAGGCTTTTGAGCTTCGTAGCCTTGTCTGCGATATCAGCATCCAAATTTTTTATGTAGTACCGAGTGCATTCAAAGTATTATGGGAGTTGATGTACGTTGCATTGTGGTTCCAGTGCTTTTACTTGGAGGAAGCACGGTCTTTGGCCATCAGATGTTAATATTATCTCCTCTCTTTTTTTCTTTTTTCGTATTCTTCAGGTGCATGCTATTAGGACACTATCTTAGAGGCCTAGAATATCGAATGGAGCTAATGGAACTTCTATCCTTGACAAGCAATTCAGAAAATGATGTGCGACGTGATGAACAAGTTGCTTGAGAGTTCCTATCGCTTAGAAATGCTTCCACCTGTACATAGACGTATCAATTGGAGTACACAAAGTTTGTTTTGGAATATGAAGAGGCTGAAAGCAATGTACAAGTGTAGGCCAGTTAAACTTCTGGAGATGAAGAATTGGATAATGTATAAAAGAATACATCCTGTTTATTATTTGTCTTGAGTATATTACCGCCGCATCATTGTTTCTCTCTTGCTTTCTTAACAATAAAGTTGCTGTTTCTTGTGATCGATTGCTTGATTAGTATTAAAAGAAGGTAAATACTTCATGAGCCATACCATGAAAAGACAGCTGAGAAATTGTTTTAAAGGTGCATGCTATTTTTAATATTCACACTAAATAAGGAGACTTGAATCCGTACGGTCCTGCTGAAACAAACCTTAAACATTATTGATTGTTAGTTTGTAAAAGTATGGTGAGTCATCTGAGGGTCCTAATAGATTATCAAATAGTATCGAAGGAATTTCAACGGTGATTTTGCAGAGTGGATTCATGAACACACTGATTTTCAGAACCAAAGCCTATTGGTGTTTGCCTTCTGTGATCTGCGATTTATATTTCTCAGCAACCAGATTCAGTGTTGTCAACAAGACTCCATTAAAGAACAATAAGATTCAAGTGTTGTCAGCATAACTAATTAGTGAATAATATTCAAATGTTGTCAACTTGGGTTATCAAATTCTCTTTCATGTTGAATTTCCAGTTTCTACAATACTCCGACTATGCTCCCATTCTCCAAACACTTTGATAAATCTCTTCAGCCGTGTGCACTTTGAGTTACTTGAGGCATGCAAACTCAAACTTAGTTAACCAAGTACTTTTTCTTAAACTTAGTTGTATTGCATAGTTTTATGAAAAAATTATATGTCCATCACATGTATATAAGGACTTTTTCATGACGTGACACTAAATGAGTCCCATTTAGTTATTTAGTTGGATTTCTTAAGTGATAAAATCACTTAAATAAATCCTAAAATTACTGAACTAAAAATATAAAAGTTTTTCACTTTCACTTAAATGTTTTATTTCCTCTAATAGAATTATAAATACAACCAAAAAAAAAAAAAAAATGTAGTAAGAACGCGGAAGTTGCATTTGGATGCCGATGGACAACCAAACATCGGTGGTTTTTTTTTCATTTTTATTTTTGGCTTAAAATTATCAAGGTAATTTTGTATTTTCTAGCCTTTTTTTTTTTTTTAACTGTATTTTCTCATATTCTGTTTGTTAAACTATTAGAGTTAACATATTAAAAGACGTTTTCGGTATTTTCAAAAAGAATAGGGAGATTTTTGGCTCGTTCGATAATAACAAAATATAGATGATATTTTATGAAATCATAGGGAGTATTTTTTTTTTTTTTTAAAAAAACCACTTGGTCAATACTATGGCATATATTTTCCTTTTTCAATTTATGGTTTTCAAGGTTGGGTCGAATCTAAAATGATATCTTAAAAATAGCATAAATGCTTTTCAAAATAAAATAAAACATAAAAATAGCATCAGTGATATTAAACATCGACAATTGAAAATGGTTCAACCTAATTACAATAATAAACTTTATTAAAATCTTTAGTAAGTAATAGTTGGCTGTCTTTGTCCATGTTTAGAAGTATGTATTGTTGGAAGTTTTAATGGAAACTATGATGAATAATGAATGGAAACTTAGGGGTCGTTTGTTTTTTTATCTGAAGACTGAACAGTGCTGCTGAAGACTGAAAACTGAATAGTGACTGAAATCTGAAATCTGATTGACATGTTTGTTTTTTCTTTTCTTACCTCTGAATGTATAATAATTTTGTTTGTTTTTTAAAGTTAAAATTATCTGATTACTAGTAATTTGATATTTATATCCTTTTACTATTAGTTGTTGTGTAATTTTATTTAATATGATACAAACAATTGTAATAAATTATTTAACAAATATTAAAACATTTATATATAATATTTTTATTCATAATTAAAATAAGATTAATTATTATAGTAGAATCAATTAAGTTTATATGTTCAAATAAAAATAAACAAAATAATCTTAAATTGAATTACTATTATAACAAAAGTTGAAATTGTAACTTATATATATAATATTTTTATTCATAATTAAAATAAGATTAATTAAAATAGTAGAGTCAATTAATTTTATATATTCAAATAAAAATAAATAAAATGATTTTAAATTAAATTACTATTACAACGAAAATTGAAATTGTAAAGTAATATATATTTTCTGATATAATTAAATAAAAATAGTCAAATACTTAAACAAATTGATTTGTAATTTGGTCTCTGAGTTATTGCATTAACATTTTATCAATAAAGATTCTTACCAGAATTTAATTAGAAAAATATAGTAATCCAGCTATAAAAAAAAAAAATTGATGTTAAGATGTTTAGAGTTTTTATTTTTCAATGTTATTTATTAAAGTATTAAAAGAAATTTTTATAATATAAAACTAAAACAAACTTGGAAACATATTATTTTAGGAAGGATAAACTTGGAATAATATATTTATAAATCATTAAGTGATTTTGTATTAAGTGATAAGTCAAAAAATGTTACTTTTTTTTTTAAGTGGTTTTTGGGTGATTTTAAGTGATTTGACCACTTAAAAAAACAAACAAAAATCTCTTAATTAATCAAATTAAGCACCATTAAGTGTTAAGTGTAAAAAACAAACAACCCCTTAATAGAAAGAGGGAAGGTGAAAGCTTCCAGCTAGTGGGCACGACTACTTCGACGGCTACTTCGAAGCAGCAATGGGAGCACCAGAGAAGTAGTGGTGCAAGTAGCAGTGAAATCACCAGAGAGCATCGCCATATTGACCGCGACTTTGAAGTAGCACTGCAAGTGGCGGTGGCCACCGTTTCCAGAAGAAAGTTCGAACTTTTAGTAAGGAGTTGCAACTCTTCACAATCCATTCAATTGTTGTTGAGACCTCCCCGGCAAATCAAAAGGACATTTTTATGCATATAAATTCATGAAGTTGCATGTTGAAAAACTAACTTTTTCTGTCATCAAATTCACACAAGAAATCATTACTCTTTCTATACTCTCACTCAAAAGATATAACTTTGGTTCAAGCGCTTAAAACCAAGATTATAGATAGTTGAATTATGGGAAGACAATCATCCTAGATTTTCAAGCACTAACGAATGGGTGGAATCTTGGTTTTAAGCCATTGCACCAAGTTGCAAGCCTCTATCTTCAACAAGAAGTAAAGTTATTCTGTTTTATCGTATAGCCATTGTTCTTGCATGTTATATGTTTAAATGTGTAGATGTATACTTGTTTGTAGCATTTTAACATCAGTTTTTTTTTTTTTTTTTAATTGCTTTTGTTTTAATTTTTAAATTATTTAACTACTTAAAAATAAACAAAATAACATCAAGAAAGATTTTTAAGTTTTAAGAGGGAAAAATCAAAAAACCTTTAAGAGTTTACAACTTCTAATCAGGAAAGTCAAGATTTGGAAATATCATTTACCCTAAGCATTATACTTTTCCTACTTTATTTATGAATTATTTATTATTTAAACTAATTGATAAATTTAGTAGGAGAGGCAAAATTGTTACAAGATATCAATCTCAATTATTAAATAATGAGACAAAAGAAAAAACAATTTAAAAAGGGAAAGGAAAGATCTTGGATGTTGAAAAATTGATGTAAACCCCAAATTGACTTGTTTGACTATTGATGACTTTATTCTGATTTGTGAGCTCCAAATTCCAATTTCTTTTAGTCCCTTTTTAGACTATATTAATTGAGAAGACCCGAATATATCTCGCTTGGCTCTCAAACCGCAGCTGTCAAATAAAGGACTTAACCATATTTCATGCAAACACTTCTGCTTCTCTCCCCATCATCTTTATCTCTTCACTACTTTCTCTCTACAAATTGTGTGATCATCTTCTTTCAGAATTCGGTTTTGGAAAATCTCCTAAACTCAACTCTAATTCTTGTTCCCCACTCTGAAGAATTCCAATTTCTTGCAAACTTCTACCATCAAAAACCACGAAGTCTCTTCCAAAAATAATATATAATAATTATTAGAAAAGAAAAACCCTACAAACCCAACTCAATCTTTTTCCTCTCTAGGAGTCCCTTTGTTTGTTTCTTTAATGGCGGGATGCGGAGGAACAGGAGGGTGGTTTGGTGGTTCTTGGCAAGAAAAAACTAATCAGAGAGACGTTATTTCTTCACAAAACCTTGACTCTTATCAGAACAGTGTGACTGCACCACAAGACCTCTGTATGTGGGGATTTCAAACCCACCCCACTCAAAACCCCAACTTGCCAAATGGCATCTTCTACACCGCCAGCCCACCACAGCTGCAAAACCACCTTCTCCAGAACCTCACTTTGCAAAGTCCGACGACGCAGAACCACATGGTGGATATGCGTTACAATCACGAGAATTCTCCACGTGCGGGTAGTGGTAACGGGTCCACCCAATACGGGATGATGCCTCTGAACACCAACATTAACCCTACTTCTGATGTCCAGAGTCTTGAAACCGGCCTGAGTCGGCTCCATCTGCCGACTCCTTCTAGTCTGCCCGATTATCTTTGTGGTACCAACTCGGATTTTGGCTTTTCATATCCATCTTATTATTACAACAATAACAACAGCATCAACAACAACAATGTTTTGGATAATGGTTTTCAACCTGTGCCTTATACGAAAGTGGATCATGACTGGCAAAGTGGGTTCGAGAGGTTGAGAATTGAGTCTCCTGCGAGTAGACAAAGTGGGGTTCATGCAAGAAATCGAGTGGTTCCATCCCTGCCACACGAGGGCTTAGAAGATCTTCGTCTACGCCATGAAAACAGTAATCAATACCGGAACGGGTCAAGAAGATATTCATATCCAGAATTGAATAGCACTCCTGCTGGTACTTGCCCTTCTTGTCTCAACAACAGCAATATCTTCTCTAGGCGTCGCCGGAATCATCTTTCCAGCGATGATTTCACACGTGCGTATCCGTCCAGGTCTAGGCTTGAGTTGGGGTCTCCAAAATTGGTAGGAAGATCCATCAACAGCAGCGGTGGCCTCAATTCGAGCGTCTCCTTTTCTTCTTTCTATGAGGATCATATTCCAACTAGGCCAAGGTCACATAAAGCTTACTCTTTGGAGGAACTACAAGGGCAGGTGTGTTCGGTGGCAAGAGATCCACAGGCACGTAATTTCTTGGAAGAGAAGGTTCTTGAGAGAGACCAGGCTTACATTGAGCTGATCTTTTCTGAGGTGAAAAGTGAGTTGTGTGAACTGATAGTGGACCACAGTGCTAATCATCTTATCCAAAAGTTAGTTGGAGCGTTGAATGAAGATCAAATGTCCAAATTCATTATCATCGTCACCAGTTCTGATCGAAGGCTCTTAGGGATATGCGATGATAGTTATGGGTATGTTTGATCTAGACTTTATTCTCATTGAACAGTTTTTAGCTTTCTAATAGAGGGTGTTTTCGACTTTTCGATATTCTATGCAGTCAGATTTGTGCTAATCATCAGATTTCTATCTTGGTCATGGTTCTTTTATTTTCTTCTTTTGTTTCAGAACTTATGTTATGCAGAGATTGCTAGAAGTACAGTTGACTAGAGGGCAGAAATCCATGCTTGTCTCAGCCTTCAAGAATGTTGTTGGCATCATGAGCAAGACTCAACATGGTCACCATGTAATCATGCATTGCTTGAGAAGATTCTCCAACGAAATTAGAGTGGTAATGATACTTTGTGCACGATTTATTTCCTATGTTTAATTTCTAGCTGCACTATTATGGCATGTGCTTCCTATAGTTGTATATAAATCTTTTGTAACAACCAGCTTGTATATTTTGAATACCATTCATAAATCTAAGAGAACTTATTCACTAGGGAGGTGGCATGTGACATCTTTTGATTTATTTGGTCATTTTGTATGACATTCATTTACTTCAGGAAATCAGATATCACTAAAGAGGTAGGATGTGGTGACATATTCGCAAAAGAATGGGACTCTTTTAGTAGAAAAAATTATTTGTTTTCTATGGTGCGCGTGGATAATATTATTAGTTTAATGTGCATCTGGATATTACAAAGTATTTTATATAAATGTTACCAAGGGGAATGGCTTTTTGGTTTTTATAATTTTTTTTTATTGCATTTATGGTCTCATGATATATTGCAGGATCTTGTGGAAGAAATAGTACAGCACTGTGTTGAATTAGCTACAAACAAGAGTGGATGTTGTGTATTGCAGCATTGCCTTGAACATGTTGACGACGGAGAACAGAAGAGGCATCTCATATCTGAAATAGTAGCTAATGCTCTTATCCTTTCTGGAGATGCTTTTGGGTATGTTGTAACTATTTCTACTTCAGTACACATTCCAAGTTCAATCAAGTTAATTTCAAAACCTAGCTGAGAGAAAGGAAGAGATAATGTTTGTAGATAATTCATATAAGTCTTATGTTGAGATTAGACATTACATGCATAAAAATGCCATATATTAGAACACTTTGTACTTCAAAACGGAGGATTTTGTGAACTAAAATCCAATAATATTTGAACTAGAACAATATTGTCATTCTCTATAGCTGGTTACTCAGGTGTCAGGTTTGATCTCATCTCATCTCTACGAATCAAATCCTAACCATTCAATTAATAATATTAGTACAAATCTCTTTCTTAAAAGTTTTAGTTTGTGCTTCTTGAGAATTAATAGCATACATCATTTTCTTAACATAAAATCACCTTGTATTTTTTTGTATTTCTTTCAGGAACTATGTTGTGCAGAATGTATTGGATAATGTACCTCAAGTTATAAATAATGTAGTAGCTCAGCTTACAGGAAATTACTTCGTCCTTTCAATGAGCCGTTTTGGTAGCAATGTTGTGGAGAAATGTTTGAAAATTGCAGATGAGAAGCAATCCGTGGCCATTATGCTCGAGATTTTGAGTCATCCCGACATTTTGGAGCTTGTTAAGGACAACTATGGCAACTATGTCATTCAATCAATCTGGAAACTTTCTCAGGTTAGATCATCCCTGCCTTGCACTCTCATTGTCTTCCCTTTGAATACAGTTGGTAGCCTTGGTATAAACACATAACTAGCATGTCATCTAATCTTGACACCATAAGCACTTCAAAAACCTCCTTCACACAATGTTTTTTTAGAATAGTATTTTTTGTCACATGCCTTTTTCAAAAAAGTAAAGCTTCAAACCAATTAAATAATGCAATCGCCTTTGGTTTTAAGCTTCCACAACTTACTTAATTGTAATAGTCTGGGTTTGCTTTAGTATATGAACTTCATGTAACTGTCATTCGTTATTGAGTCTAAAACGCCATGAGCCTAAAACGAAAACAACATGTTAAGGAGTATTCACCTCCTATTTGCCAATACAAATGTTGGCCTACTTCCACACCGAATATATTGTATAACCTTTTTAGTGCATTGATAGAACATTATATAACATTCATGTTATCCTCTAACAGAAATAAAACTTTAAAAGGAATTATTTTGATTCAACCCTTTCCTTTTTGACTTGTTTACTTGAATTAGAGTTGTCTATTTTGAATTCTCATCAATCACATAATATCAGTAGGTTTTTTATTTCTTTCCTTTTGTGCGAGTCAAGAAGAGTAACCGATTCCATAAAACAACGTAGTTACCAAAATAATTTATTTATCTTATTATTACTCAAGGATTTTGTATCTTTATATACCCTTTGCCCATCCCTTTGCGTGGCATGTAGGATGTGTTGCTCATAGCATATCATCCCAACATAGAATATAGATTGTGTGTGAGATACTCCCTTGACGGTAGGAGTATGAAGAAGAAAGGTATACTTTTATGCTTCCTTTGATCAAACTCAGATCAATATTGAAAAGATGACATTGTCATATTGGTTTAAGCTGATCTAAATTTCTTAAACCTGAAAGTGTTTTAAATCCAATCAACCTTAATAAAAGTCGAGTAATATTCTTTTTTTTTTTTCCTTTTGTTTTTAATTTTGCCTGATAAAGCAGGGACAACCAATTATTAGAGAGACTCTTTTCAATCTGATTCAGAAGAATAACCTTTTTCTTAGAAGCCATATGTACGGAAGAAGGGTGGTGGCGGCCATCAAGGGAAGCAGAAGATAATTGTGTAAAAGGCATGTAATTGAGTTTTTTGCTAGGGCTTCTTCTAGGTCTTAGTTTCTTATTGTTGTTTTGCCTAGGATGATGAATATTATTACTATATGTGTGTTGGTATTTTTAGGGTTTATGGACGCTTAGGGTACCCGGCTTTGACGCTTGTTGAGTGTTGTCTTAAGAGTTAGGTGGTTGTTGCAGAAAAATGTTAGTCTGCAGTGGCATGTTTATTATTGTTTGTTAGTAAACTGTTGACTGTTGATTGGATATCAGTTGATGAGGTTGCCCATGAACGGTCAGTTCCTAGGTATTCCCATTGTTGGTTGTTATGTCAGTATTTTGGGCCTTTTAATGTTAGAATTTTGCTTGGTGATCTCTTTAATACCTGCAAACGGCGTAAAAGAAACTACTCTTTTACATCTAATTTTTAGTGAGCAATACTAAGTTTATCGAATTTTTATTCAAATTCATATATAAATAATAAATCATGAGATGATGTGATAATTAATACATTATTGACAACTCATATATCATATCATTTAGGTAAAAAATATATAAAATATCTAAGAAATCTAACATTACTAATTTTTAATAGAGTAATGATATGCTTTTTTAAATATTTCACTAAAATTTATTTTCAAATAATATAGTGTGTGAGTTGTTAACATCCTATAAATCATGAGATGATATAAGAATTAATAGGATGTTGACAATTCATATATAATGTCATTTGAATATAAATTTGAATAAAATATTGATAATTCACATGCCACGTCATTTGAACATAAATTTTGATATAATATTTGAGAAGCCTAGATGAATAGCATGAATAGACGAAGATGCTATCGTAACGTGTTCATCAACAAATTGATTTCAATTAATCCTATCAACTACTTCCTTATAGTTTATTATGGAATAAGAGTTAGGGGTTTCATTTTAACAAAAGGTGTTGATATTGATTTTATTGTTAGTGATGGAATGTTAATACCAATATTACAAAAAAAAAAAAAAAAAAGTGTTCCAAACAGTTGTCTTCTAATTTGACGCCTACATGGTTTGTTTGTTTTTTTTTTTTGGGTTTTGTTTTAAATTGTAAAATTTGACCCAATTGTTGTACGATTTGTCAACACCTAGTGGCTCAAGTATAACTCCCATGGCAAAGTAAGGACCTCCCCACACTATGTGATTTATAGAAAAGTGTTCAATCACTTTGTTAAAAATAAATATGTGATGAAAAGTATATTTAAGAACACAATGATGCGTCTTTAGATATTTTATAAAAGGGATAAGATCGAGGGAGATAAATTTTAACACAATTTATTAACTATTAGATAATGATGATTTCAATGATTTAGATCTACTCATATCTTTACATTAAACTTAATTATATGCTCTCTATAAATATATTTACTCTTCTCTCTCTTCATTATTATATCATCTTTTATCTCTCCAAATGATATTAAAAACACACCAATTATTATAAAACACTATTATAGTTGAATTTTTATATATATTAAAATTACTTTTGGTGGTTGAATTTATATATAACTTTGAAAAAAATTATTAAAGAAAATAGATTTTAAACTATATGAAATAATTAATTATCTTGAAAAAACAGTTTTAAAATGTCATTCTTTTTGAAGATTTTAAAATGACATTTATTAAACATGTTTTTGTATTTTTTTTTTTTTTGCTGCACCTATTGAAACAAATAATTATCTAATAATTACAGTTTATATATATATACATGCATATGTATATGTATATTTTATTTATTTATTTTCTCTAATAATTACAGTCATTGCATCTTTATTTTTTTTCATAAACAAATTATCTTTTACATAGGCCTTTGAGACATAAAAGAATTATATTCTTTAAATAAATGTGAGTTTACGTAAATTTCTTTTCTTTTAAAATTTTCACAAATTAAATTATTCTTAAAAGAGATTTGCAAAACTCCTCTGAGATTTATATTATTTTGCAAGACAATTCTATGTTTTCAAATTTATTAAATATTCTATCATTGTATGTATGTCAAAACTACTCTAAAATTTTAAAATTTAGTTAAAGAAATTGTTAATTTCATACCAAGTACTCCTTCTCATTAAGACTATAAGTGATAAATTTTCACTATTACTTTTGATACATTAAAAAGAAGAAACAAGATCTAGCTAATCAGAAAATTGTAAAGATAAGATAAAAAGTGAGATAAAAAATTATAGATAAATCAAACATGAAAAAAGAAAGGTAAAAGTAATATAATATAAAAATGAATAAAAAGAATAAAGATGCAAATAACTTCTTAATTGGTGAGAAGAATATTAATTGATGAGCTTTTAATATTAATTAGAGAGATAAGAGAAAATGTAATAGCGAAGAGAGAGAATAATAAAAATATTTATAAGAGTGTATAATTAAGTTTTATACAAAGATATGAGCAATTCTAAGTCACTGAAATCATCATAATTCAATTATTAACAAATTGTATCAAAATTTGTGTAAAAAATTGTGTCCTCCAATCTTACTCATTTATAAAATTATTATTTTTTAAATAGATTAATGGAGTATATGTGAAAAAGAAAAGTGAAAAAAAAAAATGATTGTAAATGGAAAAATTAAATGTAAATTCACTTTAATAGGGTTATCCTTGGTACTAATCAAGGATTTGGCTGCTTGGTGTAAAAGTTAGAATTTTGAAAGAGTGGTCAGCTATTATGCATCACGCTGCTATGGTAGTATTAATGCCCCACTTAATTTTTTTTTTAAATATTATAATTAATTTGAAGTTTAAGAAGGGATATAGTTAAAATTCATAACCTCATGGTGTAGAAGTGAAGGAGATACCATTAACTAGTCTCAATTTGCCACTTCTTAAACATTTTACAGATTATATTTGTATCCTAAATTATAATTATCTCATAATTTAATTCTCTTATAGAAAAAAAAAATTCCATTAGAATGGTAGTGCCAATAATTTTGTTGCTTAAGATAAAATCTCCACGTCACAACATTTTAGTGAAAGATATTTAAATTTTATTTCAAAATATTTTTAATTTGTATTGTCTCTCTTAAATTTAAAAACATTTTCAAGCCGACCTGTGAGGCCAATGAAATTTTCTAAATATTTTTTTAACTAAACACTTTTTACATAAAACATTTAATGTGAAAATTAATTTAATATATTTATAAAAATTTATAGGCTGTGATATTTTCTAAATAGTGATTAAAAATAAATAGTATTTTATTTTAAACTACTGTAAATGATTTTGTTTATTTCTTAAAAATTAAAAATAATTTAAAAAATTTTATTTTATTTAAAAATAATTAAAAATGTTTGACATCAATTAATTTAATTGAAAATATTTTTATTTTTAATATTAATTTAAACTAATTCTATTTTTTCATAAATTAATTTATTTGAATCATATACTAACATATCTCACTCTGTATGTGTATCAAACATAAAACATAGTTATCTTTAATCCAATCTAATGCAAGATCAAACAAGAGACTATTATATTTATCAAATCTCATATTACACCAAACATATTATACTATTAATTTATTCTAGTGCAAACCAATCCAATTACAATAGTTCCATCCAATCCTGTATATCAAATATATGAACCTTTAAGATAATTATATAATTGATAAATACAATATTAGAATTTCTACAAAAAGGGACACTATTAGATCAACGGAAGGGTGTTAAGTAGCATCATTCTTTTTAAAAGTAAATAATGGATGTACTAATTAATTAGGTGTATACATCATATTCTTGGATGATAATACGGGAACTCAAACCAATTTCATATTTTTGAATCTTGGATGATAATATTGGCACCCAAACCAATTTCATAGGTGCAATGAGAAAATACAATTATATGCTTATTAAGGTTATTTTTGGCATTGTAGTGGTCATACGTAACATGAAATTCAATTTTCTTTTCTCAAAAAACTGTTTCAAAAATATATCCTAACCGGGATTAAAATATGAGTTGTTGCTGTAATTTTCATACTCAAACCTTGTTGAGATTTTCACAGACTAATGCTAATGCCTTAGTCACAACACATGCAATTCTCTAAATTTTAATACTGAGGTTTATCAGTATTGATCATTGATGTCGTCAAAGCAATTAATCTTAGATCTAATGAATTGAGCAATCCTTGACCTTGTGAGAGATTTCCCATAATCCATACATTATCTAATATCCTATCAACTACAGGAAAATATGACAGGAATCAGGAAGAATCTATATAAAAGTCCTAGCCAATTCCCATTAATCGCCTTCCATTTGCCGAGGGACAAGCATCCTCACCATCCCAATTTTCAACAGGGCATTTTCTATTTCGTTTCAGAACAATGCCATGAAAGGCCATTACCCTCCCAAATCTAGAGAGTGCTTATTTACGAACTTTAGATCTGATAAAAGGAAAACAACTCTAGCCAATGCAGGCACAAAAAATTAATTTGTTTTTGTGCTGTGAGAAATCAAATCTAAGTTCAGTCAGGAAATTGATTCATTACCGAGTTAGAATTCAATCTACGCCAATTAAGATTTAGACAGTTTTCTAAACCACTCAGTTTGAATTTCTAATACAATAATCCAAACTAATCAGGATTATTTGTAATTCAATGGATTTTGGAAAAAAGCCCCTGAACACCACACTCCAGCCTAAGAAACAGCCGTAATAATCTGAATATTAAATAAATAAAAAGCAAGAACAGTGTTCCTGCACTGATTCCAGATTCTACACAAGTGAAAGAGTCCAACAAATCTGCTCATTTTCAAGATTCAGAAAAGAAGCACTTAGCACTGCTAAAAAGAACTACCTCTAAATTTCAATGATTAATAGAGGGTTCAACTTCATCAAGAATTCTCACAATCATCTAACTACAAGAACTCATACCACAGTGTATGCCATCATCATGATGGCTTCAATCATACGATAAAAATTGAACTTATAAGTAACAACAAAAATGCATTTAGAAACTCTCATCATATATAAAGGCACAGAAGATTATACCACCCGGTAGGCAAAATCTAACACAAGATCAAGGTAGATTTCAATAGGTGCAAATGCAAATTTATTCCGAATCTGAAGAATCCGGGTTTGTGCTCTGCCGTACGCTCCTCCTAGTTTGTGCACTACTCTTAATAGACGATTCCCCTTCAAAAAAGATAACCTGAGCTTTTGCCAATCTCTCCTCCAGTTCCTCGGTACTGAACTCATCTGTCCCACCCAGCTCATCAAATCCCACCTAAGCCACACATTATTGCATCAAAAAAGTAACTACATTATCACAACAATTAACTTCATTCATGAAAACCACATACCACATAATCATCCACTTTGGCATTTTTAATTAGGGCAAGCGTAGGAAGAACAACAATCTTCAGCTTCTCAGCCAAAAAGGGACTTTTCTCCGCATGAATTTTAACAAATCGTGTCTCTATATGCCTCTTTGCCAATATACTCATGTGCTTGTCCATTACCTACCAATCAACAATACCATATAAAACTAATTCTATAAATTTCAACATAATTGTACATATTTCAATTGTTTCACCATAGATTTTCCACATATATGAATCCAATCAAATTTTCTACGTAGTATTCAAATTGTGCATAAATTTTGTGATAGAATGAGAGAGAAAAACAAAAAAGATAGGACCTTGCAGGGCCAATTGTCGCGGTAGAAGTGGCAGACGACACGGTCGCTGGCCTTGACAACGGAGAAGAAGTCTTTTTCGACGGGGATTTCGGAGTACTCGCCGTGTCCGAGGGAGATCCAACGGCTGCGCTTCTCCGCCATTTTCTTCATCTGTTGTAGCCGTCTCTCTCTAAGAACCTCCAGATCGTCGATATCGAGACGATCTAGGGCTGTGATTTCATCGTCCAGCTTGTCTTCTACTGCTTTGGCTACTGTTAGCACTTGCTTTTCCAGAATCTGCACGTAAAAAAAAAAATTATTATTTTTTAAAGATATAAAAAGAGATTACAACATTGACGAGTTTTATTACGTTATATTTATTTAACTAATGAAAATAAAAATTACTTCTTGGACTTTTGAATTTTCCATTGTTGAATCGGAGATGGATGATTGAATTCCCTCAATATCTCAGCTGTGCGGCAACCGCAGTTCGAAAATGGAGACACAGAGAGAGCCAGACAGGAAGGTTTATAATTTGTTAACAGCAAAAATTATCGAAACGACGACGCTTTGGTGTGGTGGAATTGGGCTTGAATAAATGGGCTGGGTCTTGAATGATTGTCTGTGCCCCAATCAAGACATTTTAGATGTCCGAACAAAAACTAAATATGAAGTTAGGAGACTTACAAAGTGACATATATCCAAATCAAGTTACCTCCCTTTATGAGAAGAAGGAAATATATATATATATATATATTGTCTATTGAGTCTATATTTTTATTTTGCTGATCTTTTCAGCTGATTCAAAGGATAATCCAAACGATGAGAGAGAATTCATGAGGTGAAAGAGGAGAGATATATGAATATATATATATATATTATTTTCACTAATGATGATAGACAACATATCCCTACTAGTGTATAACAAAATGGGTTCTTAAAAGTATTGATTTTTCCCAACCAAATTGATGATATCACAAAACTTTAGAGACCTTATATAATAAAAATGCATTCACAGTTTCACAAAGACCAAATTGTGAATCTCCAAAAGACAAAATGAAGAGCAAGGATTCAATTAGGTGGTAAATAGAAAACCATATCTTTCTGAATGGACATACCACTAAGTATGATTACGTGATAATTTAATTCTTATTAGTAGGCTAGGCTTACTCGATCGAGAACTCGTAAGACTCTTATGCCCATTATATAGCATGCTTGGACGTAAAAGGGCCCATGATTCTTAATAGGGCCCTTACCAGACAGTTGGACTTTGGCAAACTGTATATCAAACTTTGTCGAAGAAGAGAAAATACTACACCCTCACACAACCACTCCCATGATAATTCCAAAACATGCAACAGTTTTTAAATTCATTTGAAAATTTATTAAATCGCTGGTATTTTTGTTGACGATTGCTCACCAATTATGGATATTTCTTGAAAGCTATCTATCTTGGAAACAACCTTCTAAATGGGTTAGTGCCATTTAAAGAAAAAGTTTTAGAACGTGAATATTTTCATGGAGCTGTAGAATGATAATCAATTTGGTGGGTAATTTGAAATGGATGCTTTATGTTGCTGATTGAGCATCAGCTTGTTATTTTTTGAAAGCTATAGAAGTGTTGCTGTAGTTGCTGTTAAATAGTTGCTGTAGTGTTAGTTAACAAGTTTTGCAATAATCTAGCCTATGAACAAGTTTGATCACACATTCTGGCCTTTCGCACACTTAAAACTTACAATTTGATTTATTGCAACAATGATATGATGATGAATTGAGTTATTGACTTTGTGCATCTCAATTGTGCACTGCAAGCAGCTAGTATATAAGTAAATAATCTATTATTGGCACTAAAATTACTTTCCTTTTTTTCTTCTCCTTACAATCAATTCATTTACACATGATAAGGTATATATGAACTAGCAGATAGTGTTAGTCAAAAGGGATCGTCACAGTATATTAAGAAGCATCTAAGTTTTGTGGTTGCAAGTCATATATATATATATATATATATATTTCCTTCAAATTTGATATAGTACATTGTGATTTGAAAACTATAAATATCAAGGCTCTAACAAACAGTCGGATTTCTCCTTTTTTTTAAAAAAAAAAAAAAAAAAATCCTTTAGATATATTTTATGCATACCTAAATATATCAACTTTTAATGCATACCTAAATACACCAATAGTGTTTTTTCATGATTAAAAAAAGTGTATTGTATGTTTGACATGCATCAAATGTGAAATAAAATTTCTGACATACGATGGTTATTTCAAGCATATATGCATGCCTATATATAAATGTCATTATCTCAAAACATAAATGTCACCATTTCAGAATATAAATGTCATAATCCCTTGTCTGAAGCCTAAAAAAGATGGAGATAAGTATGCAAAGAGGGAAGGGAAGTAGCGATCGCAGTCTTCTTCAATCACAAATGCCACACTCGATGAGTTCAAGTATTCAATTTCATTTTATTTTTCAATTACGAAACACCATTCCATTATTTCTCCTTACGCACATTGAATTACTTGGAATTAATTTCTAGTGGTGATTAGTTTGAATTTCAACATAGTGAATTTTAGGTATTTGGTTTACACACTCCTTAAAGGGTTTTTTTTAAGATTTTATGTATGTTTGAAATTATTTGAAGTTTAATTATGTAAACCTATTTTCTAGTGCACAAGAATCAATGGTAACCCAAATCACAAATGGTCATTAGGGTTATCACATGGCTCATAAAACAGTCTAAATATCTTATTTAGGTTTAAATTAATCTGAGTTCAATGGGTTATGTAATGACACAACCCCTCTTTTTCGCTTTTTATGGACGTGATGTAAGATTCGAATTCATGTGTCCTCACAATATGGTTAATTTTTCCACTAATATGTGGATTGACCTTTTTCGATTATAAGAGTAGCATTTCGAATCACTCGCTAGAGTTTTATATTTACTAGATTCGAGTAGTTATCTGATCAAATGTTGGAAATATATATATATATATATATAAAGAAATTAAATTGATCTCAAAATGATCTATTTTATTCCCTTTGTGTTTATCGGTTTTAATAAAATTGCTATCAAATGTCAATCAACAATCAAACTGCTTTCTAGAATGATTTAATAGCGTAAATTTGTAATAGCGATTAGAAAGGAATAAACCAGCGTTAGGGAGGTGGAACAAATAGGAAATCTAAACTTTTCAACTTGTTTAAAATTTATTATATAATTGTGGCTATGAATTATGATGCATTTGAAACTTATGGTGCATATCAATTTTCATTTGATTTATGTTGGCTTATTTAGTTTCATAAATGCGGATGATTTCGATCTTTATATTGCAATTGCTCTGCATGCTGTTTAGTTATGATTGGTTTTTAGAGTGCAGGTTAATAGGACTTATTATGAGATTTCTAATAATGTTTTATAAGGTCAAACTCAATTACTTCATAAAACTCGTTGGATATCAATTATTTGGCGTACGGTAGTTTACCTAAAAGAAAATAGGAAATCAAACTGTTAGGATGGTTTTTCTTTCTTTTTTTTTTTTTTTTTTTGAATTGGTTAAGATGTTTATTACTAACATTTAGTATTATTATTATTATTATTTTAATCTCATGGCACTAAATCATATGGCTATTCGACCTATAAATATAACACTCTTAACAAGTTGTTGAGAATATTGCTCTCAAAACTAGCAGAGATCAACTCACATTGATCTCACATTTCAGTGAAAAAATTTATCAAATTTTATGGTCATAATGAGTTTCAAACATTGCCCTTGCTTGACAAGTAAGGGCAAATGAAATTGCTGCCACTGTGATAATTTGTCAAACTCTTTTATATGCTGAAAATTATTTACTTCGAGCAACAAACTCTAAATTCGATTAAATAAGAAAAAAAAAAAGTGGGTAATATTTGCTAATTATCTTATGAAGCATATTTGGAAGTCAAATAGAAATTCATTACTATCATGTAATTTATTCCCATTTTAATGTCAAAAATGCATCACACATTCTTATGATAAATGCAGGCACAATACTGAAAAATACTCGAAGTTCCAATCCTACAAACAAAAAGAAGGAATGCGAAAACACTAACAATGAGAAACGACCATGGCAAAAACTTCCAGATAAACCTCTTGACATAATCTCTAGTCATTTGAGAATACCGGACTATCTAAGCTTTGGTCGTGTCTGTCACAATTGGAGGTCATACTTTTTGGCCTCCAATAAGAGGTTCATCACATCACTACCACTATCAGCAAGGGACGTAGACATAACTAACGGAAATAGATATCCGGCAAGACTACCTAACTTTGCTAGCAAATTTTGTATTGAGTCGTCATGTGGACACATAATCATAGAAGATCACTTCAATTTTTGGTTTATAAACCCTGTGACGGGGTACCAACACATATTCTGTAGCTTGCCTGGACTTAATTATTCGATGGTTCACAGTGACCAATTTAAAGTGGTCTTGAACATGTTTGGACCTTGCACTTACTGTAAAAGTTAGGGGGGTTGCCATAGTGATGGTAACCCACCACGTTCTATGTTTGCTTTCTAGATTTTACTGTGTGGCGACTGATCATAAATTATAGTCATGTGAAGTGATAAAAATTCAAAGATTTGACCATTTTCTTACTAACTCTCACTACTTGTGAGCATATGTTATAATTTTACTAATCCTGTAAATAAATATCACAATGAGAACCGAAAATCCTCTTACTATTGTAATAATTTGTATTTAAATAATAAAGTAGAAAGACTTAAAACCTAAATAGTATCTTTTTTAGTCTTAAGCCTTCGATCATCTTTTTTAGAAGGATCTTTTCATCATGCTTCAGCATGATATTCCATCTCCAGCAACAAAATCTGCCATGAATTATAGCAGATGTAACCAAATAAGTTCTCAAGTTTTTTCATTTTTTTTAATTCCTTAAAAATATTATCTGTCTGTCTGTTTGGATGTGTATGATAAAATTACTGAGACCAATAGATTTAATAGTGACACTAGCACTTTGCTAAGTAAAAGTCATTATATTGATTCCAACGGAAATACATATTATATAATAAACCCAGAAGCCATTTCCATCAGATCATCACACCACGACAAATACTTATATATCGCACATGAACTCTCCCAAACAAACCAATAACACTAGCATGATTACTAAATAACCATATATTTGAGATCTAACTCTCATATTGATCATCATTGGCCTCCACAAACTAGAGACACATTACATTATTGTTTCACGGGCACTTGGGCTTGCCTTTGGAGTTCACCTTGTCACGATAGCAAGGGCACTCATGCTTGTTCCCATAAGTCCCAGAAGGAACACACTTGCACTCTTGACAGCAGATCCCACAGTACTTCAAGCACCTATCCACCATTCCTGCTTTCTTGCACCTTTGCCCACACAACTTCCCACACGAAGCTGCATGCACATCCACAAAAATATCTAATCAAAATTGTTATTCGTTTAAGTACTACTAGTAATCTATTTCTTTATAAATCTAGCTGTTGCATGCACTTTCAAGTTTATGATAACAATATTAATAAAGCTAGTAAACATATATAAGCTTGAATCTTACTAGAATCATCTGTTGCACCCATGACAGGCACCAAAAGAGAGGAGCTGAGGAGAAGTGAGCTAAGTAACAAAGTTGCAAACAAAAGCTTCATTTGTTTTTGTAACTCAATCACAGAAAGTAATGATGCTACTGAAAGATTGCCGAGAGGGACTGAAGAGACTATAGAGGGGGTGACAAGTGAGGGCTATTGACTGCAGTGGCCACATATATATACACACAGAGGGAAGTGAAAAGCACAGTGTAGCGAGTGTAGTGGGTACAACGTAGTAAGTAATGATAATAAATAAAATAATAAATTACAAGACGGGACAGAGGCACACAGCTGGAGCTTTTGGCGCATTTCAAGGTTTATAAGTAGGTGAACGAGGGAAGATATATTGCCGTGGGAGTTCTGGCTATGATTCTCTCTGTCTGTCTCTTTGTGTCCACGCGGTTTCATCAGCTTTGAGGTTTTACTAGTAGCTGCCTTTCGCTTTTGTCTGTTCGTGCAATGTTGCAAGTGGCTGTCATTCCTGCCTCCTGTCCTGGACGAGTAGGTGGAGGCTTCTTGTTCAGGTTCAGCCCCCTCCTTGTGCAAGCCATTAATGGGGGCTCGTTATGGACCATAACTCACTTGCAACCACCCTTTCTTCTTTTTCTTATTACGCTGGGCTGTTCTACAATCATGCACGTCAATTGAAAATATCTTAATGTTTTGGAAAAAAAATCTTTCGTCCAACTAATTATTCTACGTTTGATTTGACGAGATAAATCAATAAAAAAGATTAAAAAAAAATATTATTATTATTTTATTAATCTATTTTATATATTATCTATCAAATAATTTTATAAAAGATTTTTTCAATATGTGAGTTAAAATTTAGATTCAAAATCCTTAAGGGTATGCAATTTAATATAAATCTTAAACAATTAAAATATAAGGGAAACTATATTAATATAAATAGTTAGAACTGCTTGAAAATCGACTCTTCATAATAAAAATATAAAATTCTCGCACATACTATGAGATTCGAACTTTTATTATATATAAACGAAAATTTACTAATCATTTGAATTGTATATAGATGAGCAATACACGTCCGTGGTTCAAAATATTCGCTGTACTGTCATGGAAATTTTAGAAAATGATATATTTTCGAAAGGGTTTAATTAGATTTTATTATTAAAAAAATATATATTTAAGAGAGTTTTGAACAACTTTAAACATGATTTGACGTAACATAAAATTATTGGTGTTAATTTAATTTCCAGTACAACAATTCGTTGAGATCCCCAGCGACATTCTCATCAAGCTTTGAAATTTGAATATGATTGTGGTCACAAATCACAGCCACATTGAATTTTACATCGGTCACTACGGCTACCGATCATTCTGCCATAAATTTAAATAATTAAAAACTGAGTTAAGAGAAAATTATAACTTAGAAGCATGCCATGAATCATTCAAACTTCAATTAAGTGTTGATTAAATTTGGTTTGGTTATTTAACAAATTCTTTCATTGCTATATTTCATAAAATTGGATGTGATTAAACATGAATTTATCCAAGTAAAAACCTCATCTACTAGAATATTTTCTGATCAAGTCTATAAGAATCAGACGATATTTATTTATTTTTTCTCATTAAAAATCTATATGTACTGAAAGTAATTATTTTTCCATTACGGATCCTTTTAATGCCATCCAGCTGTTTTCCATGTAGACCCACGTCTTTTTCGTACGACCATTCGAGACCTTTCAAAGTTAATTTCAAGTTGCATACAAATGCAACAAAATTTGAAGCATCAAGTTTCATAAGCAAAAATATCCCAAAAGGGATTTGAAGCATCAAGTTTCATTTGAAAGTTTCATAAACAAAATTTGAATGTAACATATTTATTTAATTTGGAACCTTAAAATAACTGATGCTTGAATTACTGAGAATGAGTATGTTACATAAATATATTACAGAAATATCTACACTAGAGCTCACTAAGATGAACTGCCTTCTACAACAACATAATCATATAAAGTTATATTGGAAGAACATAAATGTTGTCTATGTAAACAATAATTTATATACATCAACCTCCCATACTTCTGGATGGCCGAGAATTCTGTCCGCGAGAATTTTCCTTGCTATACTGATCCGTGGAAGTCAGCAAATTGACCTGAAAATTTTACAGTAAAAGGTTTCACAAAACATTCCATTAAAATTCTTTGTTTCAGAAAAATTAAGTATATAAAAATATTTTTTCTGGAAGGTGTTTACTGGAAATTTTGGATTGTATTGAACGATAGTTTCTGCATATAAACTTATAGATTATATTCAAACTCTGAAACTGTTTTTGGATCACAAATCAAATGCACACTTCGTATTTCAGTAGAAGACTGAGACATTCGATCGGAAACATAATGGAAATGAGGCATTAAAGTATGTGCAGTATATGTGTGTGTGTGTACGCGTGCATGAGTGTGTTAACGAGTGAAGCTAACAACAGAAAATGATATTGATGGAACAGGCAAAGCTTGATACCTTGACAATTTCAGACTTCGAGCTTGGACGTGTATAGGCCGCCAAGATACTCATGTTAAAATCCTGCACACAAAATAGTAGGAAAATTGGAAAAATAAAAAATAAATTCAGACGTTACCAACAACGTAAAAATCATTTTTTTTTTTTTTTTTGAAATATTTAAAAATAATGACCACAAGGCACCAGTTAATTAGTTTCACACATTAAAGCTGAAAAGAGATAAATAGATTATAGCTGGTTCGGTTGAACTTCAATGGTTACCCTACGTCATTCTGCAGGCTGTTGAAATCTTTCACTAGGACAGGCATCCAGTGCTCCTACTCCAAGTGTTTTCAGGTCAACTCATTTTAAATATATTAAAACACAGACAGTTACAATTTGACATTAGTTGATTGTCAACCCAATTTTTTTTCTCTTTTTTTTTTTTTTTTTTTTTATTTGAATTGTTGCTTGATAAAGCTCGGTTCACACCTGCACGATTTTAGTTGAACAGGCAGGGTTGGCTTTGATTGGCCACCCTTTTTTTAAAAAAGTAGCCGTATGGCAAAGCTTGGACTAGGCCTGTCTGACATGAGTCAAAGGCTCTTATATAACATAAAATTTTCATTTTTTATGTGCTTATAAGAAATAGTATATATATTGGTGAATAGCCTCACAACCCAAAAGACCAATTTTTAGGTTGTGACATCCATTATACATACCCTTCGCTTCTCTCTCATCTTTCCTATGCGTTCATCCCAATTTTTTCAGCTTCACATGTGGGCTCTCTAACAATAGAGAAGTCCAACATGTTGCCTGAATCATGGTAATAAATAACAAGTTGAAGCAGTTTACACTACTTATCCAGATTAACCAAAAATAGTCCAGTATCAGAAGTAAACTGCACCAACTTACCCTAAAAGGATCACCCCTCAAAGATTGCACAAACATTGAAGTGGCTGAGCTTTTTCCCTGCATATAAACGGCATGCTAATTTCACTCCTCTTTTAATTTATATGTAATATATATATATATAAACATAGCATTTTTTCTGCCAGGAAAGGGAACTTCTAGGACAGTGTTAAACATGACGAACATGCAAACTTTTTAGCCATATAAGCGATATTGAGAAGCTACAGAACCACAGATGCAGTTTGCCAGGCTATAAGTAATATACATGCAAAGAGAGACATTTTCTGTTCAATAATGGAGAAGAGAAGATGTGCATCGATACTCAACCACTGAACTATGTTTCATATAAACAATCTTATTAGAGGTGAATGGATAATACATATATCAGAAGATCACTGTACCTCCAAAGATATATCCCTGAGACGCCTCCCAGTTTGAGCACAACAAACACGGACTACATGCTCATCACAACTCCCACTGACAATATAATCCCTTCCATTCAGGTAATAGGAACGAGTATAGTTTTGAGAGCTTCCTGTAGGAGCAATCCCGAAATTCAGGTGGACCCTCCCATCAACAGCCAAAAGCTGTTTAACCTGACAACATCAATGTATTAAAAGTCAAGAGTACTGAATAAAACATAAAACTCATATTTTCATTATTAAAATGAAAGAATACAGTTCAAGCTATGCAATAACAAAAGCGGAAGTATAATATAGGAGGCCCATGATACCTGGTATTATATTTCTCTAATATGACCAGATATGTAAATGAAGAGAACATAATTTTTATAAAGGGAATAAGTTGTGATACAACATGTGACAAAGGGAAAGAGAGAATAGCTGGAATATGAGATTATGATGGCTGGTACTTGAAGTCAAATACGAGAGAGAAATGAATAATTATTGATTTATAATCGATTTACAAAAACTGAAATATTTAATTCCCCCAATAACCATCCCCTTACATTACAGTCATAATCCCTTTCTTCATCTATTGACTCTTTAAACACAAAACTACATCAATCACCGCCTAAAATGACCTAGCTTTCATATCTAACCATCTATGTTGGGCCTACTGTACCAAAACTTGATACAGCTATACTCACATAAAAGGTGTTAGTGGGCAGGGTATCCTATCTACAGTTATTATGCCTAGCAGGGTCTTCTATAGCTGAATAATTTCTTCACCTGCAGATATGACTGACCTCCAATGCTACTAAAATTAGAACTTATATTAGACATGCCAGCAAAAGAATAGAATTTACCCAAGGATAATTGCACGTTGCACCAGACACAGAAAGGCTCTAATTTTACACATTCACATCAATGGAAATAGGGTCTATCCATATACCATGGTAAATCATTTCTTAACACAATTGAGCAATACAAGTTAGTGCCAAGAGTATGAGTCTCTGATACCAAAATTCCACCCAGAGACACCAATAGAAGCACATAGCTGAGCATACAGAACACTGTAACATTTCAAGCCATATAGTTAACAGGTTCAACAAATACCTCATTGTCAACAGCTGACACGAGAAGATAATGATCATCTGGAGAAAAGCAAACCATAACATTTCCTTTAGAGCTTGAAGCCGTGTAGCAAGGCTGTATCGGTTTTTGTCTCAAGTCCCACAATTTCACATCTTGATCAAATGAAGATGTAGCAAATATAGATGGGGAATGGTTTGAGAACTTCACAACATTTATATGCTCTTGATGCATATCGGTGAACACCTGCAATCGCCTTCCGCTACTGATGTCATACAAAGCCACATGTCTTGAATATCCACTTGCAAGGAACAGTTCATCCGTTGAGTTGACATGAACAGATGTCAACTGGTCAAATTCATCAAAGGTTACAGTACCGGCACTGTGATGCACACCTGTAACTGCTGGCGGCATATGTTTGATATCATACAACTTTAATGAACCATTATCAGAACCAGCTATGAGCTGGGAGTACAAACACAAAGACAGAGAAGCTGAGTCAAACAAATGTCATCAGGAATTGTAGATGCAAAAGCAGATGCTTTGAAAATTATCATTCAATAAATGAAAATTATCATTATATAATTTGAAGCAGTTATAAAGAAAAAGTAATTTGATTATCCAAACTAAAACCATTAGTTCTCCAATGCAGTTTTGCACGATAGACTACTTTCTCGCAGATAATTGCAATGCTTGTAGTCACTAAACAAAGAATGCCATATAAGTCTGCTCTCAAGTAGTTTCATGTTCAAAAACAAGCAGAATACGGATCCATAAAGAAGGATGACTCAACAATCTCACAGATATTCTGTGATTACCATAAACAATACAGAAAATAATTAAGGCATAAGGTTATGCATAATTAGAATGAGAAAATCACAGAGATTGAATCTGTCTTTGTAATGCCTCATACAGTAATCATACCTTGGAAGGATACTTCTTGAGCCAGCAGAGTCCCAGCACACTATTCATGGCACCAAGTGATGGAATATAACTGACAATCTTCTCATTCTCATGGTTTACTACAACTATTTCTCCATCTAAAGTTCCAAATACCATCATGCAAGAGATAGATGGATGGTACTCAAACTGCCTAGGACGAAAACTCCTGCTTTCATCTCCGCTATTACAGCCTGAAATACTAAGACGATGCAGTAAAGGCCAAGGAGATGATCCAACCTTGGCAGCACAGAGGGACCTGGTATAGAAATATTGAGACTTTCCTGAAGAATATAATGGCTTTTGCATAGGAGACCTCACATGAATGTGATTTGATTTAATTTCACGCTTCTGCAAGATACTAACAACACTCTCCTTATGCTTCCTTCCGTATGGCAAATACTCAAAGTATTTTGAAAATGTATTAGTAGCCCTTTCCCTATCAATTTTTCTGATGGACAAATTATCTAATACTTTCAACTTCGGTAACGAAGCAATCATATATTCCCTATAATGTTTCTCAAAGCAAATTGGTGAAGCATGACAAGATATATACTTCAATGAAACATCTGCGATATACCTTGTAAAAACACCTGCAGACTCTTCTTCATTTTGATTCAACGTATTGTCCATCGAAACCTGACAAACAAAATAGAAAAACAGACATCAAAGCTTGAATGACAGGGTGTTAGACGACATGAGTGACTATTATGTGGAAGACACCCAAACTTCTATTCAGGAGCAGCACAATGTTGAAAACCAGTTTTGGGTGGTATTACCCTGTTGCCTTACCTTATGTATCCTACACAAAAACTTCCAGAAATCAAGGTTGAAAATAGGGTTCAGATTAAAGCAGTGCCTGGAAGTGTGCCTAGAGAGAGGGTTGTGGGGGGTGGGGGGGTAGGTAAGAATGTAGATGTTGAACACCTGCCTCACAGCCAATCCTCTACTCTGGACATGGTGTAACTGCAAATTCAGCTAAGTTTAAATCTGATCTTACTGTGTCAATTGCCCTAAGGACAGTTGTTGGGTCTTATACTCATCCTATCTCCAACTTTGTTCCTACCATAGACCTAATCTATCTTTCAAAGCCTTTACTAATCTTTCGTGTGTAGACACTCCTAAGACTACACAGTAAGCTCTAGAAAATTTAAGGTGTAAAGATGCTGTTTCAAAGGAAATGAGGGCTTTGCGGAAAACTGATACATGGGACTTGTACAACTACCACAATAAAAGAAGGTAATGGATAGTAAATAAGTATTCACAATAAAATTCAAAGCTGATGAGACCATTTGTAGATACAATGCCTAGCTTGATATAAAGGAATTCAGCCAAACCTATGACATAGACCATAAAGAGACATAGCAGTTGCTAAGATGGACAAAGTGTGAGTTCTCATCACCAAGTGCCATTTTAGATTGGCCTTTACACCAATCGGATGTAAAGTACATGTTTCTCCACAGTGATCTTGAGGATAAAATGCACAAGAATTTACCTCCAGATTGAGGAAACATTCAAAAAGTAAAGAGTTTGTAAATTGAACAAATCACCCTATGGTTTGAAGCAACCTCTAAAAGGCTTGAAAATTTTACAAAGCCAGTTCGTCAATTGGGATACGAGCAAAGACAAGGTGATTATCTACGTTTTACAAACATGGAGGGAAAGATAAGGTCACTTATGTTTGTATATATAGATGATATCATTTTGTCAGGTAATGATGTTGTTGAAATGAAAAGTTAAAAAAAAGACTACTTGCCAACAAATTTGAAACTAAGAATTTGGGTGATCTTAATTTTTTTTCTTGTAACTGAGGCTGCAAGATCAAAGAGGGGAATTTCCTACCACAACAGAAGTATAATTTGGATATGCTAAAAGAAACCAGTATGGCTAGAATGCAAGCCAGAATATATTCCAATGGCTACGAATCACAAACTTAACCAACTGAAAGAACTGAATTGGATAAAGAAAGCTACCAAAGAATTGTTGATAAGCTGATTTATTAGTCTCATACAAGGTCAGGCAGTGCAATTGCTGTGAGTGTTGCTATGCAGTTCATGCAAGCTCAAAATGAAAACCATTTGAATGTTGTTACAAAGATCTTCAGGTTCCTGAGACAGATTCCTAGTAAGGGACTTTTATTCTCTAATAGACATTGGAAAATAGAAGCCTACATTGTCTGGGAAGGTTCTATAAGTGAAAGGAGATCTAGCACATTGTACTGCACCTTTGTTGGAGGAATTTGGTGAGAAACAAAAAGCAATAAGTTGTTGCTAGGTCAAGTGTAGTGGCAGAATTCAGATCTACGGCTTGGGGAATTAACTAGTGAGGGAACTCAAGGTGACAAATGATAATCCCGTTAAACTCTTCTGTGAGTTAAAACTGCTGTCAACATTGCTCACAACCCAATACAAAAGGATAGTAACTAAACATGTTATAATTGATATACACTTCATTTAAATAAGTTAAAGAATGGCTTAATCTGTTCACCATTTGTATTTTGTCTTAAGTCTTAACTGAAAATCAGTTGGCTGATGTTCATTAAAGGGCTACTGAAACAACAATTCGGACAGATAATCAGAAAGCAGGGATGGGTAAATATCTTTGAACCAGCTTCGGGGAGTGATGAGAAAGCTGAAATTTTCAAGGCTGATGGTGTGAAGTGTATTCGACTGTCATTTAAATTATTTCTATTCTTAATTGCCTATTTTTTACAGTCGCAGATTTTGAGGGGTTAACTTTGTAAATAAAAAAACTTTCCCTTTTAGGCTTTGATTGTATTGGTTGATAGGATGTTAGTCTGATAGTTGCATATTAATTTTGTAACCTTGACTAAGTGGTGTAGATCTATATAGGGTTACATTCTTATTCATTCATTTGTTATCAATTAATAGTCATTTCATTTTTCTTAAGAACCATTAGACCCAAAAACTAAAGCTATCATTCTCCCAAAAAAAAAAAAAAACTATGATGATAAGGCCCACTCAATAAAGCTCTCTAACAAACCCCCTTACGTGCAAGATTATCAAGCTTAACACATGGACCTAGCCCAAATACAAATGCATAATTAAATACCGAATGCAAAATACATACAGAAACAAGTGCATGTGGGAAGACTTGAAACCAAAAATCCTTATTAAAACTAGCCTTCAATACTATGAGGAAAAAAGAAATGACCTCTATATGATAAAAAAATGAATTCATAAGAATACAATCCTATATGGACCTACACCTACCCAAGGTTATGGAAATAGAAACCAAAAAAGATATACAGCTACTAGTAGTACACTATCTATCCTAACAACTAACATAATGAGAGCTTAAAATGGAAAGTCAACAATTCAATTATTTACAAAATCAATCCCTCAAAATTTGCTATAGAAAAAAGTGGGCTAGAACAAAAGTAGAAATAAATCAAATAACAACTGAATACACTCCACACAATCAACCCTGAATAATTTCAGCTTTCTTACCACTGATATACGTTATCAAGATATAAAATAAGTTTATTTTCTATAGGGCCCAAACACCCCCAACCCTTCCAACATGATCTTTTTAAGACAGTTTCTAAAAAAATTATACAATCACGTATCAAATAAAAACCCACTCAAGTAACAAGTAGAAAAGGAGGACCATGTAATTTACCTCATTTCGAACATCAAGCTCTCCATCTTGCCTGGGACCTGTATTAGATAATAGCTCCATAAAATCATATTCGCGTTGTTGATTTGAGAAATCCACTTCACTATCATCTGAGGAATCCTCAATGGAGATCTGAAAATCATGATCTAAAGTCATGTTATGGAATGGAAACAAGCTTCTGTGTGCCTCTTGTGTGCTTGAACTAAGATCTGAGAATTCTCCAAAATCGATGGATGATGCTCCAATGTAGGAGCCACTAGTCAGCTGACTGAAATCAGTATTGTCATCTCCACCAGAAGATCCTGATGAAAGTCCAGCATCATCACAACACAACCAATTTTGAAATCGCAGCTCTACCAAAGAAGGGAGTTTAGAGAGTGCTGCGATGGTTGTCCAAAGATTTGCAATTCTGGTCTCACACATTGAGAGACACATTAAATTGGGCATGAAATTGAAACAATCTTCCTTGAAACTACTGAGTGAAGTGCTACAGTCCAAATTGAGGGTGCGTAATTGCAGAAATTCCCCTGCCATGTTAAGCTTTCGGAAATGCGAAGACCGTAGGTTTAATACTTGACAGGCCAAACCTTTCTGTGAAAGATCCCTAATGGTATACATCAAATTAGTGATGAGAAATAATTGGTCACAGAAGAAATGTTCAGAAAGTCGTCTATTTACGCAATGTCTCTCTGAGCAAACAATGAAAGGACAAATATTCCAAACATCATGCAACATTACTTAACCATAGGTGAGGATGAGAAAACAACATCGTTGGAACTTATCAGCCGTCAGGACTGCAAGATGGTAACAGATGATGAGTATCTCAATAAGTAACCTAGATATCTATTAACTGGCAAACGTAGGCAGTGAGAGTAGTCTCTCCATTATCGATAGGTTTCTGATCATCATGTCCTGAATTATATTAATATTCAATATTTAGTCAATAAAAGCATATTGAATACATATCCAATCCCAAACTAACAAGATTCCACAAATCAAACTGAATTAGCTGGCCAGAGAGTCCTCTCAAGTCTTTAAAAAATTTATCACTGCTTGACTAGTATCTTCAGGAGATGTACAGATACATACACATCATTTCTCATCACTAATTTGATGTACATATAGCATCATGATTATAAAAAAATGTTAATTCTGTCTTCATATACTACTCACTGTTCTGCACAATAATCGTATCAGTTGACTGAGTGTTTCCATTTAGCCAAGTAAAAGAATCACACACAAAAACCAAAAATTGCACGAAAGTTGTACGAAAATTTAATCGAAAGCAAGCTTTGTATCTCATTGCAGATTATTGCAGTCCTTGTTATTCCCTAATTATTTTATATCAAAAATGGTGTGATAAAACCCAGGTGCCTTGAGGTGCAAACAAGTGGAATGACTAAAACCAGAAAAACCAACTTGTTCACATTTGTCGGGTGTCTAATACCTTGAAAATCATCCGGGATAAATATAAGGAAATTAAAGGGGAAAAAGGAGGAAAGCAAGTTAAAAGATGACGGCCTAAAATAAAGCCGGAGTTAGATAATCTACTAAAAGGAAAGCAAAACACATACCACCACTTAGTGCAAGAAGTCCATTCAAAATGGCAGATCCTAAAGATACACCAGGCATGACTTCAGATTCATAGCAAACATAAACAATAAAACATCTTCGCCGTTCAACACAAGAAGATTACTCAAACACGACGCATATAGTAAGAATAACCATATACCTCAAGAAGTCCTTTCCAAATGAAAAATCCTGGAGATCAACGACTCCCAGCTTTTGATGGATAGCATGCATCAACATCAAAACATATTCTCCACCCAACAAACATGATGATCCACATCGAACGTCCACTGCCTCAATCTCAGATAAACCAACTTCTAAGCACAGTTCATGAAGTGGATGAAAATCAACATCCCTCAAGTACTCCAACACAATCTCCAGAGTACACGGTTCATGGCGTGACTTCTTAACATCAGCCTAGCCAATAAAACAGACAACAACTATAACATTCAACTTATACAACAACAGACTCAACAGTTTTCATCTAAATACCGCATGAAAAAATAACTTAACAAAGCAAAACAGATAAACAAACACTAAGCAGCCATAATCAACACCAACCTTGAAAAAACCGGACAAAATTGCCGGGTTTGGTGACACATCATGTCTCCTACATGAATCAATATACCTGAAAACCAACAAAAACCCACAAAAGAAATCAAAATGTTAAAGAGAAAAATCATTCAGAGCACCTAAACAACCGTAAAAAGCATATCTTTAAATCCCTCCAAGCTATATATATCACTACTTTTAGTCCAACACAAACAAAGCCAGCCAAGCAAAACTAAAGCAGAGGAACCAACTTGACAAATAGACAACATCATCAACATCAAATGCTCAAACAAGGTTCCAAAATCGTAAATTCAAGTAGTCTAGATAATGAATCAGTAACGACAGAAGCATGGAATAATATTATCAATTTGAAAGTTTAAAAACAGAAAAAGAAATGGAAAATCAATACAAGACCTTTCTTCCAATGTTCGAATATCAGTGGCCATCGTACACTCGCCGAGTAATCGAAGATTATGAGCGGGGATTATTGGACGAGGTAAATGCAATGTCCGGTTAGAGACCAGGCGGTTTATTAATATATTTTTGCATCTTAAATTCATTATCATTTTTATTTTATAATTATGTTAACTTATTTTTAGTTTCATTTATTTTTCTAACTATTTAATTTAAAACTTGGAAAGAATAAAGAGTACAAATTTTTTTTTTTTTTATTTGGACAAACTCAAAGATCAGTTGAGATCAAACGATATTTGACTCTGTAATGCAACCTGAGAAACGGCTTTTATACGAGAAAAAATAACTTTTACATAAATGAGAAGGAGAACGCATGTAAGGTAAGGAGGACAACTCACGTATCTTTATATAGTAGGAGAAAACTGTCTTTATTAAGAGTAGAAACATGGACCTTAAATGCACCAACATCAGTGGCACACCAATGACGCCACTAACCAACTCTCATAACGAGTAAAAACTTAATGAGTCGGATTATGAATCTCATCTTTTCAAAATACATTACAGTAGCTTTCTTTAATTGTATGGATTTAATTAATGATTGTATTAAAATCTAAAAATTTGATTTATATTTTTATTGTTTTGATTTATTAAATTATTAATGAATAAGTTTATTATATTAAAATAATAAATATTATTTTTAATTTTTAATATGTGTTGCATATGTTAAATTTTGTCTTTAGTTGGATATTAAAAAATTTATTAACGAATTTAAAAAATTTATTAATTAATTTATTTTATAGGAGAAAGGAAAGAGAAGGAAAAGCTGAAAAAAGAGGAGGGAAAGGGAGAGAAAATAAAGCAAAAGAAAGAAAATGTTTTCATCTTTATTATAGTTTTAGAAAGGAACATGAGATTGATATATTAGTATGATTTCCGCATTTATATACTAAAGTGGTGAATTCGAGTCATTTCTTTCACCCAAAAACATTTAATGTAATAATTCAAACAAAAAAAAAAGTGAGAGAAGAAATTTTCATTTGTGTTGAACCCGTCAAAAATTTTATTTTGAAGCAAAAAAAATGAATTATTGGTATTTTTACATTTACTACTAAAAAAATATAAATAACATTTCAAGTAAATATTGTTTATGCATCGCACTACATACTAACATGTTATCGAGATGTCGTGCAATAGGGCAGGGTAGTAACTACCTTAACAATTGGTCACACCCTAAGCATTATTGGGACACAATTTTTGATATGATTAGGTATCCCTTGAATCTATGAGACGTGGATGGTCTGGATTTAATAAGTTTACTATTCATTTTTCATTTTTTCCTCCTATCTGTCATTAATTAATTTTATTCCCTCTCTCCTCTCTCTTATATTATATTTACTGAATCTATTTAAATTTAAAATGTTTCTTTCTCTATCACACATATCTGAATTCCCTCTTGCTCATATGTCTTTTCCTCTCTTGAACAATAGAATATTTTCTTCTCTCTTAATTTATTTCCACCATTAACATGATACAAATTTGCTTTTCTAAACAAAATAATAACATAGTGCTTTTAAAAACTAATTACATATAAATATAAGTTTTGATTGAAATTATGGTTTTCCCTCTGTCTATGCATTTATAACCTAATTTATTTGACCTTTTAAAGCATATTTTTTTCAATGATGGAATAATTGGAGAATGCTAGAGGTAGCTTTGATGCTGAACATATAGCATGATATTTATTGAGTTGGATATTTATATATAATCAATTTTTAAAAGCATAATGTTGATGGTTTTTCTTTTCTTTTTTTTTTTTTAAAAAAAAAAAAAGGATCATCATCATGTTAATGATGAAAATAAATTAGATTTAATCAAATTTAGGAAAGAGAATCAAAGAGAAAGAAGAGAGGGAATAAAATCAATTAATGATGGATAGGAAAAAAAAAAGAAAAAATGAATAATGAACTCATTAAATCCAAGTCATTCAAATCTCATAGATCTAAGGGCTGTCAAATTGAGGGTGTAAAAAGGATTTATGATATAAATTATATCTTAATTAATAATTGATAGGTGTAAAATTAATATTTTATATCAGGGGTGGAAATATGACCCCCTAGTGTGAGCCAACCGTAATATATATATATATATATAATATTTTTCTTTTTTTTTTTGCCGAATAAAAAGTATAACAGTAATAATAAGCTATTTTAGTTTCTTTCTGCAATTTTTTTTCAACAAAAAATCGTAATTTATATGGCAAAGTAACCGACGCAATGACCAAATTCAATTTGTGTTTATCTAAATCATTAAATAGTCAGGGATCCCTTTCATTGACAGAGAGTGGTACACCATTGATTGTAACGTTTGAATAGTTCCAGCACAGTGGTCATAGATTGATCAATTACGAAGTCAAATTGTGAATAATTTACAACTCTAATGCGTTGTTTAATAAAATAAAGAGATATTCTGTTTTATTTCTCTCATTAAAAAATTTGTAAGGAAATATTTATTTGCAAAAAGAAAAAAGATGTATATATATTTTATTAGAAAGTTTAATATTTAAATGATATATTATAATTTACGGAGAGTAATTATCATATATTCGATGTTGATGTCTATTTTTGTAATTGAAAGACTTTAACATTGAGCGGAAAATTTTTTTTTACATATGTTTATAAAATATACATGATGATTTTCAAATTTTTATTATTTTAGTGGTTGAGAGGTATGTAATCACGTAAACTAGAAGGGAATATGTAAATGTATATACGCACCAACCTTGCAAAAAAATAAAAAAAAAAAAAACCCTGTCCAAAAGATCAATTTAATAAAATACTTTACTCGAAAGTAGTGTCGAAGATCCTGGGACGGCTAATTCAAGGTAGGTGTTCCTCCAAAAACAAGAAAAAGAAAGAAAAATCAAGGTAGGTGCAACTATTGTGAGTCAGTGACGTGTCAACGATTTATTGGGCCCACTGTGGGCTCAATTCTACTTGTGCCAACATGGAAATTCAAGTTGCACCCCTCAAAGTTTGTATGTACACACCCCAAATTAATTTTTTTTAGTATTCTTATTATCCTCGAGTTATAATTATTAAAAAGATAAATATTTATTAATTAAAATATCGTATATATTATAAAAATTTATTTTACATTCTCAAACCATAACAAAATTTCTATATGTTAATCTTAAACGCTAAAATCTTATTTGGAGAGCCGAATTGGACTTGGATTGGTTTAATTTCAGTCCAATCTGGCATTTGGAGGAAGATGAGATTAGCTTTTATCCAATTCCATCGCTCAATTTGTCTCATTGTGGGATTGTGGGAAAAAAAAAAAATTGAGATTGCAATAGTTACATCTGTCGCGTTCATCACCACCGTTTGTCCCTCTCTTTCTATTGCCGCTGTCAGCCCACCTCGCTGTCATCTGTTCGCAAGCCGCATTGTCGTCAACCACCAATTCTCTCCCTCTTCAATTGTCTAATCATAATTATGAAAGCCCAAATTAAATCTATATTTCTTAGACCAAAACAAATCTACACAACCTGATATGATTTAGTTTAATTTGTTCAAGGATTGGTTGAAATTGGTCTTAATTTTTGTCGGGACTAAAATTTTTTATTTGGTCTGATTCTAGTAGAAACCGAACCATGCTCAACCCTCAAAAATAGTGAGCATGTTTTTGGGAGCCTCTTCCACACTTTTTTAATGTTATTTTTATTTTTAATTATTTTATGAGGTATTAATTACGTCCTTTAAGCAAAATCCAAAAGTATTATTTCTAACAATTTGTTAAGTATACTTACGGATCATGATATATTACTATATTTTAATGAAGTATACATATGGGTGCATATATGATTTTTCCGGGGTGCAAATAGCTACTCGAACATTTCTTTAGCTCTTGAACTGTTAAGTGCAGGCCTTCGCTTTCGGATGGTTGAATCGAAAGAGAGAGCAATGGGCTGGCCAAGACAAATTTTGAGACCAAATGCGAAGCTACAGGCTAGGCTACAAAGTGCTTCAATGACTACTGTCTTAGCCACTCAAAGTCCAAGCCCAACCTGCCCTTCTTGCATTTATTTTGTCAACACAAGTTGTAATACACTCAGCTTTTTATCTCAAAATAATAATAATAATAATAAAATACACTCACATTTTTATTTTTTTATTTTTTGTATTTTTGTAATAATACTACTTGTGACGAGGATAATTTGCACGTAGATCATTATTAGGTTGAATGATCAATCTCTATCGTTAAACCACATTAGAGAATGTCTAACACATTTAATTGTTGACACTACAAAGACGGTATATTTGTACATTATAAACTGGATGCACGAATTTGGGTAGTAAAACTTCTAACTAATCACATATCAATTTAAATCTCATCATATGTATTTATAGGTATGTGGGTAATTATCTTTATATTAAGGTAGTAAATAGTAGCATGTATAGAGATTGGAAAGTGTTTTCCCAAAATTCTAAGAGTAAATATCTTTCAATATTTTCAAAATAATTATTTCAAGAAAGAAGAAAAACAAAAAACTTTTGACCAATGTTATAATCCAATCTGTCTAAGCTTATAAATGTTATTGAAAAATAATTTTATTGTAAACGATAACATCTTACGACTTTGCATAAAACATCTTAAAATCGTTTAGAGATTTGGTTTGCGTCTCAGTTACGTTGATATACAATTACTAAGAGAAAAATGACTAATCAGCCTTCGACTCTTTTAATTTTCACCGGAAATTCAATGAATTCAAGTCAACAGTACACTGGATCGACCATGGAACCTACAAATAAAAATTTCGCGACATGAAAGCACAAAATACCATGTGAATGACCCTGTAATTGATCCATAAAAAAGATTAAAGGGTGCAAGTAAGTGGGGGGGACCTCAATCAAGCTCCTTTAGCACATATTTAATTGTTAGGTACTGACTCCTAATAATCAAAAGCCGATAATGTTGAATGTTGAATGTTGAGTTTGATTTTAAACCACTAGATAATAGAGTTATATCTGTATATACATTATTATTCTATTTATTGAAGCTGCGCCGTTTTATATATAGTTGTGCAGTGTGAAACCAACGACCTTAATGCCATGCAAACATTTAATATATAAGAATCATTAATGTCTAATAATGCAAACAGTCATTGTCAAAAAACACAAATTAATGCAAACAGTCAGTGTGTTTTAGCTGTTGGAATCAGACTTATCTTTTTTTAATAATCAAGTTTTTATTTATTCTTTTATATTTCCGCAGCTTAACTAGCTAAAAATTCATTTGAACATTCCTTTACCACATTTTTGTACACTCATTAAATAAAATTTTACAATATTTATATTTGCTATTAAATTAACTCAATACAATCATGATTGATTTGTTTAGGGAAAAAACAAATGAATTGATCTGTCAATTTAATAAATTTGACTGGTGATGGAGACTACATCGAGAACTGGCAGACAAACAAAACTTCGATCAAGCTGGCGGCGGGATCCTCTCTTTTCTATCTTATGTTGTCTCGCTATCTTATCATTCGCATAAACAAAGTCAATTTTGGCTCCTCCCACCTAGTTAATTTTCCAAAATCGGATAAACTAAGTAGATATACAATCCAATCCAAATGTCAAAAGAGTTGTTTTATGTACTACTTTTTAGTAAGAATAATTATATATTTATATCAATTTTAATATATTAAAAATTCAAGTTTCATTGTTATTCTTTAAAATATAATGTATGGATTATGAGTTTTTTCTCATTAAAAATTGTTTGTTTCCTAATTATAAAAGCAGTCATCTAGATCATACTTGTAATGATCCATCTCAATAGTATTTTGATCTATGCAGTATTAAAAAAAAAAAACTATCCTAAACCCATAATTAACCAATCAAATTCTCATACTTACCAAAAAAAAATATATATATATTACACATAAAGCACCTAGGGGCACTATTAAAAAATGGTTGCGAGTTTCCTCACAATTACATCCAAAGATGATTACCCCACCCCAATCACTGAATTTACTGTGATTATTTATTTAATTTTTTTTTTTTAAAAAAAAAACACTGTTTATTATATGAGATTGATACATACGCTATCTTTATTAGCAAAAAAATATCATGTTTACCCCCCACCCCCAAAAAAAAAAAATCAATAGCAATAGTCCAAATTGAATGCTCTATGCAACTTTAGACCCAGATTAAACTTTGTATCTTTAAAGACCTTTAAGTCCCATTATCCAAGATTTGATAGCCCCCAACATGTCATACACGGCCATTGCCCATCTATCTTCCATTCTTTTTTCCTTTTTTTTTTTCCTTCACAATAAAGTATAAAGTAGAGAAACTGAATTATCAGACAAAATCTTCAAACTTTTTCATAAACCTCCACATCAATCTCTGCATCTTTTTTTTTTTTTTTTAAAAAAAAAGACGTCTATTTCAAGTGGGATTTTATTTTTAGTACTGCACGTGCCTCGGTGCGTAAAGAACAAGGCTGTTTGGGCCCATAGAAAACCATGTGTGAGTGGTTTGCTTTATAATTTATATTTTATACAATCTGATTTGTGAATTATTGTGTTAGACAAATAACAAACGTTGATGTTTGCTTTATTGCTTATCAGTTTAAGGACAAGAACATAATAGTGCCAAATCGGGGATGATTAGTTTTTTTCAAGTAAATAATATATAGTTGAAGAAGAAAAACATAATGGCAACAAATTGAACGAAATTATTAAAGTATATTGCATGTTACCAGAAGCAGAAGAACAATTTATAGTGACAAGACGTGTACTATACCGTTGTAAGATAAAAAATTTAATTTGATCCATCTCTTTTTTATTTGTAAATTTTCATCGATTGTGATATATATTGTCTGAAGCATATAATTTGGTTGATCCAAGATCCATATATCACATATCAAAAAATTCTCTAATAATCTTATGATCCTGGTCCATATATATTATATTATATGACACTTTAAATGACTGTTAATAAGCAAGTAACTGCAATAGTTTACAGTTCGAATAAAAACCATCCCTCCGATGTCAAATTTTAATATATCCATTAGACCCAAAAAAATTGGTAAGTTATTCTACCTCACCACCTTAATGTCGTATGCAATAAAGTTGGCCCACCATTCGGATCATTTTCCCACTCGTCACATATCGATGCATGAACACATTATATGATAAAATATACACACAACAAAGAAAAATAACTGATTACGTCTCATCATGAATTAATATTTCCAGTAACAAAGTATCACTGTCAGAGCTCATACGTCATATATATATTTTACATTTCAGAAATATATATATATATATATTGATTGAAGATAATTTGTATGTCTCGTTAATGAATAATGATAGATATTGACTTAAATGTAAAATATACCGTGTGAGCTTTTAAAGATAAAAAATAAATATATTAGAGGAAGCCTTTGTCTATAAGGAACAGCGAGTTTGTCTAGCCTTTATATAAATACTTGATATGACCCCAGACCAATTATAGCTCAGTTGTAATTCTGCTACCCCACTTCTCATGCTGCATTTATATTTTATCTAATACAGTCATGGACTGATGATAGTTTTATGGAAAGAAGGGTTAATATCGTTTAATTTCTGTTTATAAAATGCTTTGTATGGGAATGCAGATAGATGTGAGACAAAATTATCAATATCTCTCTCATTTTTAAAAAAAAAAAAAAATTACTGGTAAGGGCTCGTTGCATATGACTTTTAAAATTCGAATGCAACTTTTTTAACTTAAAAGTTACTTTTAAAAGTGTTCAATAAAGAGTTTCAAAAACTTATTAAAAAAAAAGTTTTTAATAAAGGGAATTTTTAGTTTTTTTTTTCCCATGAAATTAAGGAGCCCGCCATAACTCCTTTGGAACAAGTTTCCTATAAAACTTGGAAGTCATTTATCCTCTATAACAAATTATTATATTTATATATATGAAGAAATCTCACTAAATAGCAAAAACACCTGCAAGTTTTGAAATGACATTAGGAAACTGGGTTTCAGAACCATTAGTTCGCAGTGAAAAAATTCAACTCACTTTCTAGTGTTATCCTCAAAATTCGTTTTTTTTAAACCAAAAAAAAGAAACTTTTCTTTATAACTTTTTTCAAAGGTCCAATTATATATATATTTATATACACACATACACACACATATATATATATATATATACACGTTCATATTTAATTCACTATCAAATCTGTGAGTGAGAAGTGCAAATTTCTATTTCTCTCTATTTTATAAAGCTAGAAGTACAAACAATTCCAAATAAGTCACAATATTGATAAATTTAGAGTTTTAGAATAAGTTTATTGTAAAATTCAAACTTTAAGAAACCTTCGATGAATTTCAACCTCAAAATACATATGTATTTTGTTCCAAATATGAGGATATCATTAGTGTTACTAAAGCCACAACTCATGAACATGACACAAATATAACGTTATTATTATTATTTTGTAGTTTCGCTATGTTAGTTGTTTTCCCTTAAACATGAACTAATTTTATTAACGTCAATTCATCAACTATTAGTCATTCGATACCTATTCATGCTTGTTCAATACCTCATAAGGTTTATCCTGCCTTTAACAATTCATGTTGGTCCATAGAACATATGAAACAGTATTTTTCATCTGAAAATGGTTCAATTTTTTTTTCCTCCAAGGGTATTTCATTTTCCTTACTATTTATATAAAAAATTAGTAAAATTCATTAAATTTAATTCTTGTGTGGATTTGTAAGCATATTAATATTGCATTAGGTAAAATTCATATCTACTTAATCAATGACTCATAAGTTTCGCATTGATGTAATTAAGTTATATGTATATATATTGTAGTGGTCAAAAATTGACGACGAGTAGATGGATTCAAAAAGTCCATCAAAGAAGCAGAAAGAGTTGATTTAAGGACAAAAGGTCTTCTGAGTTAACCGACCTTACATAGCCCATCTCACGCCTTCGATCCATCCAACGATGTTTGACCCATTCTATGAGAGAGAGAGTCCCATCAGTAGAGACCAAAATCAATACTTTCCTATTTTACTACTAATCTCTTTAACTTATTTCCCAAGAAAATTTTTTTCCTAAAAGATGATATGAGATACTTTGGAAATAAAAAATTTACTATTCGGAGTCAAGGATCCAATGATCAACTCAAGATCCTTAGATCCTCTGAGATGCTATCTTTTTTAGCATATTTACTCTAGGAAGTTGTTGAAAATAAAAGAACCTTCGTGCCTATATAAAGGGTTCTCCTTTTAGGAGGGACACACAAGAAAGAAAGAGGGAGCAATGAAGAACAAGAGAGGTTGTTATTTTCATGCATTTCGTCTAACCTTCCTTGAAGGTAATTACAAGAGAAGGTTTGTCTTTCTGACTGGACCCTCGTCCCAAGCCTAATTGATACTGTTTTCTTTTCTTTATTTACATATTATTTCCTTATTTATTGAACCATTTGTTGATTTAAGGCCGGCACCACACCGGTGTCGTAGTAACTCTTGCTTTTTACTTGACTTGTCCAGGATACGAATTATCGAATTTCAATGAAGTTGACTAGTAAAACCAGCTCCATGTCAACAAACTATAGAACAATCTATTACATATATATATAATTTATTCATGAACATATATAATATGATTAGTAAGAACAAATTTTGATGGGCCTCTAAACAAGACACATACACAAAGTGAGGTTAGGGTTTGTAAGTTTTAGTACAATAGAATAAATAGGTTAGTTCAGGTTGACATAAACAACACAGAATAAACACAGATCATTATAGGCACCCTAAAATCCAAGAAAGGAACTAGTGAGAGTCCTTCGGGGTACAACATGGCTTAAGATATACCTGCATGGATGATGGGGTTCATTGAGACAACATTAAAAATCAGATTTCTCTTTAAAATAAGAGCATTAAGAATCCGAAAGTAGATCTTAGGAATCAAACAGGCGAAGCCAACACATAGAACACAATCTTAACCTGGGGATTTGGTGATGCTAGATGCATATTATTTAATTGCAATTTTCAAATAAGAACGTACAAAAACCAGACAAATGCTTGTCTTTATTGTTTAAACACTAGTGAAAAGGGAATCATAAAACGACTAATTCTGTTTAAGAACAAATTGTTTTTGACATTTTTGATGATATGGATGGCGTTTTGTATTTTGTAAGTGTGTGTTTGTACCACCGAGTAGATCTTTAGCCAAATAAATTACATGTAAGTGGGGTTTTATTTTTCTATTTTTCTTTTTGGTTTTCCTGTACTGTAAACGAAGCTCAGTTAATTATATCTTATAACAGATCAAGAATGACTTTATATGGTCCTAGTCATGACGTATTAATAATAATTATAATTATCTTTAACCAATTATTAGAGTTGACACTTGATACATGCAATTTTTTTTTTCCAATAGGATGTTTTCATTAAAATAATGCAGAAAAAACATTATTTATTAAAATCCAACAAATTAAATCAAATTCATCGCAGTATATACCAAATAATTTTTAGAAAAGGTTTAAACATTTTGAGTTTAACTTGTAGTAATTTCCAGTTTTCAAGTTAATATTTAAGTAGCTAGATCACATATCACAATTTTATTATTGCTTTTTATAATAGAATTTTAATGTGAATAAAAATCATAAAATATTTGGAGAATGTTGTACTACTATTACATTTCTTTTTATTATTATTATTAATTTTTTTTTTTTTTGGGAAACTGCTATTACATTTCTGTTATATGTAGAGAGAGAGGATCTCCTCTAGATAGGCGTGGTGTGATTCATGGAAATGACTGGTGAAAATTAAAAAATCCTAAAATAATTTTAGGAATAAACTTATTAGAAAATTATTATATATATAAACAAAAGAGATATAAGAGTTGTCACATGCAAACCTATGGATCAAACTATTTTGGTACCATAAATAAATACGCACTGCAACTTATTATTTTTATTTACTTTCACAAGTCAAGCTCAAGGACAAGTAATTGCTGCACTGACACGATCTGGTCTTTATGGATTTGGAGCATGAAATTCCATCTGCTTTGTTGAATTTATGGTCTCGACCACATTTTAGAAATCTCTGGACGTTGAAACCTCAACGTGAATGCTAGTTGTAGACAACGCCACATGATTTCTTTTGACCATTTTGAACCATTTAGACCTCTCACAATTATTTGGAGCATCTCTCTTTCTTACAAATTCTAAGATTCTTCATTAATTTTTCATATTTATCCAACCCTTTTTTGTCTGTCCCTTCATCATTTTTATTGGATTTTATCAGGTGGCCAGCCAGCCATAAACCAACCATCCTGTTTTTATTCAAAGCGGCAACAACTGAATCTTATCAATCATGATCATGTATAAGTTTTATGCCTATCTGCTAAGAAACCGTTCGGATTTGAATTAGCTCAACATTGGTTTTTAATTTAAGATAATCGTCCACTTAAAGCGATAATCGTCCACTTAAATCAATAATCATCTAAACTAAATGGATACATACGAAATATATATATACACACATACACAGAGGTATAGTGAAATCTATTTTCTATGCAATATATCTTAGGGCAAACTAACAGATCTCATCTTTCCATCCATCCTAGTGATTGGGTTCAAGACTCACTGAGTGCATTTCAAATTTTATGTAGATAGCTCTTTCCCGGTGTAAGACTAATTGCATCCCACTTATCGGGATATTCAAAACGCAAGTGTCGAGTGACATTGGGAAGTCTCAACCGATCTCTAGGTGCCAACTTTCAATGAAAAAAACAATCTCAATCCATCATTAAAAATTTAAGATGATCATTAAAAGATAAGATTAGGATGCTGTCGAAACTAACTCATATACATGGAGAAAATTACTCATATTAAGTAAAACTTACGAGTTAAACCCACAACCTTTAAAGACAAGCGGGTGAGCTTTTGGTTTACCTCTGCATCAAATACACTTTTTTCCTAATTACTAATATTTTGTTAGATAGTAATAAGTGTTTTTTATTTAAAAAAAATTGAATAGATCCAATTAGAATTATAATAAAAACTATCCATGTTTCTCAATATATTCTAGATTTATTTTCTTCTATACAAAAGAAAAGCACAATGATATCGTAATTGCAAATAGAAAAATGTCAAGTGAAGGGAAAAAAATTAGTGTATCTAAATTTGATGCGACAGACAATGGATCATATCTTCTTATCAAATCCCTAAATTCATCGCAGTATATACCACATAATGTTTAGAAAAGGTTCAAACATTTTGAGTTTAACTTGTAGTAATTTCCAGTTTTCAAGGTAATATTTTAGTAGATCACATATCACAATTTTATTATTGCTTTTTATAATAAAAAAATTAGTGTATCTAAATTTGATGCGACAGACATTGGATCATATCTTCTTATCAAATTCCTAAATTTGACAAGATATATTCTCAAATCAAAAGCTTTTTGAATCACAGAAACTTTATCATAACCTGTTAAACTTTTAAACTTGTTGGATACTACTATAAAAAACGCTTCTTATTTTATAAATAATATTCAAACCAAAAAAAAGAGAAAAAAAGAGACCCTTGAAAATACAGACTCACATAAAATCGTGTATTTCCCGTTCTTTAATTAATTACTACATGTATATTGTTTTGATTTAGAATTCTCCTTTTCACATTTTCCCTATATCTGATCAAAACCCTCACAATAACATATTTTCTTCATCCACCCAAAAAGCAAACCAACAAACAGGGCTGATCAAGTACCGCAGACACAGTCTTAGTCATAGATAGCAACATATATACACATTGCTGGACCCGTATCGTAACGAAAATGCCCACAGAGACTCATTGGCTATGGACTATCCAGTTGTAGCAGTTTGTCAAACCCCTGGTTGGCAGACACTAGACTGTATTCACGCACCAATCCAGTTCTTCATTTTTTTTTTCTTTCTTTTCCCATTATAAGCTCTACTTTCTTGTATCCTTCGTCAACTAATTAGTTTTGATTTTTTTCTGTCTTTATTCCAATAAGAACTGTCAATTTTTTTTAAGAAAAAGAACCAAAAGAAGAAAAAAGAAAAAAAAAAAAAAAAGATTAGGATTTGTTTGTTTGTTTGTTTGCATGAAGTGGGATGATAGCTGTATGCCATGCACTATTTTGGAAAAATAAAGTGTTAAAATAAAAACGCGTTTGCTTGGATTGGACCCCTAAACGCGGCAACTTTATACTTTTCACATGATAATTGTCTCGTTTTGCAAACTAACCAAAGAAATTATAGTTAGATGGCCAACTTAATTATTCGAATTTATCTCAAAATAATGTGCTGCATGTTTCTTATGGTTATTATTTAAATCAGCTGTAGGTTTTGCTTAGTTACTGATTATAGTATGATTACCCAAACCATTTTCTTCAATAATAACTCTGTTATAAGATATGAAATATTCTTATCGGATAACCTTACCTAAATCGATGAGATAGTTAAACTCATAAATCAAAAGATAGATATAATAAATGATGTATTAATTATAATTATATAACATAATACTTAAGTATAAATTTAGATAAATAATTTGATTTTTGTATATACTTATAGGATAATAAAAGATTTTTTTTTGAAAAAATAAAATATCCATTCTTATAAACAAAAACTTAGATCATAAATATGAAGACAAAGTGTATCGACTATTTGAATTATAATTGAAGGTGTAGAGATTCTTCTTTTTCAATAGCAGTTATTGGTGCCTAATTCTTATGATGGTCATTAAATTTATAATTTAAGTTTTCATACCCCTAAAATGAATATAAACATAAATAAAGGTAAAGAGATAATCCAAAAAAACTCATTATTGTTTGTAAATATACTCATTTTATCTATGATTTCATTTTTATCCAGAATCTTCTCTGACATTAATAAAACACTTAAAATATTCCTGAAGACGTATGAAATAACGAAAATACTCCATTAGATACAAATTGATGATGAAATCATGAAGGTTAAAATTGATATTTTCGGTTAATTTTTTAACATTAAATGAAATTTTGGATAAAAATGAACTATAGATAGTAAAGTAAATATTTTTACAAACTACAATGAGTTTTTTGATATCATCATTTAAAAGTAAATAAATCTAAACTAAAACAAGAAGGTAGATAAAGTAGATTTAAAATAAAGAGAACATAAAACTGGGCAAAAACAAAAATGACAAAGTATATGTGAAAAATAATAATAATAATAAATATCAACAAAGTCTACCGTCCCTATTTTAAAATCTCTACTTTAACTTCAAATAAGTTTCAAATTGACAGTGATTTAGGGAAAATTTGGTATTGGTGTAATTTTTAAAATAATTGCTATTAATTGAGGTAAAAAATAATGTTAGTCCAATGATTGTTTAGTGATTTCTACCACTATAATGCTATAACTGAAAGAGGTTACGAGTTTAGTTCTCATCAAATATATATTACAATCCGACTATTTTGGTATTAGTTTTTTTTTTTTTAAAAAAATGTTATAATACTCAAAAGTCCTATGCATGAGTTTGAAAAATTGTTATGTAATTTATGAAAATTTATATAAATTCAAAAATAGATAAAAAATAAATTATTTTAAGTTTTGTTTAATATATGTATTTTTATATGTAATTAATGTTGGGATTTGAGTATCTTTATTTGAATGGCATATGAGAGATTCGGTTATTACAAAAATTCATTAAATTATACGGTAGATTATTTCTGAAAATTATTGGCATATCAACCTACGTTAGCAAACAATCATTTTCTGAAGTTTTATCAAACACCTTTTTTTACTAAAATTATTAAATTGTTAGATTTGAACTTCTTCAAAGTAATACCAAACGATCCCACATCCAATATAGCACGATAGCAGTAAGAGTAAGCTTTCATTCACCTTGAAAGTATCTTTAATTCAAATTATGAGTCGCTTTCATTATTAGTAGTATCTAAAAAAAATTAACTCCACATATAATTAAATTACCAATGTACCTCTAAAACATTAAAAAGAAAACAAAAAGTACCGTGCACAGCAAAATAACAGCGTTTCTAGCATCATCTGTTATTGAATTTCCAATAAAATATCTGGACATTTTCTAAACTAAATTTTGAAATGTTGTTCAAATTGTTAAAAATCGATTGAAAACATCAAGAAATTGTTGTAAGAACATCAAATTAGTTTTAATATACTCAAATATTGGTTAAATTTTATATATTGATGCTTGATTTTGCATATTTTATAAGACAAAAGTCAATTGTCACATCGATGTTGGGCCTAGCTTCATTGGTGAAAGAGCTGACCCCCTATGCGGTAGAGCACAGGTTTTACATCCCAAATAAGTTATCGTCTCGCCAATCGCGTGGGTTTCTTTCCCGTCTTTTATGGGTATTTTTTCATCTTTGTGTGAGATTCTCCCTCCCATACAAGAGCTTTATCTTAAGCCGCACTCTAGAATCAAATTTCATCTGATTCCTATTAATCCTTAGGCTTGTGTCAATCATGACCAAAAAAAAAAAAAAAGTCAATTATCACATCTATAAATCAATACAAATGATAAATAATATTCATTAAATTTGAGTGGTATGATTATCATTGCCTTTGAAAGTGAAAACAACAACCTCAATTCAGGAGGACAAGAGAAAGTGCATGGGAGGAAGGATATGCATGACCAAAAAAAAGGGGGCCATCTTTTATGTCACCTTATTTAGTGACAATTTCATTATTAACATATTGTTTGGGTGTGGATATTATTTGTCTATTATGGTCATATCAATGTTGCCTCTCACATCTCTCTCATATCCATTTCTATATATTTTTTTTCTAATGCTATAGTGGAGGGAACTGGGAACACTATTCAAACAAGTTTGTTTGACCAACCCATTGAAAATTATGATAGTATTAAATTTCAGTTTTAATCCTAAATGATACTTTGTTTCTCAATTATGTGACATAGAAACAGCTTCAATTTTCACAGGGGGGTCGTCATTTGACACTTGTAAAGTGACTTGTTACAATGTTTTTATGTTGTTTAAAATGAGGTTTTTGTTAATTTTTAATCAATATTTATTCTATCTCAACAAAAGTCATGTGTATTACCTAAAAAAAAAAAAAAATTGCTATTTTACCCAAATTTAACAATTGAAATTTTCCTATAACCTTATTTTTTTTTTTTAATAAAAGACATTAGAGTTTTTTTTTTTTTTTAGTACATGGACTGCAACTGAGACGGACTCAGAGATTACCGTGACCAACCGAGATAGGATACTAGGGTACGGCCCGAAAAACAACTCCCAATGAGGAGGAAACCATTAGCACGGAGGCGGGGAGAAACCCACACAAAATGGTGGGAGACCGAAAATTATATATTCATAAATATTATATATTATAGTAGAATTTGGATATGAGGAAGAGGGGTGTCGAACCCATGCCTCTGACAAATGAGGCATGGGTGGGTGCTGGGGCCAACTAACGGCGCGAGCAATCAAGTGACAAAAGATATTAGAGTTTGAGTGATGTATAAGGAAAAAAAATTATCATTCATTATATTTTATGATGCAAATGATGTGACATATTTGAAAATATATAGGATGACTAACTATTTGAAATTGATGAATTAAAATTTGATTGGTTAAGTTTTTTATTTTCTAGAATATCATATCAATTAGACATTAATTTATTTTCTAGAATATCATATCAATTTGACTGGTTAATTGGACAAAATAACACTCCTCTTAAAATATATATATATATATTACGATATTTTTTTTTTTTTAAATCAACACGGCAACACCGATGTAAGAGATATCCAATCAAATAATTGAGAGATATTTGTTCACCAATGAATGGGAAATTCATCACACGTACTTTTAAAATGTATATTGTAAGACCTAATCCCATGAAGTTATTGTGTAAAATATTTAAAAATTTAAATGCTCCCTTTTTTTCAAATTAAAATATTTTCAGTAAGATTAACACGAATTCAAAATGGATTGTGTTTAGTCATTTGTCTACTGCATTAAGACATTAATAATAATTCGACCTTCAAAGTTTGAAAATTTTGTAAAATATGGGTGACTTTATGAATAACGAATGTCAATTCACACAATAAATGTCTAATATATGGTATATTAAATTTTACATATAATTTGTTAAACTTTGTTAAGAGACCATTAAAATGAAAAGCCTGCAATCAATTTAATTCAACAACTAAATTGATTGAAATTGATATAACCATTGAATCATAATGGAAGTAAACATCTAATTAGGCCCACAAGTATGATATTAGCATATATCAATATGAATTCTAGATTGAAAATGGTATTTGATGGTTCCATTATGATTGACATTTGAGAGCAACTATAATTGAATTTAAGGTCTATTGCTCATTTTCTCTCTCCAGATTTATTTTCCTTTTATTTTTTTTAATTAATGGGATTCAACTTATAAATAACTGAGATCAAACAGGATAAGAGCATCTCCAATGCAAAAATGAATTGTGAAAAAATGGAGTACCACATAGGATAAATTGATAAAGGATTAAAATTAAGCTCTCTAATGCGAACTTCCATAATTACTATCAAGCTGACATGGGAAAAAATAAAATATAAACTGTCAACCTCAATGTCTATTTGTAGATAGTCTTTTAGACAGTCATGTCAGCAATAAATAAATGAAATTTCCATCAAATAATATTTTATGATAATTTACTTTAATGAAATATTATTATTTAACTATTTATCATTGAAATAAATAGAATAGCATTTGAGAGTCTTTTTAGACTCGAGTGTCTATCAATCCATATTTATGCCACGTAAGATGCATATTTCTTTATTATTGATGATATATTCATTTTTTTTAAAAGATAATTCATATTTACATTGAAGATGTTCTACAACACTAATGATGCGGCTCGAAAAACAATTCCTATAGGGAGAGAACAACTTACACGTGGGTGTGAGAGTAACCCACACAAACACAGGGAAGCCCACAATTTTACTAGGGGGTGAATGACCTGAAGCACTACCCAAACTAGGTTTTCCATTTATAACTATATTTCATATTTGCTTATTATAAACAACACGACATAACATTAATATCCATTTATTACTATATTTCATCTTTGCTTATTATAAACAACACGACACAACATTAATATCGTAATAATATTAATTTAAAATCTAGATTTAGTTTTTAAGTAGAGAATGGTATTCGATGGTTGAGGTTAAAATTTGAGAGCGACTATAATTGAATTTAAGAGCTAATGCTCATTTTCTCCCTCCTAGTTTGTCTTCTATTTATTATTATATTTCATCTTTTCATATTATGACTACACAACATAATATTAATATTGCAATAATATTACTTCAAAACAAATATTGCAATAATATTAACGTAAAGTCTTTGATTTTAAAAAGTACCGCCTTCAACATCCAACCATTCATATTCCAATGATGATAAAAATGAATGAATTTAAGATAAATGACAACATTTGGATTGAGTACGAATAGATGATGGGATGTCAAAGTCACTCTTTTGAATTAAGATTTTAAGTTAATACAACATAACCCTGGTTACAATATAATTGAGAATTTAATGACACCAATTGTTAGAGATCTAAGATATGATGATTTACATAATATCGAGAGAATTTACTCCCATAATAAAAGGGAAGATAACTCCTCATAAATGTTGGTAAATGCACAAAGTAAGATCAGATGATGGAATCGAACCTGATCATAGGTGTGAAGGGAAAACACATTTGAGCTATGTGTGGATGTACTAATTTAATATATAGACAATCAAAATTAATGTAATGTATATAAAACATCATTAAATAAATTATAGACAATCAAAAGTACTTTAATGTATATAAAACGTCATTAAATAAATTTTAGACAACCAAAAATATATTTTTTTAAGAAAAAATTTCACAATATGACACTTTTAAATATTAGATTGACAATTTTATTCCATTTCAATAAAGTTAACAATTGAGTCTTAAGTCTTTTTTTTTTTTTACACAAATATTATTGATAAAACTGATGAGATGGTTACATTTTTTAAAAAGTAACTCAATTGTTATATTTATTATAAAGATATTTTGATATTTTTATATATGATTTAAAACTCAATTGTTACATTTTTTTAAAAATGAAATAAATATTGAGTCATTAATATGATGCGCTATTTTTGTACTTGTCCTAATTATTAATTCAATATTTAATTAGAATATAATTAAACAAAAATTAGGATCAATAAGACTTTAACAGTATTATTTCAAGAAGCACCAGACAGAGCTTTTGTAAACCAATGCTTTTATAAAAAAGCAAATACATAGAAACAAGGATATTATTTAAAATTTTATATTATCACTACAACATTCAAAATTACCATTAAAATATTAAAAATTGTCATGAAATTCCAACGAACTAAAAAATTAAAAACGATAGAACGAATTGGTCTGCATGATTCCAAACTTCAAATTCACTCAAAACCTGCTTTATTTCCTAATTAGATCGAATTAGTTCTCCTCCTTTTCTCTTTTGGCAGGTGTACATATGTCGAAGAAGAAATAAATCATGATAGGCCGCACGTGCCGAAGTACATTGGCTAATACCATACACACAATTGAAAAATGGATCATATGAACTGTCACAAAAGGAGGGGCATCAAATGGTCAAAAAGAAGTCTAAATAGATTTATTTTTCAAGTGGGGACCCATTTGTGATCATGCCCTTTCTTATGTGTAAACATTACTCAACTACCAACATGCATCGAGATATTTTGTTTAACAGAAAAATGTATAATCTTAGCTCAAAAAGGAAAAACAATACAAGATTTTTTTTTTTTTTTTTGTCAGAATAAATTGGGATTTTTATTTATTTTATTATGATTGTATGTCTTCGTATTTATTTTAGGATTTGTTTTCTTATTTATAGAAAGCTAAACATTGTTTTTTTTTTCCTTGAGAGAGAATGGCTAAACATTGTTGAACGTACTGTTTTTCGGAAAGATGATTTGTATAGGTTATGACTTGTTTATTATGATGAAATTTATTTCCTTTTAGTTTTTATTAACAAACTTTTGTCATTATTTTGGGAAAATTTTAAAGCTATTTTTTTTTCCGGCTAATAAGTTATAAAGAACATATGTAAGTTTACTTTTGATACAACAAAATATCAATTCTTATTTCTTGATTTCTTACAAATTGCCTTTTTTTTTTTTGTTAAATCATTCGATCAATATCTTTCATTTTACTAATTGTGAATGAAAAATCCAAAATTTTTTGTATCAAACCATTTTTTAAATAATACATTCGTTATAATAGATAAATTCCCGTAATTTTTTAAGATGCTATCGACTTATTTGCAAACCTATTTGGTGAAAGTTTGTGGCAAGAAATAACGTTACATCTCTATATATATATTTAAAAGAGAAATCGAATATTCAGAAATTACAAAAATATCGTAGGCTTTTTGCATGAGAGTTCAATTATGCATGTAGATGGATTGTCAAACAATTTATTATTATAATTATTTAGGGTTTAATTTATTAGGGGGGAAATCCTATATGTATTTTTGAAGTACCAGTTGCAATACTATAACTTGAGGGATATGAGCCTCAGCACTAAATCATGTTGGACAACTATAATGTTTTTTATTGTATAATATCCAAAATATTTAATATAAAAATTTACACGTAATATCATATAATGCACATGAAAAAGTGAACCAAAAAATTGGTTAATATTGCCGATGAAAGATCCATTATAAAGAAAATCATTACAATTATCAACTTAAAACCGATAGTTTAGAATATGGTGTGTGAACATTAGTATTCTCAATGGTTTATAGTTAATCAATATTATTAGATCGTAGAAAGTTTTTCTTTTTCTTTTTATTTGAAGTATTCGTAAAAGTTTTTTATTTTGAAATTTAAAATTAAAAGTATTTGAGTTTGAATGTATTATAGCATTTTTTAACCAAAACTATATGTGAGAGGATCAAATACGTTTATTTTTTAAAATAATATTTATGGTGCAACAACTTTAATATGAGGGGATATGAGGTACAATAAATACTCAATTTAACAAAATCAAATTTAATAAATAGTATATAAAATATAAAAATAAAATTTAAATCACTAAAAACCAATCCATTTTGTATAAATAGATATTTTATCAGTATACTATTAAAAAATATTTTTATTTAAAAAAATAGTGTTTTTCCTATTTAGTTTGAATTAATATTCGAAATCCCTTATTTACTACTAAAAAGGTGATTTTGAGAATGAATTTAAATTATAAAGGTAAAAATAGAATTAACCCTTTTATTTAATTTTCTAATCAAAATATGTATCTTCGAAAAAAATACAAATCAAAATTTATTTTATTTTCCGTTATTCTCATTGTATTAAGAGTCTTCTTTTCCACACAGTTGCTTTTTGCAAAAAAAAAATTATATATATATATATTTCTTTGCAAAAAAAAGAAAATAGAAAATTTCTTCTGTTATAGTATCTCCAATATTTTTAAAGATTTATTTTATTATATTATATTACCGAGACTGATTCGCCACGTGTCGTTCATGCAACGCATCATAGAGGTGGAAGTCAATTTACCGGAATACCCTTACGTATTGGTTGTTGATTGAGCACAAGTAGAGCGAGTACGTGACGCATAATCTACTCCACCGGAGACGGCTATTCTGTTTCCCGAATACGTGCTGACAAACGGTTCGATACTAACAGAGGTAATTTGTTAGGCACGCGCGAGTGGGAGGCTGTGGCGGACACCACCGAATCACGTGGAGGAGCAGCGTGAGAGTCTTGCTGTAAAATGTAAATGCAAGTGAAACCCAATTACGGGGACCATGTTCTGTTTGGCTGGTAACGCTGTGACGCTCTCTCTCTCTCTGCGAGTTACGTGTCACGCCCAACTTGTATGCAGCTTTTTCTCATGGTTTAGAATCAATCACGTCAGTTGTTCACTCACTCAAATTTACGATTTTGTAATTTTTTAAATAAATGTTTAATTGTATCAAAATTAAAAGAAAATCAATTCTACTTCCATAATATAACTTAATATACATTTATTAGATGAAGTTTACAATGTTAGATTTGCAAGGTTAGTATTAAAAGTCGAGTAATTTTTAGTTTTGTGGCAATTTCTTTTTTTCGAATTATTGTACATACTTAGTATTTAAAAGAAAAATAACAATTACGATCACTATATATATAAAATAATGCATGCAATTATTTTTATTATTTTGTAATATTGACACCGTACGAATCTAAAAATTACTAGAACCTACCAATATAGTGTAGCCTAGATGGCTATTATCTGAAATTATTACTCCTTAGGAGATGATAACCCCTACCAAGAGGAAGACACATGCTCATAAATTATGTTTTATTTGATAACACATCTTGTGTTTTAATAAAGAAGGATAAGATTCGAATTCTTATTGATTTGTAAAATATCAAATATGTTGGAGCAGGAGATTATAAAAACCTATATATTCCATGTAATTTGATCTTTTTTAAAAAGGATAATTATGGAAAAAAACCCCAAGTCCATCTTTCATTGATAATTTTTTTTATCATTAAAAAAATTGTTATTTATCTTCATCCAGAAATATGTATCGTTCTTTTGAATTTCACATATTTATCTAAACAGAATTTCTTAAATAATAAGGTACAAATAAAAATAGTTTTTAATGATAGATAAAAATAATTTGGATGTTTTCAAAAATGAAAAAAAAAAAAATTACAAAAAAACAGAAGAATTACACTTCACTTATAGTTTAAAATAATTAATATATTTTTAATTCATATTTTTTATAAACGGATAATGATTAGAGTCCAATAGAAATATTTATCATTTCTTTTTTTTTTTTATCAAGATAGTCTCAATAGACTCTAATAATTATAATTATATGAAAATAACAATTTTAAATATAGCAGACAACATATTTTAAACAATAAATTCAATCAAATATGATATGTAAAATCTCCAAATTTGTTGAATCTTAAGAACAATATCTCATCAATAATTAGATTTTTAACCTTACAAAGTTACGTACTTTTTTGTTTACTTGACACCAAAAAGATAAAATATCATAGTCATTAGTGTCATTTAACGACTGAAATCTCCCATAGCATATTTTCAATAAAAATTGGATATGGTTCATAAAAATAGACACCGGTTAAAAAGAAGGAAAAAAATTTGGAGAATGGCTGTGAACTTTAAAGCTTCACCGCAGTCAATTTGCAAATGTAGCAATGTTGACTTTTTAAGTTTTTTATTTTTACAACCTGAATTGATTCGTCAGAGAGAGAGAGAGAGAGAGAGTCACTCACTCATGGTTAAAACAACACAGTACCGATATGTTGTCATTGTTGTTTGAGGCATTTTCATTTTAATCCTTGTATTTCACTTTTTTTTTTTTAATGATCCTTGTATTCCTTTTTTTTTTTTAGAAAAGAAATAATCCTTGTATTTCACTTGCACGACAAAATGATATCCAAAAAAATTCCACATAAATTATTAAAATACAAAAATTAAAAATTCGAAATAAAAATTTTCATATTGCATAATAATATTATTTATTATTATTTTATTTGTTCAGTGTTTCATTTTCTGTTTTGCGTCTCTCTCTCTCTCTCTCTCTCTCTCTCTGTGCTCGATAAACTCTCACGCTCTTTTTTCTCTCTCAATAGTTTCCATATAACCCACCCTCTCTCTTTCTAAAGTCTCGTTCTTGAAAGCAGCTTCCTCAAACAACGCAGTAGCTCACACACTCTCTATGAAGAACCACTCACTCTCTCACTCTTCGCTTTGAGAAACACAACCCATCTCTGCATTCCTCTTTTACAAAGCAGTATCCTCAAACTCTGTCTTGTTTTGGTTTCGTTCTGTTTCCTTTCGTTTGACCTCCAAAAACAAAGAAGGAAACAAAATGGAGAAAAAGCAGGGCTTCTTTTCAGCTCTGAAAGAGGAAGTGGTTCGCGGGCTGTCTCCGTCGCGGTCGAGGTCGTCTAGTCCGGCCAGCAGGGCCATGTCGCCCATGTCGTCGCTGCTCCGGCGAAGGAAGCACCAGGGAAGCAGCGGTGGCGGTGGAAACAATCAGGACGCGTTCATTTCGAGATCCGGGAGCATGAGGCCGGTGGTGGGGGAGGCTCTGGCGCCGCTGATGGAGGGTCCTGATCCGGAAGGAGGCGATGTGGGGGAGTCTAAAAGGGTCGGGTCGGGTCTGGGTCAGTGGGTTAAAGGGCAGTTGTCGAGGACGCCATCCGTGACTGCGATGGCTTATAGGAGGTCTGATCTGAGGCTGTTGCTTGGTGTCATGGGTGCACCCTTGGCTCCCCTCCACGTCAGCAACAACGACCCTTTGCCTCACTTGAGCATCAAAGACACTCCCATTGTTAGCTCCTCTCTCTTATCTCTTGTTTTGGTCGTTCTTTTTGGTTTTACACCTGAAAACAGAGACTGTTTTCATTTGTAAGTTTTATTAGTTGGTTGGTTGATCTGTGTGGTTTGTTTTTTAACAAGTTTTGTGTTGTGTTTGGTTGCTGAGAAAACAGAGGTAACAAAATACAAGCATGTGAACTCAAGTGAAAACAAGGAAAGCTCTGTTTTTTTTTTTTTTGAATGCTTAAAATAGTAAACAAGACTTAGCAAAAAAGGTAGCTATTTACAATTGATGCAAGAAGAAGACACAAAACTTTCTGGTTGTTGAATGGAGTCTATGCTTTATTGGCTTTGTAACCAGGTGTAAACCGCTTTAAAATGTTGTGGGCTTAATGTGTTTTGTTTCTGTTTGCAGGAAACGTCCTCTGCTCAGTATATACTGCAGCAGTACACGGCGGCTTCCGGTGGCCAGAAGCTGCAGAACTCTATTCGAAATGCTTATGCGATGGGGAAGGTGAGGATGGTGGCTTCAGAGTTTGAGACTGCTACTAGGACGGTTAAGAATAGGAATACGTCTCGTGCTGCTGAGTCGGGTGGTTTCGTGCTATGGCAGATGAATCCAGACATGTGGTATGTTGAGCTTGCGGTTGGGGGTAGTAAGGTTCACGCTGGCTGTAATGGGAAGCTTGTTTGGAGGCATACGCCTTGGCTCGGTGCTCACACGGCCAAAGGGCCTGTTAGGCCTTTGCGTCGTGCGCTTCAGGTGAGTTTATGTGCTAGTTGCGGAGTTCTGTTTCAATTAATGGATGTTATTTAGTCATTTGTTAATTTTGATAGATTTGTCTGTGGTTGATCTGTTTTTAGGGTCTTGATCCGAGAACCACAGCTAGTATGTTTGCCGATGCTAAATGCATCGGAGAGAGGAAGATCAATGGTGAGGATTGCTTCATCCTGAAGCTTTGTGCAGATCCTCAGACGCTGAAGTCCAGGAGTGAGGGTCCGGCGGAGATCATTAGGCATGTCTTGTTTGGCTACTTCAGCCAAAAGACCGGACTTCTTGTTCATATGGAGGATTCTCATCTCACCCGCATCCAATCCAATGGCGGTGATGCAGTATACTGGGAGACCACAATCAATTCGTTCCTTGAAGATTACAGACCCGTCGAAGGGATTATGATTGCACACTCTGGTCGTTCTGTGGTGACTCTTTTCAGGTTTGGAGAGGTGGCGATGAGCCATACCAAAACGAAGATGGAAGAAGCTTGGACTATCGAAGAGGTTGCTTTTAACATTCCAGGACTTTCAATAGACTGTTTTATCCCCCCAGCTGACTTAAGGTCAGGGTCCATCAGCGAGGCCTGTGAACTCCCTCATGATGAAAGGGGAAAGAGCGCAATAGCATTAGCAGCTCATCGGGCTAAAGTCGCTGCACTGGAGAAAGGACACGATGCCAACGCTGACAACACGATATGGAAGATGGAAGTATAACAAAGGGTAGGATTAAATCAGGGCAATTGTTTATATTGATAGCCGGTCTTAATCAACTAACATTAGAAGTTACAGAAGTAGGCGTCGAGTAAGATTTTTTGCATTTAGGGTATGCCTCTGTTTAATCTGTAAATAGAGCGTAATCATTCACAGGTTCAACCTACTGGGGCCTGGATGAATCTTTATACTCTCTATGCAGAATCCAACTATGGAGTTGGAGCTCAGTTTTCCAGTTAGGGATATAGAGCGAATGGAGGTTAATTTTTAGTTTACCTTCCATGCTTGAAGGGAAGGTGGGTGGTGAAGCTGTGTTCGTATATGGCATAAACCACCAACCTTTCTTTATTCCACTAATCTCTTGTTTAGTGAAACACGCTGGTAGCGGTAGAAAGGTAACTGCTTCTGGCTCTATAACAGAAGTTTTTATGACTAAAATTTATCTAGTTTGTTAATTCTAATTTTTGTGGGCTTGTTACTCTTGGTGTGGTTGTTTTTTCATTGATCTAGTTGTCTCTGGGTTTGAAAGAATAGGAAATTTTTGCTGAATATGTGGAAACCAGCCAGTGTAAATGAGAAGATAAATTGATATATTTCTTTTACTTGCCTGGTTTCTGTTTCTACCGTGGCATTTTGTCACTGCTGACAAAGATGTAAACAACAACATTGTTTCCTCAGATATTAATTATATAGAGATATCAGCATTTTTCCTTTCATTTGGCTTCTTTGTTGAATGCTCATGAGATTTGACTATATTTATCTTTTTCTTTATCATCTGCGTATTTTACTTCTTTTGTACAGTCTTATGTCAATTGCAATATATATATATTTATCTTTTTGAATGCCTGATGCATTGTTATCTTTGAATAGTGCGTGACAGCATCTAGGTTTGATGTTTTAAAGTAGAAAAAGCACTCTTTTCTTCGGGACTCTTTATTTTTTTCTCTCCCTACTTTGCCCCTGCTTACTTTGACGGGTTGGGTGACAACCCTTTTACTGGATATCTGGATCTCTATTCTCTACAGCATCAACAAATAATTATTTAAAAAAAAAAAAAAAAAAAACTAATTGTCTCTGAACACGGACCCAACCAAGCCCCATCAACATGCTAAAACTAAGAATTGGGTTTATGCATCGTTTAAGGTAAAGCTTGTGTGTGAAAATATCATTACAACTAGGGCACGAGCGAAAGAGATAAAGTCTTCCAAGCCCTCCCCATGTGATCTCCTCTTCTTCTCTTGATATACTCCTTTTTACCTGCTTTTTCAGAAACTGTCCCTCTCTCGCTGCTTTTACCCTACTACCCTACCCCACCTTGGGGGTGCTTCAACTTCCTTTATTATTACAAAATTTTTATTGTTTTTGTGTGTGGGGAAGTTTCCACTTCCACCTCATGATGCTGCTCCTGAATGGTCAAAGTCTCCATTGATGAGTGAACTTGCATTTCTCTCTCCTTTTCGGGGCAAAATAAACACACAGGTCTCACCCACACTTCTTGTTCATACTTTGTACACTTATGAACATATGGAGTTTGTTACTTTACTGTTTCACTTGGTTAGTATAGTTTGCAATTTATGTGTTTTGTACAATTATAATAATATTACAAAATCCTATCCTCAACAACAAACTTTATGGTTCTAGTGTAATGCCATACCGGTCTCTGTACTGTTTTGAGTAGGGTAGGATGACCCATTAGTCCATGCATCTGCTTGAGATTTGACCTATTATTCTGTTAGAAGATACGACATCGTCTCAAAAGAGTAAATGTGAAAAACAAACCTCGCTAACAAAACCCCTTGAGTTGCCATCAGTTCACATCCCATTTCAATACTAATCCCATATTCATTCAATCTTCTTTTGGCAGATTGGGTTGGTTCAGAGGATTTGTTAGATTCTCTCTTTAATTGAGTTCATCCAAAATCTTGGAGAAATTAAATTGCAAATTTTCACTCCATTGAATACAGAATGCCATTAAAATTGACAAATAATATTTTTACAAAAATCATATTCAACACTTGACGGTTTTCGGTACAACTGAATGCCACTGGCAGTAACGTTTATTAAAGACTTCAAGAATTTAATTAGATTATATATATTGTTTAAAATTAATATATATAGTTTAAAATTATTATAAATTTAAGAATAAAATTCACAATCTTATTGATGCTGACAGAATGAGTCTGATTTACAAGCCTATGTCCATAAAAGAAATTTCAAAACTATTTGGATTGTATATATTAATTCCACTAGTGCAGGAAAATTTAACAGTATTAACATGTATAAAAGTTAACTTAAGATGAAAATAATATATGTCCCACCAAAGATATTATAAACCGGTGCCAATCAAATCATACGACTTGTCCACACAAGAAAGATGTTTCTTTCAAAGGACCATCAAATTGAATGGGGATCCCAACAAATTTGGGCTCACCAACTTCTCCAAAATAATGTACGAATTAAAAAGGGAAATTAAATTAATAGTTTGTAATATTCATTTGTCCACAGAACATCAATCAAAGTCATATAAGAGTACCGTTTTTTTCTTTTCTTTTCTCCTAAAGTCACATGATTGGGGTTGCAATCAAATCAAATTAAAATTGAATAAATTATAATTTAGATTTAGGCTCGTTGGATTTAATTACAATTGTGGGTTTGACTTGAACTATGATTTAAGTAAAAAAGTTTTGCCTGAGTTTGACTTGCATCCTCCTTTAAATGTTTCAAACTGATATATCTTATTATTTATGATAATTAGAGTTTGAATTTGAATTCAAGTTCACCTACTCATTGAACCTAAAATTTTCTTGTACAATTATACTATCTATTATTTGATGACAGAAAATGTTTATTTGATATGATAATAATTCATATTTAAATTATTCCCATTGCATAAGGTATTTTAATACATATATATATATCACTTTTTGTCAATCGTAGGAGCTAACATTTATAATGATGAGTAAAATCCAATTATAAAACCTTTTATATGATTATAACATTTAATTTCATTAACTAAGCCAACTTGTCCCGACTACACATAATTTATGAAAATGGTAGTGTTAGTATATTCAAATGACAAGTACAAAAATAACACATTAAATTAATGACTTAATATATGTCATTTTTCAAAAAATGTAACAATTAAGTCATAAATTATGTATAAAATTATCAAAATATCCTTATAATAAATGTAATAATTGAGTCATTTTTAAAAAATGTAGTATTCTTATCAATTTTATCAAGGATATTTATGTAAAAAAAAAAGACTTAGGACTCAATTGTTAATTTTATTAAAATAAAACAAGATTGTCAATCCAATATTTGAAAGTGTCGTCTAATGATATTTTTTTTAAATTATTTAATATATGTATATGTTCTGTCTTAAACAGAATGTAAATTTCTAATGATTTAAGTAGTTGAAAAGTAATTTTCTAAGGAACGTTTATTAAAATAACCCCAATTTTGTATAAAATTAAACGCTTTTTTTTTTTTTTTTGCTTTTAACAAAATCTTCTACCCTTTTTGGTTCTCCATCAAAGAAATAATTTTATCCTAAATAAACTGAGGTTTACAGCTTAGAGTAAAGGGGAAACGCTCTGGATCTTGGTATTTATGAGACCCTGGTCCTGCATGTCAATTAATGCAGGAAGGACCATTATTGATTAATGACCTCCCCGCAAAAAGCACCTCGGATTAACCACTTTCTAAAACAGTACCTCTACCAAACAAGCATTTGTCCTTACTGTCGAACGTGTATATATAAATATACATATGTATATGTATATGAAAGTTTAGTATGAACATTATATGAGAAGTTTCTCGTTTTCATCATGGGAGCAGTTTTTTTTTTTTTTGAAATAATTATAGGAGTGTAGACTATTTATTGATTATTGACTATTTCTTAAAATGTAATATACTTTAATTAATGTGAGTGTAGACTATTTATTACTACTCTTAACTCCAACTTGATACGAAAAGAACATTATTGATTAATGACTACCCCAAGAAAAGCCTTAACCAAATATGCACTTGTCCTTTTTTTAAAAAAAATAAATATGCACCTGTCTTTTGAATTATTATAAATTTGGAAGTTGGAAGAGAGGAGTACCCGAATTCATGATGTTATTAATATGGGTGTAAAAAGCGTTTAACTAGGTCCCCAATTCTGTGTGTACTTATTTTCTTAGTTGCCTCTCTTTCAAGGTCATGTAATCGCACAATTACACTCATATAGAATTTTATTGGTGTGCTTAGTGCCCCATCCCATTGCCATCGTTGAGACGTAAGCTGAGTAAATTATTGATGTACAACATTTAACAAGTTAGTTGTGATGGCCCTTATATATGCTATACTCAACGGTGCTTGGATTATATGCAATTCAATTGATACTAGTCACTTCAAAATCTTGATATATAGAGACTTGGAAATTACTTTTCTTTTTCTTTTTTTAATTAAAAATGAGATCTTTTTAATTAGAAGGCTTACAACAATTTTAGTATTTTAAGGGATTCAATAAATTCCAAAATCGGTGAAATTTGGTATTATTAAATGATAAGTAATATTATATTTTTCAATTCTTATCTAGATTAACATTCTAATTATATAAAATAAAAAATTTTCATTTATCGTATTGTATTACTTTTAATAGATATCAAATTTTTTTGGAGAAAAAATATGTATTAATTTTTTTGAGTAAATAATATATATTAAATTAAAATAACAGAAATTTTTTTATTTTGATAGTCGTGATGGAAAAACCAGCGTGTTGATGATTAAACCTGTTAATCTTTATGCATGTTGCGTCTCCAGTCCATTTTTCACTAAGTTCTCTAGTCCAGAAACATGTGATGTCTCACTTTCATCCTATATATTCAGTCATATTACGTCTCTAAAATATTACATCCACCTCTATTTTCAAATTATAATTTTCTAAATTGTATTTTTTTAAAGAAAAAAAGCCACTTGCTGTGAACAAGCACAAGACTAGTTTTGGCAAATACCAACTTGGTGTGAACAAGCACGAGGCTGGTTAAGTTTTAGCAGCCATGCTACTAGGTCTAGGGGTCATCATAATGGAATTTATAATTATATTAATATGTGTCTCCAAGTTTGTTTAATTGTTTACAGGTGATTGGAATTCAATATGCATACATACATACATATATATATATATATACATGTATATTAAAGAAATATATTAGTGGCAAGCCCATCTTCCTTATGATTTTTTAGAATGACTGTTTTAGATTGTAAGTTGACTTGAGACTTTCATTCAAATTTAATAGCTGCTGCTTAAGAAATTTTTCTTTCCAAACACATTCACTCTAATATTATTTTAACAACAAAATGATAAAAATAAACAAGTTTATATTCAGCATCATGTGTTAAGGAAGGCCACTAAGCTATAAATTAAATATTAGTTTAGACTTTAGACCAAGTTAAAGCTTGGGAAGCACAATATTTTTATGGTACATCAATTTACTTTCAGTATATGAAATTTTGAAGGGTGGAGCAAAATTCAGATGAATAGAATATTGAAGGAGAATAAATAAAATACTCTTGAGACCATTTTTACTGTGCTTGATTCAAATCGAGCTGGTCAAACCCTTACCTGAACTCAGAAAATAAAGTCGTTAGCATTACGATCAACCAGAGAGAATCCCAAATATGGTAAAAAAGATGATGAAAACATTAACTCAAATTAAAAAATTAAAAAAAAAAAAAGGACAACTATATTAGGTTGTGAATATATCTCAGCGTCTTATGAAACTGCATTAAATAAGCTTACAATTTAGAAGACTAGTACACATTGACTTACAGTATACTTTCTGCTTTTTTAAATTTTCAATCTGACATTCATTTTATCTCATTTTCTCAAACTCTACATACCATGCGATCTCGAAATATTTACAATCATTCAATATAATTATAATAAAAATTATTTTATGCATCCCTATGTCACAAAGCATCAATATATTATTTTCAACAACTTAAAAACGAGCTTCTAACATTAGATCTTCCATGGCTAAACAGCAAGATCACAATTAAGTTGCCCTTAAGCCTCAGCTGAGCTTATCATATTAAACAACTATAAAAATCAAATGACTTCAAAACAGGCATGCATTGTCTACAGGCATTGTAACCAAGTTGCCCATTGTGTAGCTAACTGGACTCTTGGATTTAACACCTCAACCGTTTGGCTCTCCACCTTTCCTAGTTAGCTGTTTAAGTTAGCAGCTCAAGATGTTTCCTGTTTCCTCCTTTTTGGTGGTTCTTGTGTTTAATACAATTTACCCACTTTCTTTCAAGAAAAAAAAAAAAAAGTGATTGGCATGCATTGCCTAGTTAACTGGTAGAATCTGGACAGCATAATTTCGAGTGCGAATGAGAGGGATGAGCTTTGCTTTAATTAGTTTTCTTGGGTAATCACCAATTTGACTTTCTGATCCCCATTTGTGTACGTGTGTGAGTCACCATTTACTCTATTCAACTCTCTAGTCTCTACAAACTTAGCAGGATTTTAGGATATGCTGTTGAATTGCCAAACATGTTGTGAGTACTTCAAAAATATATATGCATTAAATTTTGGAAATTGTGACCCAGATATGAAATCAAAACCGAAAAATAAGAAGTGTCGGCAGAGGAAGGTTCTCTCCTTAGCTGGTGTGCAGAGGAATGGATGCATGTCAAAGATATACAATACATGAGTAAGTGTAGCATATTGATGGCAGTGGAACATTGCCCTAGATTAGATTTTGAATTTATTGATGAGCATTTATTGTTGTACTGCACTTCCATGAGGGTGTTCCACTCTCTAAGGGTTAATTTTTTGGGGAAAATTATTTCTACCATTTATTCATATTTCTATCTGGTTGTGTTGGTTTTGTAAATTTTGTTTACATATAGACTGTCTGCTTGGGGTTTTGTATAGTTTTAATATGTATATGTAAACGAAGTTGATTTTTTTTTTTTTAATACGATATTAATTGGGATAAGGATCTCTTGAAGATTGAAAAAATTTAATGGGTATAAGTAGCTTTTGGATAATAACTCTCACTATAAGTCTATAAGAAAGGGATATCACATTACTCCTATAAAGTTTATCCACAAATCAGTTACAAGAGAAGTATACTTTTGAAAGTAGAGTAGATTTTGATTTTAAAAAAAGTTAAGAGTGGATTTTTCAAAAACCTTAATGAATTTTGTTTTAATTTTATTGAGAAATATCAAATACGTTTCTTTGGGAAGTAAGAGGGGGACCAATAGAACAGGTCTAAGTTGCGCTGGGTTTGTCACTCTCAATTCTGATGGACTCAAAACGTTTCGTGGGCTTGTCAAAATGTGACAAAATCTTACTGGGCTAACATAACCCTCCTGTTCGTTTTTGTTTATAAAAGGCTGGTGCTACTGGCACCACACCGATGATATTTTGACACTCACTTTGTAGTTGCACCAATGGATGTGGTTTTTGCATGTTATTGCCTGAAAATTTTGAATGTTTCTGTCATGATTTTTATAAACCGATGTATTGTTCGTTTCATGTTTAGCTTAGTGAATCAATAAGAAAGAAATTAGATTTATTTTGTAAATAGAAAAATTGAATTGGTTGATTTTTGCATGCATGATCTAATTCTGTTTTTATATATTTGTGTGATGCTTGTAATATGTTTGCTGCATGTTATGATTGCATTATGTTAAAGTGTTTTACGTACTTGATTATGTGCTTTTGCTAGATTTTCTGTGTTATAATTCTGAAAAATCTACCTTCTATTTCTCCCAATAGAATATGGGAGACACAAATACTGCTCATGACATGTAACAACATCAATATTAATGTGAATTTTCATGTACAAAGTACAATATCAAATCAGAAGCTGTATTAGGGATAAAATGAATGGCAAGTTTTTAAAAATTAATAACCTACCCAAATCAGTCTCCTAAAATCTCTCTCAAAAGCTTGCACTCCTCTCTATCAGCTTGGGTAAAATTAAGGTCATCATTAATGGCAAACAAATGAGTAACAAATGGAACATTGCTAGCCACTTTGACACCTCTCGTCTTAGTATTTGTTTCAGCTTACAATATTACTGTTAGTTACGATTAGGTTTAAAAATTTAAACTATCAGAAAATAATTTAATTATATTATTTAAAACTTAAAGTTGTGACAATTAGTTATCATAATACCCAAAAGTTGAAATATCAAAAAATGATTCAACTATATTATTTAAAACTTGAGACTATAATATACTGGCATGTGAAACGTTATTATATTTTAAAACTTAAAGTTATGATACATTAACATGCAAAACGTATCATGTCTCATCACGTATAATATGGATAAATGACGGACACATGCTAAACGCATATTTTTTGTATAATGTATGCAACAATAATTTGAAATAAAAGGAAAAATTAGAGTTTAAATAAGAGATTTCAAAGTTTTGATGTCATATGTATTACCATCAAATTTAAATTTAAACTATTAAAAAATAATATAATTATAATATTTAAGATTTGAAGGTATTAAATATCGATAATTACCATAAAAAATCACTCCATGCATAAAAGAATCAAATACGTGGACAAGCGACAACCTCGCCGCAAGCCCTTGGATTGAATAACCCTACCTCTTCTTGCCTTCGCATTCATTGGAAAAGTAAGCAAAGTTGGGCATCCCATCACTAAATCAGTCCACCTAGAGTCAAAGCCTGATATTCCCATAATCTTTCACAAATAATCCCATTCCAAATAAAGAGCAATACAGTCCTTCTTACCATACCATACCTTATATATTTTAAATAATGGAGGCATCTGAAATCAGCAATAATAGTCTCCATTATCAACGTTCTAGGGACAAAAGTGTTTAACTAAAACGAGATTATTTTATCCAACACCATCTTTAACCTATTGGCTAACATCTTTGCAACCACCATATATACCATGCTGCACAAAATTATTGGTCAAATTTTGAAACCCCAGTAGGGACCTTAAATTTTAGACTTAGCACAAACACAGCTTCTCTTAAAGCAGTCGTTGAAGCCCTTTTACTCAGAATTGCCAAAACACTGTTTGAAAGTTGAAACAGTTGGCCCCGTTGTATTTCAAAAGAAACCTACCGGTCGACTGTCAGGGCCCAAGGCTTTGAAAGGGTTCATTTGCTTCAATGCCCACCACTAAATTGGAACGGGGCTATCAAGAATATCCTTACTGAATCCTATTCAACAAGGTAGATAAACTATATGGGGTTAAGATGGACTTATTTTATTTTATTTTTTAAAAAAAATGGGCTTACTTCATGGGATAGAGAGCCTATAAGTCCTAAACTCATTCCAACTCTTATTAACTAGGTAGTTATTATTACAAGTAATACTACATTAATAATGTGACTAGTTGATTAGCGAATTCTTTCTTATCACTTCACTACATAATATGGATGAGTTATTTTTCATGTATATTGTTCGTTTTGCTTTGAATCTGTTACATACCTCTTTTGGGGTTGTCCTTCTAATAGCTATATAGAATTTATTGTAAAACTCTTACTTTGTTTTTAATATAATTTTATGCTTAGGTTCTCTACTAAGGATCATTTAAAGGTTTAAAAAAAAAAAATCTCAAAAACCAATATAATTACTACAAATTAGTTTATCATATCAAAAAAAAAAAAAAAAACAGTGTAATAATATTTTATTTACAGATTTTAGACCTTTGTCTAGGTGAAACGAGTTAGGTGAACAAAACAAAACTCAATTATCCAATTGGACTTTTTCTAGTTGATAAGGGAAATGTAATTAATTATTCCTCTAATTGATGTTTTCTCTTTTTAACTCTAATCCATTTGACAGCCGTTTCTTTTGTAGTCCTTGTGAAACGTTGGATTGAAAATAATTTAAAAAAAATAAAATAAACGATAAATGGTTGTTTGAAGTGCATTTTGAAAAGCATGGTATGAAAGTACACATGGTTTTTTTAATTATGAAAAAATATGGCTTCCGGTTGGTCTAACGGTATATCCCCTATATTTATATTGGAGTTACGGGTCCAAATAATATCCCTTTTTCAAACTCCATAATTCAAAATAATTATAATCGTTTTTTAAAAAACAAAAAAAAAAAAAAAAAAGGCAGGGGACCAACGCTACAAAGCACGATGCGATCATTTATGGCGAAGTTGTCATTTAGTGGATGTAAAATATCAAAGGAATTTAAAAAAAAAAAAACAACTCATCATGTTTACTGCAAGTTGAGCCATACAATTCCAAATGGGAGGCGTTTAATTTATATTTATTGTACTAATTAAAGAAAAAAAAATGCAAATTGTGGGGGCTTAAAGACTAGAATGACAATGTCAATCCACAAGCCCATTATACCGATGCGTTACTATAACTCGGCCCACATAAGAGTCACGACTCACGACGGGCGTTTTAGCCTTACAGTAACCATACGCATGGAAATTCCGAAATAAAAAAAAAAACACTACGCGCAAGGAAAATAGATTGGGTGCATTGCGTTTATAGTATTTGTTTGCTTCATGCAAGCTCGGTGACAAGTTATGGTTGTTTAATTCAGTGTCTTGAACGGCTTTTTTAACATATTGAAACCCCCCCACCCCGCTAAAAAAAAAAGGAAAGAAGAAGATAGTGATTCAAATGCTTTCATAATTTTTATAAGAATCAATTTTCAATGAAAGATTAAAGCAAGTAAAATAAAATGAAAATTGTCTTTTAGAATACGAACTTTTGTCTTTTTACTTAAAAGACAAAATATCTATTTCTTTTATAGATAATAAAATGCGTCAACCATTTGAGATTCTAATGAAATAAGAATGACAAAAAAAAAAACAAAGATTTGACTAAATAAAAACTAATGCTTTGATTACTCATTACTGTGATTATAAGATGAGAATAGTACTGTAATATTCAAACAGTTTATCTGAAATTAATTTAAAAAATATGATAATAATATCATATTTTATATAATATACTTATATAATAATTATTATATTATTTGAATTAATTTCATGATATAGCATTTCTCTTATAAGATTTATCAATTTCAATTATAAAGGTGGATGAAAAGCATTTTGGAAGCCAGCCCACGTCAAAAGTTAGCAGAAGCAGCCAGGTATGAGATCACATGGCAGGTTGGGATAAGAAAAACAGTTGTTAGGATATCAACCATAAAAAAAAAAGAAAAAAAGAATAACAGTTGTTAGAGAAAAGACAGATCTCATTATAATGAGCATATGCACTTAAATAAACAAAATAATAAGTCCCATTGGATTTCAGTGGCCACATGCAAACAAGATCTAAAGATGAAGCACTGGGAAAAAGAGAATAATGATCCCAATCACAACAAAATTGTAATAATTTTTTTTATACCTTAAAATTGGTCAATATAGTTACCAGTGGATATAAAATTTGACGATTCTTCATGTTTGGAAATGAAAGAATAAGGTTGAAGTTAAAGGTCACTAATGGTAAGCCCTTCTTTTATATAAATTCTAAATTCGTAGTAATAAAAGTATAAAACATAAAAATATTTCACAAAGAAAAGGTATTTGGACAAAATTTTAAGAGTTTATATACTTTTATTTTGTGTGCTGCAATTAAAGAAGGTAAGCCGTTTTGCTATTTGAAAAAATATATATATTATATGTGAAAGAGCTGTTAAATAATATATTAAAAATGTTTTGAAAAGGGAAATAATAGGATTTTAAAATCTGAATTGTATTATAATTTATCAAGACTATTGTTGAAGTAAAAATCAAATGTACATTATAACTTGACTTCTCTGGACTAATTGAACTTTTTAATATGATGGTTTATATTTTGAGTATATATCACAATAATAAGATCATATTAATTTGATATATCACATGAAATAATAAGAATTACTCACAAAGATGAATTATGTGATATTTTGTATAATATTCCTTTTCTAGTCATATCTTTTTATAAGAAGTCATTTGAAATATTTATATATTAACGATTTCTTTTAAAATACTCTAATGAACAGCATTTATTCATAAGATGATGAGATTGAGACCATGGTGCAACATCTTAAAGAAGTTAAATTTGATTGCCTTTTTGTCTTTCTTTTTGAGATGCACTGATTTGAAGTGACATGTCAACAACATGTGCAAATCATGCCACTTGGCATTGAGTAAAGAATTTACTTCACTTTCAATTATGCATGTTCCTATCTAACCCATTTCATAAACTTCCCTTTGGTGGCAAAACCCTTAAAAAAAATAAAAAAATCGAAACGTTAGTTAAGATTGAAAATCCAATATCAACACAAAAGGACATAGATCTACCGATCAAAGTTCCAACAACAATGAATATATTTAAAACAACAACACCAAAAAAAAAAATGCAATCTATGGTGTATATCCAGTTATCCACAGCCCCAGCAAATATCAATGAAAGATTTAATGTACATAAATAATAGCTCCTTCTGCTTTTAAGAAATTGATATTGAATAGATTTACGGTCTATTGAAACCTATCGGTATTAAGTAAATTTATATGGTATATATATACTTATTTTTATAATATGAGATAATTATTCAAACAAAGTAAAGTGATAAAACTATCCATATAAAACTTATAAAACACGTTAAATGGGGATTAAACTCTAATCATTGAAATGAACGGGGCACAACTTTCATTGTTAAAAGAGGCATATGGATACTATATCTTCTTTATGAAGCTAACTTCTAGGTTATATTGAAGTGCAAAAATGGAATTAGACGAAAAACCTGAAAAGTCAGCCCAATTAACGGAGGAGGTCAATTTAAAAGAAAGGAAAAGAATGGGCCAACAGGAGGAAGCTGGAAGGTGTACATCATTTGAAGCAAAGAAAGAGAGATGGCATGAATATGATCACGAAATATAAATGATTATGATGCTTTAACCAAACAAATATTGTTTAGGCTGCCCCCACAATTATCTCTTTTGCTCTACGCTCTATTAGCTGTCCTCCACATTTGCATCATTAATTATTCAATATTCATGCCCCTACTTGTATCATTTCTCACATTTTGTCTTCCTTTCAACACCTTTAATGGCATTATTATTATTATTTTTTATCAATTATGTGTGGAGCCAATCATATATTATAAATGTTCTTTCTTTTTTTGAAATGAATGTGTTATGTTTGATCTTGATTATGTGCATTGTATGTGTATTGCGATGCTTGTTTTTACTACATGGATATATGCATTCTGTTAAAGGGACAATTTTTCGTTTCCGATGAATTCCAGCAACAATGAGTTTAGTTTGATATTCAACTAAAAATGAAATGTGAATACTCATATTATATAAAGAATATGTGATTTTAATTTGAAGGATTTAGTTAGTCATCTATTTGGTAGCATAATTAAGAATAGTTTTTTCGAACAACATTCATTATTAATAATCCAAAAAATTTGAAATATATATATTTTTGAATTATGTTTTCTACATTTTAAAAACTAAAAATGAAACGAATTATGTTTTCTACATTTTAAAAACACGTACAATTAACCACCGATTAATGTAGTTTGATGGTTAAGAATTGTCATTTAACCTAACAATAAATCAGATCTAAGTGACTACATTGTCAGTGATATTTCGAAAAAAACACACAAAATAGAACATTTTATTTTAAAATGTTTTTACATTTTACATAACCGATTTTAGAAGAAAAAACTTTATTTTAGTTTATGAAATATTGAAAACTATCAGGTTTTTAATGGTTTTTCGGAAACAGTTTATTTTATTCCTAAAGTTTTGAAAACTTTTTAAAAATATCTAAATCATTAGTCAACTAACGGTCAAAGGAGATCGAAAGTCTGGGAGGCAAGGGTATTTTTGACATTTATCAAAAAGAGTTGGGATGATTATACGTATATGATCAAGATTAAAATAAAAAATATATATAAATATAAATTCATTAAAAATATCATTAAAATGAAAAAAAAAAAAAAAAAAAAGAAAGTGATAAGAGTCAATTGAGTAATTTTCATTTTTCTGCGTGGTTTGATCAGCAATCAATAATGTTTGAATTATTTTTAACCTATTGTTGAATAATTCATACAAGCTCCATAAATTATATTTTGATTATTAAAATACTGGTTTCAAATCTAACAGCGATTGCATTTTATATAATCTAAATTATAACAAGAGCAAATTTAGAAAACTTTACGTCACTTAAAAGTAAGAGAAAAATTCGTGGATGTTGCAGAAAAATGGTTTGTTCGAGTAAAATCTACTCATATAGTGGTCATGTTTAACATAAACATGATTCTCGAAGACTGCATACCGTTAATAACAAAATAAAACGTGGCTATAAAAGAAAAAAAACATCCCCCTCAAAAGAAAAAGAAAAAGAAAAAAACATATAATAAAGGATTTAGCTGCCCATATATTAAATTATTAAAACCAAATTACTAGAAATCATTGGAGAACATAGAACAGCTAAAATGAATTGCTTTCTAAGCAAAGGTCCTCCCTCACATTTTACTATAATTAACATTAAACCAATCACATCCATACACAATCACATCCACACACGGGGGCCTACTTAACAAACTATCTTATCATTACAGGACACAGTTCCAACCAATAATACAGATTTTTTTGGTGGTGACAATTATGGCTGCCTAGAACACATTAAACTTAATTTTATTATTATTGTTATGATTATTATTACTTATATATGTCATCAAATGAGTCAAAATATAAATATAAAAAAAATTCTAACATATATTTGTATAATGTTACGATTGGAGATACATGTTAATAACATCACAGAAAAACTCTTCAAACATAGTTGTAAAATAATTATTATGGGAATCAAAAGGATGTGTGGTAGATTTCATTACTATCAAATTTGTATTAATATATTATTATCGTAAGTGGTTAGTTACTAAATTTTGTTTTGTGTTGTTTCTATTTTGTCCCTGGGGTTCATGGGAATCAATGCAGTGTCGAGATGATGCTGTGTGTAGAGGAAACGCATCACGGCGGACAGCGTGGTGGTGGGGTCCGTCAATGCGGCGGTGCTCAAACATACCAACTCTATGTTGGCTGATAACGATATTGTCATCTAAACTTAGCGTGCAAATCACACTTAACCAGCTAAAGCCAGCTTCACAAAATATTATGCACATGTAAAATTCTGGGTCCACTAATGATATACTTTGATAATAAACAAAATTGTAAAACTTGTAGTTCATGTACTATCCAACTCATGTTCATTAACGTTTTAAGTTACAAAATATAAAATATAATTTATTATTTCGATTAAATAAGTAATAATTTGGTGTTTAGATGAGTACACATATAACGCATGTTTGCAATATCTGTTTTTTGTTTTTGTTTTTAACAAGTGAATTGATTTAGATAGAAGGATGTCCTGTAGTTTCTTTTGAACATTTAAACTATACTCCATTACAACGTTGAATTGAAGTTTTTGTAAGTTTTCAATAATTTCGTCGTATAGACTAATATGCACGCATTACTTTGCTGCCTTTTAATGGAAACCTATTCTTAAAATGTAATTTAATAACTGAATCAAGACAATTTCCATCCAACAAAAATAAGAAAAAAGTCTTTTGTTGCTGATGTCATTGATTATATGTCAGCAACCTCCATCCCTCCCATTACGTGTGGCATACAATCTAAATATATAATAATAGCAATAGTAGTTTTCTATTATTAAGTATGAGTTGATCTTCTACTCTTGTGTGAGTATATTTCTCATCTTTATATAAGTGAATTCCTCCTAATTGGAAATTGTTCGCTTGACCGTGCTACAGTATTTCTATTCTGATTGATTCTGATAACTTTCTGGATCAATCCGAATTCTAAAAAAAAAAATAAAATAGAAGTTTAGGAAAAAATGACAATTTCCATCCAACATCGAACCAATCACTAATGATTTACTTTTGGGCTCCAAGCCTCAAAATTCTTTTTCTCATTTATGAATGTCATCCATTTCTCTACAGCTCCACCTTCATTATAATTATTTTTTAAAAATATTTATATAATATACATATATTATTTAATCATGCCAACCAACAATTGGGCCCAATAACAAAATTCATCCATAAATAAGCATCCAATAAGAATAAATGAAATACACATTCAGCCAGATAATTTCTGATCTTATCAAGTTTCAATAAATTTCTCATTAATGTCAGATTAATTTATAGTTGTCAAATTAAAAAAAAAAAAAAAAACTGTGTCGACGTTATAATAATTTTAATTTTTGATGACTTCCCTGTCCCGATTTCACCGGTGACCTTTACGGGAAATTCGTAGTTCGTACAGTTACCAAACTTGATTCCTTCAAGTATAACCCACGCATCACCATACCAGATGTATGGACGCCACGTGTCTCCAGATCCCAGATGTTCCGTTCACAAGAGTGGGGCCCAGTGGAACAACCGTAATCAGTCTTCGCAGATTTGTTTGGTAACGCCACGTAGACCCACCAACAAGGAACCTTCCTTTTGGTTTCATCCATCCAAACGCCTATTTATTCTATCACCCTTCCCGTCTCTCTCTCACTCACTACTTCACTCTCTGTGGTTATAACTCAGGGAGTGCGTAGGTTAACTTCACAGACGGTGCGCACGATAAGTAGACAGACGGCGATGGCTCACAAGTTTGGATTCTTGGTTGCATTGATATGCATTGTGTTTGCTGGTGTTAGAGCACAGTCTCCCTCCACCTCACCCACGGCAACACCGGCCCCACCGACGCCGACTGCACCCACCCAATCTCCTCCTCCAAACACCACTCCACCACCTACTTCAACTCCACCACCCACATCTTCACCACCACCAGCAGCAACCCCACCTCCTGTTTCTGCTCCTCCACCTTCTACACCACCTCCAGTCAGCTCACCACCACCCGCTACTCCTCCTCCAGCAACTCCACCACCAGCCACTCCTCCACCAGCTACCCCACCACCTGCCTCTCCTCCACCAGCTACTCCACCACCAGCCACCCCACCACCAGCCACACCACCGCCAGCAACCCCACCTCCCGCAACTCCACCACCAGCTCCTCTCGCTTCTCCACCAGCTGCAGTTCCAGCTCCGGCACCAAGCAAGAAGAAGAAGCCTAGCCTGGCCCCATCTCCTTTGGGGTCCCCACCTGCCCCTCCTGTTGGAGCTCCTGGTCCCAGCACTCTTCAGTCAGTCTCTCCTGGTCCAGCCAGCACTTCTGATCAGGTCAAATACACTTCTCTATTCTATTTACACTAAAATGCAATCTATTAAGTTGTGATCTGTGTGTTTTTATTACGGATCTCGATGTCTGCATAGTTAATAACATTGTTAGATCTCTCGGGTGTTCACTGATCATGGTTAGGTAGTTTAGTTGATCGTTTTCAACGGTCAAAGCGACCTTGTTGTTTTAGGCGTAATGTAGAAAGAACAACGTAGATTTGCTAACGTGAACCAACCGGCGTTACTGACTCATGCTTTGTGTTAGGGGTAAATTTCGGTGTCGTCCCTATATTTTAGTAAAAGTGTGAAATTTTTAAAAAACGGATCAAATTTTTATTGAAGTGTTTTAAAATGCATTAAATTAGTCCATTCCCGCTAATCAACCGACTACAAACGGAACGGGATAAGCGAAAAGACTCTTTTGCCCTTATTATTAGTTATAACAGAAAAAAGACCGTTTTATTCCTATTTAAAATGAAATATTACAATGTTATTAGATGAAAATACCCCTTGAGACTTGAATTTATATTTTATGATGGAAAAATTGAAATTACCCTTGTTTTTATGGCAGTGACTTGAATTTATATTTTACTTTTTTTTTTTTTTGGATAAAAGAATGTATATTTTACTTACTCGTGCTTTGTGTTGACTATTCTTCGGGTGACTCGCTCTCGGGTCTCCAACTCGAGTGTTTTGCGATTTACTCAATATGGCTGTGAGATTGGATCACGCGGTCTCAAATTCACGTGATCTCGTCAACCTGTAATTAATTCAAAGCAGGACAACGAATTCTAAATAATAGACATAGTGAAATCAACGGTTGTAGATACACATTGGTTTTTAAGGCAATTATGTCAGGGTACATGGGTAGATAAGGTACTGCAAAAACACGGCAGCAATAAGAGTTTTTTTGTTTTTTGAGTTACTGGGACAAGCATAGCAGGAGCAATACGAGTCATTGAGTGTGTAAAACGTGTGAATAGTGTGACAGCTAGCAAATTGTACATTTTATAGAGCCTAGTTGTTTTGGGAGCACGAGGCACAGAATCACAAGGTCCTGGCAGAAAGACAGTCCAGATCCGCCCAGACCAGACCTAAGCTAACCATGCTCGAAAGACCCTTTTGATATTATCATCTGGGCTCGGCCCAAAATGCTTGCACATGATCAATTTGCTGATGTTGTTTGTTTGTTGTTGTGACAAAAATTATATTATTGGCATTGCAGAGTGGAGTAGAGAAGATGTGGAGTATGCAGAAGATAGTTGGGAGCTTGGTGATCGGATGGACTATGCTGTGGATGATAGTTTAGAGATTATTTTGTATCGGTGTTTTTTTTTTTTTTTTTTTTTTTTTCTTTTGGATCACTTTCTGTTGGGTTCATATATTGATGGTGCAGCTGGCTGCCATTTTAGCCCCCACGAGTGATATGGGACATTTTACTTTCTGTTTTTGAGCACTTATTATATTATACATTCAGTTGGATTCTTTGGGAGATTTTGAGGGGATCGGCTTCTGTATTTGGATTTATTATTATTTGTATGCGATTTCTTGGTAGCAACCTCTTTTCTCCTCTCTTACCTTCTTATCCCATTTCATTGATTTTTGTCATGTCTTTGTTGATAATTATGTTTATGTGCATACTGCATTTGATCAACAAAAATGGTGGGTTTGGAATGTGGAATTGAAAAAGCAAATGTCATTAGCTAAAAGTCATTACACTTTCATTTTTTTTTTTCAAATATCACTTGCGATACAGAAACTTGAGATATTATTCAATATCGAATTGAATAAGTATTGTTTGTGACCAAATCATTTCGAGACTGTAAATCCATGCTTTTAAGAAAGAGTGTAATTGTCTTTCCATCAGGTTTATACAGATCCTTTTTATATCGTCCTCAGTATTCGGTATTTAAGTCTCATTATATATATCTGCTTTGTATTATGTGGGTATTTATATGATTGCTCAATAACAGGCCCAAATATAACCTTCAATAACTTGATGTTGTGTTGAGTCAAAAAATAAAAAAATAACTTGATATTGTGTTTGATTTCTAAGGTATTAGTAAATTTCTGAAGGTAACCTCCAATAACTTCAGGGCACTTTATGTAGTAGTAAACATTGGTTGGTAGTTAAGTAGTAACTACATCTGTAAATCAAATACACATTTATTAAGACAGTTTTGGAAGTTCTGGCTGTCAGTTGCATACGTTGGGGATTGGATGGTTGAGGTTTTAATGTCTCGCATCAAACAAATGGATCCAAATTTAATGAAATCTTTACTCCAATCTGGATACAACAATATTTTTTAAAAAAAGTTAGGTCAAATCACTTTTTGTTTGATTGATTGCCTTGCAGTAATGGCCGGATGGAGGGAAGTACATAGTGAAGGTTAGAATGCAGATGATGATGAAATCACATGGAAGGTCTTAATAACTGGTTATATAAATGATATATAGTCAGTCCTTTCTGATGCCAACCTTACCTTCTAATGGATTTTTATGTGCAAAGAGTTGGCCTAGAGATTTTTCAACTCTGACTGTTGAGATGATCTCATGCTCCAGCAATGCATATCATACGAAATTCTGATTTGGCTGATTATACAAATTATAGACGAGTTGCCACATTGTCTGTGTTTTTGGCAAAACATGCCTAGTGTTCTATTCTTTGACTCTCCTGTAAAGCAGGCTAAAAACAAAGCCTTGAATTGAACATGATCATTAACAGGCCCAAATCAGACCCATACCCAAGAGCCCATCTGCCCATCTGATCAAAGTTCAAAGTTTTAGGAAATTTGCTTACGCTTAAAAGCTCAGCCAAGGAGGCTTCGGCCTGGTTTACAAGTTAGTTTCTCTTTATTTTCGAGTTTGGACAAGTTGGCCGTTCTACGAGATGTTTTCTAACATAAATGAGCAGGACAAAGCCTACTCTTATTCTACGTCTGAGTATTCATATTCTAGAGCTGCTGTCACAAGCGCAAGAAGCAGAAAGCATGTTGAAGGATTGTTGATAACTTTGGGGGACTAATTTAAGTACAATTCTAATTGATTTGTCATTGGATGAACAAAAATAACTGTCAAAAAGATGATCAAATAATTTGGGATAAGGAAGCATGGAAATAAAAAGTGAGGTCATATTGACTGTAAAATTTCAATATAAAAATCTTGTAAGACTCTTGGATTATTGCATGGAGAGATAAGAAGATATTACTTTATGAATTTAAGCCTAAGAAAAGCTTGAGTTAGTTACTTCATTTTTGGTACGGTTAGTCCTTAACTTTGAATATTTCTCTATGTCTACTCTAATATTTATAATGTGTATATGATATGATGTAATCGTTGCTAATCAAGAAAAGAAAGTTATTATTGGATTGGAAAACACGTTTTGATATAATTTTAGGAACTACTTCAAAGATTCTTTATCTTATTTGAAAAAAAAATAATAATAGAGGTTAGTAGAGTGTTCTAAGTAGAGCTTTTAAGCAAGTAAAAAACTCAATTAAACAAACTCAATGCACAACGAATTTATTAGGTTTTCCGAAATTTTGTATGGATTATAGTTAAAATATACGGATGTGCATTGTAACTTTGTACTGTTATACTAATTTTAATTTGCTTAGATGATAAACATCGGTGTGACCTTGTGAATTTTGTTTCAATTTAAAGGAATCTAAAAGTAAACTCACTATAGATAATTAGTCTCAATGTAACCTTCAAATTGTTGAGCAGCCAGCCACTCGTTGCCGACAGACAATTTATTGGTTTGACAAGTCAAAATTGTCAACCGCTGAAATTGGAACGACCTGACCTCCTCGATTGACTGAAATACCTGCCGTCAACCCCTTACTTCCTTTCACTGGAAAAAAAGTGAAAAACCCCATTAAATAAAGTACGAATAAATAGATGCTGACAAGAATTGGACATTCCAGCTATCCGATCCAAACACTATTTTGATGGGTTGTAATAGAGCTCTGTGTATTTCAGCACTGTTTGTGACATGCAGTCTCTTCTACCCATTTCATGCATTCAACACAATAAACCAAACCCACTTCATATCTGACAGTGAAAACCAAAGCATTGTATCCTCGGATGGTAACTTCAAACTGGGGTTCTTCAGCCCTGGCAAGTCTCGAGCTCGTTATGTTGGTATATGGCTCAACAAAATCCCCAAACAAACAGTTGTTTGGGTGGCCAACAGAGCAACTCCAATCAAAAACTCCAAGGGCATTTTCAAGATTGGTGAAGATGGAAACCTTGCAGTTTTTTGTGGTGATGAGAGAAGTCGTCCACTTTGGTCAACCAATGTTTCTGTGTCGACAAGCACCCCCTCTGCCAAGCTTTTAGATTCAGGAAACTTAATTCTTGTAGCGCAAGATACTATCATATGGCAAAGTTTTGATTATCCAACAGACACTCTTGTTTCTGGTATGAAGTTTGGATTAAACAGGAAAACTGGTTTCAACCATGTCTTAACTTCGTGGAAGTCAATTGATGATCCCTCTCCTGGGGAGTTTTCTGCAAGGCTTGACTCTCAAGGCATACCTCAGTTCTTTTTCTACAAAGGGTCCGATCCATACTGGCGTGCTGGCCCTTGGAATGGACGCAACCTGAATGGTGTACCGGATGTTGCCAGCAGGTTCAAACGCAACAAGGTTGGTTACTCTCGCCACATCGGTCTTCTCAATTACACATTTGTTGACAATGAAAACGAAAGCTATCATGTATTCTCACCCAAGAATGGACCCCTTTTCTGTATAGTAGTTCTAGAGCCGATGGGAAGCATGAAGAGAATTATATGGGATGAGAGCCGTGGATGGACAACATTCTGGATGGCACCCCAAGATACTTGTGATGCCTATAATCGATGTGGTGGCGCAAATGAAATTTGCAATGATGAAAGCGTGGTGCATTGTGCTTGCCTCCCTGGTTTTCAACCATCATATCCTCAGGATTTGTACCCAAAATGTACAGAAACAAGGAAGATAATGAATGGTTGTGGCAGGGGAGATGGGGAGGGCTTTGTGAAACTGGAAGCTGTCAAGTTACCGGATACTAGAAATTCTACTCTTTATCATAATATGACCTTGAAGGAGTGCGAGAGAGAGTGCTTCAAGAGTTGTAACTGTACAGGGTATGCTATTTTAGATGTCATTGGAAGTGCGAGACGCTGCATAACCTGGCATGGTGAGTTAAAAGACATGAGGCATTATCAAGATGGGCAAGACTTTTACCTGAGAGTAGATGCTGTGGAGCTAGGTACATATTCAAATTGTTTTTTTTTTTTTTTTTCATAATAATAGCTTGAATTCTGTGTTTTATTCACTATGTGCCTATATTCATTAGTTTTATCAAGCCTAATGGTCTTAGCATGATAGATTTTCATGTTTTTGTTTAGATAAGATTGAATAACAATTTTTTATAATTAGGAGCTCTTTGAAAGTTTTGTCATTAAAGAGCTCTTTGAAATTTCTTGAGCCTAACTAATCTGATCAGGGAAAAATTTTACTTGCAGCTTCAGATGCCCGGAAAAAATCAGAACAGCTTCTAGCAACGGAAGGACGTCCTCTTGTATTTATTATTGTGGTCGTTGTTGTGGAATTGCTTCTGGCTGCCATGTGCTTTTACTACTTGTGGAGAAGGCAAGTGAAGAGGAAAGGTGATTCAAAGTACTTAAAAGTATACTTTATAATCAATTGTAGTGATACTGATACATCACATTTTTAATTTACATAGTTGAACAATTGCTTATTCTTTTGTATTTGTAAATAAATTACTTGTAATACAGGGCAGAAGCAGAAAAAGCATCTTCATCAAAAGTTACTTTGGGACTCGGCAAGAAGTTTGTCTAACTACAAGGACTCTTCCAGTAGCAATGATCAAAGTGGGAATATAGAATTGACATTGTTCGAACTAAATACTGTGATAGCTGCAACGAATCATTTTTCCGCTGCTAATAAGCTTGGACGAGGAGGCTTTGGCCCAGTTTACAAGGTGATTTTTTGTTGTGTTCTGCCCTTTAGGGCTCCATGTACATGGAAAGGGGCCTGAACGACACTTGAAGTATTCTATGTCATCTTAGATTACTGTGTGAGGTTTGAGTACTCATATTTTGCTGTTGAAAGCATTGTTGGCAACTTTGGGGAACTAATGTAATTACAATGTCAATTGATTTTTTCAGGGTCAATTACCTAATGGACAAGAGATAGCTGTTAAAAGATTATTGAATGATTCAGGACAAGGAATATTGGAATTCAAAAATGAGGTCTTAGTAATTGCAAAACTTCAACATAGAAATCTTGTAAGGCTTTTGGGTTATTGTTTGGAGAAAGATGAGAAGATATTAATCTATGAATTCATGCCTAACAAAAGTTTGGATTACTTCATTTTTGGTACGGTTGGTCCTTTGTTTTGCATATTTTGTTCGTGTATTACTTGTGTGTCTACTTTAATATTTATTATATGTGATGTAATATAACTAATGCAGATGATTCAAGAAAACTATTGTTGGATTGGAAAACACGTTTTGATATGATATTAGGGATTGCTCGAGGGATGCTTTATTTTCATCAAGATTCTAGATTGAGAATTATTCATAGAGATTTAAAAGTCAGTAATATCCTATTAGATGAAGAGATGAAGCCCAAAATTTCAGATTTTGGTACTGCAAGAATATTCGAAGAGGATGAAACCCAAGCAAATACGAAAAGAGTCATTGGAACTTAGTAAGTCAACACAAAACACAATAAACACCAAATTAATTTGCTTTCCTCATTGTTGGCGGTAGTATTAAGTTGCTACCAATATATTTATAACTTATAAATGAAATGAATATCAAGCTAAGACATAATTTTAAGGTTATTCATATTTATGATTTGCAGTGGTTATATGTCACCGGAGTATGCATTAGACGGCATTTTCTCTACAAAATCGGATGTTTTCAGTTTTGGCGTCATAATCTTAGAAATTGTAAGCGGCAGGAAAAATAGAGGCTTTTTCCATGATGATCCATACTCAAATTTGATACAATATGTAAGTTATCTATCTCTTGTGTGCATGTTCCATTTATCAGTATTAACTTGAAACTAACATTTTTCATTCTCATTTAATGTTTGAGATAAGACGTGGGAACTCTGGAAAGATGGTAAGGCCTTGAAGATTGTTGACTCATGCATAGTTGATTCATGTTCTCCAAATGAAGTTTTGAGAAGCATTCAAATTGGGCTCTTATGCGTGCAAGATAAAGCGACAATGAGGCCAAGTATGTCGAGTGTAGTTTTTATGTTAAGTAATGAAACAACACTTCCTACTCCCATGAAATCTTCATTTGTTATCAAGAATGGACTGCATTCTTCTACAATAAAAGAGTGTTCTATTAATAAGGTGACAATCACAACATGTAATGCTCGATAAATTTATTAAGTTTCCTAAAGGTGTTATATGAATTATAATTAAAATATTTCATTATGTGATTACACGATGGATATGAAATAGTTGAAAATAAAAAAATTATAGACAAAGACTATCTGATTTAAAATGAGGGGTTTTTTTAAATTTTTAATTTTTTATTAATTTTTATCTTTTGGAGTAAAAAAATGAGATGTTATTGATTGTCGAACTCTACACAAAAGAATTTGTAAGGCTCTTGAATTGTTGCATAGAGAAAGAGGAGAAGATTTAAATCTATGAATTGTCTAACAAAAGCTTGCACTAGTTCATTTTCCATATTGCAACACCTTGATTGTGCACTTGATGTCTATATAACTTGTGTGTCTATTCTTTCTAATATATGTAATATAATATAATTGAAAAAGATAAATTGCTATAACCATTGTTGACTAGGAAATGGGCTATGATATAATTTTAGACACCACTCAAGAGATCCATAATTATCTTTATCAAGATTGCACATTGTTGACGGTCGGAACCGGTCAACCTCGAAACGATTTATGCGGGACCGATCGCACACCGAACTGTTACACGAACTCGTGGTTGTTGAATCCCCTTTGGCTTGCAGGGCAAGTGTGAGGTCGACCACACACCGAGCTGCAACACGAGTTCGCGGTCGATATTAAGTCTCTTATCCCTGTGAAATCACGTCCGAAATTGAACTTATAACTTTATAGGTATCTTGGTTACACAATTCTTACCACCAAGCTAAGTTGAAATAAGCAATATTCTCATTAAGATGCTTACTTTACTTTTGACTAAGAATAAATTAATTATAATTTACAAAAATGTCATTGATTAAAATTATATACTTCATAAGTTTTGTTTCTAATAAGGGCTATAAAAAACGTTTTAACATATAAAAGGGAATGAGAACGAGATTCTCAAATGGAGTGGGGGAAAATAAGATTTTCATTCTACAACCCTAAATTTATATGAGACCCACAAATTTATTCCATTACGAATTGATTTTAAAACAAGCAAGCACTAACAATCATTCTTATTATCCATTATAATTTTTTAGTCCATTAAGTAAACACATTGTTAGTACTCGTATTTTTTCCACATCAATTTAGTCCATCTTATTATTTTAAATTTTATTTTGAATCAGGATGATAGTATATTTATTTATTTTTTTGGTTTATTAAATGAGTCTAATGGATTGAATTATGTAATTAAATAAAAAAATTAAATTATTTCAAAATTTTATATGCGTAAATGCATTAATCAAAATTTATTTTATCACATAATTAACATTATCTATAAATTAAAAAGCTAAACGTATTTTATTAAGTAATTCATTAATTTAATACATTGTTTTCGAATTTACATTAATGACATGATGAACCTAATGAATCGTTTGAATTATAAACATGGCCTAACAACCGACATTGGTGTCTATGATTCTACAAATGCTCAATTTTGACACTGGGGCTGTACTGTAGCAAATACGGAATTCTTAAATAAAAAAAACGATGTTATCGATTTTAATAATAATTAGACAGTAATCCTATAAACAGATGTTTCACATGATAAAAGGGTGTTTTGGTAATTTCAAACAGAAAGCATAGGGAAATTGAGTACCCAAAAAATATTGAAGGCGGGCTAAATTCCCTCTTCACAAGCTCAAGTCCCCAATCTCCCACAAAAAAACAACAAAACAAAAGGGATAACAAAAAATAAAACCCTCCTCCTCTTGCTCTTCACTTTCACTAAACCAAATGGCACTCTCTTCTGGCCTTTTATCCACCACTTTCCTCGCCCCTGAAACCGCCTCATCTTTGCTCAGGCCCTCTCCTGCTTCCAGGGTCACCCTTCGCATGCCCCGTACTGTCGTCACCTTCGCCACCGCCACCGGCAAGCGGGAGCCCCGTGGCATCATGAAGCCCCGCCCTGTCTCCCCTGAAATGGCAGCTGTTGTTGGTGTCTCTGAAATCCCTCGCACTCAGGCTCTCAAGCTCATCTGGGCTCATATCAAACAACACAATCTTCAGGTTACTACAACTACTTGTTCCTTTTGAAGTGTATTTTGTGTTGGATAAGTTTTTGTTGGTTAATATGCTATTTGGGTTTATTTTAGAAATTATTTTGCTCCAGTGATCGAGATGGCTTTGGCTTTGTCGATTTTAGTGCCTTACATAAAGATTTTGATGTGTGTTTATTTTGTGGTTATGTATATGAATTGTACTCGTGTTTCTGGTAACTGGGTATCTGGTTTTGGATGAGGTGTTGTTCATTTGTGACAAATGCGGGTTCCTGTATTCGAAGAAATTGCTTTTAGTCTCTTAGGGGTTCGGTTATTTACATGTGCTTTCTTTGGATGGTGTTTATGTTTGTGGTTAAGGCTGTGCTGGTGTGTATGGAGTGTTTGGTCTTGTGAGTACTTTGTAGTCTTGAGTTTTTCCTTTATTGGTCAACAAGAAGTGTGTTTTAACAAGCTTTGGCTGGCAACAAATTTGAGTTATGATTATGGAATTGTGCGCTCAAGAATGACAATCCCTGTTCTTTTTAGATAAACTCTGATATGGTTTCGGTTCCTTACATGAAGCTGAAGGATTTCGGTAAATTAAATGACTTGAAGAGGCGTTTGTAATTTAGCCAAGCTTGTGTTTGTCTAGTGTGGTGCACCTACTAAAGTTGATATCTGATGAACTTTGTTTTATAGTGGTACGAAAGATGGATTTATGTGGTCTTTCTGGTTTGTTGTCGCTTGATTTTGGTCTTAGTGCATTGTTATACGGATGGCATTTTTTTAGATGTTATGCTAGATCTGTTTCTTTTGGTTTCCCAGATGGTTGGAGGTGTTCTTTTTTTGGAATATTTACATATGGAAGGAGGTTGTATGGTTATCGTATTATTTTGCTTTGGCTTTAACTGACTTTATTCTGTTTCTTTAACAATTTTATATTGGTTTTTTATCTATGATATCTTTTAATCTTTTTTGGATGTTTATAACCTTCTAAGGTTACTTGCTTTTCAGCATTGCATTTTGCACAAGCCTTTCATAGGCTCCTTAAAATGATAGCTTTTTTCGGAGAAAGAGAATTCTGCTGAACTTTGCTACACTTTGAAAGTATTAATTTTGCTTAATATGTCTTGTTGTTTGGCTATTTTACTGAAGAGTACCCTCTAATACAGAGATGCGACTTTGCTCAATATTGAAGAATACAGAGATGTGACTTCGCTCAATATTGGAGAAAACAGATGTGACTACTTTACTCAATATTGAATAGTTAAAATGTTGTCCAAACAGTTTCAAGATGTTCTTGTTCTGCCATGGTAGCTGAGGCTTTTAAGTTTCAATCACTATAAGTCCTGTTTTTTCTTAAAAAGCCTTAGTAGGAATCTCACCGTCAATGTCCTTACTGCATGGTAAATGTTCACTTATAAAAATATAGTCATTGTGCAATGTTTCACTTGAACTTTCTTTTCTGCATGTTACAGCTTTGCATAAGAGAAAGTGTATTTTGGTAGTAAGGGCACATGTTTGTGGACAACCATTTTCTGGTTAATCAGGTTTATTGTGGGTGATTTATCCCATATCTTCTGCTCTTGAAGCTATGTTTTTACCTGTAAATGATGTAAAATGTATTTGAGCTTCTGAAAAACTAATAATACTTTTTTGTTTCACCTGGTGTTGTTTTCACAAGCTTATGTTATCTCTTGATAGAATGAATGTGTAATAATTGTTATGCTTCTGTTTATGAATCCGGAAATGACTCAAATCATTTATTGTCACTTTTGTAGGATCCTGAAAACAAAAAGGTTATAATTTGTGATGAGAAGCTGAAGAAGATATTTGGAGGGAGGGACAGGGTTGGATTTCTTGAGATTGCAGGGTTGATCAGCCCCCACTTCCTTTAAGGAAAAACCTGATGATGGATCTGAAAGCTGTGAACCATATTTTGCTTGTGGGGTTGTGTTTTGGTTGCTCAATAGTGGCAGTAACACTTGGTTTTCAGCTATTAGTAGTGTTTTTAGTCTTAGTACTGCATACAGAAGTACAACTTTTAAAAGAGTTTTTTGGGCTTCTGGTCACTTGAAAACGTGTAGACTCTTAATGCAATACCATTAGAAATTGTAGGTTCATGCATTATTCAGCATCTTAAAGTTTGGTCGGATGTGTATACATGACTTCTAGTGGAATTTTCTTTTTTTCATTTTGTTTTTGTCATTTGGTTCATGATGTGCAGCTTTTGAGGATGCTTATCATCTTTTGGTGTCCCTGCTAAGAAAACCAATCTCACATCCAGTGACTGGGGACCTCAATGCACCAGCAGGCTTTAATTTTTAATCTAGAAATTGAAGATGGTTTTGGTTTGTGATGTCTATTAAGCCCAAAGAAATACAAATAATTTTTAATTAATTTCTGGTTATAAAATAGTAAGATATGCTGATAAAATTACATCTTTTAATAATTGATTAGATAATTTGCATTCTTATAACGCGTATGTTGTAAGAGTAAACAGTTAACTCATGCGGTGTCTTCATTCCAACTTCATATGAATAATTAGAGCGAACAATATTATTATTATGATTGAATGTTGTAACTTAACATGCAATGTCTTCATTACAACTTCGTATAAATAATTTGCTGAAAAATGATTGAATGTTTTAATCCACATTATCGTAAAGTTTATTAGATCAGTTCTACATAAATTGGTTAATTGATTATAAAGATTTGCATTATGCATGACCTATCAATTTATCCATACTTATAAACATCCCGTGCTTCCATGATGTCAGACCTAGACTTGGATGATGCCCTAATCATGTTCTTAGTTTGACAAGGATCTTCTTTCACCTAATCTGCAAATACCCGAACTGGGATGAAACTCTATCAATCTTCCAATCTGAAAAGATTTGATGCAGTGCAGTCTCTAATCTCATGTTAACGGAATAATAATGATTGGTCTCGAACATTACATTTGTATAAGTTTTAGTCATTGCTTATTTGCTTGTACATTTTATGTGAAAAAAATTAACGTGAGATATTTTTTCATTAACAAAAATGAACCGACATTTTAGGCTTCAAAGATTTCATCGTCTGGCCTGACCTAACTTCTTTTCATTCGTGTACCGTTTGGTACATTGGACAATGAATTAAGACTAAATTTCCAGTCTCAATGCCCTGTTTGCCACTTCGGTGGGTTCACAGAGTCCCATATCGCAGGACTATATATTATATTTTTCTGACATTTATTAGAACCCAACAAAAGTTGGGAAGATGGAAGTTACATGTACAGAATGCCAATAAAATTCCCCATAGGAGGACAAAGCTAGGTTTGCTAGTTTGTGTGCACGAGTCGATTTTTTGACCTGGAAATGGACTGTCACCTCTGAACCCCAACCAAATCACATAGATATTTAATATCCCGTACTGATACATCTGCTTCATCACAAAAAGAAGATACAGAATTAGGTCTTTCTGTTACATTAGTAGGATCAACTTCTAATGTTGCAATTTGGGGCTGTAGACGAGGGGCTAGAACTAATAATATTTATATTATATAATTTAAAAATAATATAATATATTTGAATGTATATTAAAGCAATATAATATTATAATATGATTTAAAAAGTAACTTAATATATTATTCATTTATAATTAATATATTTATTTTATAAAATCTAAAAACGCGTTATGATGTAGTGACAAATAAATATTATTTTATTTACCTTAATTGTAAGCAAAATTTAATTAAATTTCTTAAAATAATTTAATATTTTTTATAAATAAATAAATTTATAATATAATATTAATTAATCTTATAACATTGAAAAAAAAAATTAGTTTTTGTCAAATCTCAAGTTATTCAAAATAAAAGACAATATTATCTTTAACTAGTCCCAAGTACCTTATAGTATTAATTTACTCTAATCTACTTCATATTCCATCCAGTTAAATCTCATTAATACAGTTTAATCCAATCCTTCAAATACAAACCAAATGCACATTTAATGACACATTGAGTTTTGGCAAGCAAAGAAGATAGTTAATCACTTGATCCCAGGGTAAAGATATGATCCAAGCAATAGAGTTTCTACAACAACAGTTCTTTAACTGTAACCATTGGTGCCCATACATAGAGTTTGAGTTCTAGAGTTCCATCCATGCGGATCCTGTTACAGTGGTTAGTATTGGATCCATTGAATCTCACTTTTTTTTTTTTCAATTGAATCTCAGTTCTTCTTTTTTGACTCAATTGAATCTAATTTGTTTCCAATTCAGTAGTCACAACTGGTTATAATTCTGTTTTTCGTTTTTTATAAATTTAGGTTAGTTGAAATATGAGAGATGAAAATATTAAATAAATTAGTGTTGACGGAAGAATTTCTCCAGTAATAAATGGATTCTGCCAAAATTAATTTCATTTTAAAATATATATAGTTTCTGTTGCGTCCGACACAGTTGTGATTATACTGAAAGTATTCAAATTTTATGAAAAACAAGAAAATTTATTTATAAATTTAATGTTAATTTTTATTGATATAAAATATTATGAAATTGTAAAATAGTGATATTTTCTTCCGTATAGATGTCGCCGTCATGAAATTATTTGACATTCTGACTGCAATTGCAAGGATATGGTCCTAAACAACCTCTCTATCTGTCTCTCCATAAAAAATCTTTCTCCAGAATAACAGCAGCTATGGACTAAGAAAGCTTCAAGTACTCTCTCGCTCACTAACGCGTTTGCTTCTTCTCAGCCTCCAATGGTGCAAAATCTAGCTCTTCCTCTTCTTCTCCCCAATCCACCACCCACAAAACCTTTATTCCTCATCCAAAACAACCACAACCCACAATCCCCACCACCACCACCACAACAGCAGTCTCTGACTCCTTTTCTTCAAGACTTTCTTCACAACAAGAATTCTGCAGAACCCTTCAACACGACCTCTCCAATACCCAGAAACCGAACCCGGATTGGCAAGTCACGTGACTCCAACCGTGGTAAGCCCTGGTCTAACCACCGCATGTCCAATAAAGGTCAGCAGGTTCTCCAGTGCTTAAATGATGAATCTTTTGATGTGAATGATATTGATAGTGTTTTGGTACAGTTGGTTGAATCATACCCAGATGGGAAAATGGATTGTTTGAGTTTTGATTTGTTGGGTATTGTTAAGGGGTTAGGGTTTCACAAGAAATGTGACTTGGCATTGCAAGTGTTTGAGTGGTTTCGGAGTCGAAAAGATTTTGAGTTGGTTTTGAATGGTTCTGTTGTTGCAGTGATGATTAGTATGTTTGGAAAACATGGTAAGGTCTCCGTTGCGGCTTCTTTGTTGCACAGTTTGCATAAAGATGGGTTTAGTATTGATGTTTATGCTTATACGTCATTGATAACTGCTTATGCTAGTAATGGGAGGTATAGGGAGGCTGTGGCGGTGTTTAAGAAGATGGAGGAGGAGGGGTGTAAACCTACTTTGATAACTTATAATGTGATTTTGAATGTGTATGGGAAAATGGGTATGCTTTGGAATAAGATTATGGCTCTTGTTAATGGAATGAGGACTGCTGGGGTTGCACCGGATTCGTATACTTATAATACGCTTATAGCTTGTTGTCGGCGTGGCTCTTTGCATGAAGAAGCAGCTGGGGTTTTTGAGGAGATGAAATTAGCAGGTTTTAAACCGGATAAGGTTACTTATAATGCATTACTGGATGTTTATGGGAAGTCTAGAAGGCCCAAAGAAGCAATGGAGGTGTTGAGAGAGATGGAGGCTTGTGGCTGTCTGCCTAGTATCGTGTCTTACAATTCATTGATATCGGCTTATGCAAGAGATGGGCTGTTGGAGGAGGCGGTGGAGGTGAAAACCCAGATGGTGGAAATCGGGATTAAGCCTGATGTTTTTACTTATACGACCCTCTTATCTGGGTTTGAGAAAGCTGGGAAGGATGAGTCCGCTATGAAAGTTTTTGAGGAGATGAGAAAAGCAGGATGCAAGCCAAACATTTGTACTTTCAATGCTCTGATTAAGATGCATGGTAATCGGGGCAAATTTGTGGAGATGATGAAGGTTTTTGATGAGATCAAGACATGCAATTGTAATCCAGATATTGTTACTTGGAATACGCTTCTGGCAGTATTTGGGCAAAATGGGATGGACTCAGAAGTGTCAGGAGTGTTCAAGGAGATGAAGAGGGCAGGTTTTGTACCTGAGAGGGACACTTTCAACACGCTAATCAGTGCATATAGTAGGTGTGGTGCTTTCGATCAAGCCATGGCTGTTTATAAAAGAATGCTGGATGCTGGGGTTACACCAGACCTTTCCACCTACAATGCTGTTTTGGCAGCGTTGGCTCGAGGAGGTATGTGGGAACAGTCTGAGAAAATACTTGCTGAAATGAAAGATGGTCGATGTAAGCCCAATGAGCTATCATACTCTTCGCTGCTTCATGCTTATGCCAATGGCAGGGAGATTGATCGAATGCTCATTCTTGCAGAAGAAATATACTCTGCTATTATTGAACCGCATGTGGTGCTTTTGAAGACCCTTGTTTTAGTCAATAGTAAAAGTGACATTCTTGTGGAAACAGAGCGTGCTTTCTTAGAGTTGAAGAAGAAAGGGTTCTCCCCTGACATAACCACTCTGAATGCGATGATTTCAATTTATGGCAGGAGGCAGATGATAGCCAAAACAAATGAGATCCTGAACTTCATGAATGAGAGTGGTTTCACTCCTAGCTTGACCACCTATAATAGCTTGATGTACATGTACAGCCGTTCTGATAATTTCGTAAAGTCGGAAGAGATTTTAAGGGAAATTTTGTCGAAAGGATTGAAACCTGATATAATTTCGTACAATACGGTTATTTATGCCTACTGTAGGAATGGTCGGATGAAAGAGGCATCACGGATCCTTTCAGAGATGAAGGATTCTGGTCTAGTACCAGACATAATCACCTACAATACCTTTGTTTCAAGTTATGCAGCTGATTCATTGTTTGTGGAGGCTGTTGACGTGGTTCGATATATGATAAAGCAAGGATGTAAACCAAATCAGAACACATACAACTCTATTGTAGATGGATACTGCAAACTCAATCGTCGGGATGAAGCAATCATGTTCGTTAACAATCTTTGCAAACTCGATCCTCATGCCTCTAACGAGGTAGAATGCAGGTTATCAGAACGTATAGCGAGGAAGTGGTCATAGACAATTCTCCTTTTCAGAGGCAATGACAGCTCACTTTGCATTGTTGTAAGTCTTGAACACTAATGCATCCTGCTGTTTATCAGCCTGATTTACATATTCTTTTGGCTGGAGATGAGTAGAGATGTAAGTGTATTGTACTCAATCATGTTGTTTTTCTCGGAGCCTATCATTGGATTCTTCAGTTTCTGGCCTGGCTGGAGCTATACGTTTGGTCTAAATATATGGCTGACTGGGGACCTTGTATTATGAGGACTGAGATGGAAGGGGGAGAGGGATTATGAACAACTTCAAGGTATGTACAGTCAAATATATACCAGTCAAAATGTCAAATGCAACCCGTAACTGCAGTTAACCTATGGTTCTGCTAGAAATTTTGTCTAGAAATTTTGTGTTAATACAATATCCTTGATAGGTTTGATTTAGGCTGTAATATTATATATATTATTGATTGTTTCACAAATGACCAGTTGTTAGATGTTTCTTGTTATTCTTACACTTCGTTCAAAATTCGAATTATAATTTTTATTATTTATGTACTTGACAAATAGAAGTGGCCTTATGTGGGAAATATTATTACATTCTATCGTGGGAAACGTTATTACAGGTACTAATTTCCTCCGTTCAGACTTCAGAGTGCAAATATATTGCTCGTTCTGACTCTTGTCCTGTTTTATGACTGAAATTCTAGTTAGTAGAATGCAACAGCACAAGGCACTTGAGAGTTCAGACATGAACGCCTCAGGAAGTCCTATTTGCGGGTTTCTTGTGGAGGAAAGATGGTGACAGATTGTTAAATTGGGGTCTGAAAATCTGAACTAGGGTAAAGAGAGTTTTGTCGGTTTTATAAGCGAACTATAGTTTTAGATAGAAAAATGCAAGCAATCAAAGACACGGAAGAAAAGACTAGACAGCCATGCAATCACTGGATCAGAACCTTGGTCTAATTAATCGAACTCAAATCTCTTTATCACATAATGGTATGTATTTTTCAGTCTCTAGCAACTTGATGTGCAATAAACATAGGGGTGATGAGGCTAACCAAAATAGATGTTTCATGGCACCTAATATTGAGCAGAAATCTACTTAAGGCCCCTGATAGACTACCTTGGAACCATGTCTAGGCACCAGGAGTCTTAGAAAAACAATAAGAAAACTTTATATGAAGGTTACTTAAAAATTTTCCTTAACTGATGATTTGAATTTTATATATTAAGTTCTGCTGCTGCATATAAAATGAGCTTGACGCAACCTTTAACTCTTTGTAACACGTATCAAAAGGAAGCTTTACACAAGAAAATCAGCTTCAGGCCTCTTGTTTATGTTTTCTTCCTTGTTTGTCTGGTGTATCAAATTGAAACCATCTTTGGGTTGCAAGTTGACTTGAAATGACATCTGGGCGTGTTTTATATACATTTACTCTCCGCACCTTCATGACCTCCAAAAATAGAGCCGATACGTCATTCAGCTTCTACCAATGTACGGAGGATGGTGTGGCATAAATGTCAAAATACTGGATTTAGTCAGGTAAAAATAATATAGCTTAGGAAATGTATATCACTATATATTTTGTTGCCTTGAAAATTGATCTTATTTAAATCTGGTTGATCTAGTTCATGTGGATGAATTTCTAATAGTTCAGTGTTCTGGTAAAGCACTGTTTAATAATTATTTCCACAGAAAACATATAGCTGAGAACAAGACTATTTTATTACAACTAGATTCCGTATCATACATGGAAGGGTCACGCAATTTTTTTTATTTTTTTATTATTATTATTTTATATATATATTTCTTCGTCACAATGTTGAAGTTTGATTGTATAAAAAATTGCCTTTTTTATAGTTGAAAAGGGAAGTAGGGTAGCAGTTCACCACAAGATTGTGCTTGTTAGGCTTGGCCATTCAAAGTTGTCTGCTGTTACACTATGACTAAGAATGGCTTTATAAAGAATGGTTTCTAGCATGAACCTTCATGCCTTTATGCTCAAATATTGCGAGCTAGTGAGTAAGACACGAGTTATGCTTATTAAGTGCAGCACTGATTTATTTTCATAGCCTTTGAAATTTTTGTTTTGTCTGTAGATAGGAAGCAGGACTGTTGTTTAAGGGTTCGGTGTGTGTACATTGATTATTTTTTATGTGCATGTTCAGTCCGGGCTCACCCTTTACTCTCATTTTTGCTTCAATAAGACAGGTGTGTTCTTGTCAATGGCCTTGTGGCATAGTGGCTGCGCACAAGCCATGATTTTGGCTTTAAGCCATGATTTGACACTTTAAACCTCAGTTTACTCAATAAAACGTGAAATTTTCTCCCATGTGTATAGGTTGTCTCTCATCCTAGTATGTGTAACTTTCAATCATATGGGGATCGTTTATCCAGACCGTACTATTAGGGTCTTATTAGTTTGGTCTCAGTTGTCTTTTGGGTTTGTCCCAGTCCCTAAAAAAAAAAAATAAATTGGTGTGTTCTTTATATGCTAGTACCACTAATATCACATCATATGATGTATTATATGCGACTAGATATTCAAAGCATGACAAAGGATAGTTAGGCTCAATAAAAACTCTCATTAACCTTAACCGAACTCTGAAATACACTCCATTTAAATCTTCCATGTGTCATTTTTTTTTTTCTCTAAATTCTTCTTGTGTAAATGGGTTCTAACAACTTACAAATGGATACTAGTGTTTAAGAAAGTACTAGTCGCTAAGCGGTCGATCACCTAGCGACTAATAGCTAGTTAGCGAGTACTCGATGACTAATCAATTTGATTGCTAGTCAACGGTCAAATTTATTAAAAATTGAAAAAAAAAATTATAAAGTCAAAATACAATCATATGACCACAAAATATTATAAAACTTGTTTTATAAATCTCATAATCAACTTTTAGCACAAACAATTAACATAATAAGTTATATAACACAAAGAAAATAACAAACAATTAACGAGTTAATAATTATTATAAAACAATAATAATAAATGAATAACAAACTTACAAGCATTAGTGGGTAATGGCAACCAATAGCAGTGATGGCAGGGCAATAGTGATAGCTAAGGCAGATCAACGAAGGTGGCAACTTAGGGCTGCAAAAGAGGGGTGTGTTGTGGTGGTCTACGAATTGGATTAACATTTTTTTTTTTTTGAAGTTTTTGGACACCAAAACGACATCATTTTGGTGTCGGAAAACTTCCAAAAAAAAGAAAATGACGTCGTTTTGGTGTCTCCAAAATGACGTCATCTTAAGTTAATGTATAAAAAACTAGACTAATCCAAAGCGATGTCGTTTTGGAATCACGAGTTTGGGGGGTGGGGGCGAGAGGGGGGTGTTGGGGGGAATTGAGTAGGTGCCCTGCAACACATAGTGTTAAGCCTTGAGTTTTTGTTTGAGTTAGGTTGCCTCGCCCAGAACCTCCAATTTGGGGGTTCTCAGGTCGTTAGACTACCATCGAGTCGCTTAATTGATGAGAACTCCGTGCTAGGTGCTGAATTTTAAAACACCGATGGATACTTGTTATTTATTTCATGGACTTTTTTTTCTCTAATGATTTGGCATTAGTAGTGACATTTTGTGCAAGCACAACTAAACCTTTTTTTCTATTATTATTATACCATTTGTGGTAAAAGCGATTCAAATTGCTCGCTTGTGAGTAATGTAGTTGGCACTACTTCCCTTATCTTTGCTTAGAGAGCAAAATTTAAGCACAAATCTCATCTATGTGGAGGTTATGTTTGAGATATCTTTTCACTTGTGTGTGGGTCTCTCCTCCCAGTTTATGGCAGCTTATTCTGAAACCACCCAGAGTATATATTAGGAGGTTTCGGTTGAAATATTTGTACTTGTAAAAAGATAAGAAAAGAAAAGTATCAGAATTTAGGTCATTATTAGACCCAATAAGTACATTTTATCATCAAAATATATTTGATGGTGGTGATTACTTACCTTGGTCACCTCTGCCACTTGGAAATCATGCAAAACCTAAGCGATATATTCACATTCTCAAGACATGTATAGTATAAAACAAAGGATAAGAATGCTCTTAGAAGCTCCACGCAGCCTGCTAACTGCTAGCCGATCTTCTCGCGAGCAATAGACAGTGCATGCATGAATTTGTTTCGTATATCTCTCAAAATCAAGAATAAAAAAATACGCCTAATAATACAATTATTGACTTACGTGCCGTATTAGCGTCTTTCTCTCAATCAATTTGCATTCAAAATGATGCAGTGACTTCTCATCTAAGGAAGAAAATTATATAGTCTTAGCAAACCCGAAAAATAAGAAAATTATGATAATGTATTTGTTCAAAATATGTACGGATCGTCTTATAAATATATACATCCGTCATTTGTCCTTTTGATATTGTTTTTGCTTGAAGATGAGAGAAAGTGATAACTTATTTGATTATGAGTTGTGATTCTTGTGAAACCTGTAAGCTCTTAAATATAAACTCAGTTGAATAAATGAAAAGGATTAAAAAAAAAAAAAAACTGAACCCCATAATCGGTGTTTTCATTTTTTTGAAAAAGAAAAGACATATCATATGTATTTGCTTCGTTTTGCTATATATATATATGTTTATCAGAGCGTTTGTAATTGTATCACATATCATGGTGCTAAAGAGTAATAGTCTGCGTGACATTCCCTTGGACACAATTTAAGTACCCGGTTGAAAGACACATGTAGGAAGGCCATGAAAAACTGTTCATGCCAAGTTGGAAGTCCAAACCGAGCAATATATTTGTGTGGACCCAAGATGTTTCATGTAGGTGTGTATACATATTATCAGTCCTAGTACATCCAATCTAAGCAAATTTAATCCAACAGATAATATATACACGTCACCCTAGCATCAAATGTTAGATTTGGATGATAATTTGAAAAAGGAAAGTTGGATTTGGGAATTAAGTTAGCATGACATGAGAAACTCATTTGACCATCCAGAGATATGCGCAAATCTTTGACCATACAAAAAACATTGGCTAACTATATAAATTGATGAATCCCAAAACTGATGCAGTGTATGAAAGTTAAAAGATTGAGATCCACTTCATTGACCAACTCAATATCTGTTCCTCTGTAGTTGTCTTCCTTTTCTCTGATCAGCAACCAGGAGATAATGAGCTGGTGGTGGGCAGGAGTAATAGGTGCTGCAAAGGTAATGATTATACCACCTTTATACTTAGAGTTAATTTCATCAACTTGTTAGATATATGGTATATGCAAATTAATGCTAAGTCTATACTCAACTTGTTAGATATATGGCATGTGCAAATTAATGCTGAGTCTATACTTTCTCAGACAACCTCTTTTGCCTGAAAGATCTTCTAACAAAATTTGATACCAAGTTTGCTCACAGTTAAATCATACTCTTCTACCTTAATATTTATGTTATGCAAGAAAAAACAAGAAAGGAAACGATAACTGATCCTTTATTTATTTTTTTGTATTTCGTGTTTGTCTGAAGTACAAACAATAACGAATTCGTCACATGTCAAATTCCTCAGAAAAAGATGAAAGAATCCAAACTGCCATCAAAACACCAAAGCGTCGCTCTTATCGTCGGCGTCACCGGCATTGTTGGCAACAGCTTGGCAGAGATTCTACCGCTCTCTGACACCCCAGGTGGCCCATGGAAAGTCTATGGTGTTGCAAGTCGTCCCAACCCCATCTGGTCCACGAACTACAATATTGAATATATTCAATGCAACATCTCTAATGAGGAAGAAACACACTCAAAACTCTCCAAACTCACTGATGTCACGCATGTATTTTACGTTGCATCAACTAATAAGCCCTCAGAACATGAAAACTGCATCGCCAATGGCTCCATGCTACGCAATGTGCTGAGAGTCATGATCTCAAATGCACCCAATTTACGACATGTTTGCTTGCAAACTGGCCGTAAACATTACATTGGTTCCTTTGAGTCTTTAAGCAAGTCTCATGATCCCCCATTTCATGAGGGTCTTCCAAGACTTCAAGTGTTGAACTTTTACTATACACTAGAGGATGTGTTATTTGAGGAAGTGCGGAATAAGAAGGGCCTGACATGGTCGGTTCATAGGCCAGGAATCATCTTTGGGTTTTCACCATATAGTAGGATGAATATAGTGAGAACATTGTGTGTTTACGCAGCAATATGCAAATATGAAGGGCTTCCATTGAGGTTTCCAGGGAGTCAAGCAGCATGGGAAGGATACTGGGATACATCAGACGCAGACTTGATAGCAGAGCATCAGATATGGGCAGTGGTAAATCCCTATGCAAAGGATGAGACATTTAATTGCAGCAATGGTGATATTTTCAAGTGGAAGCATCTCTGGAAGGTGTTAGCTGAGCAGTTTGGAATTGAGAATTACGGATTTGAAGAGGGTGCCGATAAACAGAGCTGGGTTGAGATGATGAAGCACAAGGGTCCAGTGTGGGATGAGATTGTGAGTGAGAAAGGCTTGATGCCTAATAAATTGCAGGAGATAGGGGCGTGGTGGTTTGTTGATATGGTTTTTGGCAGAGAGTCGTTACTACTAGATACTATGAACAAGAGCAAAGAGTATGGATTTGTTGGGTTCAGGAACTCAAAAGAATCATTCAAATCATGTATTGATAAGATGAAGGCTTATAAGATTGTTCCTTGATTTGGAACCTTAATGGGTTTGTTCTGGAGTTGATTGGCATTATTTGTATGTTCATTTATTGGCTGTTGTAAAATATATAAAGGAAGCACCAACTCAATAGAAAAGGATTGCAGAATAGTCATGTTTACATAACATAAGAGGTTAAGGGCGGGCAAGGTACTACAACAGTCAAATAAAATAATAAGCCTATTAAACATATTCTATAAGCTACCAAATTCTTCATGAAATTTTCTTCTCATTTATCCATGTCATTTATAAAAATGGGGAGGGAGATGAAGTACTTAGTCTTAGATTCAGTTTCATGCCATAGGTTTTTAACTTCGTTTAATTTGTTACATTTTAAAGGAAAACAGGCTCTAATATGCACTGGCAATGTTCAAAACATGATCCTAATTGTATACAATGTAACCAAAAGTACCAAAATTTCATTTAATGATGCAGTTACTGGAATTTTAAAAAATATGTAGAAGAACTACTGAATGCATTTGATTAATTGTGTTTTTCTGAGTCTCCACCTTTTTGTCTCTTCGAGAATGAGCTTCAATCCACAGAAGTTAGAGTTTAGCGAGTAACTGCGCCAGTTCCTCATCAGGAACCTTGACTTCAACACAGGCTCCCAATGCTGCAGCAAGTCTGGCAGCTAATTGATGCTTACACTGGGAAGGGAGAGGAAAACAAAAGAATTAGATACAAGAGAAGTGAAAAAAATAGGAACAAAAGAGAAACTTTTACACATCTAACATAATCCAAAACAAACAAAAGAATCTTACACAGAGCTGCTTTCCTTTGCTCACAATGTCATAGAAGAATGAATAACAGGCACAATAATGCTCAGCAAAACAGAAATACTCCTCCTTCCTCCGCGATTCTCCAACAACCTAGCCGCACCAAATAGCCAAAAAAACCACGTTTTAACACTCTCTTACATAACTTTGGAGACAACCTAAGACAATGACTATTACCCCAAATTTGACTTGCAACGAATTATCAAACTTACGTACAACTCCAGAGTGTTGGACTAAATTTTCCGATTGGTGTTAAATTATTTATCAGCATTAGCTACTTAAATTAACAAAATAAAAATTAAAACCTTGTATTGGGTGTCATCAAATCAAATCAAATATCAGCTTAACCAATATGCCACAACAATATATTCACCAAATGCTAAACTAAACAAATACGGAGAAAAAAAAAATTGAGTTGCAAGAAATGAAAATGACCAGAAAGATGGAGCGCCCAGCGGGCTCACTTGAGATCCTCTTGACACCCCTTTGATCAATTATCCTACTAGCTCGCTCGAAATTTTTCCCAAACAAGAAATGCAAGCTGCATTTATCAATTTAATCATCAACAAACCAATAAAGATCTTCACTGCTCAACCGAAATATTGTATCACTTAGTCCAAAAAAACAAAACACATTGTTACTAGTAAAGAAACCAAGTGAACTCACATTGAGAGCTGTTCATCTGTCACTATAACGGTTACACATTCCTGGCAAAAGTGAGTTTCAGATATTCAAGTGAAATCAAAACATTAAAACGAAATAAATAAGTAAATTGATGGACCTGAACGAGTTGACTCAATGCTTCTCCACACTGAGTCAGCAACCAAACTGCTTGCACTCATATTTTTTTTTGTTTGTTTTTGATAATGTTAACCTGAGAGAAACCACAAAATTCATTTTTAAAACTAGTATTCAGATGGGGGTTTTTTCTTGATTCCGAAAACAACAAAAAGAAGCAATTTTTTTTTTTCCTTTTTTGACTGTTTAGGGTTCGTTTGAAACAGCAAAATCTGAGGTGAGAAAAACATTATATGAAGGTGCAGATATTCTTTTCCCACATTTTCTAAGCAACCAAACAGATTTAAATAAAAAATGTGAGAGGATACCTGAACTTGATCTGTTGATCATTCCAGTTTCAAGCTCCGATTTTGAATTGCAGGTTTTTTTAATTATTTGGTAGGAGGATTTATGAAAATTTATATAAATATTTTTTTTAAAATAAAATTCTCCCTTTCTTTTTTATCACAATTATTAGAGCCCTTCAAAATAAAAAAAAAAATTGACCACGTATTAATAGAACGTAGATACTGCTATTTTTCGAAGCTATCACTAGGGCTTAAGAAAAACAAAGACAGGAATGAACTTATTTTTATTAATCAGTTCTTTAATATATATAGTTAATTTTTAAATAGGGCGGTTTGGTTTGATTTAGTAAAATAAATAAAATGCACTATATTGCTTAAATGAAAGCTTATTAGATTGGGAGGTTAAATGTGTTTGTTGGGAACTTATTTGATCAAAGCAAAGGGCAGGTTCGACCTGCAAGCCACGCGAAAAAGAAGAAGAAAAAAATGGTAATTTTCCCATTAATATATAGGTGGACTTGTTCCGTTCCTAAAAACAAATTTTTAGATCGCATAATAGAATTATATTCTAATTAAGTTTTGACAATTATTTGATTTGATACAAGGGGATAAAAAAAATTAAAATAAAAAAAATAAAAAATAAAAAGAGAAAGAGCGTTCATTGGATTGGATTGGATTGATTTGGGAGTCATGTTCTTGTTTTATCAAACCAAGTAAATGAACCCAAACAATTGCATTCTTCAAAAAAAAATTTGTCATAAATTAATATATTAAATAAAAACTAAAACTAAATTTAAGTTAATACTATGTATTTTTTTCCCTTCAACGTTAATGTTTTCTATACGTATGGTATAATTTATCAATTGGCTAAACGTATTTTTTTAATCCTCAAAAGTTTTTTTTTTTTTTTTGCATTATTTGGTTATTGTCCAAACAAGTAGAACTTTTAGACAATTAAAAAAGCTAAAATATGTCTACTTGAAAAAACTCAAAAAATTAAAATAACTAATATAACTTTATTATATTTTGTTAATATTACAATACTCTCAAAACTATTTAATCATTTTGGTAAATTTATAATCTAAAAAGCTTTCAAAAGTAATACAACAAAATAGTTTATAATTTAAGAGATATTTTCTAATTAACAATCAAACAACCAATAATTTCATTTTAAAAACTTTACTTGTAGGATATCGACTTCCAAAAAATTCATTTCTAAAATATCTACTTGGAAACTGTATCAAGACTCTAATTTCCTTCTTCTTTTCACATTTAAAATAATTATATTTATTTTATTTGAAAGTTAGAATAAACTAGTTTTATTTAATTGTGATTTCTTCATTTGATTTGGTTATAGTATAATTGTTTATTATTTATTTATTATTAATTTTTTATGGTTGAGATAAACCCAAGATCAACCGAAACTAAACGAGGTTTGACTTTAAGGTCTAGCCTAAGGAGCGGCTTTCATAGGGGAGGGATCAATCCGCACATAAATGAGAATGAGAGCCCACAAAAGGTAATAGGACAACTCATATATTTTTATATGGTGAAAGAGAGGTTTTTGCTTTTGATGAAAGTTGAAACAGACACCTAGAAGGCACCAAGTCAGTTACACTCTATCGATAAACTCTCAGTGTTATTATTTATTAGATTGATAATGTTTAACTACTTGTATACATATTATTATATTTGTTTAATTAAAAATATAATGTAATTACGTATAAAAATTATTGGAATGAAATAACTTGAAAATTTCAAAGAACATGAAAAAAAAATAGATAAAAATTAAACTGTTTTATGTTTAATCCTAAATTGTCAACATAAACCAAACTAAACAGACTTTTATTAGTTTGGTTTGGTTTCGTTTTGTGTTGCAATAGTTTTGGTTTGAATTTCGAATCTAAACTAATTAAATATTGATTTGGATATTGTTGACGTATAAATATGGCTGACCCAGATTCGTGAATTCAATACTGCAGTAAAAAGAAAACAAGAGCAAAAACAAGAGAAAGGGAAGAGGAAGAACAATATACACAGAGGATTTTACGTGGTTTGACCCAAGAAATTGCCTACGTTTATGACTATTATCTGGTTATTTTGACAGAGAGACAATATGTTATTCATTTGTGTATATCTGATACAATAGATTTTCAACCTCTATTTATAAAAGGGAGAGTTACAGTTTGAGTACAATGCAAATATGAAAGAATTTTAATATTAATTACACTTTCTAAAACCGTGTCCACAACTTTAGGGATTTGACTCCACCAAGTTAGAGATAAGTTCTTATCTCTAGATTTGGTAATTGAGTTTTCCTTAAATTAAGTTGTTATCTTTTTGAAAAACTTTATCATGCACATCAAGTCACGAGCTGAATCTTTCTCTAGGCGAGATGGAGCTAGATATTAAACAACCCTAACTATGATTGAGCAGCGACCTGAAAAATACTTCTTTTCTACGAACTGAATGACCTGAGGCTAGCGAATTGAGAGCTTCTCTATGTAAACTGAGTGTCCTGGAGACTGAAAGCTTGTCTACGAGCTGGACGTCTTATGATTTAAGGGCTCATTTCTGCGAGCTTGATGTTGACAAGTTTGATCTTTGTCCATTGGATTAGCCTATTGGACCATTTCATTGGGCTTTTACCAATCCATTTATATAGTCCTAAAAATACTCATAACACGTATAATAAAATTCAAGTCAAACCAACCAATGTCCAACCATGATTTTTATCGTAAACTGTTTTAAAACTCTAATACATGTGTCCAAGAAATTCAATGACCGATTCAAGTGTGGGATTTCACGCAATATTTGTGCTCAATTTGAAAGTGTAACGTTAGAGAGTTGACTGTCTCATTAATGTTAAAGAATCAAAATTTTCAAAAAAAAAAAAAAAAGTGTCGAACATATCTAACAATTATTATTTAGATACGTAAGATTAAGTAGTTATGCCTAACTTGATTATGTAATATATATTCTTAAATTTGATATGAAATTGATCTGAAGTCTACAGAGATTACAAATTTAATATTTAGCGAAATCTATTACTTAAAAATTATCTCTCCACATAGGTTAATAATTATATAGTTATGGATTTTAAACCTCATGGAAGAGAAGGTATACGCCACTTACCCTAAAATGGAATGTGCTTGATTTTACCGTCTTGATCACCAAATGAAACTTGCTCATTAAACACAACATTCCTTAGTAGAATTTGACTGAGTATCCACTTTCACCTTAAAAGGTCAGTGATTTTAATCTCATCTTTATTTTATTAAAACACAAAATATCAAGAGTGTTCTTCTCTCAATAAGAATTGTTATATTCCTATTGTGTAAGTAATCATCTATGTCATCTGGATCGCACTAGTAGCATCCATCTCAACAGGTTGATTGTGAAAGTAGTCATTTGGATCATTCGAACTATACTATCAGTCATCTATCTTGATAGATCCTGATAGTTTTCTGATCCATAAAGTGTCAATTTTTTTTTTAAATTACTCATTAATTTATATATTTCCAAGCTATTTACTCACAAGAAGAAGTGTAATGAAAACAATATTTACTCACAAGAAGAAGTATAAACTTCACCCTTGATTTTTACTTAAATATCCTTCACCCTTAAATCCAGAGAAAACTTAAGTAAAACATTATGGATAAATATCCTTATAAACCATATGATGGTAAATCAAATAGTATTTGAGTAACACTACATTACACAAAAAAATAATCAAAATTCGTTGTCTAAATGATGTGGTAAATTTATGTATAATTATCAAATCATCAATACATCATCCCTAAATTAATATAATAATTACGAATTAGTTTGACATATCATTTAGATAAATTTTTAAGAAGTGTAACATTATCTATAGTATTTATTCCAATAAAAATCCACATAAAAAATTATCATTGATCACATTTAATGACTTGTTTGATATAATTTGGCTCTAACACTTTCAAAGAACAGAAATAGTAAAAAGAAGGAAATAAAAAAATGTTATTAATGAGAAGAAAAGTCAGGTTGGTGCAACATTCTCATATTTGCCAAAGAAATGTCATTGTCTGCAAGTCAAAGCAAGTCCGCACACGGAAAATGACCATAAATCTTCAAAGCGGTTTCTATCTTGACATGGTCAGTGCCCATATCTCTTCTAAGAATTTATTCTGCATTAGACAATGCAACCATATTATTCTAACCTGAATCAAATTGAAGCCACTAAAGGAGGCAACATTTCCCTTTTTTTTTTCCCTTTATTCTCGTTTCTCATAACTTGGTACATATTTTATTTTCCTGATATGTCAGAATGTCATTTTTACTCAACTTGTCACCCAAAACAGTCTCCCTTTTTCGTTTTTGAGATACCGTTCAATGTGAGTGACTCGAATTGGGTTATTCCCGAACTAAATAAACACCATCTGCCATTAAAGCATTTTGGATAGTGATTCTATCGTTGTTTTTATATATTTGTTTTACATATATTTTAAGTCTTGCCTTGTCGAGGAAATTAAAAGCACAAAAAAAAAAAAAAAAAAAAATTACAGAAAAACAAAGAGGTTACAAAAAATTGCACTTCAAATTTCTGGGAATCATTATAAGTTGAAAAAAGAAAAATCGAAAAATATAACCCACAAAACAGAAAACCAAAGTGCAATGGGGTCAGACTTTCACTTGTAAAAATGTCTTGCACCTTGTTTCCATCAGCATCTACCAACTAAGGAAAAAAGAAAGACTTATCTACACAAACTCTCATGCATCAATTCCATGTATACTGCAAATATTTTATGTATCTATAATAACCTTAATCTAAGTGTTAGTACTTTGCTTTTCAGAAACATTTATTATTGATGCATAACCTCCTCTGCTTCATCTGCGCTAAGGGAGTAGATGTCTGTGGGTGCGGTGATGCAGCCAATGGCATTGTGCTTGAATCTGCCATGCGAAGGGCCCTTCTGATGATCAAGATATATAACGACCACAGTGATATCATCGTGAAAGTGGCGCCTTATTCCTTTACCAATTTTCTTAATGTCACTGTATCTCATTTCTCTCTTCTTCGCGGCCTCTTGAAGGGCAGCTCTCACCAGTCTCTTAGCTATTCCCTGCAAGGAAAAAACCAGCAATGATGTTTTGTGAATACTACACCATTACAAAACTGTCAAAATAGAGCATTAAAAATCAGAGGTCCATGGAGGATACTCACTGCTCTTGGATTTTTGAAAACAATCTCCACTGCTGCTTCATCAGATAACTGTTCCCAGAGGCCATCTGATGCAAAGATCAGGAACAAGTCCTGTGGCCTAAGCTTTCTTGTAAGTATTGAAGGTTCAGCAGTCATAGCAGGCCGTTTCAAGGGAATGGGGTTTCCAAACTGCTGAAAAACCGGGTCCCTGTAAAACTCCGGTTTCTTCAAGTAAACATCACCTATAGATCTCGAAACCTGAAAGGTGAAAAAATGTTGTGGTCAGCAACTTTCATCACATGCTTTGATATTGTAAATCAGCTGTATACCATCCAGAAAAAGAAAAGTTTGATTTTATCCATAAGGTCTAGATGCTCGTCAAACTACTTTAAAAGTAACAGATCCAAAAAACAAAAGTAAAAGCTCAGAAAACAGACTATGCTATCTCTTAGAAACTCAAATCTGTCATAATGTAGTGATAACTTTATCTTGTGGTAAAGAAAGATTCACCAAAAAATCTATAAGGGGAATAATTTTTTTTTTTTTTTTTCAAAAAAACAAAAATGACCTTGAACATATTCAGCTTGTCATCCGTACAACTAAAAAGATATTAAGTCCCATGCATGCTAGTGTCCGCAAAATTGTATTCTAAACATTCCACATAATCTCTAGTTTAAGTTATAAACATGACTAGAAAGTTTTGGATGACCAACTTAAATTCTTGCTCAATATTCTCAAAGAATAATATGCAAAGACACTGACATGATGGAAGATGCTAGAGCAAGTGTATCAGTGCAATCCAGTTAATCAGTCATCATAATTTGATTCTACATACCGATGCTCATAATTAATTCATGAGATGGAATATTTGTCTTAATAACATATAAGCATCAATATGTTAGCTGTAAATTAAAACAGCAGAGACCTACAGAAACATGTAAATTTCAAGACCGTAGATATAACACAATACATGAGGGAAATGAGAGATCAATGTTTGTACTGACTTTCAGAACCGAAACCACAGACTCTAGAGAATTGCAGAGAAAAAGAAAAGAGTTCAAAGTAATAAAATTGATGCCCCTAGAAATAATTAATCAGAACCCCTATTCTGCACATCAAAGAGACAGAGGTAACATCCTCACTACCAGACAATCAGTACACAACTTCCTGAAAATTCAGAGGCAATCAGAATGGAGCAGCACTACATGTCGATACCTAAATCACTTAAATGAACAAGACTCAGTGGATTACTCCAAAGATGCACTACTACTCAAGCTTGAAACACAGAAACAAACCCAAGGCTAATTGACGCTCACAAACCAAAACTGCGATTAAAAGCTACCTGAGTAAAACGTAAGAAGCAATTATACCAACAAATAGCACAAGTAAATCAAACCAATAAAAAAGAGACCATTATTATACCTGAATTATGCCCTTTATTCTCCAAACTCCACGGCTATACACGACAATATGTGCATCATCAGGATGAAGTGCCTCAACTTCTTTCCTAACATCCTCATCTCCAACATTATGATCAGTCGACAACCGTTCTGCTGCCACCTTACTTTTACTGTCCTTGAGAACCTTCCGCCCAAGAACCGCCCTTGAATCCCCAAGATTTGCCACATACAACACATCATTCGAAATTGCACCTACTAGACAACACGACCCAACTGAAGCAATTTGCGGTTGTGCAGGCAATGCACGCTTAACTAACCGGCAAAAATCCTCTTCAGTAGCATGAAACGCCTTCTTTATCACGTCTGCAGACAATCCTCCTTGTTCTATAGAAAATTCTACAATCATAGCACACAATTTAGACAGCAGAAACATAAACAAAAACCTGAACCCCTATGGCAAAAACAAAACATCTTTAACAACCAAATCTAAAAAATCCTTCACAATTTCTACAGTTCATCGAAAAACCCTACTCAATCTACTTCTTCTGCTTAACAAAACCATCATAAAAAAAAAAATCATAAAAACAGTAACAGCTTACTCTTACAACAACTTTCGCTATAAACCCTTCTGCAACCTCCTTCAATAAACAATTTTACAAAGGAAAAAGCAAATTTTGAAATCAACCCACCCAACATTCAACACAACAAAACACAACTTTGCATATATATGTACACACACACACAAATAGACTTGACATAGATGTACAAACACAGATAACATATATGCATCAAGAGAGAAAGAGTGAGAGCTTACTGTGTAAATAAGGAAAGAGATGCTTGTTAACAAATCTAGAGGCCTCAGGACCACCATGTCCATCATAGACTCCAACATAAGTGGCGGAGGGAGACGTGAAGACTTGACTCTGATCTTCAAGAGCAGAGTTGGCCTGCACCACAGCGATGGAGTAATCACCAGAGGCGTGAGGCTTCAAGTCGGTATGCCACATCAGCCCATCGCCACCACCACGCCTGCCCAAGCACCTGTAACAGGACCGTAACATCATCATCTGTAGTACGAGGTGGCCTCTTTTGTCGTCTTCTTGTTGTTGTTGCCGTCGTGTTGGTGTTTGTGGTGTGTCCTGTGTTGTTTGTTATTTAGTCGATGTGAGAGATTGGGTGGTGATAAAAAGGGGGGTTTGGGGTGGAAGAGGAAGTCGTGTGCTGTGAGATGCCGCGTGAAACGGAAGACGAATGAGTGATGAGGATGATATGCACTACTTTCTCGTCTGTTTCATTGCTCTGTACTCTACGCGTTTTATATTATAGTTGGTACCGTTTCTTCTTGTTTTTTTTCATTTTCCTTTGGCATGTCCGATTGGATTAGACTACTGTGATTTGATTAGATTGAACAAATTAAGAATAATGCTGCGTTTTCTAAAATATTTCTTAAATTTTTTATATAAATAATATGATAAGATCATTTCTAATAATCACTTTATAATGATGTATAGATGATGTGTTAATGATGTGGTAATTATATATAATTTTATTATATTATTTGAACAATTAATATGGATAAAATTTTGGATGATATAACATCACAAATGAATTAATGTTGTGTAGTGTTGGTGTTTTATGAGATTGGATTAAAATAATAATACTAAATTTTTCAAATATTTTATATAAATTTATGCTTAAACGATGTATCACGTGAGTTGTCAAAATCTTATAAATTGTGAAATGATGTGATAATTAATAAAATTTTGATAACTCAAATGTCATATAATTTGAACATGAATTTTAGTAAAATATTTGAAAAATCTAACATTATTCAGATTAAAAAAATAGTATTAGACAATAAATAATTATGTATTATATTATTATTATAAAATTGAATTAAAAATTTATTAATATTATTTAGAAAAATAAAATCTAACTCTTTAAAATTAATTTTATTTTAAGAAAGTAATTATTATTAAAATATAATAATAATTGTATTTTTATAATAAATAATAATTATTAAAATATGTTATTTTTAAATATTTTAACAAGGTATATAAAATAATATTAAAAATAAATTTAATTTTTTATATAATTGATTAAAAAAAAAAGGAAAGAAAAAGTTAAAAAAAAAAAAAAAAAAAACTATGCTGGTGGGATAAATTTAACCCACCAATTATCCCATTGGTAAATTAAATTTATTCCACCAAAATAAGATTAAATGGTTTCAATCTCATATAATGAACCAGACCAAGGATTGGATTGGAATTAATCTAATCTCAATCCAATTTCTTGTAACAAATGCAAGCCCATACTTGTTCTTCAATTATTTGACCTCTCTTTTAATGGCTACACTAATCCTGTATGTTAGTAGCATCATAAGTGCTATATCCGGCGTGTGTTTTAAGGTAATGAGTTAAGATAAAGTTGATTTAAACAGTATTAATAATTGAGTTGAGTTCAAATTTTAGATTCAATTTTTATGCGTTAAGATTGGTTTGTTTATTTTTATTCTATGCATTGACTCTCAAGTCCTGATAGTCAAGTCTTTGATGGGGTTCTATCTTTTTGTTGCCCTTTTGTTTTGGTGGTAGGTAAAACATCATATTGTATGTTTGGTTTCATTCTACAATGACTACTATTTGTTTTGTAAATGAATATATTGAGTATGAACAAATTTATTTTCTTGAAGTTAATAGTCAATTCAAAAATCAACTCCTTTTTTTTTTTTTTTTTTTCAGATTGTTTCCTTTTTAGTTTACAACTTGCAATTCTCTCTCTTTTTTTGTTTTTTTGTTTTTTTTTAGAAAAGTACTTAATTTTATTGAAGATTGAATAATGAGTGAAAATGAAATATCATGTTTTTTTTTTAAAAAAAAATAAAATTTAAATATATAAAACAATTTACTTTTATTTCTCTTCCAACTATTATTTGATATATATTTACATTTTTATATATTAAAAAGGTCATTTAATAATTCTTGAAAAAAAAATATTTTAGTACCATTTGACATGATTTTTAAAAAATTAAAATCTAATTTTAGTCGTTTTCATATAAAAAAAGGTATTTGTTAAAATGTTCAAGTGTGACCATTTGGTTATTTGAGTATATTTGACAATAATTTTAAATCAGTAATGTTGGCTTCCAAAATTTTGTGCTTTGATCTATTAACATCTTATAAATCATAAAAGGATATCACTTTACAAATATATCTTTCTTTTAAGTTGTGGCTAAAATGAAAAATTAATATTTAATACTTTAAGAAGATATTAATGTGTGTATTGATAGTATCACTAAAAATCTTCTTGACGATGAAATTGATGATGATACAATAATTTTGCAATCTATTACACTTATAGCATATTTACTAATCAAGAATCTAAGATAGAGAAGAGAACTTAATTTTAAAATTTGAATTTCAATGCTTACTTAACTTTTTTTTTTTTTTTAATTTCAATGCTTACTTAACTTTTTAAAATCGTGGATCTCACATTAAAATAAGGAATGCTTAAAAGGGAATTTGATTCCTTTCTCTCATATTGAAAATCAAGTTTTATTTCTTGATTGAATAATGTAATTCAATTAGTTTTACTAATATACCCTTAATTAATATTTTTATATGCAATATACATGACTATTTTTGTAATTAACTTTGTTTTATCTCTATTTTTCAGTTTAAAAACACTTAAAATGGACTTTTAATTTGATTCCAATTTTAATTTTTAAATAAATGGATGTAATATTATAATTTAATTATGATTCATCTTCATTTTTTCTTTGTTGGAACTTATTTCTCATTCTTTTCATTAGTGATTAGTAAACGCCCTCTTTACTCTTTGGGAAATGCTTAGAGCATCGACGAGGGGTGCCAATGGTACCGTTGATATGTGATAATTATATTTCCTAAAATTTTGTGGAATAAAAATTAAACAAATTAATAATTAAGTTCATATTCAGATACAAACTCTTTTCAACATATCCACTCATAACTCAGTTGATTAATGTTCTTTCTCTATATATTTATGATAAGAGTCAAGTTATTTTTGCCAGAATAGAGTAGTCAATGAGGGCTCCCAAATCTCCATGAAAAAGTATATATGTGTGTATATATATAATATTTTTATAATTAGTTTCTCATAACTTTAAAAAGTTAAAACAAACTAATTAAATTCATTTATTGTATTATCTCTTATAAAACAAATTCTTTTTTCTATCTAATTCAAACGCAATAGATATATTTGATTAGTTTATCCTAACTTTTTAAAGTTAGGAGATACTGATAATAAAATTACTTTACATATACATATTATGAGTTAAACAAAGTAAAATGAGGATTGAGAAAATAACTAACAAGGGAAGTATCTCGATCTCTATTTCCCCTATTTGGGGATAAGGGAAGGAGGAAGAATAGAGATTGGGACGAGGGAACTTACTTTATCCTCGTTTGCTCCTATTAATATCACAATATGGGAATATATTTTGTCCGTCTCATCATTAATATTTAATTTTAATAGTGCTTATAAGAATTTTTTACTATCAAATTATCTTATAATTACATAAAAAAGAAAAAAAAAATTCTTTCCTTCCTAACTAAATAAATTTTCTTTTTTGTTTTTTTCTTGATTGCCTAAACGTAATAATAATAATAATAATAAATAACATGTAAAATGACCGACAACTTGTCCAATGTAGTAAAAGAAATAAACAACCAAGCCAGTTGCCCCACTTGATGGTGTGTTTGGTCCTCTCTAATTTTGAAAATTTCCACAGAGAAGAGAAGACTCAAACTACTACACTTGCTAAGAAAAATCTCTAACGTGACATCTACTTTGTATAATTGTAATTATTATTATTATTATTTTGCTTGTGGTAATTACTAGTTGGACTTTCTCTAACGTGTTCTCGTGAAAATCACATAATCACATGTTTCATGGTCAGCATACAAAACGTGTTATTTTATCTTCTATTCTTTTTACAGCTTTTTTTTTTTTTTTTTTATAATTTTCAAAGAATTTTACAGTTTATATTTGGAGAATTGAAGAAAGAACAAAATAATTTGAAGTCACAATTTTATGATTGATGTGGATATAAATAATTATATGTATTTAGCTATTTTAATTTTGTTCAAGTTCAACCTTTTTAAAAAAGAAATTGCCAAATATAAAAAAAAAAAAAATCATTTATTAGTTATAATATTATCATTTCACAAGATCCATAAATATAATAGGCTGAAAAACTAGGTCAACTAAAACCAGAAAAGGTTGAGATATAATGATAAGGCTCTTAATTAATTATAACAATTATAAAATTGATTAAATTTTCGATATCTGCAAAAAAAAAAAAAAAAAAAAGGAGTTTTGAATACATATTTGATTATAACAATCGATGAGTAGACTGTCATTGATCGCTAGGTTAATCAAGTTGATTGTTTGAAGTTTTAACATTCAGTGCGTTTTAATTCAAATGTGTACTCAATCACAAAAAAGCAAAACTGAGATTTGTCACATTACCTTGAAAGATAATGATGGACAAGACATCTAGATTTTATTCAAATAATATAAATCACTAATTTTTATGTATTGTGTATTTTGTGCTCAGTTTAATCTAATTTGATTCTTTTTAAATCTGACAAATGCTCACAAAAATCTAGTGACAACGAAAGTAATAAATATTGGTTCGGCATGACACTCAAAAGCAATAAGCGGCCGATTTCCCTTTGGTGGCCTCTCCTCCTCCCTCCATCAATGGTCCTCCTTTCATTTCCAAGAGTTTCTATTCTGGATCCTATCTTAAAAATCTTATCTAAAGAATTTGACAGTATTCCTCAAGTTTGCAAAACGTTGGAATATACGAAAAAAAATAATAATAATAAGTACAAAACAAATAGTAACTCCCAAAACGAGGAGAGATTTACTTTTAGCTTGCACCAACAATTTATAGCTTGATAAATAAAATTAAATTAAAAGGGAAGTCATATACTCACATAAAAATAAATAAAAGTAATTAAAAAACTATAATATCAAGACACAGTGTTAACAACCCAAAACATTAATAAATAATGTATAATTATTTTTTTAATAAATTAATATATAATTTTCTGAGTATAAAAGAAAAATTACCTTTTTATCCATTTTTTCATGCCTTAGCTAATGCCTTAAATCACATGTTAATATGATCCAATTAAGGAACGCAAAGAAGATGACATATGGGGAGATTCAAATGAGCAGTCCACTTCAACAGATGACAAAGCCTCCTCGATCAACAGCAAGTCTCGCCTTCCATGCCTACCCACTCATACATGACTCATCAATTCTGTCTACTTTCAACAACTGCTTTTATAACCTCCAGACAATTTTATTCTTTTTCTTTTTAATCAAATAAATGTGTCATTTTATTTAAGATATTTAAAGTTTCAAGTCCTTCTTAGTTCTTCCTCATTTACGCTTGAATATATTTTATTCTCGATCACTTATTTTGCATAAAATAAATTAAGCTCAGATTTCAGCATATCAAAGATTTATGAAGTTACCCATGTACTTACAAGATTAATGTTATTTTTGAGAACGTATTTGGTAATTTCAAATAGATTATTTTCAACTATTAATATATGATATCAACTCCAATATGGAATATGTTCAAAATTGAAAAAGAGAAAAAATCCAAAATGGAATAATTCTTCAATTAGTAGTGAAGTATCCCTCTATATTATATTAAAAATTATTGTTTAGAATAATGCCAATCTTTGGTTACTTGTTCTAGATGGAGAAATTTATGACTAAATAATGAGAAATTGAAAACATTTTTGAGGCGACAGAATCAAGCTAGCTTGGATTTATATTGGGAATATAACTCATTCAATGATTTGATCAAATATTAGTTTAATAGTGGCTGTGGGTTGTACCAAAAAAAAAAAAAAATTCTTGGTTGTGGGTTTTTGACTGCAAATTTGTCCATGACGTATCCTACGATTTATAATTCAGTCTCCTATGACTCAAAACTGGCGTCACTTGCCCTTGCTTGCTATTGAAGGACAGGTTCAACTCACTAGCCATACAGTATAGCAATTTCCCCTCTTCTTTTGCGGGGGGCTGTTCCTCCCTCTCCTAAGAATCTTTTTCTCATTTAAGGAAACCCTAGTTCCAGTTTGTTTTGATTAATAGAATCCAATAGTGCTATATGTACTTATAATGTGGATGTATACAATGTCTAAAAAAACTGGCCTTGATAAATGTGACATTATGTGGGCGATCAAAATTGATCAAATTTTATATATTGCAACGAATTAAATGGTAATTGGTAAAACCAAGAGCCACACAAGAAGGCATAACAAACCATTAGTCCATTACATACATTTTTTTGGTCAAGAAATACAACATGAGGGAATCAAAACTGATGCAGAAGACAAAAGTGGAAAACCATCTCCCAGACTTCAGTGAACACCCGAAACTTTTCAAGTGTAAACCCACAACAAATGAAACAATTAAAAAAAAAAAATACCCAATAAGTTATGTTCTTTCTAAGGCTTTGTGGCTATTTACAACTATATCTCTTCGACAATATGGGCAATCCCCACAACTTCGAACCCAAGGATCTAAGCAGGCCGAATGGAATCTGTGTTGACATGGTAGGCGTATAAGCTCATCTCCATCCACGAAACTCTCCAGACATATACTACAATCCATAGAGGCTTTTGGCAATTCTGCTTCCAAACCTATTTCATAGTCACTGAAGACCTCCAAGTGCAAACAATCTAGGGCCTCCTTAGTGAGACCAGGAGGCTTTTTCCTTTTAGCTTCCTGCATAAGTTGCAGTCTATCTACTTGAGAAGTCAACTCAGAGAAGGGGGAGCCTCCAATGGATGATCCTGTAGAGGTTTCAGCTCCCCAGTCCCCTGCATCGACAAGCCTCAGTTCATCACCAAAAATATTCTCTCCTCGATAACCACCTGATGAAATTCGGCCACTTCTCCTGAATAAAGACAAAAAAATAAAAAAAGAGCAGGTGAGTACCTCAAATCAGTCAAAGGGCTATGAGTATAAGAATATGACTGAATGGAGAATGTCTTAACAAAGCAAATGATGAAAGTCATGGTGAATCATGTCAGAAGTCTATGTAGCCATGATCAGTTACACAGTCTCAGCAACAAACATAATTAGACTGTTATTAGCAACAGTCAGATACAGTGATTAGAGCAATAACAGCCTGAAACCGGTACTTATGAAATAAATCATTTAACTTTACCACACGGCTGATCAAAATATATATCTCTTCGTAGGAGGAATTCAGAGACTTTAGCAGACTCTTATCGATAAAATGGATTTTGCAGTAACTTAGAATACCATCTATTAAGTAACTAAGATGTGCCACTCAACGGTATAGCAAACCATTCCTTTACCTACTATTTCTATATCATATCGATCTCAATGCAATATGCGCCAAATTTCAGGATGAAAGTTGTTATCATTTAGACAGAACCCAATTAAAGTGCATCAAGAGTTTGCGTTACCATTTGAAAAATAATATTGTACAGAAGAAAATCAAATTCTTGCAACAAGTTAAGAATCACTATGCAATTTGAGACTATTGAGTTTTCAAACAAAAAAAAATAGAAACAGATTGTTCTTTTTAAATTTGGATACATTTGCCCACATAAATCCCTCAACTAGAAATGGGAATTGAAGGCTAATGAAGCTAGGCCAAATCGATGATATGATAGATGAAAACTATGATACAGACCAAAACAAAGTTTTATTCTCCATCATTAGCATTGAGGGCTCTTATGTTCAGTGACAGGCACATGACAATTCGAACTTGTGCATCTACCATAAAGCAAAACGGTCATAAAACGTTAAACCCAATAAAACTGTATAAAATATACTGACCTGTTTGCAGAAAGAGAAACTCCCCTCAATCGCTCAAGAAGCCTTGCCCTTGCAAGTAGCACAGCTCCAGGAAGCCTTTCACTTCCGTTCAAACTTGGCCTGCTGGTGCTTCCTGACATTTCCGCGTTTATAGAGTTGCTTACTACAAACTGGCTGGTACCCTGATCAAACCGAGCTGATGCTCGCTCCTGAACAAGTCAAACGCAACAGAATAACGAGTACAACAAATTATCAACTAACCGCATTTTTTTTAAAAGACAAAATAATAAAATTTCAAATTTAACAAATAATTTAAAAATAAAAGAGTGAGGCCTCCCAATGACAAATTAAGAGCATGAATTGAAGTATGAAGTTTAATTACGACTTGTAACACTTAACTAGATGAAAAATTTAAAGATGAGATTCTTAAAAAGGAAGAGAAGTAATTACGGAGTGAGAGGGACGGTGAGAGATGTGGCGGAGATGGGGACATCGACGAAGAGGATCACAGCCGTCCAAATCATGACGATGAGTGGTATTATTACTATTATTGCTCTGATGGTGACGCCGATTGTGGAAACTCCTCTCCGAAATCAGAGAATTATCCGGGCCTAGATCGGTGCCGGACCGGCCCACGCGTGATCTCCGTGTGTAGAAGAGCTCCGACGCGCTCGTCATGTAACGGACAATCACCCAAACGCAGCAGCGATTACGCACGAAATCAAAGCGAAAAAGAGAGAGAGAGAGAGAGAGAGAGAGACGGCGTGAGGTGCGATGCGAATCCGAGACCTGCCTTCTACGAAATGAAGGGCAAACGCTTCGACTATGACGACGTTTTTGTGTGATGCCTTGAGATGTTGACAGGTAGTTGAGATAATCCGTATTGGACTATCTGTTGGATGCGAGCCGTTGGATTGGATATTTATTGATTTATCATTTTTTTAGTGGAGACGATAAATGATAATAACGATGTTTTTGCGTGAGCTACACCGGCCGTTTGGGACAAAGCATGGTTTGACTCGTTATTAAAACGACGTAGTTTCGAACGTCGACGGTGACAACTTCCAAAACTCACTGATTTCACGGGTATGCTGTGGAAGAATTTTGATACAATGAATGAACAGAGGACAAATACGTCTTTTCATTGGCGAATGGATTTGAATTCTCAAGTGAAAAGAGAAGTCCAAGAATATTTGTTGAATTGTATGTTGATTTATCTACTAATAAGCGTAGCTCACACCCGTGAAGCCTGTTTTTTGGTACATAAGAAGATTCATGAAACTCAAGTGAATCATAAATATCAACATAATAAACTTGATTATTATTTTCCAATTTGGCTTGATGAGAGAGAATGCATATTCAAAGTGGTCACATCAATACATGTATTTATCGTAAATCAAGCTCACGAAAATTTGTGCTTTTGTATGTAAAGATTTATGGTGCTAGAGTAAAACTCAGCTATTAAGTTAATAAATTTTATCACTATTATTCAATGTAGTTTGGTGAGACAGAATGTGTATGCGATATGGTTATCCCTAACCATTATAAGTACATTTGTCAAGGGTGTCACACTCATGCAACTTGTTTATTCGTGCCTGGAATACATGATACCGAAGTGAAACTTAGCTGTTAAGTTAATAAAGTTGATCACTATTGCTCAATTTAGTTTGATGGAAGATAATGCGTATTTGATATGATTTAGGTAACTAATAACTCAAAAAAGAAAAAAGGTGATGTAACTAGACCATTTGTTTGCCCAATAAAATATGAATGAGTTTACAATTGTTACTTCTTTTTAATATAGAAAACATTAATCATATAATAATCAGAACATATTCTTTTTTTGAATGAATCGTATTATATAAAATATTTTGCACATAAATTATGCATAATTGCAAAGGTAAATTAACACTTCACAAATGTGAAACTCAGATGAACAGAAAGTGTTTAGTTACTTGAATTATGAGTGGATATGTAAACTTATTAATAATGTATTTAAAATCTATTTTACATCGTTTATATTTTTATGATCTATCTAATTCAATATTTTCTTAAACTTCTTCAAAAATTATGCTTCAAACCTGTTTTGATATAACTTTTGAAACATTTAAAAAGGAATTTTCTATATCCAAACAGTCACATCCAATTTTGATTGTTAAAATAAGTACTATACATTGTGGTCATAGATATAATTTAGTAGCGGTAATCATATTTCTCAATTAAATTGAAGTATAATTTTAAATCCCAAATAAATAAAATAAAATAAATATTATAAAGCTATCCTTTGAATCCAAGCTTTTCGAGTTTTTATAACGATTTCAAAATTTTTTAAAAATGTTTTATAATATAATCCCCACTTGTTTGATCAAATCATCATACTCAGAACTAATTGACTTTATTAACATTAAATCTAATTTGTGAACGAGTGTAGTATTTTAATTTAATATGATTTATATTTGTGAAACAAAATATAGTAATCAATTCTCCATAATGCCGTTGTTGACAAAATAAGAATAAGAACTCGATGGTATGCATTTCACACCTATGCAAATTCGAATGATGTACCCTCAAACCCCAAATTAGTTGTAATATTTTTTTTTTTATAAAAAAAAAATCCATACATAATTCTCGAAAATTAATTCAATATGATCTGAATTAATGCATAAATGTAGTAAATTAATATATAAATAGATGTCACTTCATCCAATCTGATATTGCAATATCATATGGTGATCATAATCAGAAACAAGAAGCAAATTCTCAATATAATTGGTTGTCTTATTTTAGTACTAAGGACCGGCTCGAGGTGTTTTGAGTCCTTAGGCTAATAACTATCATTAGGCCTTTTACAAAAAAATTATTTCTAAAATAAAAATAATTAATCAATTCTATATTATAATTTTTCTGGCAAAATTTTTTAATATATGGAATAATTTATCACTCAAAAAATATTTTTCTTAGGCATTTCTCCTCTAAATATAAAAACTAATGGCAAACAAGCAAATGATTATTATTATTATTATTATTTTACCATTAAGAAAGCGAGTAACGTTTTTTTGTTTTGGGTTGTATTGAATGAAATTTGATGGATGAATGTTAAAGTCACAAATTTAACTCGAAGTTTTAACTTAACTTACACTATTTTTTTTTTTAATTTAAAAAAAGCAAGTAAATTTTGTTATGGATGCACAATGAAAAAACAATACAGACTCTTAGAAATTTTATTTTATTTTTTATATTTATGAAATATTGAAGTAATATAATCATTCCCTCACCCCCCCTCTCTCTCCAATTTAAGAGTGCTTATATTTTAGAGTTTGATCATACATAGAAAAATATTAGAATTTTGATCAATAATAATTTTATACTAAACGTTTTACTTTAGTTGGTGCTTACCAATTTTTGCAATTAAAAATCTTTTAATCTAGATAATGTTTAGTTACCAATTTTTGCAGAGCTTGGGCATAAATAATGAATGTTAGGTCACTTGTGAGATTTTATAGGTTGAAGCCTACAAAAGGCGGTCTCCTTTCCTCTTCAGAAGGACCTAACATTCATTATTTATGCCCAAACTCTGCAAAAATTATTCTAAACAAATAGAAAACACTCCTATTCCATTTTATCCACCTTTCATACCAACCAATCCCTTTCTTACTTTCACAAGTCTCTTTTACAAGTTACTAGTGTCTGTAAAAACTAATAGCAATATTAGTGACCGTAGAATGTACCCGCTACATAAATAAATGGAAATGTTTGATTATTCAGAAAACCAGTTAATTGGAAAATAAATGAGAGTATGAAAATTTAGATTTTAAAATAGTTTTAAAATATAGAACGTAATACTATGGAAATATATTTTTTCAAATATAAATATAAAATTAAATTATTTTTAAGGATTTGGGGCCTAAGTTTCAGGTGGGCCTCAGGCAATTGCCTAGCCCTCCAGCCGGCCCTGTTAGTACTGGCATTAATAATACATAACACTTGCTAGTTAAGACACTGTCTACATGGAATTAATTTAGTTTGAATCAGTTATGGTGCGTTAAGGTGGGTGTCATGATCAGGGTTGGTTGTTGCGGCCCCAAAGCGCAGCGATGAGAATCGGAAGAAAAGAAAATGCAGCGAAATATGCGGAGAGATAGAGACAGTGAGAAGCAATGCGAAACAGAGTGATGCCTTCTACGAAAACGAATAGGAAAGCTTAGAATGCGACACCGTTTTGTGTGATGCCTTGAGATGTTGACGGGTGTTGATATGATATGCGTATCTGTTGAACGTGAGCCGTTCGATTTGATATTTGTTTCAGCGGAGAGGACTAATGTCTTTTCATTAGAATAAATTTGAATTCAATGACTGTGATTTATGGAAAAAAAAATTTTGATGCAACGAACATTAGAATGGATTTTATTTTTGACTGAACATTAGAATGGATTTGAATTCAATGATAGTGAAGTGAAAAGAGGAGAATTTTTTTTTGACAAAGGTAGGTATTAACTATTAAGTTCATTCTTAAAACATTGTGGCCGGCCAGTTGCCTAGATGGTATACTAATCTACCCCTGCGCCCTGTGGTGTCGATTTTACACCCGTGAACTGCCCTCTCTCCTAGCCTCCCATCAACAGTGCGTGGGTTTTTCTCTCATTTATATATAGGTAACTCTTCCTCGTAAGAGAATTACTTTCCAAACTGTGCTCAAAATCAAATTTTATCTGATTCCATTGATCTCTGAGCTTGTACAAACCATTAAAAGAAAATCTTAAAAACAAACTATTAAGCTAATAAAATTCACCAACATCTTCTAGTTTGGTTTGGTCGATCATTTGTTATTATCACATTTCATTTAATTAGTTTGAATTATATCTATTAAATGATTTTTATTTTTTTAAGTGGTCAAATTACTTGAAACCACCCAAAAATCATTGAAAAAATAAAACTACAATTTTTTATTTTTAACTGAATGCAAATCACTTAATGATTGTTTAAGTATGTATTTTAAATCTATTATTCTTATAGTAATATATTTCTAAAATAGCATATTTTTTACTAAAATTAAATAAAAATAATATATTATTTTTATTTAATTTCAGTACAAAATATATATTGCTTTATCATTTCAACTTTTATTGTAATAAAAAAATTTAACTTAAGAATATTTTATTTATTTTTATTTAAATATCTAAATTTAATTGACTTTATTATGATAATTTATTTATGTGTATATAATTTTCAAAAAAATACTTTATTTTAATAATTAATTATATTTTAATTATAAATAAAATTATTATTATTATATATAAGTATTTTAGTATTTATTAAATAATTTATTATAATTGTTTGTATTATATTAAATGAAGTTACATAATAACTAATAATAAAATAATATAAATGTCAAATTATTAATTTTTAGATAATTTTAATTTTAAAAAGTAAATAAAATTACAATACATTTAGAGATATTAAAAATATATATATAAATCATTCAGATTTCATATTTTAGTTACTATTTAATCATTAGATAAAAAAAAAAATAATCTTTAAGTCATTATTATTTTTTAAATATTTATGATATCATAATATGAACTATATTATTTTTTAATAAATTAAACTATTTGTATGCAAATTATATTACAAAGGTATATCAACACCCTAAGGAGGTGACATTCAAACCTTCCTGTGTCATAGTTATGAACAAAAAAGTACACTAATTACTTAAAGACACGAGTGAACGTGGATACTTACATATATTTAAGATTTGTTTTATTCAATACTTATTTAAACTTCTTTTAATATTATACTCCAAACCATTCTTATATCAACTTTGGAACAGTTAAACAAAGTAGTATAACTCAATCCCAAGAATATATGCAAGCTTTTTAAGTTTTTATAAAGATTTTAAAAAATAACTAAAACTTTTTATTTTTATTTTTTTAAAAAAAAAACATTAATTGACTTTAATAATATTAAGTTCAATTTGTGAAAGAGTGAAGTAAATCAATTTGATATAATTTATAATTTGAAAAATAGTTCAATACATATAATCTGGATTTATGCAAAAGCACAGTGTACTAACATTATAATATATGTTCATCCAGTCTGATATTACAGCATCTTCTGGAGATCATAAACCAGAAACAAGTGGCAAAGTCTCACTAGAATCAGTTGTGTTATTTTACTACCCATGTATACTAATCTTAACATGCTAATACGACACTGCATGCATTAATATTACTAAGCTACATGGAATTAAGTTAATTAGAATTGGTTATGGTGGGTGTCTTGATCAGGGTGTGGTATGTTGACTCCATCATCGTTCCGGAGCCAGAAAGTCGGATCAAAAGACGCGGCAGTCTTCGGGATATCAGCCATCACCCACTCGTGGCCTACCGGGAAGTATATCCCGGTACGGGGATGTGGAACCCAGTTCGCTGAACTCTCCTGATGATCATTGATCTTGTCATCGTTTATTGATGATTCAGTGAAGTTCTCTCCGTGCTGATGTTCATCATCTATTACTGCCACCGATTTGCTATGGTAATAATGCTTCACTTGCTTGGCTTCCCTGCATGCATATATAATAATGTATGTCACATTTAAATACACTAGTTTTCATACTTGAACATTCACATAACTTACTGCTATTTTTGTCATGCTACCATACTGATTCACTATAGCTACATGGTTGATTAATACGTAGCTCTTATTATAATCAAATGGTGTATAAAAATCAAGAATTTAAAAATTAACGGTTATCTCTTGTAACTATACAGTATCTATACAGTACTTGAACCCTTATTTAATGTTCATTGAGACTAAATTAACGATTATCTCTTATAACTATTTAGTAACTATATAGTATGGATGTATAGTTATCTTGTTTATATATATATATATATATGCGCAAAACTTGAAACTCGTATCTAGGAATGCATTACCAATAAAAGTCAAATTAGATTATTACCTAAGCATTGGCATCTTGGCTCTGGGGATCCCAGCTCTGCCTCTCATCCTTAGATGTGAAAGCATGGAGCAAATTAAAAGAAACAAGTTTCAGAGACTTGAAGAGAGCTTTCCTTGCAGATTATATATAAATGAGCAAGATTTGAGAGCACTGGTTCTGTGAATTGAAATAAAACTCTGAGCAGCAATATATAGAGGACCCTAGCTATTGATGTTAAATGAATTATTTCACGGAATAAATTCTAGCGCACGTCCAGTGAAGGATTATAGAGAAAAGGACACATGCATATTGATAAAGCAGTTTAAAGAGTAGAACCACTGATTAAAATGGAAAAGGTCTCTCTCATGAGAATGACTTTTTCTATTTTAATCTGTGGTTCTAAACCTCTTCTCAAACATATTATTAGAAATATGCCTTCCATTAACGGCCTTTAAAGCAACAATTATGAAACCAGTGCTTTGTTTTTGAATTTGCTCGTTTATAATATGCTGATTAATAGTTTATGAGTTCTATATTCTGAGAATATATGAATATATTTTGTGAAGATTTACGATGAGACATTTTGATTTGTGAGTATGTGACATTAATTTAATAAAAGTACTGTACTGACCTGTACGTGTCAAAAGCTTGATTCGAGACAGCAACTAAGAAGAGAAGAATCGTATAAAGGAGTTTGAAGCTAAGGCTCGCAACTAGTACGGACTAGACGTGAACATATTTGCATTTCACCAAGGTTGCCTGGCTTCAGCTTTGAACATTAAGTACTTCGAAATGACAAGTTTTTCTTTACTTTTTGACATCAGAAGCTTTTCTTTAGTCGAGAACTGAAATGTTCACTCTAATTAGGGAATCGGTTTTTGATCAAGGAGTATTAATAGAATGCAAAGATTATTAGTTAGCTAGTGAAGGGCTGGCAAAATTGAACTCGACCCACTTATTTGATCCAAATCATTTTTTATTTTTTTTTTAAAAAAGAAAAGTTTGATTGGTTCGGTTTTATTTGATTGGGTCATTGAATTGTTAAAACTGATTAACTAATTAATTGGTTGCAGGTTATAACTTAAAACTCACTAACATTTGCTATGACAGTATCACCTATTAAAAATATTAAATCATTATATCTCAAAAAAAATATATTAAATCATTATTTTCATTCAAAAATATATATGAATTACCCTTTTTTTTTTTTCATCGAAAATTTGTTATATACCTAAATGAATCCTGGATCAACCAAGTATGAGATGATTAATTAGAATCCCATATAAACTAAGTATGGGATTAGTTACGAGTGTATTAACCATTCGACAATCGACACCATTTCCTTACAAGCTAGTTTTAAGAATAAGTTCCACCCATAAGGTGATAAAAAAAAAATTAAAAATAAAAACCCATTGGCCTATTGTCCTACTTGCATTTTTGATAACGATGAGCATATTGATGGGGCTCTGACTTGGGCTACGGACTTGGTGATAATGCAGAATCCTTTCTGATGATTTGATTTTTCGGTGTGGAAAATGGTGAAGATCACTATCTTAAACTTTCTCTGGCTTAATAATTAAATTATGCGACAAATGACAAAGATATAAACCAATGGAGGGAGTCGAGAATTAAAATATTAATTCTATGTAAACTTTAGTAAAAGTAAAAATTAAAATGAATATATATGATATGATATATTTTTTAATTAACTTTAAATGTACGATCTTAATCATAAATTAATTTGCTTTGGTAATAGGAAGTATTCATTCAAATTAATAATTATTCAAATTTAATTTATCTTTCACACATGTAGTATGTGATAAAAATATGGGATTTTGGACCAAAACCCAAAATGTTAACATTAAGATTTGGAGACTTGAATTAAATTTACTTGAGGGTTGAACAAAGCTAGGCTATGGATGCCTTTTGGAGAGGCTTATGAATTATGATATCCATAGCAAAGGAGTTGCACAAACGTGTGGGCTTGCTGCTTCAATCATGTGATTACCACTCAGCTTTATCTTCGAGAATCTCGTGGCATGGTACTGTTTTCATAGCAATATATAAAAATAGTTCTCAATTCTTATTTAATCAATTGATAATTTTGTCGGTGGTAATATGTTCTTACCCTTAACAGTAAACACCTCTGCTGTGAGGGTGTTCAAGTAGCTTAAAAGATATTATTGAGGTGCCACACCCAAATAATTACGATATCTCCTTCATTATTGTCACTGATCACTAAAATTGTGTAACACCTAACAATTAACATCTTAGCCACTCATTGCATGTTTTACACAATATTGGTAGTTGTATTACTCGTTAGATTAAATTTCAATATCTAATTTTTTTCAACTATTTTGTTTACCTAGAAAATATTTACTGTGCTAACACTTATATTTTATCTTTATGGGTTATAATTAAAGAATGATTAAATCACATAGCACCCACAAATTAAAGAAAACAACTAATAAGAATCTGAATTTTATTAGAATGAGATGCTCTACTATTTTGACTTAAAATATTTAATGATAATACAGTGGATTTAAAAATGAGGAAAAAGAAAAAATGTACATAAATTTCCATCATTGATTACTTAAGTTACTGGATCACTTCTTTTATTTGTGAAATGTATTAATTCACTGACCATCATATTATTAGTTGAGATATATATAAGATATAGAAGATGCGATGTCTAGTATTATTGTGCTACTAAAGTGTACAATGTCTTACTTTCCTAGGCTAATCTTTATCTCAATAAATCTAGTGATATAAATTTATTGTTTTGCTTTTGTTTTTTGATCTGATTTTTTTTAACTACAATATATTATCCGTGTTAAATGCATGGTTCTAAAAATCGTTAATTGATAATCGATCGATGAGGTAACAGTTAGCGATTTATTGGTTTGTTTGGTGAGTAATCGTTAATCCGTGTTAAAGATAATGCCACTACATAAAATTTGCATAATAGCAAGAGCAAGAATTAATGATTGGAATTGGACTATACTTCAAGAGTTTAAAATAATAAAAGATATTAAAAATTATTAACTATACTCCCCTCATTGTGGGTGATTATACTTGTGCCTGCACATGAAGAATATTTAATCAGTATAAATAGTGGACCAGATATTTGATTGATTTGATGTCAACTTTAAAAAATAAAATTTAATCCTTACCAAATTATTTTATTTAGATAATCAGTGCAATTCAGATAATCACTAACCAGAACAGAATACAAATTTATAACCATTTAACGTGATAAGAGAATATCTCAAATCGGAATCACATTAGATCCAAATCAATAAATATAGATATGGTATTTTGGAAAAACAAAACACACATAACATAAATACAAATGTATGATAAAAAGATAAACACAGAACGACACATGACATCATAAGATAACAATCTACAACCATTCTATCCACATCAAACCACACTATGATATTATCCTATTAAATAAAAAAAAACTGAGATATAACTGATTTTATTATCACAAACGCAATTGGGTGACGTCAAATGGAAGAAAACTCCCGCCATGTATCATTAAAAGCAACAACCACTCATTGCACCCGAATAACAACAATAAACGAAACCCAAAAAAAAAAAAAAAAAAAAATCAAAAAACAAAAAAAGAGACTCCATAATTCAGTTAGATGAAATCGAAAACGAAGCGATCGAAGACAAAGCTAGGTTTAGCAACCAGTCTAGTGTTGTGCTGCTTCTTCTTCCTGGCTGGGTTCTATGGATCCACTCTCGTGTCTGAGGATGTGCCGAGGATACGACCAAGGTTGAGAATGCTTGAATTGGAGAAGAGTGATGGTGGTGGTGGTGAGGGGTGCATGCCACATGGACTAACTGGAGAATCTTCAATTCAACCACTCCCATTTCAGGTAATTGCAATCTACTTGTTAGTGGTAGTCTATTTTGTTAAAACCCTAGTTGTAATAGGAATAGGAACAACATTAATCAATCACTCTCTAAATAACAACTTACCAAAAAAATAACATAACAATTAAAATACTAAATTAGTGCAGCAAATAATTCTTAATAATGGTCAATGGTATAATTAGTTCTCTAATTTCACTGGAGGCGTTCGTATTACTAAATTCAGGTTTTAAGTTGGAAACCACGGGCTCTTTATTTTCCGAGCTTTGCTACTGCAGAACAATGCCAAAGCATTATTGAAATGGCAAAGGCACACCTTAAGCCATCGTCACTGGCTTTGCGAAAGGGAGAAACTGATGAAAGTACAAAGGGTACTCGAACAAGGTATATTATGATATAGTTGTTATTATTTCAGTTTCATACTCTAAGAATCATAACTTTTAAATTAAAAGAAATTGTCTTTAACTTGTGAAACATTGATTAGACACTTATTCATCTGCTTCTTGTAGAACTCATTTTATTGGTTTGTCCTTTCCTTTTAACAGTTCAGGGACATTTATTAGTTCATCTGAAGATGATACTGGAATCTTGGACTGCATTGAGCGGAAAATTGCAAGGGCTACGATGATCCCTCAGACGCATGGCGAGGTATGATTTGTTCTTGAATTATTATAATATGCAAGAAGATTCATGGAAGTCATAGCAGTTGGTGTTACCTAAAAACATGTAAGGAACCTTGGGCTTTATATCAAGTTATAAATTGGTGGGGACTTAGTTGTGGTAGCATTGATTGGTTGGTGAAGTTCAAAGGAACATTGTGGTCAATGGTCATTTAGGTTTCAATGGTAGTTCAATATTTGCTGATAGGAGGTTTTTTCTATTTTATTTGCTATACCAAAATAAGGAGTTATTATATGTGCAATTCACAGCAGTTTGTGGTACTTAAGAACATTCTGTGAACTTGGATTATGTCTCAGGGATAACTTATGCTCGTACATTTAACTAATAATTAAAAATAAAAATTATAAAAAGCTTTCCCCAGCCTGGATCTTCAAATATGCAGCAAAAGCATTTAAAATTTTCAGATTAGTGATATACAATAAACTCACATGCATTGGTTGGTAAATTAAACATAATTACCCTGGCAACAGCTGCTTCATCTCTGCTGGTTTAAAAACTTCTTGCATTTTTAACTATGTAGTTTCTTTTGTTTGATTGTTTTGCTCTTTGCCTCTTTGAACAGTAAAAATGGAAGATCAACTTGGTAGAGATTTGTTTGTTAACAGGAAGTTGACATATTCTCCCACTTTTTTTCTACTAATTGGAAATACTAAACTACTTGTTTCGTGGAAGCAATTAATCAAGTAAGCGAATTATCTGTTGGTTGATTCAAGATTTATAGTTAATCTCCAAAACCTCAGTGATCAGGTTGTCGTATCAGTGAGTAAGGTTTTCAATGTGTTGATTGGACTAGGACTTTCACTCTAATAATGATCAATCTTCAAATATACCTATGTGAATATCTGTTCTCCTAAAAATACCTGTGCTCATAACATGCAATACCTAGATTTTTCATGTAAACTGAATAGGTTTCTCATACTACATATAAATGAGTTGTTTAAAATTTTCACATGGGGTTTTAGTAACTGCACTAAGTGCAGTTGGATTGATTAATCTAGGCTGTAGTGGTTGTGGGATGGTAAAACTTTAATATAGATGATTATTGTTTCCCAAAATATATTAAAAGATGTTCTTGGGCTTTAGCTCAAGTGATAAAAGGTTGAATTGGAATCAGGGTAGGTGTGGTTTCATGAACAACTAATTTAAGGTTTCTTAGGGGCTCAGCTGTATTCAGTTAGATTATGTTAGATGTAATGATTGCTTCATTCATCCAACTGAGACCCCTCTTGCTATTATGGTTTTATGTTTTTATTTTTCCCTATCGTGAATATAATCAGTCTGCTTTTAGATGTTACTATTAGTTGGATTGGAGACCCTGGTTTTATGATTTACATCTCTCCGTTTTCCTGTGGGTTCTCATTTCATCGTTTCACTTGTTTCGTTTTTGCTGATTTAATGCTCTACCAATAGTATATCTGATGCCATTTATTCTTGCATTAAAATATAACCTTTCTTTACAAGTTGTTTCTAAAGTAATATGAGTAATGCATGGATACTTTATATCACCGTATTGTAGGCATTCAATGTTTTGCGGTATGAGATCGGGCAGAAGTATGATTCTCATTATGATGCGTTCAACCCAGCTGAATACGGTCCCCTAACAAGCCAAAGAGTAAACCACTTACTATGTATATCCAGTTTTTGTTATTGATTAGTTATTCAACCACTCTTCATATTCTGTTTATACATATCTAATGGATTTATTCATCAACATAGCTACTGCTTAAATTCTTTGTTGCATTGTATACGACGAAAATTCCCTCTTGTACCCCGAAAAGGCTCAGCATTCCTCTTTGGTGTAATAATGTTATACAAGTCATGAAACTACATAGGTGTTAAAATATTGGGCTAATTTTGTGCTAATAGATCTCATGAATAAATGGTGAAATAAATGTCATGCTGTGGATTTATGATTTTTGTTTTTTCCCCCTTTTGTGTTCAAATTCTATCTTGCTCATAAATCATGATGTTATTGCAAAGATGGATGACAAAATATATACTGATAGCAGCATCAATCTGTACTGGTGTTTCTTCTCATCATTGATTATAATCTAAAGTAAATGCATTGGGAATCAGCATCAAAATTTTCATATAATGCTTCATTGCTTGTCAAAACATGTAGAATTTCTTACATGGACATCTTATTTGCTTACTTGAAGCTGAAAACGAGATATGTGTATGGTTCTCAAAATTCTATAAAGCTCATTTCACCTTTTAAAGTGTGTGATTGGCATCCTGCTATATTTTTCTTTTATAGTAAGATACCATTGTGTTTTGACAATGTCACTGCTCCAGATTTACATCTTTATTATCGATCGACCTCTTGCAGATGGCTTCCTTCTTGTTATATCTGTCTGATGTTGAAGAGGGAGGAGAAACTGTGTTCCCTTTTGAGGTAGATTTGGAAATATTATTGGTTGTCATCTCATTTCCTTATAATTTCAATCATTCATTCCTTTTCGGGTACTCATCTCACTATTTTTTGTTTTAGAACGGCTTGAATATGAATTCAGGCTTTGATTTCAGAAAATGCATTGGTTTAAAAGTGAAACCACGGCAAGGGGATGGGCTTCTATTTTTTTCATTGAATCCCAATGGCACCATTGATCAGGTAATTGTGTTCAACTTGAAATCAAATTGAATGCATAAAAGTTGTTTTGTTTTGTGAATGCTTGAAGATTAGGTAAAAGATTTGAGTCCTCTAATATTAATCTGAACAATGGATTACGAAGTCGATAGATGGCTTGGAAATTTTACTTTGGCAGTGATATGGGCTGATAGTGTGATCCGGAGGGAAACCGCACGACACATGGGCACATTTAAAAGCTGTTCTAAGTTGTTCGCCTAGTCCTCTTATTATTTAAAAGCATCATATGTGAGTGATTGCAACTACATGGATTGATTTATTGTATAATTTCTTGTTTTTGAAACCATGGAACATCCCATTATTATATACAAATTCAGAACACTTATTGAGCAGATATATTTTTCTATAAGCTTGCAAAAGCTTGACTATTTGGATTTAGGCATCAATCTGCTCCAAATCTGGACTTTCAAAAGTTCAGTTGCCTTAATGGAATGATTAGCTTCTGAGCGCTAGAACCTAAAGGTCGTTTAGGAAAGAACATAGGCCCTATTGGAGTGTCAGTCTCTATGCTGGAAGAAGCTTGACCGTGATGAATTTTGCTTTATGAGTTAGCTATATATCATTTCACTTGCCTTATTTCATTGGTGATGCCCTCTTCCTTGTCATACAGGACCATCCAAGCCATTTTAGAATTGAGTTCTTTAATTGTAGTAAATTCCAAGTTACTCTTATAGCATACTTTTAAAAGCTGTGTTGTATTCTCTATGTGATTTCTGTTCTCATATTTTGTTTTTGGGTTGTAGTAGCCATTGTAACATTTAGTATGTCTTATCTCTGTCTTCAAATCTGCCATAGAGTTTGCAGCTGCAACTGTTATAGCAATATTCTCATTGTCCTTCTACTTTGTTTTTGCAGACATCTCTTCATGGCAGCTGTCCGGTGATCAAAGGGGAGAAATGGGTGGCCACTAAGTGGATTAGAGATCAGCCTCAAGATGACTAAATTTCAATACTATACATTCAGGGCCAACAGTCAAGGTGGGGAAAGAAATATGGCACAAAGTTTTGAACTTATTTATTAATCTTCAATTTTATCACTGTTATTTGAAAACTGACAGCTCCCCTTCTAGTTTAGCTTCAATTTATTTAGACTGTATCATCTAATGGGGCCAACTCTGCTGTTTTTGGATGTATAGTTTTTAAATAAACGTATGTTGAGACGGGAACTTATAAAGCGACTACTCAACTACGTGTCTTTGTTACGTTAGAATACATGACAAGACACCAAGAATTTTAAGGATCAATTGATTTTGGTTGGTTGGGTTGAATCATTGAGATTTTAGCAATAAATTGTTATTGATAACTACTGTTTTAGTGAGTTATATTATATCAAAAGGAGACCTAGAGATGAAATTCAGTTGAATGGTAAAAAATTTTGGCAGTGAATGCAATGGTGAAAGATGGTCACGCTTGCTTCTGCGTAGAATTTTGTCCTAAAAAATATTTAGTTGTAGAAGCTGAATAAATTCACAAAATGGATTTAGAATCTTTCATGACAAGCCAATGCAGGGTCATCAAAGTTCATGGAAAGCTGGAAACCAAACCATTCATTTGTATTTATTTATTTATTTTTGAGGTATTGGAGTTGTATTGTATTCATTTGTGTTCATTTGTATTTATTTGCATTTAAAAAATAGAAGGGTATTAGAGTTGTGGTGCGTAATAGATTTGGGGCTGGTCTGGTTGCTTGGCATATTCAGATGTGCTAGTTGAATTGTTATTTAAAAAAAAAAAAAAAAAAAAAAAAAGGTTAAAATAAAACCAGACGCAATAACAAAATCAGAAGACTAAATTGGTAAGATTGGAGTTCGATTCAAACCTCAAATTTCACCCTAATTTGAAGGTAAATTTAAAAGATGAAAGTATTACCATTTCAAATATGTAAATAAAATAATTAAAATTAACCAAATCAACCTTTTTTTTTTTTTTAATTTAAAAATCAACTAAAAATTTGTTTTTAGTTTTTTTGAAAGGAAAAGAAATTCATCCACCATTACGGGAAGTAAACAAACGGAACATCAGAATCTACCAATTATATGGGTTTAATAATAACTCTCTAACTGTTAGTTAACAATCACACTTTTGAAAGTTCAACATAATTTATTGTAATTGTTGTTAAACTTTTTAACATTGGTGGAATTTCATCTAATCTCAGGGCACATTTGTGTAATCTCTTCTAAATTTATAATAGCATTTGCTCATAAAACTTAAAAAGCGGGGCGATTTTACTAGGTTTTAATATATGGTCGACACAAGTATGACAATTCTATTTAAAGAGAACATCCAAAACTTCAAATGATAATAAGAAACAAAGAGAAAACATAAACATTGAAATATGTAACAATTTGTACTGAAAAAATGGGATGTTGATGCTGGCGGTGGCATCCCAGCCCTCCAACTTATAAACTGCAAGTCTCCCACTTGATAATGGTATAATGATATAATGATTATGTAATCCCACGTGTCAAGCTGGGGTAACATCCCTGTATGAGCACCCATACAGACGACTGTACTTGATTACACCTCCTGACCACCCTTAAAAAACGACCGTTGACACCAAAATCACTGGCCCTGCCAGTAACGGCTACTTGACATTTTAAAACCACTAAAACCCCATCACTCATTCTCTCAAAAATTCACAGCTCCGCTCTCACTCTCATCTCTTATAGTCACAACTTGGATTTCTGGGTCTGGAATTATTGTCGCATTCGACCATGGATCTTGGCTGCCTGGACATGGGTTGCGTTTCTGTCTTGGACAAGCACAACAATGACACACCTGTTGATTCTGATAAAAAAGAATCTGATTCAAATGATCCCAGATCATCCAATTCCAAATCTGCCAAGGTAAACACTATTCAAGATTAGGGTTCTTGTTCATTTACATCTTTTTCTTATGAAGAAGTGTGTTTTGAATATCATTTGGTTTAGATTGTGTTTTGTTTGGATTTGAGTGCCCTGAAAGGATAAATTTTATGATTGGTTCCATATAGTGTTGGGATTTTTGATATAAATTTGTTTAGCAGTGATTGGACTGTACTTGGCTAGTCTTGCAATTATATTGTATAATGTTGGTAATTTTGTGTTTCATTTTCTTGTACTAGCCTGCCAATTATGAGGGTTAAGATTTTGTTGAGTTCGTGTGATAGATTTTGTGATGAGAGGATTTAATTTCTTTGAAATATTCTTTTTGATGATGGGGAAATTCTTTTTATTTGATTTTCCATATCCCATTTGGTATGGGATCATTGCGATTTCGATTGGTTGGAAATGACAAGTGTTGCATCAAGGGTCCTGTAGTTTACAGGCCAACTTACTTCTACTGGTTAATGTAGTTCTGCTTTACTATGAAGAAATGATTCATATACCAAGGTTTTATAACAACCACGATTGCTAATTGATAGATTATTAGGTGGTATTTAGTTATTATATTTTATATTATATGATTTGATATTATAAAATGTAAAATGATGTAGGACTTTCTCTCTCCTCCTTTACAACTTTGTGTAATTAGCCACACGAACATTTTTCTTTACTTCCGTATTAAAAAACACCACTAATTTGATGATAGATGGCCAGCAAGTGTAAGACACAGGCATTTAGGATTTGAGAAAGAGGGTATTTTGGTGTAAGCAAGTAAAAGTTGCAACTTGCAAGTGAGTGTGTCCATTTTGTAGTGGCCATAGGCAAGATTGTTTGAGAGTGACAGGACAAAAGTGATAGTGTATATGCTCGTGCAAAAGTTAAGGCGTACAATAATTCTGAAATTGAATCAAGTTTGTTTTATTTAGTTATTTAACACCTCCGTTTATGTTTCATAACTTTTCTTTTTCTCTTTCTTTGAATAATACACAGAATAAGTCACCCAGAGGGACCAACCAACCGATATTGAATGCTCTAAACAAGTTTACAACACAAATTAAGAAGCCTCCTCACCGTAAAAATTCTCCTATCAATTGGTTTCCTCGCAAAAAGGTGGATTCCTATTTGAAGAGGAAGATAAAAATGCTGCAGGTGGAGTCACCCCTATTTTATTCTATTGATAAGAGCTCAATTCCTTTGGGGGAACCAAATTGCTGAAACAACTGCAATTTTTTTTTTTTTTTTTTTTTAAGGAAGTAGATGGCATGAACTTAACCCTTGATGAGACTCTAGGTGATACAAATCCGCATTACTCGAGAGTTCTAAGAGAGAAAATTGCAGCAAGAGAGGCTGCACATAAAGCAATGGAGGCTCGGAAAGCTGCATTGGTGGAAGCATCTTGGTGTCGAGTACTCAAAGCTGCAAGGTAAAATTTTCAGTGGTTGAGAATTTGTGAAATATTTATTCCTGAGTTTCTCTTTCATGTAACTTTGCATTCTTCATTGCAGGATCCAATGCAAAGAAGCAGATGCCCTTCTGTTGAAATCTGAAAAAGCTGCAGCTGAAGCTTTTGAAGCGGCAGCAGCAATGGGAGTGATCATGTATGATAAACCCAATTGTCCTCAAAAGCATTGTGAAATAGAAACTTCCTCCGTAAATGGAGCAAGATCTACTACTCATACAGTCACAGCATCATTTGAAACTGCATTTGAGGTAGACAAACAAGTAGCTGCAGCTGTCAAAACCGCATTCATTAGGCTAGCGAAGTGCCCTTCTTTTAGTAAAGAGGAATTCAAAGACTTACTGCATAAAATCAGCGAGAATCCAGACACTGGTGATGGTAATCAAGAAATAGCAGAATTCTCTTCAGAATGTGAATCAGAGTCTGGGTCAGAACTTGAAACAGCATTTCAAAAGGATGATGGTTTTGGCTCTCATGACTTGGACTTAAAGATGCCCGTTGTTGGGTTGAGGCAGAAGAAATCCAAGAGGAGACAGTCATTTGAAAAGCTTAATCCAACCAAACTTGTAGACATGATGCTTGAGAGGCTCAAATCTTTGCAAGAAGATGAACTTTCATCCCTTGCCACTATAGTTGCAACCAGTGGTTTAAGTGCTGCCTTGGCTGAAGGAGAAAATTGTAAGATGCATTGTCCAAGCTCTGCTAGGGATTGTTCCTCTGCTTCAGTTCTTGTTCGAAGAATGTCTTCTGCGGGAGTGGGAAAGGTTAGAAATGCTAACTTGGAATACATGGATGGGTCAATGAGAAGGAAGCAAACAGAGTCAGAACTTCCTAGTCTTGACAAGTTTTTGGTTAAACACATGTCAAAACTTGAGAGGGAAGTGCAAGAAGCCAAGAACATGAGAATGAATGAATCCAGGGAAACAAATGCTGAGCATCCTGGTAAAATTGAAGATGGAAACGTCAAGTCAGATAATGTTCAAGCCGAGACTAATACAGATTCAGAAAGTGTTCTTGATAAGAAGCATTCTTCAAAGCATGCCAAAGAGATTGAAGAAGCGAAGAAGAACTCAAGAAATAACTTTGAATCACTACAAAAGAACTCAAACAGCAATGCAACTTCATCAAAGGCGATTCCTGACTTGGGAAGCATGCTAGTTAAACACACTTCAAAACTCCAAAAGGAAATCGAAGAGTCAAAAAGGAATTCCGGAAAAACTTTTGAGATGGACAGCATGAAAAGAAGAACGCTAAATGAAGGGGCTAGTCACAGGAAAGAGAATGATCCAGAAGTGCCCAGTCTCGATAAGTTTCTTGTGAAGCACGTATCTCGACTTGAAAAGGAGGTGCAAGAAGCCAGGACTAGGAGAAATATTGAGTCATCAACTTCAGTCCCACAATCTGACAAACATGTGATTTCTTCTCACAATGATGGAGGTCTAGTGGGAAAAGAAAATGTTGACTTGAATAAGGAAGATGATAATAGATGTTCGGAAGTGGAACAAAAGGATATGAAGGGCGGAATTCAAGAGACAGTGGATAGTCTTGACAAGATTTTGGTCAAGCCAGTGCACAGGTTGGAAAGGGAGAAAATGGAAGCAGCATTAGTTAGAAACAATTATGGGAATCATAGGCCTCAACGAAGACAAGGAGTGAACAACAGTTATACATCCAGTGATAGCTTGGACAAAGTTTTAGTAAAGCATGTTTCCAGATTGGAGAAGGAGAAAATGCAGTTCAACACAAGCAAAGAAGCTGTAAGGATGGTGAAGAGAGGTGGCAGAAACAACAACAACAACACACATTCACAGATGAACGAAGAAGGTGGTCTGGATCAAGTTTTGGTTAAACATAAATCGAGACTCGAAAGGGAAAAGATGGCTGCTGCAGCAGCTTCTCAGCAACCAGAAGGCCAAACTAGAACCTCAGTAGTATCATCTCGTAGTGAAGCCAGGGAGAAAGAGTTGCAAGAATCATGGGGAGGTCTTAGCTTAGGAAATTCCATCAGGCCACATCTCTCTAAACTTGAAAAAGACAAGGCAAGTTCTCTCAATTCTCTTAATAAAAATGCAGTTACATGATTTTTATCTTATCATCCTGCATTCATAAACTTTTATCTCTACATTTCAGGCTGCTTGGATCAAGGCTGAAGAAGAGGAAAGGAGGCAAGCTATGAAGGGGGTGTGAGACTTGATACGGCCATATCCAATTTATGATCTTTTTTTTTTTTTTTTTTTCAATTGAAGTGTAAATATGGTAACCAAAGTGTGACATACTTTGTCCAGACTTCATTTTTGTTATATGTAAAAACTATTGTTTGATTCTATAGAGGAACTTTCTCTAGGTCTTAGTTGGGGAGAGTGTGTACTGTAAAAAATAATAGTAATAAAATAAAAAATATGAATATAAATATGTATGGAGGCAAAGCATTGATCAGACGTAAAAAATTAAAAGATAGGTGAAATACCACAAATGACCCAATGGCTTTGGAGAGGTCAAAGTTGAAAAAGGTTGACTCCTTTGTATCCCCATATAATCTTTTTACCCTTGTTTCATCGAGTTACGGTTACAGAACACCTCTGTGTCCTCCCACACTCAGACACAGAAAATGGGAGGAGGAAACGGCCAGAAAACCAAGATGGCTCACGAGAAGAACTTGGAAAAGCGAAAAGCCGTCAAGGGTCTCCTTCCTCTATCTCTATCTCTATCTGGGCGTTTTTTTATTTGTTTTCTTTTCCATGTTTGTTGATGTAGGAAGCCGGCTTGAGTCCAACAAGAAAGCTATGAACATCCAGGTAGTCTCTTTCTTTCATGCTTTTACTCTTATTTATCTCTTTTACATTTGAACTTGAAGCTTTGTTTGTATGGGACTTACTTAAGAATCTAGATTGTAGGATCTATCAATAATTTTGTCAAGTAAACAAAATGTTCATGTAGTCTTAATATCTGTTATGTTTCAGACAACAGTAAAATATTTGTTATTCTATCTTGTTACCTGATCCTTGTTTTATATGCACTAGGATCATCTTGTTATTCAAGTTTTTATCTAATCTTTTAAAGATATCGTGACACGTTTATTTATAATTAAACAGTCAATACTTACATTCATTTTTCAGATGCTTTCCTTTATCAAACCGCAAATGGCTTTATTTTTTCTCCTACCTTACATCCAAATTTCAGGAACGTAACCACCGAAAGTTATTCCCTTTCATTTAGACTCCAACCAAAATCAGTCTTCACTTGTCACTCAGGGTGAGGTTCCTACTTTCTTCTTCATTAGTAATTTGAATGCCCCTCATCATTTAGCTCCTGCCTCTCAACCAGTACTCTCACTGCTAAAACCTTCATCCAACTAGAGGGAACAAAATATGAGAGTTTTTGTTTGTTGTTTTAATTGGAGTTCTTTGATAGAGCTACGAGAATTTTTGTTGATGAGGGGGTTTTGAATCTTACATCCACACCAACTTAGATCATGTCATAAATCCATCGGATTATGATCATATGAAAGCTTTTGAAAAAGGGTTGTGATATATAATTTAAGCGTTTGAAAAGTTCTAGCAACTTGGGATGTAAGTAAATATTGATTGTTCACTTTCATATGGATATATGTCACAAGATCTTTAAAAGTTTAGATTGAAGTTGTTGGATAGGACGATGTCGTAGTCCAATCCAACAACATGGTTCCTAGCTTGAAGTTCAAACTGCCGCTTATGAAATCCGGTCGGTCAATGAACTGCCACTTATGAAATCCGGTCGTTCAATTATGGAGACTAGGTGATGAATCATGTTATTGGATTGGACTAGGACGTCGTCCTAAAGGGATGATGTTTAACCTTAAGATTGTCCGAAAATTTTAGGAAGTTGATGGTGGTCAATGCCTTTGCATCATCTGCTGTTACACTATTTTGGAATATCTAACTTTTATTTGTATTATGTATAGTCATATTACAGGTGGAACGAGCCTGTGTAATTGTGTTAGGCTATTTTGAGTTAGAGATAGCTATGGATGTTGCCACATATTTGTGACCAATATTGGTCTTTGTGACCAGTATGACTCTTTTAGTGTAAGCACTAATGTCATATGTTCAAAATGCATAAGGTGGCAGCTAAGTATTAATTTGATGCTTTGAAACAATATGAATAATTTTCTTAAAGATGCTGATAATACCTCTTGAGTATATTTTGGTAGGTTGTCTCTGGTCTAATGTGTTTCTCTCTCTCCCTTATAAATTTAATTAACTCAACCTTATCAAATTGTAACACATGCATATTTCAATGGTCAACATTTTGATGTATACAACATAAAGAGAATTCTATCAACGAATGTAAGAAAGAATGCTTTAGCAACATCACAATATATTGAACACGATTCAATTGGCAATATTATATGCTTTCGACACAAGAATCAACTAATATTTATTATTTATATATTTCATGTTGAATTTTTTTTTTTAATTTAAATATATATGTATACACAATATATGAAATTTAAAAGCATAGCATATCTTTAGTGAATATTTAGCTTAGTGTGAGGATAATTTGTTTTACATAGGTAAATTCCTTTAAAGTCGTAAACGAATTTTGATGATTTAGAAAGTTGAAGGTACTGAATATAAAGTGTTGAGCTACAAGCCATCACTTTAACGACATATAAAAAACTACTACTTGATTTGTTAGTATCTGAAACACAGCAATTAGTTAGTGAATTAAAAACTATATATAATAAAACTGAGTTGCACCCATTTCAGTTTCTTATTGTGGTTATTTTTGGTATTCTACTTTTTTTTTTTTTTTTTGTCTTTTAAGATTGACCTTAATGGGATAAGAAGTATAGGGAGGTATTATTTGGAATATATATTTTAATATGAGGGAGGGATTTTCTATATTTTGTGATTTAATTTAGTGGAGTAGGAAATCTTATCACAAAAGTAAATAGAAGGTACACAATCATTTTATTAAAAGTTACAATCAATTTAGTAGAGTAGAAACTCCTGTCACAAAAGTAAATAGAACATGTACAATCATTTTATTAAAAGTGAATAAATTTATTAAAAGTGGATGCGACTATTTTATTAGAGTGGATGTGTTTTGGATTTGTGGTAGTACCACGAAGATACATTGGCGAGTTCATGTATGATTATAGTTAATAAACATTCGGTTAACCACTCCACTTAGTATAATCAATTTCTTATATAACAAAGCAATACTATAAATAACAAACACACGTATGTACAGAGTTAAGTTTAAAGGATACAAAGTACCAAATGGTATCGTGACCAGACTGCTTGGAATTTTTAAAATTTTTTTAATATAGTGAATATTAAAATAATTAATAAAAATATCAATTTCTTTTATAATGTTTATGTTTTAAACTTTTGGACATTTTCGTGAAACTTAATTAGTTTGTTTAAATGTTTGAATTGTTAATAGTTTTTACTTTTAATTTTATCTTCAAATTATGATGAAAATTAGTTATTTTTTTATTTAATCTGGCAATATTTTCCAATTTTGAGTCACAATATAGGGTGTACTCTGCCGCCAATTTTGGTCTTCTGGTCACGCATGAACATGAAGAAAGCATGAAAGTGAAATGTATTAGGCTTGGATACTGTTTCTTTTCCAATTTATGTAACCGACTCGGTAAATAATAATTAATTAATATTTTTTTTATGGGAATTAATTAATATTTTTGTCATGTCATGTAGAGTGTGTTTTGGGCAAAGACTGTGAAATACTATTATTCTACTTAATTACGCTGTAACTCTACTGTGAAACTTGGACCTTTTAAGGGTGCTAGTGCTACTACTTTAAAAGTCTTGCTTCTTGCTTCACACTAGCGATTATAATATTTTATCACGTTTTACAGTTTTCAATTAAATTGTAGACCAAACCGAACAAAATCAACAATTGATTAATTCTTTTAAAATTGAGCTAATCCGACATTATCAATTTAATTTGATTTGGTTTATTTAGTTTGAATAATGTATTAAGCTGAAGTAATGAGCTTGAACCATTAAAACTTATTTTACACTAAATTTAAACATATTTTGATTAGATTATGAGTTTAAACGAATTATTTGATGTACTCGAACATCTTTTGAGTGGCAATAATAAGTAGAACCGAACCACATACAATCATTTAATAAAAATGGTTGAATATTCTCTTAATCTTAAGAGATCAAAAATTCAAGTCTTATCTTATCCTATAGAACACAAATGGTGAATTATGAATCTTTTTTTGGTAAAAATTATCATCTCCTTCGTTATGAGAATAATCATTCTAATCGTATTATGAGTGATCAATCTCGATATATCGAGATAATCATCTTATATGTAGGGGGCTAGTGTTCGAAAAAATAAATAAATACAGTAAGAAGTGCCTAACCAAACAAGAAAAGGGCTTTTAAAATAACAAATATCAATCCGAAGTTGAACCGTGATGAGTGACAGTCCGAAGTGGAAGAAAGAGAGAAAAAGGGGAAGGAAGCAACGTGTCCCAAAAAAGGGCAGTTTTCCAAGTGGGGGGGTGTTTTGTCCATTTACAAAGTAAGAAGACAAGTCAACAGAGATGGCTCCGATCTCTACTCAAAACTCATCATCTCATCTCATCACTCATGACCGGACTTGACTTCCAACTTTCCCACTTCAAAAAAAAGTAGGACCCGCTCCCACGCGGCTTTTGCAAAACCACTCTCTTCCTCGCCTTCACTTCTCAACATTGCTCCTCCTCCTCCTCATTTTCCCTTCTCCTGCTCTCTCCACTTTAAATTCCACAACAAAAAATTTAAAAATAGAAGTCTTTGCTTTATACACGCTTCTTTCTTTTACCAGTGAATCTTTCAACACTTGCAGACCCACGATATCTCAATTGACTTGACCTCTCTCTCTCTCTCTCTCTCTCTCTCTTGTTTGCTTTTAAGTTTTAACAATTTGATACTTGTTCTTTTGATTTCATTTCTCTGAAATGGCTTCTGCTTCTGATCTTTCCTTTTTCATTCTATCTTTTCTGCTCTTTCTCTCTCCAGCCCTCTCCACCAACTCTGAAGGTAAAGCCCTTTTCCTCTTCTACTTTCTTCTTCGAAATTTCCCTTCTTCTTTTTTTTTTTTTTTCTAGTTTCTTCTTCACTTTGGTCATGCAATTTGTTTCCTTGATCATTATTACTGTTTTTTATTTAAAAAAAAAATCTGGGGTTGTGTTGTTTTGTTTGTTTACAGGAAATGCTTTGCATGCTTTGAGGAGCAGGTTCAAGGACCCCACAAACGTGTTACAGAGCTGGGACCCGACCCTGGTCAATCCCTGCACCTGGTTCCATGTCACCTGTGATTCCAACAATCATGTGATTCGCTTGTAAGAGATTTAGAGATTCCTTCTCTTGTGCAGCCTTTTGTTTTATTCTTGTTTTGGGGTTTTCTGTACCCTTAATTATGGTGTACAAAAACATTGATGACTCTTTATGGGACTAAATCATGTTCCTAGCTGTGAAATTTGGTTGTGTTGTTTGATTAGTTTTGTTTTCTTTGAATTTCAGGGACTTGGGTAATTCTAATATCTCTGGATATTTGGGGCCTGAGCTTGGCCAGCTCCGGCATCTACAGTACTTGTATTGCCCTCTCTTTTTTTTTTATACTTTCCCATATTTTTATAAGAGTTGCAGCTTGTCAATTATGTTGGGTTTGGTTGCTGAGAAGAAAATTTGATATTAACTTGGTTTTATTGGCTCCCTTGAGTGCAAAGTTTGTATTTTTTAAATTGCCAGAAATTTAATAGTCATAGATTCGTTTACTTCTTCTTCCTTGTTCACTTTATGTAGTGATTGTGTGTAAAATTCATGACTTGGCTGCAGGGAGCTTTATAGGAATGACATAGGAGGGAAAATTCCAAAGGAGTTGGGTAATTTGAAAAGCCTTGTGAGCATGGATTTGTATGACAACAAATTCGAAGGAAGAATTCCAAAGTCCCTTGCCAAATTGAAGTCACTTAGATTCATGTAAGCCATCTTTAAATTGATTGGCATTAAGCAAACATGTCACTTTGGAGTCTAAAAGTTACACGGAACTGTAGTTTTGATATGGTTGAATTGATGTTTACAGGCGGTTGAACAACAACAAGCTAAGTGGATCCATTCCGAGGGAACTCACAACCCTGTCAAACCTCAAAGTCTTGTAAGTTTAGAGACAGATTTTCAATTCATAAACCCACTGGGATCTTGAATCTGTTTGTCTATGTTTATTTTGTTAGTTATTCTGAAAATTCATTTTCAATTGTTGCAGTGATGTTTCTAACAATGATCTATGTGGAACAATCCCTGTCGATGGCCCTTTTGGAAGTTTTCCCATGGAAAGGTACCATATTACTCTTTTACTGTTGCTATCACGTTTGTCTTTTAAGTGTCCGTGGCCATTTATTTGTACCATCAATTATTGCATAAGCATCTGTTGAATTATTGATAAGACGTATTAGTGCTACTAAGTTACATGTAAAAGATTGCTTGGATAGGCACTCTAGTTGAGATTTGAAATTGATTCATGTTGATATTAGGTTTAACCGTTGAGGACATCGATTGTTACCCATTTTCCGGCTATGACTTTGAACGACAAATTTCTTGCAGAACAGATAATTGTCTTGATTCTCTATCCATTGTGAAAATATGACATTTCTTTCCAACAAGAAACGCATTCACTTAACATGTCTGCATTTGTTGTGGCAAAAGTATTATAAGCATTAACAGGCCTATTGCTACATGTCTCTAGTGGTTAAAACATTTCTTCTTTTTTGATTTAATGTAATGAGTTAGAAGTATTGATGTTTCGAATATATTTTTATTTACCAAATGATTTACGTGTTTAAACATGTTAGCAATTACAGGAAATATGTGTTTTAGAAACGTATAACGTAGGTCATCCTGTGAATGCTTAATTGCAGTCACTTATGGTTTAACTGAGTTATGTCACTTGCATTTGTTTCAGTTTTGAAAACAACAAACTCAATGGACCAGAGCTGAAAGGATTGGTGCCTTATGACTTTGGGTGCTGAACAATGCTGAAAGTTGTCAACCTTCCACTCAAGAGTATATTGATAAAGCTTTAATTATAATGAAGTAGCAGGATTAAATGCCTAGCTATATTATATATATGACTATGTTACACTGTCATGCTTAGAAGTGACTAGAGCAGGAAAAATAAGATTAATGTGAATCTTATATAAGATCAAGAAAATAGCCTTTGCAAGTAGATATTTGTCGCGCCTGCACCAAATCTATATGAATGTGTAAGTCTGTGAGTCCCAAGTACTTTGTTTGTTAGATGACTTGCCCATTCTTTTGAGATCACTCGCAAAGTATCAATCTTGACATACCAACTTTACCATACTAAGGATTGTTATGGGATTTAAATTTGCATGCATTTTTATCTACAAACGATTACTTTGACACTGAAAATTTCTTGCAGCCATCTGTGACTCATCTCAGGCTAGCATTAGTATACCACTAACACACTAGAATTGGGGCAGTGAACTAACTAGTGTGAAGAAGTTGAAATCCAAGTACAAGCCTTTGATTTACCTTGACTTTATATCTTACAAGAAACTAGGAGGACAATAGAAACCAACAAGAAGATTTATCACTAAACTTCACTTCGTATTTTGGTTTTCCAAAATCAAGTATGTACAGTAGATACGTCCATAGATTCAAATTTTAAAGAAATGGAACTAATAACACGGTACAAATCGTTCACGAGAATCACAACTTGGACTAGTAGCAACTATCTCAAAAGACGTGGAAAATAACATGAATTTTTGACTTGACTATTCATGATTTGAATGTCCAATCTAAGTGATGGGAAATGTGATAGATGGTCAATTCAACAGGCGAGTATCCTGTTTAGGCAGTTAGGCCAACACAAGTGTTTCTCTAAAGTCAGAAACAAGTTCGTGAATCATGCGCTACACCGAACGTGGACCTGTTCAACCTGTCATACGTTGACTGAACATCAAGCACATGAAATCTCTTATTGGGCCGATTCTTACACGCCTTTTGCGTTACACGTTCACAGTGAGGGCATGTGAAAAATTTGTGTGAACTAATATCTTGAGAGGATGCGAATATTACATGCATATTCACACTATTAATACATTCGTTATGTTTATATCATCATGTGGTATCTATGTATTTATCAGGCGTCTATCAAGACCTCTACCGAAACCAAATGCTAACATGTTAGACAGTTCGAAATTTTACTCCTGAAAGTTCGAAAAGACCTACCCACACAAATAGTAGGAAATGAGAGTCGAATTATTTTAGGTGATAAAACAGGTTAGAGTGAATTTACCATCAGATCACTTCACTTATTTTTATTACGTGATATATTATGAGTGAACAAATATTTAATATTTGTATTCAATGTAAACTTTCATTAAAGTATATTTTAATCCAATTTTAAGAGTGTGTACTTGGATTAGAAGGAATTTATACAATGGAATATTAATAAGCATATTAATTTTTTTTAGTCTTTTATTTGTTTCTTTTATTTTGCTAAAGAGGAAGGATAAGGGGAAAAAAATTCACAATAGGACATTTAGAATGTGGACGTAAGCTGAGAAATTGGCCTAATTTAAATTGGTAGAGTTAGGTTTATTTGTTTCTTATACAATCTTATTTCAAATTGACACGTCAAGTATTCGTTTTGTTATATTTTGTAGTTTCCTATTATATGGTAAGATTCAATTTTAGATCATAATTTTATAAAATCAATGACTTAGATACTTTTTTAAATCATTATAGTAAAATTATATGTTATCCTATATTAATTTGGTTATTCACTCGTTGTAAGGGTTTGAGGTGGGTTAAGGAATTCTTTGGAATTCCCAACCCCATACCCCAAAAAAAAAAAAAAATTTGCCCCCAAACCCAATAATTAACATCTAGTTAGGGTGGAGTGTAAATCTTTGAATTACATAAATTTTGATATGAGGAGTGTTGACACTTAATTTCAGTCAACTCAGTTCTTCAAGCTCAATACCTACGAAACAACAAACTACAAGCGAAACTAGTATGACCAAGATCAAAGTAAATAGAACACGATGATTTTTTTACGTGGTTCGGCAGAAACAATGACCTACGTCCACGATAATTACCCCCTCTCTCTCCTGGAGTAATTGTATTTTTATTTCACTCTATTTTTTACACTGAATTTCATCCCCTATTTATAGTAGAGATGTTACAATTAAAATAGGTTTAAGAATCTTACAGATAAGGTAAAAAATAATATACATTAATTGAGATAATATCTCCAAAGATTATCTTTACCGCATGTATAGCAATTGCCAAGAATATCGTGATTCTATTTGCATGAAAATAGGTAAGTCGGCTCCCTTCCTGATTTCAATTTATTCGCTTTCCAGAAGGTCAACTGGTCAACTCTAGCGAACAGTTTGTTCAGCGATCTGATGTTGCACCAAACAGGCATACCACTTTAGCGATCAGATGTGGCGTCGACGAGCAGACTGTTTCAACGATCAAGTGCTTCCACTACTGATCAGACGAGCAGTCTTAACTATCCTTCTGACTATCGAGCAAACGGGAAGACTTCTTGACTGCGGCCTTCCTGATCGTGTAGATAACTTCCAAATGGCACTTCTCGAGCAGCCTTTTAATTATCTTTATGCTTTGTCAAATGGTCAAACTTTCATACAGTCAACCTGAACACTTGGCGATTTAAGGCGATCAATCACATAATCAAGTGTGCTCGAGTATACCGGTTACTGAATGGCTATACTCCTTCCTTTGACTTCTAACCATTTTGACCACGTTTTCTGGGCTTCCTCCTATAAAACGACGCATTAGGCCTCATCTTTGGGCTTTTTTTATTTTTCTTCATAGACAACAAAATAACCACAACAAGGAGGAAGTTAAAAAAAAAAAAAAAATTTATCTCAAAACCAATTTTGGTAATATGAAATCTCAAATAACTAATTCAAAGGCAATTATAAAATTCAATAAAGTAATAACCCTCTAAAAAAAAACACTCATTAATTGGATCCACAGTTTGACACACAAAAGAGTCAAAGATGGACATGAAATATGGGGGAATGGTTAGAAATCGAAAATGTGTAGGAACTTGAAAGGAATAAGGTATGATAAGTGAAAGGGACTCACAAGCAAAAAAACAAAAAGGACAGCAACTTGTACAGAAATAGAGATACGTGGCGATCAATGGATGGAATAGAGGAACACATGTCGAAAAGGAGATTGGCCATGGCGAACCTAAACTGCTGCAGAGTATACAATTTGGTTTGGCGTCGATTATTCGGCATATTACACGCCTACTTGCACCGCTACGCCCTCATGTGTTTCACACCGCAATCAATTTTTTGTTCGGTTTTTCAACCGTCCTATTTTTCTTTGCCGTATATATAAAGAGTTAATAAACGTTTTAGAAATTTTACACTAATAGGTCAAATGATACTGTTTCGTGAAATTATTATTTTATATATTTATTTTGTCATTTAAAAAAAAAAATTAATATTAAGGATTTGCTAAACACATTAATTACAATTTAATTGTCAATTTAACATATTACATTTTCCTAATAAAAGTAAAGGCTTATTACAATATTACTATATACAATATAAAATTTAGAGTGAATTGCATAACACCCCCCTCAGGTTTGCTCAAAAACAGATGGAAATATAGTTATATTTTTATTACACAAAACCCCCATACTTAACTTAACTTAACTTTGGTTAACAATGAAGGGCATTTTGGTCTTCTCCCAGGATCCATACTATCTCCACCGATCTGAGCCACTCACCATTATCGCCGGTCTTCATCGCCTCTCACCCACCATTAAAACTTTTCATTTCTCTCTTCTCTCTCTTCTTCCTCCACTCCACTGATCTGACCCACTCACCATCATCGCCGATCAACTTCATCACCTCTCACCCACCATTAAAACTTTTCATTTCTCTCCTCTCTCTCTTCTCTCTCTTCCTCTAGTTCATTCCTCCACTCCATCGATCTGAACTTCCCGTTCCTCCAATCTGTTCGTCTCCACCATCGCACAGCTCTATCACTCTCTTACCTCTCCACCGTTGCACAAATCTGACTTCCCGTTCCTCCAATCTGTTCGTCTCCACCGTCGCACAACTCTATCACTCTCTTCCCTCTCCACCGTCGCTCAGATCTGGCTTCCCGTTCCTCCAATCTGTTCGTCTCCACCATCGCACAGCTCTATCACTCTCTTCCCTCTCCACCGTCGCCCAGATCTGGCTTCCCATTCCGATCTGGACGATGACGCTGTATCACTCTTTTCATGTTTATTTTTGGTTTCTGTGTGTATGTTTGGGTTTTATGTTTGTAGATGATGAAGATGGTTTTTTTTGGTGTTTGGTTTTCTGTGGTGGACGTGTGATGGAGCTGTGTGGATTGGAGAGGGAAGAGACGGAAGAGAGAAGAGAGAGTTTTATGTGTTTGGTTTGTGTGGTGAACCTGTGATGGAGCTGAACGAGAAGCTGGACGGACTGGAGAGGGAAGAGAGAAATGGAGAGTTTTCTGCGTTTGGTTTGCGTGGTGATCGGCGATGAAGTTGGTCGGCGATGGTGAGCGGGTGAGATGATAAAGAGAGTCATTTTCCAGATCTCGAGTGAAAGGACTGAATTGCCCTTCACTGAGTTAACGTTGACAAAAGTCAACGTTAACTATGGGGGTTTTGTGCAATAAAACCATAATTATGTTTCCATCTGTTTTTGGACAAACCTCGGGGGGATAACGTGCAATTCGCTCTAAAATTTATAAAAACAATACTCCAGGTATATACCTAATTATACAAACTCAAAAATGGTACGTACTTAATTTAAACGGCAACAAAATTAAAAAAATGAAAAACTAAAAAAAAAAACATTATTGGTCGAAAAAGCGAGTATTCTAGTGTTTGGTAGTCGAGAAGGTAGGTTTAAATAGCCAACGAAATTGTCTTACAAAAACAATTCAAAACCTAAAACCCTCAAAAACCCAGCGAAATGAGGGGGGCGTTGAGGAGAAACTCAACCATCTCGCAGCTGTTACAGCCCCATAACGGATGGAGGACGGACCCTGTTGGCGGAATCCGTCAAAATTTGGTGAGAGAGCAAGTACAGAGCAGGGACTACTTGAAGTTCTCTGATTATTTGAGGAGATCAACTAGGGACTGCAATGGGGTCTCTCCATCATTTTCATCGGCTTTGTTTTCATCTTCGACAGAGGTGGCTTCTTTAGGGAAGGTGGGGTTCGTAGGGTGGTATTTGGCGATGGTCAAGGCTAGGCCTATGCTCACCAAGAGTCTCACTTGCTCTCTTATTTATATTGCCGCCGATTTGTCTTCGCAGGTACATTGATATCCAAAAATGGAAAATAAGATATTCCCAGATGTCATTTTTTTTTCTAGTGTTTTGGTGGCATGTAGTATTTGTGTTTGTATAATTTATTTTAGTTGTTGAGACAATAGTGGTAGTTTGCTTACATTGATAGGAAATGGCTTAATCATAATATTTAGGACCTTAAGATTGACACATGACATACCTGTTCACATGTAACGTGAACAGAAATAGACGTTGGACACATATTAAATGTTTTTTACTGTTATAAAATTCGAGATAAAATTAGGAGAGAAAGTTTGAGCAAGTGATTTACAAGTTCTGATATTATGCTAGTTATCATTAGATCCAAAAACTTAAGCCGATAAAAAATAATATTTAAAACTTAAGGATAACACGTGACAAATAGAATCGTAGAGAAGGTTGATTGCATTCCTTTTGAAAAGTTTGACATTAAATTAAGGTTTCAAATGTGTAGTGGTTATATTATATAGAAGTTCTAAGGAAGGTAAGAGTTGATGAGAGCTTTAGGCGATTGATAGATGAAAGGTTTTGAATGCAATTTACAACTTTCCTTAATGTTAGATAACTCCACACACCTTGTTTATGTTTCGAGTTATCAAATCTTTTACCTGTAATTTTTAAAAAGATTTAATGGCTATTACTTTTGATTGTTGATGAAACAGTTTCTTGATTGTCAAATGGCTGTAAGATGTTATTTGTCTTGTAATAAAATTTTGCGATTGAATGGATAAATTTGAATAAATGTCATTTATTTTGTTGCTTCATGTATCATAAATGTGGTTTATATTAGATTGGTTAGAAATTACTAGAGTTATCCACTAAGAAAGCTCATTCTCGGTTTAAGGAAATATTTTAGTTTTGGGATAGCTGGGAGGAAATAGGAAATTTTTTTATTTATAATTTGAGGTGGTTTGTAACTTCATCAAGTCACAACCTTGTTTTTGGTACCGTTGTTGAGAAATCAATGAACTTTACTATCGTTGTTAGTCAAGGAGCCTACCTCTGCCCCTTCACTTGCTTGATTTACGCATCTTAATTCTTGGATTTCCATGATGTCGATTAGTGAATATTGATTCCTCAAATAGAAATGATAATTTTTTGTGGTTTTTCAAAGGACATAAGATATACGTTAACTTTGCTTCTTCATATTGTCCTATACAGCTTTTTGCTTTTAAGCAAGGAATTAATATTGAAACAATACCTAGTTTCCTTATTTTGAGGTGATTGATATAGAAAGATCCTCTAATGTGCCTGCTATATTGAGACTATTCTTGATATTTCTGATATTTTCACCGATATTTTCATAAATTTTAGGTCCCTGATATTTTCATCGATACAAATATTTAAAATCTTACTTTTGAGGGACTCTAAGGATATGAAAACTGATAAAGCATACAGCTAGCTAGTCTGAGACACTCTTGGTAACTTTTGGCAGATAAGACAACCTGCTAAATGTAGTAAGAGTAGAAATCATTTGGGCACTTTTAGAGCCCCTAAATGAATCAGTTACCGTGGCTAATATACTGTCTTACATGAACTAGGATCATGGGGATGCCTTGGGTAGCAGCTAGACATAATTTAGGACCTTAGAGTGTCTTTTATTGGAAGAAGTTTTAATCTTTTACAATATGTTGAACTTTTTCCTTGCCTATATGTTAGCAGGCAAAGAGCAATACCTTGACTTTACTGTACTTGAGTGGGCAATTCATATTCATTAAATTGATTCCATTTTCTCCCATCCTAAAGATTCGATTGTTCATTTCTCCTAGAACTTCTCCACAATAGTTTTGCAGGAGATCTCTACCTTAGCATTCAGCTGGGGCAATTTGGAGGCCACTGCCGCTCCTTTTACCGTCATCAATAGAGAATAATTAACAAAGCAGATGTGTTATGGGCAACGTATCTGTAGAGTAAAACATAAATATTATCATAATTAATTCAAATAGACTGCTTGTGACTTCTTGTTTATAACCACCACTAATATGCAAATTTAATTATATTTCTAAATTTCCTGGCATTTCTGTTATATTCTTTGTTCATCACTTTGACTTAACAAGTTTTACACCAGTTATTTTATTTCTATTATTGTTGTTGGGCACTTATTGTCGTATCTTATTCAGAGTATTGCATCCTCAACATCTTTTGATTTGGTGAGGACATTGCGTATGGCTGGATATGGGATGATAGTGTTAGGTCCCTCACTGCATTTCTGGTTCAACTTTGTATCAAAACTCTTCCCTAAGCGAGATCTGATTTCCACATTTAAGAAAATTGCTATGGCGCAGACACTCTATGGACCTTTTATGACAGTCATTTTCTTATCCCTCAATGCATATATGCAAGGTACCCATGATTTTCATTTGCTACACATTTTGGTAAACTAAAGCTTCTTCGGTTTTTATTAATTATTAGTCATCTTACCTTCTTCTATAAAAATTATTGATCCCCAAAATCTTTGCATGAATTTCTGTTTAGTATTTTGTGAGTCTTGGTTATGTGGCTTCTTGTTTGTAGTTTATAACACCGTACGATATGGTATTCATACAATAGTAAACATATATGTTTATATTACACCCACACACACGTATACATGAACACGAATGCATGATTTGTATGTTTGTCTTTATGTATGTATATTTGACTAAGGCAAATGCATGGCATGTTATTGCACAAAACACTGCCTTTTTCAAGCCATAACTGCAGTATTAGGATATTAGGCCTGTCAATCTAATGATCATGAGTGGAATTATTTGTTTAATTTATTATGTAAAAATTCATATATTCAACATTTAGGAGTTGAAAGGAGATTCTATTTGTTTGCAACCTCAGTTGCACATTACTTCGGTGTCTAATTTTTGCGTGTCTTCTTCAAGCAAATTTCATTACCTGTCAATTAAGACATCTGCCCTTTTTATGCGTTCTAATGAAGGCCAAAAAAGTGCTAAATGGAATATATCATCTGTGTATGTCGTCTTTAGTTAGTATGTGTAACAGTTGCTATGATTGTTTGGCTCAGGTGAAAATGGCCAAGAGATTGTCGCTCGTTTAAAACGGGACTTGCTCCCTACTATGGTAAATGGTGTGATGTATTGGCCTGTATGCGATTTTATCACATATAAATTCATCCCTGTTCAATTACAGGTACGTGCAAGTCTTTTTTCCTGCTTTTGGATATTATTGTTGTTGTTATTGGTTTTTTTTTTATATCTATTTCCGGCTGTTGTTAGGGTTGGGGTGCGTGTAATGAATTCTTACCAATTTACAGTGGGTGTAATATGTGCCTAAAGCCTATTACTCTTTCCATCCCTTACCATAGGATGGAACTAACTGCTTTCTTTTGTATTTTTTTTCTGTTGAGCAGCCGCTGGTGAGCAATTCCTTTTCATATCTATGGACCATATATATGACGTACATGGCAAGCCTAGAAAAACCTGGCTCAACTTCTAGCTGATTGAATGAACATTGCTAATTCCATTGATGTCAAGATTTACTTTCAGTAGCATAGCTTCCGGCTAGTGGATGCACACAGTATCACATGTAGTTTTTCTGATTGCTTTCACTGGAATGCCATTGTGATATCTATGTTCAGAAGCTTTATGAGTTCAATCCATCTTAATTTAGATCAACCAGCAATCGTTGTATTTCTGCTGTGTCCTTGTTCTTTTCTCCCATTATAGCGCAAAAAAATTTACTGCATTTATGTAATCGGACAAATATCAAACAACGTTGTAAAGAGGCGGATTAATGTTTAGATGTATTTCTATTACTGAAGCAATTATTTATTTTTACCATCCAGAAGCATTTTCATCTGGAAAATTGCTCTCCATGGTACTTTGAGATTGTTTTACCAATTAATGAACCTTTAAGTCACGTAGTAATAATCATTTTTCTAGTTGTACTGATTGTGTGGCAAGTATTTCTAGATTATGTATTGATACCAAAACTTCTAGTATAAGCTGATACAACAGGATTCATTGCCTGTCATGCTTTGGCATTGAAGATGTTTGGTTGCTGATGGAACGACAAGCGAAGAGTTTTGAAACTTCTCTTTCATTTCTGGCTTGTGTGAGTCAGGGCAGGCCACATGCACGTTGAAGTTTGGTATAGGTTGGTTGGAATTGAGCTAAGGTTACATAGCCACACATTGAAAACTAGATTAGAAGAGATGGGAATTTGCACTACATTAAGGTAATGAAGAACAAACTTAGAATGTTTTTGAACCGGAAAAACTTATGATCACACTTGATTATCGTCTCATTGCATTCACCGCATGCCTTAGTCCTAGCCTGTCCTATTTACAAGCTCAAATTAGATTAAAATCCCCTCTTAGGTAGTGTGAGATCATACTTGGGTTAATGGAGAACTAATGTAAAATGTGACCGGATCAAATGGTACCAGAGTGTATATTTTTTTATCATGTATCTGTCAACTGAAAATGTACAATTGCTCATACAATTAGTGGATCTTCGGTTTTCAAATTTCATTCCTATGGTTTTGGATGGTGACCACATCAACCAGAAAAACAGTATAGAGACATCAGAAAACTTCATTGAAAGCATTGCATTTAGTACTCCCGCCTTTATCTCTAACCAAATCAATAACTGTACTAAAAATAACTGAAAAAATGATTTGCTCCAGTGATATCAGCAAGTGATGTCTCAAGCCAAACCATCCATGCAATAAAAATGTGAAAGACTGCAAGCTCAAGCAAAAACTGACATTGATTTGTTATAAGATGAAGAGGAGTGCCATAATGCAGTCTGATGAGTAGTGCTACAGTTTGATGATGATGATAAAAGATATGCTGATATCCTTATCTCATTGAGTAAGTGAACTAAGGGATCCATATGCACCACATAGATTTTCAATTATCTACTTACATGAAAACAATCTAATGTCTGAATCAAAGCTGAAATGCACCAGGCACAATTATTCCAAAATTGTGTTCAACTGATCAATGATATTCCAACATTTCGGGGAAGAAGACACTACATGACCTCACTGCAACTATTTCAAATGATCTACCGCTTTGCAGTACTAGTGATAGATTCTGTAATATGGTAACAGACAGTATCTTGAAATCACGAGGGAAATAAAGTGACCTAAATAATGATGCCAATAACAGAAGATGATTCCACATCGTGTTCTCGGTTTGGTACATGACTAATCAGCAGCTACAGTAACCATAACCATTCTGAACTATGAACGAGAAAATGTTTACTTTCATTCACAAATCAGCTCATTATTTTGAAGTGGCAATATAAATTTGTCTAAAATATTACGAACGGTAAATGGTAAAGACTAACTGGTTTCTGCAAGTGTGATCATAATTAACTGATAAAAGGAAATGCTTTATTTCATTGATGGTAAATTATAGGAAAAAACAATGAGATTTTTATTGAAGAATGGTCTTGAACTCCTAATAGGCTAATACACTTAGGTTTTCTAATTGTATCTAGAATTTTACACTTTATCGTATGAACATGTTCCCCTCTCTAACGATCATCATTGCTGACATCTAAATGATGGCTTGTCAACCGGATCCAAAACTTCTGGTAGCTTTTGTGACTTGTTAACTTTGGCAATGCTTGTAAAAGCCCCATGACTGGTTGAGAAAAAAATTCAAGTATCAGTAAATTATTGATTCAAAACTGAATCATCAATTCAACATCCATATGATTTCACCAATTTCTAAACAGTTTCCAAAAAGGTCACTTTATTCTTCAGAAGCACGCAAACAAATCTTCTCAAGCTGTATTGGCCAATCTTCTCCAAGTGCTTCTGGAGTCAACTCCATTGCAGTTCGAAAATCCAACATGGATGCATACACAGGTTGTATCGGTCTTTGCATGTATCTCACTGCATTTGAACCAGGAATGAGCTGACTAGCTACTTGTTCTGGGTGCTTATTTCCACAACCTGATGCAGCTAAAGCCATACAAGGCTCAATCAACCTCCTCAAATATGCATCCAATGCATTATTCAACAGGTTAACACAGTCCACTGAGATATTAAGGCCTTCCATCTCCAAGTTGCACTCCAAACGACTTCTTAATGATCTTGTATCAGGTAGCTCACCACTATTCTGACATTTAACTGGATAATTATCATTAGATATAGATAAATGAGAAATAGCTTTACGAGCTCCACCCAAATTCATGGATATACCAAGAGGAGCAGTAACTGGACTTCTACTTTGAACGCTTGGGCTCCCTGCCACCTGCTCCACCTCCTCTCCATCTTCAACAGACGCAACTTCAACAGGAGGTCTACTACCAAGTGAAAGCAATTCAGTTGGACTTTGCTGGTCTGGTGTCTTCGAAACTGATTCCTCACAAGCAACCATGCTTTGGGGCTTTCCTAGTGGTCCCAAAGGGCTAGGACGGTCCCTAAACTTGCGATCCCGATTAACCAAAGACCTACCCTTGCGAGGGGATGGAGGAAATGCATCCCCATAAAGCGATTGAAGACTATTTCTCTGATACCCATTAGCAGCTTTAACCGAAAGATTACTTCCTACTTTCTTAATCCCTTTTGGTGGTGGCACTTTGGCTACGGAAGCATTCTTGATAATCGATCTAATAAGCTTATTATGAAGAGGGATATTTTCCCTCCCAATAGTCCTAATGCAAATTTGATCAAATTCACACTTGCTAATCTTCAAACTAAACAATCTGCCAAGCTGATCAAAGTATTTCTCCCCTCTTTGAAGCCCCACCTTCCTCACAATAAGAGCTTTCAGCTCTAAAGTGTTGATACGAGCAAAGTTTTGACTCGACACCATTCTCTCCAGATTCACACAAAGCAAAACCGTGATCAAATCTTGAGAACACAAAACCCACCCCCCCTTAAATCCAAAAACCTAAACCCTAATTCCAAAACAGAAACGCCATCTGCATATTCAACACAACTGTATCAATACAAAACTACAATACACTAAAACAAACAAAACCCACATCAAATCTCACAACAATCCACAAAAATTAGTAAAACAAGAAAGTACACATTCATACACAACACAAGATCAAAACTTTTTCAAAGATTCATCCATTCACATACACACAGTAACACATATAGAAATTCAAAAGATTAAAGCAATGATTTTGGAAACTAATTGACAACCATTTGAGCAATTGAAAAAATTCAAAAACCCAGAAAGCGAAATGAAAATTGAATAGAGATATATCGAGTGAAAGATACGCACCGAACTGGGTCGAAACCAAGCTTGAATTTTTGGGGTTTTTTATATTTTTATATTTTTTTATATTTGGGAGTGACTGATCGAAATTCGGTTATCTGCAGGCTACACTTCTGTGGGCGATCGATTTTTTTGTCCGTTGTTTAAAAAACAATGGTTTAACTGAGGCAGACCAAACACAGATTCTCTTACATGTAAAAGAGAGGACTTGGACACTATTTCGGACATTCTCCTCATCGCACGTGCCCTTTTTTTGTTTTTTAAGCAGTTTTATTTTAAATGTTACAGTAAATTAAGCCTGTGATGTATATTTTTTGTTTTTTTTTTTAAAAATACTGACACATATCTAAATAATAATATGAATTAATTAATTGAAGTATAACTCTAAAATGTAACCAAGATATCACCTCCAAAATTAGAAGAGAGTTACCCACAACATGTAGAAAAATTGCTCACTATGAGATAGTATGAGATTGAACACATAACCTTAGTCAAGATATGGATGGGCCTAACTTTCATCATTGGAGGAGGTCACATAGATAAGATATGTGATGTAGTTTAATTTAAATTGATACCGTTTCCTTTTTCCTTTTTTTTTTTTTACATAATGTGATGTAGTTTTATTTTAATTGATATAGAAAATTAAGTTTGTGATGCAGTTTTATTTTAATTGTTACAGTAAATTCATGGTAAGGGGGAAGGAAAGATGATCGAATGAAAATGTAAGCCGCAATAGTGAAGAATATGCAACCGAATCAAGATTTTTTATTATTTTGTTTTATAGAATAAAACATACTAAAATAGATCACTGTATCATTATCTCATATAATTTAATGACAAAGAGTATTCATTTATACCGACAATAACTTAGGTTTAGATCGCTCTCGTTATAAGGGAAATCTCAAATAAAAGAAAAAAGAAATCAATCATAACTAAAGCCATCTGAATATTTAATCTCATTTTTTACACACATAAAATGTTGGTGGTTAGACTAAACTGCACCAGTAAAATGGATGGGGGTGCGAGAATTAAATATCGATTCAATGAAAAATCTTGATTTTAAAATTTTATAAAAATATCAGCGAAAAAACAAACACTCAGGACCATATCCTTTTAGATTTTTTTTTTAAACATTCAAAATGTTGCCGTTTTGGGTGTCTGAAAAAAAAATTCCCAAAAGCGGCAATTTTTTTTCTTTAACATTCTAAACACTGCCTTTGGATATTTAAAACAATTAAAAAAAAAAAAAAAACCTTCAAATGGTACTGTTTTGGCTGTTTAAAAATATAAAATAATATACCTAAACGTCATTATATTGGATGTCACAAAAAAAAAAAGAAACAATTGTCTCAACACCGTGGTAGCGGCGAAGATCGCCTAATGGCGCGTAACTGCCTCCATGCACCAATTCGCTGGATCGACGGTTAATGGTGGCGTCTAGCGGCTTTTTGCCTGGGCCAGCGGCCGTCTAGAACGATTTTTGGAACAGTGCCCCAAATAAGAAACTTTGAAGTGATACATATAAACTTGTTTCCTTGCTCTTATTTTTAACGGTTTTTTGTTTCTCTTTTTATTGTTTTCTGACAGACAAAGTATGTGTGTCCAAAAGAGAGACCAACATAAAAAAAAAAAAAAAATGGTATTTCCTATAATAATTCGAACTCAATATAAAAATACTCATTTGGATTTGGTTGTGATTTGTCTTCACTTGTTATAAACAAAAAGATAAAGAAATACTTGTAATGCTTTAAACAAGTTACTACTGGTCATTTGCAAGGATTTGTTTGGCTCAAAACTATCTTTCTTGTTATGCTTGACTGAGATGAGAATATACTAGTAAAATTTTGAATCATGTTCAGAATCTTTAGTGAAAAAGTGTATGTTATGTCTTATAAGTATGTATACAAAATCTTACTGCAAGCTGCCTTTGAATTGAAGCAAAATTAAATCCTGGTTGAAATTTTCAGATATTTTTTTCCCCTCTCTTGGGATTAAATTTGTTACTAGTTTGTGATTGAATAGAAATAAGCTAAAGACTGTTTAGTAATGACTGTCTCAATAACTTGTTTAGATGAGTAACCGGCAAGCTAGTTTCAAGCCTACTAATTGCCACTTAATCTGTTGGATACAATTTCTCCACCAGTTCACATTTAATAGTCAAGATTTTGGAGTATGAACATTTATCACTTGGAGAGTCCCTTTTTTGTTGTCAATGTTATTTGATGCTCTCATCCCCAACCTTGGCAGGGATTTATCATTCGCAACATATTCAGATTGAATCACAAGATAAGTGATCACCATTGCCAGCAAAATCTGCATGAACAGATTATTGAATCTATAATTTCTACTTTTAAGATCAACTTATTGCAATTTAATGCTTATCTACTGCTTTTCCTCTTTCTCTGCATTTTGTACACAACTGGGGATTCATCAAATCTGGGGGCAAAAAAAAATTCTATGGGATCACTGTACTGCTTAATGAAGCTTGCATCTGTAGACACATACTAAGAGTTTGAGAACGATGACTTGAATTCAATAGTAAAAGGACGAGGGCAGATGTTCACTGTATAGTCAAGACATGGTGCTTTGCAAGGACTTGAGAAGAAAATTGATGCAAAGGAAGACTTCGCATCTAAAATGCTAATGAATTGGTACCAGTATCAAAAGCCACTTGCCCCATAATTCATTCTAAATAAATACACTCCATTTTGCTCTAAAAATTGAAGACAAAGACAAACAGCATTGTATCATTTTCACATGTAAATTGGTCAGATAGAAAAGATCTATCTCGATATGTCCAAATGTAATATTTTTCAGTTTTCTTAACAAGCTAGTTTGAAGCTACCTAGAGTTTCTAGAGAAAAATTTATTGCTGAAACATCAAAATAACTCAAAAACATGATTTTGCATGGTGTCTAGAATAGTAGAGGAAACATAAGGCTGACAACATTTCTATAAGTTGGTGTGCCTATAAAAAACAAAGTTTTACATAGAAACCTCTTTTGCTAAATCATAGCAAAGCATCTTTATAATCATGATAATTGGCACAAGATGTATAACGATAACTTACTAATCTGTCTTCGAAAGTCCTTCAATTGCACTTTTGAGAGGCTTGTAGATCTGTTTCAGCTGTTGGCAAGTTGTTCAACAAAGGGTGGACTTCAGCCTCACCAGCTCCAGGATGTGGCTGTGGCACAAACAAATTGTTTTCCGCATGGGGAGTATCAGAAGGTACTGCTAGATTATCATTATCAAATGCAGCCCATCTCCTATGTTTTGCATGAACTAGTGTAGGATATAAGAAGAACCCCAGAACAACAACAGCACCGCTTACTATGAATGTTGTTAAAGAAGCGAGGCACATAACAAGGACAAGCAACACTGCCGGAGGCAGGCAAAGCATTGTTACTCCAAATGTTCGCAAAGGAACTTTATACGGTCTATGAAGATCTGGCTTCTTTATTCTCAATTTTATAAAGGCGGCAAACTCAAGAAGCATTCCTATAGCGTACAAGAAATTAAGAAATTCCAAGATTTCCTGAAAACTCATCCACGATAAGAAGATGACTCCAGTTGCAGAACACAAAATGCTAATTGTAGGAGTCCCGTACTTCGACCTACAAAAAAATGCAGTCAAAGGTAATAGTGATGTTAGTGCTGATAAGATGAAAATTTTCATTCTAAGAAAATTAACCACAAATTCACAGTGCCCATTATTAAGTTCTGAAGAAATCATATGGAAGAAGAAATCAAATCAAACTCATGCATAATATATCTTATTTCAAGATTTATACGAACATTTAGGAAATTTTTAAACAAAATCAATCCTTTATTTTTTAACAATTCTAGAAACAAGAAGCATGAAAAAGGACTATATCTTTCAAGTTAACAAAGATTGTAGTTCTTTACTGAATATTGCAAAAAATTAGTTATGTTCAAGACAGGGAACATAACTATGTATGTCAATGACATACAGATATCTTTTGTCATTTAAGAACACAGAAATATTTATGATCCATTGCGTCCCTATCGATGGTTTCATCAGATGTTCAGCTTAATCATAAAGGATGAAAGCAGTAGCATTAAATCATAAAGCAAAATGACTACCTTAAAGCGAATATACTCGGTAGCATTCCTATTTCACTCATCCCAAGAAGTTGGAAGGCATCACCACTCATTTCTGCTTCAAACAAACCCAAATTAGACATTGCAGCAGCTGCCTGAATCCACCATTTGAGCCAAAACCCACCAATCAACATGCCCACTTCTGCAAAATACCCATCACTCCATTCACTAGATGGGGATTCCAAAGCTCCCGTCCCTGCAAGAAGTGGGATCAAATAACAAGAAGCAACCAAAACCACGGCTCCAAGCGTTGCCTTAGGGAACGTTTTACTCGGATTTTCTACCTCCCCTGCAAGTGTACTTGCCTTATCCCAATAATTCAAATTCCAAAACATGCTATTGAAGTACCCCCTCCAATCTACCCTTTTTAAATCTACACCTAGCCACCTCTGTGGCCTTATGCGGGGAATGGAAAGGACACTCATTACCGCAAATGGGAGAAGCGAAAAAACGGCAAGGGAAACAGCTGTGAACCCCACAATGTGCAGGCCCCTGTAATTCAAATATGTCAATGAAGCTGTAATGCCTAAAAGAGCCGGAATTCGGGCAACCATGTGGTTAAAAATGGGAAGTGAATGCTTCAAGTAATCCAAGAACAAGACAGGGTAAAGGGCATTATCCATAACCCCACTAAACCATTTCCAAAACCCTTCTTGGAAACCCCAGAAGGGACCAAAAGCTGAAGATATCCAAACAACATAGCCACCATTCTGAGGGAAACAAGTGGCAAGCTCAGCTGTAACAAGAGCTTCAGGGATGCTCCAAATCAAAGGGAATATCAAAAAACCAAGCAAAGACAAAAGAGGGCCACCTCCAGCCCTCACTGAATCCTCCACACCAAAAGGACCCCCAGATACCTCATAAAATATCAAAGCAACAAGAGGCAAGACAGTTAGCTTTGGACTTGCTTTGGCAGCCTTTTCATACCCATCACTAGTCATAACCTCCTCCTCGCCCATTCACCAAAGAGAGATCCAAATTCAACCAACAAGCTATTCAAATAATAAATTCAACTGGGTAGCTCATAAAAATCAGATTTTTCTTTTTAACATGAATGAGTTTGAAGCACCTACCTCTGTTGTCTTGGAGACAATACCAGAAAAGGATGGTGCTTTGACTTTTCTCAGGCCGTTCAAAAGAGCATCCAAATTGGAAAAGCTCGTGTAGAAGACTCTGATGAATTTGGTGGAAATATCAGGACAGGATACGGTGATGACATTTGGGTTTGAACTGTACGCGCTGTTGGATGAAAGTGAAAAGAGGGTTGTTCCTGAAACGTGGGGAGAAGGAGTTTTGTTGGATCCGGACATGACTTCTTCCCTCTTCCCAAGCGCCTACCATATGCGTGTAAGCTACCATACTTTTATCATTATGTTTTTTAGACCACGGTACTATCAATTATTGGTCCATTACTTCACTTCTCAACCTTCTTTTTAGAAATATTTTTCCGGCAGTCAATAATGATAAATTTCCCTACTGGACAGCTATCCAAATATCTATAAATATATTTTTTTCGAGTACTAGTACACCTAGGAATAGTTGGGATCCAATAGAATAAGATTTCGCGATGCAATCCAAAAAATGATTCCCAAAATATTAGAAGGAAGCAACCCATAATAAATATGAAAACAATAATGGATAGGGGAAATCCCACGAATTGTGGAGGAAATAATGTAAAATCTATGACCTTAAGAAGGTCATGGACGATTGCAGTTTACCATTCCGTTACTATCCAAACCACAAATATCTACTTTTATAGTTTGAAGATATTTAATTACAATCATGGATGGAGTCAATGACATAGCTAAGATTTAATATCAGGGAGGGATAGAATAAATTTTTTAAATAAATTTCAACTATATAAAAATATTTTATAAATTAAAAAACACAGGTATACCTAGTTCAATGAAATATAATGAGTTTTACCTCTCAAAATTTATATTATAAATAAATATGTTAATAAAAATAAAAGTAAAAAAATTGATAAGAATATTTAAATAATAAAATTTATCAAATATGAATTATAACTAATGTTATGACATAACAATCTTTTTTTAATATAACCTATATTTTAACAATCATAATTTATAATTGCTATTATACTTCAAATTAAATAGTATGTTAGGATAAATATCAACAATATTAAATTTAAATAATATATTATGCAACTTACGATTAAAAAATAAAATATAGAAAAGTTAAATAAAATTTCATATTTAATGTATGAAATAAAGTTATTATATATACAATATTTGAATATAAATAAAAAATTACATTCAGTAGATTTAGAATAAATATGTATTATTTTATATCATAAAAATTAATAAATGAAATGTATATAATTTAAAATAAATATAACATAAATTGTATATATTATTTAAAATATAATCTTTAAAATAAATATAAAATTAATACAATATAATATATAAATTATGTTATATTTATATAACATAAATATGATGTAAATATGAAAAGTGCCTTTATTTCTATACGTATATATATACAAAAATTGTAAACACAAAAACCTTAAAATTATGTTTTATTTCAATTTATTTACAACTCTCCTCTTCTTAGTTTCATTTTTGGAAAACATTGCATTGCAAGTTCATGGTATCAAATATATTCCCGTGTATAAATATATATATATGTATATAACCAAACTATTATTCAACCATAAAATTAACTCTCTACGCTAGCAATGTCAATAAGCAAAATTAATGATAATGTTACAAGCAAAAACATTCATGGATATAGCTTCTTTTTTTTTTTTTTTTGGGGTTTCAACAATTTTTTTCCAAGTTCATCGATTCCTTTTAGTCTAGAAAAATCCTCACTATCTTGCATATCCATAATATAGGTATTAAGTCGAATTTCAATCCGTAAGATCCTTTACACATAAATTCCTTAGATAAAATTGAACAAGACAGACTAATTTACTTAAATTACAATCGCAATTTAAAAACATAATTTATACTTTAATAGAAAAAGTGTGCAAGCTAATTATTAGCAGATAAGAGATAATATCAACTCATTATTAAAAAAATAAAAAATAAAGCATAAAAGCTTACATTTGAGCATAAAAAGGGGAAAAAAAATAAAAGAAGATAAAATTGAAGGAATGACGATTGTTTGAGGGAGGAGTTTTGATTTAGATAATTTTTATTTTGGTCCCTATATGTTTGGAAAACTTCTATTTTTCAATTACGGAAGTGTTTATATATCTCATGGTCCCCATGTTTCCAATAATCATAATTTCAATATCTATCGTTAATTAACCGTTAGTCAACCATAACCAAGGGAGGATTATTTTCATCATTTCATTAAATTTAAAAATTAAATATAAAAAATAAAAAATGAAAAAAAATTATAATCTCCTCCATCCACCATAAATCTATCATAATATGGTGAACGATGTAGATCATTTTATAAAATACATTATTAAATTTATGAAAAATCTAAAAAATAAAAAAAAAATCAATATTAAAAAATATTGAAAAAATGGAAAAATTAAAAATTAAAAATGAAACTCCTAGATGAAGATCTAGGCTTGAATGAGCTAGATCTCTATTTGGCTTCATTTTTTTTTTAAAAAAAAGTTATTAAAAAAAAAAAAACTAAAACTAGATATCCCATCCGGAGAGGAGGTGGCTACTAAAGTGGAGGTTGTCGTAGAGATGTTTGGTGGTTTTTGAGAATTGAATGAGATGTTTGGTGTCGACTTGAGTTCCTAGGTCATTGCCTTGGGTTTTCTGATGAACGACTTGGGTTTTGATGTGGATATTCAACTTATGTTTTCATACCGAAACATGATTTTGATTGCAATATGGAAATCCGGGTCATCATCAACCTCAGTTTTCACATCAAAACCTAAGTGGAACCCAGGTCGATAACCTAGGTTCACGTATGGAAACCCCTGATTGTAATTATTTGGATTCTGACCCATATCGTTACCATTTGGGTCACCTACAAAGCACAAAGTTGCTTGTGGATTTTGATATGGAAACATAGCTTATGTTCTCATCCAAACATGATATGTTGTTTGTGTTTTTGCTATAATGATTAGTGTTTTGGAACGATTTAAACCAAAAAAAAAGCAAGTTTTTACAACCGGGGTGTATTTCATCTATAATTTATTAGAATTTAAAACATTTTAAAAGTTTAAGTGTATTAAATTAAAATTTATATAAAATCTATTAAAATCGAGGTGTATTTAATTTAAATTTGTATGTAATTCAATAAAATCTCAGTGTATTAAAAAAATCATCGATTTCATAAATTTTATTTAAGTAATGAATTTGGATCAAAATGATTTTTATGAAGGAAAAAAAAAGTTTATAGCAAATTTTACCATTTTCCTCAAGATTTCATTAGATTTTTCAAATAATTATAACAAAATCAATATAGATTTTATATAATCTATTAATTTTACTAAAATCTAATATTAAAAAATATATACATTTATCGAATTCTAATAAATTCTAGATTGAATACACATCTAATCTTTATTTTTATATTTTTCAGAAAAAAAAAATTAATAATCATATGTTGTGGTAAATCCTCAAATTAGATTCAACATATTAGAATATATTGAAGAGTATAGAAAGCATTTTGATTATTTAAATATGAAATTAGGGTTTTTATTTTTTTTTTGTTTTCCTATAATGACTGAGACTAGATAAGGGAACAACTGGGATTTATCAGGATAAAAATATTATGGTGTGACCTAGAGAACTGCTCTCATATAAGAGAGATTAATTCACACAGAGATGAGAGAGACACTTACACAATGGTGGAATGACAACCCATATATAAATGTGGGAGAGCTGCTTATTTTTGCCTTGGTTAGGTGTTGACCCATGCCAAAACATGGAGGTAATTGACGCCAAAACCAATAGTATTGATTGTTATTGACAAATTAGGGTTTGATACATTTGAAAAGATTAATTGATATGAAAAGTACATTTTAATTAATCTATATAAATCAATTTGTTCATAATAGTAATTTTATTTAAGGTTATTTTTGAAAAAATTAAAATAAAATTTTTGCCCGTAAATCATAATTTTATTCAATAATAATAATAATAATAATAATTTTGGGTTACCTTCTCACGCCATATCATAAACGTGAAAAGCCTTCTTCTTCCCGCCATTTTTTTTTGGTCTCATAAAAATGGCTGAAAACAGCCCATTGCAGAGTCTATTCGACAACTTTGCAAAAGTAACGAATTCTATCCAAATTCACTTCTCAAATTTGATCAACCACCGTTCATCACCATCACCCACCAACGAAAAGCCTCTCCTTTCCCTCAAAACACAAAACAACCACCCATCATCCACTTCTGATTCCACCCATGAAATCCTCATCAAGGTATATACTCACCCACTTGTCTTCACTCTCTTATGATGATAACACATACTTATTTATTCACTCTGTATTGAATTTTAGATTTTGAAATTTTGTCCTTTTATTGGTTTTATGATGCTTAGTAACTGTTTGCCAAAAGTCCTGAGTGGATTGCATGAATACATATGTATATAATGGGTGGTCTTACATCTAAAAACCAATATCCGTCTAATGAGGTTGTTTGCTTTTATATATGCATGAGCTAGTCTGCTGAAAGAGATTAGTAGTTGAAAGAGATTTGTAGACTTCCAAATGACAAACAGGAAGGCGCATTTTGGTGGTTCATTGTGTGTGTTGATTTTAAAGTAGCATATTTGAGGAACAGAATGTAGCAAAGATCTTATATTTTGTGCATTGATTGTATTGATATTACAGTACTACCAGAGATGATGATTATTTTGTGCTTCCAGTGGAAAGTATGTCTGAGATTTAAAGAACTGTTTCATAGTCTAGTTCGTCTTAACATCTGTCAGTCTCACCTAACAGAAGATCTGGTTTATGAGAAATAGAGATTGTAATTGTAGGAAAATTAATTAATCTGATATTTGTTACTGTCATTTCGGAGGAATGGAATAATTTAATTTATTCTTTTACAGTTATTTGACCCAAAATAAATTGTAAAATTAATGTTTCAAAAGGAACTAAACGTCTACCTATTCCTCCCTTTCTTCTGAGCCAGCAAAAAGTGCCTAATACACAGTAGTCTAAGAAGGGCTTTGCTGTCACTCTTTTATCTGAAATGTACCATACTGTGATCTAGTGAAACTCTTGGGCCACCCACAACTAGTGTATTGATTTTTATGATACTATAATCTTCAATTAAAACACCTTCTGAGATTTTATGTAGTCGTGAGTCCATACTCTCAGAGGGCATATCTTGAAAACTTGTAGCATGATTGCTTGAATTTTTTATTTCTATTTTTAAGGGAACATCTGCTGCACCTGTGACTAAGGAAGAGCTTGGAAGGGCCACATGGACTTTTCTTCATACTCTTGCTGCTCAGGTCTACTCTTACCATTGCTTTGGTGATTTTGCTTCTTTTTTCCTAATTTTCTCCTTCAATATTGTCTCTAGCTTTTATGATCGTAAATTACAGAATTCTTTCATAAAAAATGGTAATATAAATATTTAAAAAGAAAGGGTAATATAAAGAAATTCTGATAGTTTGTCACGCACCTTTATCAAACAATAATTGCAGCTATAATCTCCTTCTTGGGCTTTGTCTGTAATTTTATTATACTTTTTGGATATGTATAAAATGGTTGTCTTGTAGCTATTTTGTAGAGTTTCTACATGGCTCGACACATGTGAAGCTATCACTAAACAATGTATAATAATTTCTTTCTCTGCAAAAGCCTCCGTGCACCACTTTGTTTATGATGACCAACCTGAAATGGTCTGAATTGTTCGTCGTTGCTTAAAAATATGTTTTATCATGTTTCATAAGCATAAGTTAATCTTAAACCATTTTAATTATAGATTTACAATGAAGGTACCTATCAAACTCTAGTCTGCCCTGCTAACAAATCAATTCAATGCTGCTCCAAAGAACATCCAATGTGGAAACATAAGTGCAGCTAATAATACAGCAGCACACCTGTACAGACACACACATACACCATGATAATAGTTTTTGGTAATAATACACTGTGCCCTTTATTGCGTAACGTAGAAGAGTGATTTGACTTTTTTGTTCTTCTCAGTATCCAGAAAATCCAACAAGGCAGCAAAAGAGGGATGTAAAAGAACTGGTAAGATGCTATCTGACCTTCGCATTCTTAAAGGTTATTCACAAATGGCTGATTTAGTTGAATATTGTAAGTGAAAATTATTTGTTCTATGCCTAGTTCACCAGAAATTTAGTGCAGTATTAATAGGAAGAAACCAACCTGGACCAAAAATGTTTTTTTTTTTTTCCTCAAAGATGAGGAAACATTACACCTTTTTTAATAAATCTGCGGTTAGACCACTTAATGTTACCGATACGCTTTTACTAAACTTTTCTGAAGAACTCTGTGATGAAGTTCATACAGATGGTTGTCTTCAACTCTTGAGCAGTAAAGAATAGTGCTGAGCATGTCATCACAGGGTGATCTTTTCTGGTTTGGGACTGGACCAGGATCGGTTTTGTATAAGTGACTGTTACTGGCTTAATCTAACCAATTTGATTTCAAATTTTCTGATGTTGTGGTCCTATGTATTCATATTGATATTCTTTAGATATCATTCCCAGTTTTAGGAACTGGTATACAGTGGCTTTACCTAATGTGAAGAAATAATACTGGATTTGAATTGCTACCTTTTATGCAACTGTGTAGCCTAATGCATCGGTTTCATCCTCATCACTGTTTATCATTGCATCAAATTTCTCCTGATCAATGAAATACATAAGATACACTTACAGCAGAAGTTTTTGTTTAATTAGTGTCTGTATACAGTGCTGAATTGATGTTCTTATGAACTCAAACTTTCTTCTTTAAACTGATATTACTTTACTTGTAAATCCTTAACCATTTCACTTTGTCTTGGGCTGTGAGATGACTTGTTTCTAGCAATATATCAGGGAAATAGATACATACTATAGCAAATTTATGGTCTTTTGTTTTGGTTAGCTTTGTATTATGTAAATTTTGACAGCGGTTAATATTTTGTTTAGACAGCCTTCGGTTTTGGCATAGAGGTTGGACAAGTTGTAATGTCATTTTGGCTAACAACAAAAAGAAATTTTCTTTTCAAGGTTTTTTTGGACACGTTCACCTTTATGTCTACTTTTAGTCAACAAAATTCCTCTTTGTTCCTTATAAAGGAACGAAAGAAACAAAAAAACTACTAGGATTGAATTATCTATGCTTACATTTGAGAAAATAAGTTATTTGGGAAGAAACCTAAAACCAAATCTTATTGTAGCCAAAAACCAGATCTTATAGTAGGACCAACTCATTGGCTTTATTCACGAGACTAACTGAAAGAATACATATCTGGCTTGCAGATGGCAATATTATCTCGGATATACCCTTGCAAAGAATGTGCAGATCACTTTAAAGAAGTCTTAAGGTATGCTATATTCTCCAGCTCCATCGTTTCTTTGGTGTGTTTTTCTGGTTATGAATGGGAGTCCATATGCCTAAAAATGATACTCTTTAACATCCAAAACATTGTTTCATTATGTGTGCAACTATAACGGTACATTTTATATGTGAACTTAGAATTTGGTAATGCTGCAAGTTGTTCAATTTCTAGGAAAACGGGATAAAAGTAGTATATGTGAGGTGTTAGAGAGCTTATATACTATTGTTGATCCATTTTTTATCAGTTTAAGGTTTTAGGTTTGTCGGTTACTGACATAGTAGGAGAGCGTCTTTTGTCCCAAAACTCCTAGGTTCAAACCCACCCCCCTTATAATAAAATTTGAATTTGTTATTTCTTATATGAATTTGTTGTGTATTTGTGTTTGGGCTTGAGCCACTTTGTAAGCCCATTGGTCTTGCACGTGAGATCTGTTAGAGAGCTTATATTATTGCTGACCTTTTCCTTATCAATTTAAGCTTTTGGTATCTATTGATCACTAACAAGAGGGAAAACATATCTGATTTTTAACGTAAGACAATCTGTTTCCTACAGTCCTAGACTAATTTTTGTGCTCTCTAGCTTATCCATATTGTCATCCTGTGTTGAAGTTTTGTTTATGTATATGATTTCCAAATGCTCATTTGATATTCTTTTTGGCTGAATGCATACTTGGTCATCTATGACAGGGCAAATCCTGTACAGGCTGGATCTCATGATGAGTTCTCTCAGTGGCTATGTCATGTGCACAATGTGGTTAACAGAAGGTAACTTTGGTTTCAATTTTTAAGCTGAGGAAGTTTTTCTCAGATTTGAAGTTATAATATGTTCTTTTCTAGATGACTTATTGGATGATGAAAGCTGTACACCCAACCGATGTGATTAAATGGCTGAACGTCTTGTACTAAATTGTTGCTGGTCCTTGGTTCACAGTCCATGGTAGGGATGTAAACTTGTTTGGCATAGTTCAAAGATGGAGGCTCATTTTTTACATTTAGTTAGTTAAGACTTGTACACTCATTGTAAACTGCTGATATATTCTTTTAAAAGTGTGCTATAACCTGAGTATAGCACCCTACAACTTTTTACTACTGAGGTAGGAGACCCGATATAGAGAGACTGGTGAACAGAGAAGAAAGGTCAGGGGGGCTTCTAGGTCTGAAAAAAATGATATCCACATAAGAAGAATGGAACAGTGATACAACTAAATGAACAACCAATGGCAGGTTGCCTGGTTTTATCCTAGGTTTTAATTACTCATGCTGGAATCTACCAGGTGAAACTTGATTTTAGTTGACTAATAAATCCAACTGAGAGACCCAAGTTCTCTGAATTTTATGATAACATGCCGCAAGCTTTGATAGAGATCACATTACTTTAATCACCTAACTTAATATCTGCTGTTTTGTTAATGTTAATATCTGGGTTTATTTATACAGCCTTGGCAAATTGGTGTTCCCGTGTGAGCGAGTTGATGCAAGGTGGGGTAAGCTGGATTGCGAGCAACGTTCATGTGACTTACAAGGGACTACAAATTTTGAAGACATATTTAAGTAGTAGAGCAAGTGTGAAATTCTCAATTCAACACATGGTGCTACCAAAAATATTGTACTTCTCTAATTTATTTGTACATGTAAATTAGAAAGTATATATTGATTGATGAAGATATTTACAATGAGGCAGCATCCACTGATTCTGTGGGCTGTCAAGCTGAAATGAATTAATTAGTAAAGCATTTTGTGTTAGTTATTCTGAACCATCACTTTTACATGTCCTATAGGTTTTTCACTGAATCAAAATAGTTGAGGATGAGTTGTGTGAAAAGTTAGAACTACTACACTATACCAGAACTTGGTTCTGTTCTATTCTAGTAAAGATTTTAGCGTTCCATCATGGGTATTGGCTGCACTATGTCGGCCACTCCTTACCCAGACATAAATCTTGCGTGTAGCATACATGATTTTTGCTGTGCTGTGAACTTCAAATTTGCTAACTGGAAAAAAATATTTTTAGGTTCATATGCACGATAACCGTTAATGCTAGGTGACGAATGGTCATGTTTTCAACTATATTTCCTCTCATCAAAATTTTGTGTATTTGAGTGCGGGACATACAGACACACGTATGTGCGTGTGTGGTTACACATACACATATATGTGTGTGTTGTTTAGCCACTCAAATACACACACATATAACATGTGTGTATGGTTAGCCACTCTGTATATTCGAGTGGCTAACCAAAGCCAAAGTAGATGAAGAAATTGATGTTGATCCATACGAAAAATTGTGCAATTTGCTAGATAGAATGACAGAGATCATAACACATTTGCAAAAGAGCTATTCAGTCATCGTCCTTCTGTACATTGCATCAAAGGTTAAAATCCTTCATTATATGCATCTCCAAGTTAATTCTTCATTACAACACATTCCGGACTCGGATGCTCAAAATTGCTTCAAGGGAGTTGGGCAGAATTTTTTCACAGTATGGCTAGATTTGCTTGCTACCAGAAGTAGCCATGAGTACGGACAACATATTAATTGCATATGACTGAATTGATAGAGCATGCACAGCAGATTTCATATATTGATGATCATACAGCTTATCAGTGAAATCATGATGGCAGACGTTTATCACATAAAATAATATCAATAGATACCGATGCTTCTCATTTATATTTGATGTAGGTATCAGAGACTTGAATTCAACATTCAGTTCAAAATAATATCATCTCCACCCCAATCCCCATGAAAAACTTTATAGGGGACAAAACCTTTATGAGGATAAAATGCAACTAGAGGAAAGGGCTCATATTTAACTGCCTGATGTACCATCAGCTTGATTATCTTCCGCCTGTGGGAATTCAACTGTTGGAACCGGTGGTGCCTGGCCAAATTTCAGTATGTAAGCAGTCTCATGAACAGGTCGCAGTTGAGGAATTGCTTGAGCATCTAAATATGCATCACAGATGAAACACCAAACTGATAGGTCACTGCTTTCCAAAAAGCCAAAAATGTGTTGTTAATAGGACCATGTAGCACATTAAAATAAAATAAAATAAATGCAAACAGTGAGTAATAAGAGGCTGTTATCAGTTGTACTTGTACCTATAGCTGAGTGCTACAGAATGGTTGGTTTGCTGGTAATGCTGAAGCATATGCTTATTCACAAATCGACTACAAAGTACATCCTTACAGCACAGACATAACCAGTTTTCGCTGGGTTGGTGGCACCTGAACACATGTTCCACAAGTTACACAATGCAATATCTGCTATCTAGTGGCACAATAACAATCTGAAAATCTTCGAGTGCACAACATTATTCCAATTGATGACATTTAAAAATAAGGTGGATGAAAATATACAATATTGGTGCAATTTAACTCACTAACATGACTGATGACACTGAAAACTCAAGGAATCAGTATGAGGCAATAATTTATTGCACATCGATCACTTTTTTATAAATTACACTTTTCCCTTATCCTATTGCTGACCAAACTCCATAGTCAATCAAAATTCACAGCAGTTGAGCTCACATGCAGGCTTAAATCAAGTTGGCAATGTACAGGCAAAAATTACATTGTCTTAATTGCCAACAATTCACAATTAAGTTTTACATTTATATGACATCCAATTGTATATATGGAGAACATTTCAGAGACTTGCCAATTGAGATCTCCTCAGCAAATTGGTATCACAGTTTAGGCTTCTGCTTTAGTGAAATTTGGCATGTTAATAGCAGAAATACACCTTATTAGATGTCTATAGCTCATATGGTGGCCCCAACGGCAAGCCTTCCCCATGATAAACTAAACTCTAGAATAATAAGTTTCATTCACAGAACATTCCGATGAAGGTCCCTCAATCAAGAGCTGATGGTAATGTAGTAAAGACTTATGCATGAGAAGAAGATTTGATTGTATGCAAACGCAAATGTCATATAAATTCCCGATACAAAATCTGAAAATAAATAAATAAACCAGCCCATGACTCACTAACATAAGCTTTGGATTGACACATTATCCGAATCCAACACCATATAACAACATAATCTCACCAAACTCAATTGACAAACCTTTAATATACAACCAAAAAGCATATACATTTAACCAAACTTCAATTTGACGATGTAGATCCTTGCTGTATGCGACAAAATAAAATCCCAAATTATTGCAAGATGTAGTTTCAGCTTCTGTTAAAGAAACATATGATTGATTACAAGGAAAAATCATCTACCTTGATAAAAATAATCATGTCCTTTATCAAATCACAGTTTCATTTTTTCCTATCTCTGTAATACATACAAATAAATAAAAGATATTAATCAATTATTTCTTCATCCAATACTTGATTATATAGTAAATCAAAATACAATTAAACACTTTTAATAATCATAATAATAAAATGGACCCATAATATATAGTAAGTAAAGAAGCAACCTGTTGCAGGGAGTATGAGGAGTTGGTATGTGAAGAAGATCAGACGATAACGCGGCCAAGTGATCACATGAGGTCCGTGCTTCTACCCAACCCGATTCGCCTCCCAATTCATCGTCAAGTTGGATTTCCTAATGCAATTCAATTCAATGAATCTTCAATTTATCATTTTAATAACATCATAAACAAAACACGATTGTTTTAATTTACCAGGTGTGTAGAAGAAGAGCTTGCTTCCTTCGCCATTGCCTTTGACTCACACACCGCCAAGTTGAGGTTTTTCTCACTGTTCTTGGCGTTCCCTATCATACGACACCGTTTACACCATACATCGCTTATTAATTTTATTTCTGCTAGATTACGACACCGCTTAATGCGCAAAATACTGCACTGCACGATCATTAAATTTAAATTAACTAATCATGTTCTACAATGATCAGAACTCTCACCTTCGGAGGAAATTAACCAACCGATTTGCAACCTGGCGGCTTATGATTTGCAAGAAATACATATACACACCAGTTTAATATGATTCCAACTTGTTGGCACTGCACTGCACGATGATTAAATTGAAATTAACTAATCTACAATGATTACCCTAATCCTCGGAGGAAATTAAAGACGGTGTATTTAATCATGATTTTGAAATATTTTTATAAATATTTATAAACGAATGATTTTGTAGAATTTTATAGACTTCTAATGACTTTACAGATTCATGAAACACTCTCGTGTACTCTTATAAACTCTTTTTTGAAAGACTTTTAATAAACTTTCATAGATTTTTATAGGCTTTCATATACTTTCATAAACTAAACTTTCACTAACTTATAATATAATATACACTTTATATTTATCATGTGAATAATGATGAAAAAATATGACACATAAAATAAAAGTAAAGTCACCTCAATTATATAAATTGATAACCAAAACGCTAAGTATTTTAAGTGTTTCATTATTCATTTTTTATCTTCTATGAAAAATAAAATCTCTAATGTCTATTATTGTCAATAATCTTAATATCATTCCACATATCAGTAGCTATAACAATCTTTCATTCATTAGCATGCTCTTTTTGTTGTTCTTGAGTCTCAATAAATAAGTTAAAATTGTCGTCTTCATTAACTAATAATAATGATTAAGATGATGAAGATTCATAAATATTGATAGACTTTTATAAATTTTTATTTACTTTTAAAATAAAAATATTTTTCTTTAACAAGTTTGTGCAAATTATACATTTTGTAAGTTATATTTCTCATTTTAATTAAAAAAAAAAAATATATTTTACAGAATATTGAAACTAAAGTTTTATGAAATTCAAACTAGTTAATTTTATGATATTTTACAAATATTAAAATTTTTTACTGTATACAAAATATTAATTAATCAAAAGTAAAATTCAAGAAATTTTTCAACAAATATGTAATAGGAATAAAAATTGAAAAAAATATCATATGCATAAATTAATTAAATAATCAAATATATATATATTTTTTAACAAATTATTAGCTAAAAAATCATCAAATATTAATTTTTTTCTTTTTATTTGAAATAGAGGCTTTTTCTCTTATTTATTGATATAAAAAATAAAGATTCTATTGATTAATTTTATCAATTTTAAAACAACAAGATTTTTCATTTATACATTTATAAGTTCTATTTTCATTATTTGTACATAAAAAAATACAAAATTATTAGTTTACAATATAATCGTTAATAATAGTTTTATTATTTATCATGAGAATAATGAGATAATTTGGATCAATATCCATCTAAATATTTTTTTCTTTTGTGTTGTATTTATATAAATATAAATTATAAGATGTTTTTCTTTCTTAAATTTATTTTGTCGATATCTAACTCCTCAATTTTAATTTAAACTAGAAATCTTTTACAAAATAATAAATTTATGTATTTTAGAAAAGAATGGATCTAATAAGATTTAAAAACTAAAAAGCTAACAATTTGAACATAAAAAAATATATATATATTGACCATTATAATTCATAATAAAATAAGAGTGAAATATATATATGTGTGCGTGTGCATGCACGTGCGTATGTATTTTTAAAATAATGAAATATTTTTATTTATGAGAGATTTAAATGTAAAAATAATTGTGAGGTTTGCTTTTATTATCAACAACAAAAATTTACGAACTTTTTAAAGGGAGTGAAAGAGAATTTGTAAAGTTTAATTATCATGAATTTAACATAAAAGTTTACAAAAATCATTAAAATTTTAAATTTTATAAAAGTTATTGATATTTTGAATATCTTGTAATTTTTATAAATTCTTAAAAAATCATAATTAAATATTTCATAACTTTTATAAATTTTTTAAAATTATAAAATTTTTAAAAATTATTAAAAATATATATTAAATAACACATAATTTTTATAGAGATTTTAAAATTTATATTGAATTCACTCGAAGTTTTAAATTGTATAAAAATTATTAAAATTTTAGATTTACTACACTCCTAACCAGCGGACCCGCAGCTTGGCGGCTTATGATTTGCAATAATAATGAACTTGCCAGCTCTTTTCTAACACACATCCAAAAACGTGTCCAATCAACTAGCTAGAACTCTAAATTTACTACAACTCTGAAACCTTTTTTGGTAAGGAGTTAAACACTCATGCTTATAAATATGTATTTGTTAACTTCATCGGTCTATTTCAAACATTCATATATTTTTCTATCTTCCAAATCTGTTAAAAAAAAAAAATTGTTTTTAAGTCTTTTTCTGATCATTATCCACCACTCTGATCAAGATTGAATCCATGGAGAAAAAGACATGGTCTTCAAATGCTGGACTACCTGTTGGTTATCAATTTGATCCGACTGATCAACAACTGATTTTGGATTATCTCCTCAACAAGGTAAATAACAACGCACTTCCTTCTCCCACTGCTGTAATTGACTGCGATGTTTATGATAAGGGTATTGCATGGAGACGATTTTTCGAAGAGAGTGAAGAAGACTCTCTTTATTTTTTCACAAAATTGAAAAAGAAGACTGGTAAAAGCGAAAGAGTTGATAGAGTAGTGACAGATTACGGCACATGGAAGGAGCAGTGTGATAAAAAGATATATATTCATGGTGATCAAAGACTCCATATTGGATCAAAGCGGAGCTTTTCTTTTGTCCCCAAAAAGGGTTTTGAAAAAAACCGCGGTAAATGGGTGATGCATGAGTATAGATTGGAAGGTTGCCTATTTGACAAGAAGAACAACTTTTATGCGATTTGTAGGATCAAGAAAAAGAGGAGTAAACGAAGTAATGCAACATATGACGATGATGATGATCATTTTGACGTTGATGTTAATGGGGCAGCCATTTGTGTTCCAAACGATGTTCAAGGCCACCACAATCATGTCTTTGATAATTACATGGGAGATGGAAGTAAAGAATGCTTGAATGTGTCTGATTGTGTGGCGGGTAATGCTGTTGGAGAATACTTGAATGCCTCTGATTGCACTGGAGGCTACTCGAACGCCTCTAGTTACATGGGAGGTGATGACATTGGAGAATACTCAAAAGTCTCAGATTACATTGGAGGTGATGACACTAGAGAATGCTTCAATGGATGTGATGATGATGGCTTGCAAGTCTCTAATTTCATAAGAAGTGATGGCTCTGGAGAATGCTTTAGCATTTATGATAGCATTGGAGGTGATGATGGCATTGGAGAGTGTTTGAACGTTTCTGCTAACATGGAGGAATGGTTTGCACTTCTCAACAACGACAACAATTATCATCCATGGAGTTTGAACTTGGCAAACCCTAATGACATTGGAAAATAGAAGTTTGGCTGAACAACAAGCGGCTTGAAAAGTAGCAATCTGACTGCTCTTGTTTGTACATTAATTAAAAATTAGTTAAATATTAGATTATGATTTGTTATCATGTAATAATATGTTGGAAAAACACATCAGTTAGTGATGAGTTTCAGCAATTTTTAGCATAGAATTCAATACCTATAAGCTTGTAAATTTTGTAAACATTTTGGAGGATCTAAATCAACAATTGTATAGTTTAAAGCACGGTGAATAAGTTTGTATATTAAAATTTTAGGTTATACCTTCCGTACAATATTTATCTATATTCCAGACAAACAACTGCTCAAGTTTCAGTTGCATCAGTAAAACACATGCTAGACAAACAACTGTTCAAGTTTCAGCAGCATCAATTTTGCACAAATTAATGTTGTTCTGATTTATTACAGAAAAATTATACGATTGTTTATTCATTCCAACAATTTTTTAATTTCTGTTTTTAATATATATATATATAATAATTTGTAGTGATTGACTCTATTTTGGATATTGTTTGGTAATTAAGGTAAGCAAATAAACAATTAACTGCTTAAATTAGTTGTTTTATAAATTTAAATAACACACTGTTTTATAAATTAAAAAGTTAAGATTTGATATTTGAAAAAAAATTAAATGTGTATATTTACACTAAAAAGCTGCAAAATCGGTTATTGTGGTATATGATTTCTTTCCTAGTGACTTGTGAGGGACTTGGATTCTTTACCGTTGATATACAATAATTGAGTGTCTTAGTTATGTTTTCATAATATTTTTTTTCCATTTAAAGTTATTTATCATTAATTATTATCAAAGAAAAAATTCAGATTTTATTTTAATTTCTTTACTTTAGTTTTTTTTTTTATATACTTTATTTAAGATCATCATCATCATCATCATCATTAGTTGGATACTTCAGATTCTTTTTATTTTCTCCCTTAGTTTTTTTATTAATCTTTTATAATTTATTTAATAAATCAAGGGTAATTTTGACTTTTCATGATCAAACATCACTGTTTTAATAAGTTAGGGGTGATTTGTGTTGGTAGCCATCTCAGAAGCAGAAAAGAGAAGGCAGCAAAATGCAGCAAAGAAAATCGTCTGCATCATCATCAGGGAGGCCATCTGGGACGGACGGCTCCGATTTTTCCTATCGGATGGTCGTTGATTCTCGTAAGTAAGCAGGCTTTTTCAACAGTTCAATAAATATCTATTTATTTTTTATTTGGTTTCAAATATTGATTATAGGGTATACAAAGGTCGCTAAAGGGAAGTCTCGTCTCTCTAAACTTATATTCACTCAGGTACCTACTTGTTGTGTTCAATTCGGCATTAGTTGTTTGCATTCATGTTTTATTGGCAATGGTAGCTCAGCTGTGTGTGAAATGTCGTTTATAGGAGTGTTTCTGAAGAGCTGATAAATTTTGAATATGCTATTTCTTTTTCCTTGATTGAATATCTTTTATGGAGGTTGCAGGCTGCTATACAATTGATAGGATTGTTGTGCACATATCTATTAACATCCAAAGAGGAGCTTCCCAAGACAGTTGCTATGTCATCAGCCTCTGTTTGTTTATTTTCTCTTTTAATAGGGGAATTAGGTTGCTGCTTGAACCCTTTCTTTCTTTTTTAAATTGCTTTGCGATTGTGTGCTCACTTAATATATGATATATCCTTGTCACGAGCTGAAGGTCGAAAGCGCAGCCGAGCCAATTTCTTGAGAGTTTGCATGTTTGTATCATCTATCGCAGTAATTCGGTCAGTAATCAATGTTATCAAGACTAGTTCAGCACTAGAGGTTAGTTTGCTGTTTTTTTTTTCTCTTCTTCTTCTTCTTTTTTTTTTTTCCTTAAATTCAATAAGTATCACTCTAGTTCAAATATTTGTTATCTGTTTCAAAAACATGCTGTCTCCTTTCTGTGCCCATGAATAATAAGACAGTGTTTCTGTGACAGCATTTGTATTGTTTAATATACCATTTTAATGTAGATTGGGTTAGGCTGAGTTTGGCTGGTGGATGAGGTCTAGTTTCATTATTATTTTGTCCCATGAGAAGTTTGTTGAAGTTGGATAAGTGAGTGAATTAGAAGGGAATGCTGTGTTGACATTCTTTCACGGCAATTATTTATTTCGTGACCTAGGAGTAATAGTCCAAGCCTGGATTTTTTATGTTGTTGAACTTTGGAAATAGAAGAGTGGTTGGAGAGGCCTTTTTTCTTAGAATAAGTTCATCATATACAAGGGTTAAATGGCTCTTTCTGTGGATGAAGTTCGTAATCTATAGGGTGAAAAATGGGTATTCTAAGCATTTTAGCCTTGACTTGTGCAAATTTATGTAAAATTAAATACTGTATTGCGTCTCTCAGTATTGCTCTTTTAAGGTGCTGAAGGGAAAGACAAATGGGAAGAGTGAAAAACCCAAGATAATTTAAATTCATTGCAAGTTGACCGCCACATTGTTAATCATATTTCACATTGTAGTGATGCTTCTATTACTTATTTTATTTTCTTCTATATTTTTTTATCAGAGTACTGATGCAACTGATACACAAGTTTCTTCTTAGGCGTTTTGTTAATATTATGAAGACATAACTGTCACAAAGTCTTCATATGAAGAATTGTCGCTAAATGTGATTGTAGGTCTATTATATGTCTATTTTCTGATTGGTGAGGTTGCCCTCCCTTTCATCACATGTTTAGTAGGGGTATTGAATTTTGAGGTAGAAAATTGTGTCATTCGCACAACAGACGCATCTGTACTTAAAAAAAATTGTGTCCATTTGAACTCCTCTTCTGTCCTAGAAGTTAAATTGTGGAACTTCCGTTTGATGATTGTATGGATTTCTTGTTTAGGTTATCAAGAACCCAAGTGAGTGGGAAACAAAGAACTTTGAACTTCTTGAGACTGCTTCCATTCTACTTGGTTTGTGCCTGTGCCTGTGCCTGTGCCTTTGTGTTAACTACTTATCTTTTGTATCATAATATTCATGTGAACAAAACATTGTTGCCTTTGTGTTTTTACGTTCCAGGATCAGTGGTACAGATATTTTTGGTCAGCACCATAATCTCTCTCATCGCTAATATGTCTCCACCCAAGAAATCTTCTTAACAGTTACTTACAAAATTCGGTTGTTCTCTTGCCCTTGTAACTTTGAAATTAGCACTTATATCAACGTTGAAAGAGAGATTTTTATTTTTTCTTTTGTTATGGGTTGCATTACATTTAATTTTATGTCATAAAGTTTTGTATTAAGATTTTTTTTGACTGAATTGTTTATTTTATCGTGATTCATGATGATATTCATTTTTCTTCTCTCTCCTTTTTTCTAAGCATGATGCAAAATGATGTCCCTCTGCCTCACTATTGGGATAGAGATGCATTTTTGTATTGAAACCCTGTTCATCTTAATTAGATATTTTAAATATGTACAAATTCAGATTCAGATCATGGTGATATTGAAACCATTACTAACTGAAAGAGCCAAAATTTGATTCCTTCATTCTGATTTATACTTAAGGGTACGTTTGTTACACATTTTTGTATATGATCGGTTAGGCGGCGAATAACTCTGCCCGAGTGACCTAGAATGGGTCCAAACGAATCGAACGTGTGTTGAATCACTAATGGGTTGGGTCTCAAATTTTGCTTACCCAAACCCACCAGTCAGTTTATTGGGTCTGAAAATGAAAACCCACTCCATTTGCTATTTAATCGGTGATCCACAGTCCACCCAATTAACCCATAATCTATTATTATTATTATTATTAAACAATTATTTGTTTGTATCGATTAAGAAAAAAATAAAATAAAATGCCGAAATAAGAAAATTAAGGGAAAAGAAATTATAAAAATGTTTGAATATTTAATAAGTATATTAGAACACACTCTATTCTCGTATTTTCTTAAATCAATTTCATGAACAAGCCCAAGTGACTGCAATGATCCATTTAACTCGCCTTCTTCGCTGAAATGACTTATCTTTTAAGCTACATCTATCTAGTAGTTCTCTTTACATATCTTTTTCAAATATCAATCAGCTAGCTAGTCTATCAAGTATCATAGCCGCCAAGAAAGCAAAAGAGTAGAACATGCAAGTCTGCCCCATCTTATTAATAACCGTTGAGACTTTAGATGCTCTGATAAGTTTGTCAAATAATGCAGTGCATTTTTATTTAAACTCACCTTCAAATCAAGTCTGCTACCCATAATTTCATGAATTGTTAAGCTTATTTATCTTCTTGTTAATTGAATTGTTGTTTTTCTTGCATAACGACATCCATTATTACTTGAGAGCAAATTAAAATTTAATCCACTTGAACCAAGAAGTTCTAATTGATGTAGATGATCGAATTGGATCTAATTGGAAACTTTACAAATAAGTTAATATGAAGTTACATAGATATATATATATTTTTGGCTCTACAATGTGAATAAACAATAATCTATAAATCTTAAACGCTAAGAAGAAATCAATGTCAACCCATATTTTATCATACAAATTAAAACACATTAAGTGCATGCACAATTTGCCAACACAACAACAACAGTGAGCCCCTTTATTAATTTCTGGGGTCGTGGGAGGAATAAGTAGTAGTGATCAATTAAATCAGTTTATAAAAAATGTGGGGTTGAATTGAAGTGGAAAGGAGAAGCAATGTGTGAAAGGTTGTAGGTCCAGACAAGACCATTCGTTCTCCTAAGTTTTCGTTTTTATTTTTATTTGTTTATTTATTATTATTATTATTATCACTTTTCAAAGTTGGCCAAATTAAGCTATATAACTATCACCCATAAACAAACACATCACTCAAAACTTAGTGGGTGTGCTCTGTGTCTGTGTATTGTACTTTTGAACCAATTATAATATTGAGTGTTTCTCAAGTCACATGCCTAGCAAAAGTTTCTACCTTTTCATCATTTCTTAATACAGCCTTAGCATATATAACCAGTTGGACTCTAAATAATCAGTATTCACTTTTTATCTAACTATTAAGGATGCCATTAGCATTTGACAAATTGTTACCGAATCTCAAATCTCAACCATTCAATATGTAATCACGGAAATTTTTTTACTTTTTCACTTTGTTCTATAAAAAATAAATATAATTTTGTCCGATGGAGACTGTACCAAGTTAATGATCACTACTGAATAATTATATTTTGTTTTAGCCTTTCTTAGAAATTACTGTCAATTGACACTTTACAGGGTGGTTGTTAATTTGAGTTGCAATTGTAGGTTATTAAACTAATGACTAATCATTGGATTTGATTGGGTAAATGTGGTTTTAGGAATCTTCTTACTTGTAACATTGTTGATATATTGTCTTCTATGCGCATCTATGTAGTGGCGGTCCCCTTTTGTTACTTTTTCACTCCTTCACTCGGCGGTAAAGAATACAGAATTTTGGAACCATTCTGTAGGTCATGTCTTTTAACATCAGTAGTATAATTCCTTATTCCATCTTTCCATTTTTATATTCATTCACTTTTGTTATTATTTCTCCTCGCTTATTAATCCTTTTTTCGAAAGAATTTAAAGCGCTTCAAAAATTTTTCTATCTCGTTAGCCAAAGACTCTATATTAGGGTTTTGTACCTAATTTTGAGACCACAAATTAATTTTCAATTTAATCAAATTTGATGGGATCCTTTTGAAACTAAAGAAGGGTTAGTGTGAAACTTGTTAATTTTTTTTTTTTTTTTTAAAAAAAAAAATTGTGTGTGGTTAAAACATCATTGCTGATGTTATTTCTAACTATAACATCTGTGATATAGTCTTAATAAAGTAAGGAATTATGACACACTAAGAGATTGGTATATTATTAATTATCATATTTGATGTTGTTTAGATGTATAAATCAACGCACAGTAACTTAATAGCAAAGACTTATCATAGACACGGATTAAGGGTGAAGCAAACACACCCAATTCATCATCTGCTTTTTTTTTTCTTTTCTTTTGATCAATTCAACATGTAAAGCAGACCCATCACCTCTCCCGTTTTCTCTATTGGACTATCATTGTTTTCAATTTCTGCTAAAGTCACTTCTAGTCAACTATATTTTGGCTTTGAAGAAATCTTTTTATACTAATTTGAATTTAAAATGTCATTGCTGCTTATCCCAACCATGTCAATAGTGTCAAATAATACCCATAATATAACAACTACAGTATAATCTTGCCTATCCAAGATTGTATTATTTCAGGACTTAAATGTGTTACATGAGCTATAATTAGTACTAATACAAATACATTTGTATTAAACTTTTATAATAAAAAAATAATATAATCTTTCTCTTTATCTTTAATAGATCATGCGCTTGCTAAAAAATAGTCAGTTTTTCTTCCTTGAAATGGAGTCGTAAGTAACAAATCCCCTTCCATGACTTTTACTACGTCACACACAAGCTATAACCTATAAGAACATCTTCAACTATGCTAGCTATTTATTGTCTTTGGCTAACATAGTCAGTAATGTTACTTTTTATGGACTCCAGTCATTCTTTATATTGTTAGCTATTTTGTAAAAGTTGAATTATCCTAATTAAATATAGAGGGCAAAAAAATACTATCAAATCTCTCTTATATTTTAAAATTTTAATTTGAAATAAAATAATTTTAAAATTCTCTCTCTTCTTTCATTTTAATATTAATGTTTAGTTAAATAGAGACAAATTCTCTCTCTTATTATTTTTATACTAATGTTTAGCTGAAATAAAGAGAATAGTTGGAGTGATTCAATCAAAAGATGTTAGTTAAATAGAATTTTTGTTATTTTAACTAAAATTTGGAAAGTATGGAGGAAATATTCTAGTACAAGCACATACATGAAACTATTATAACAAAATATTTAACATGCTGTATGTGTCCCTTGCCGCTTCTCTCTTATGTTTTTTTTTTTTCTTTTTGTCTGAAAACCTTGTTGTGTGTTTCTCACTAAAAGTCACTCTTTCTCTCTTATATTCTCTTTTTTGTCCGAAAACCTTGTTGTGTGTTTCTCACTAAAAATCACTCTTCTTCTCTCTCTCTAATAGATCTTTCTCTTGCTAAAATAGCCTGCGATGTAACAATCATAGTATAATTTTGCTTGAAACCACCTATTGAAAATGTTATTATTTCATGACTTTTACTCTGTTACACGAGCTATAAACCCGTATATATTAAACTTTTATAATCAAAATTTACGTGTCAACAAATTTTTTAATCATGATTAAGGCCAAAGCAAATTAAGAGAAGACAAGAGACATAGAAAAAGTGAATGATATTTTCTAGAACAGGAAAAAATATTGGCGTTGAAAGCAAGGGATATATACATGCGTTGAGAGTGAGAGAGACATAAAAAGACATAGCATCTTAAATAAAAACTAATTTTAATTAACAAAACGGGTTTATTGGTAATAGCTTTGTGAAGCTAGTTAGTTTTATTAGCTTTGCAGAAATCACAAGGCTTTGTTATGTCATTTTAATAAGTTTTTGCTGCTCTTTCATTCAACTATCAACATTGACAACATCAACCACTCGATTTGCTTGAGTGCTACTTTCATGGAGGTTAGCTACCTAGCTCATTCATTTCTCCCCCTAGCTCTCTCAGGAACTCTCACTTTCTATCTCTCTCTGTCTCTGCTGTCCTCAATCAATGATAGCATTTAATTTTTCATTTATAATTATACTTTAATTAGGGGATAATTAATCACCCATTTCCATATATTAATTAAGAGAGTACAGTGCTCTCCATGTTTATATACGTTTATATGCATTTATTTTGATAGTATAGTGCTCTTCTTGTTTATATACATTTATATGCATTTGTTTTGACTATTATAATTTTGGAATATTTATATAAAAAATATCAATTTAACTGCAACTTCAATATTATTCTAGCAATTATCTCAAAATATTATTCTTATGAGATCTTTATACCTTTTCATTATAAGTTTAAATTTTTATCTGACTCTTTTTTATGTACAATCACAGTCTTAGAGGTTGTTTGTTTTTTGTACTTAACACTTAATGGTGCTTAATTTGGTTAATTAAGAGATTTTTGTTTGTTTTTTTAAGTGGTCAAATCACTTAAAATCACCCAAAAATCACTTACAAAAAAAAGTAACATTTTTTTACTTATCACTTAATACAAAATCACTTAATGATTTATAAATATATTATTCCAAGTTTATCCTTCCTAAAATAATATGTTTCCAAGTTTGTTTTAGTTTTATATTATAAAAATTTCTTTTAATACTTTAATAAATAACATTGAAAAATAAAAACTCTAAACATCTTAATATCAATTTTTTTTTTTTTATAACTGGATTACTATATTTCTCTAATTAAATTCTGGTAAGAATCTTTATTGATAAAATGTTTATGCAATAACTTAAAGACCAAATTACAAATCAATTTGTTTAAGTATTTGATTATTTTTATTTAATTATATCAGAAAATATATATTACTTTGCAATTTCAATTTTCGTTGTAATAGTAATTTAATTTAAAACCATTTTATTTATTTTTATTTGAATATATAAATTTAATTGACTCTACTATTTTAATTAATCTTATTTTAATTATGAATAAAAATACTATATATATAAGTTACAATTTCAACTTTTGTTATAATAGTAATTCAATTTAAGATTATTTTGTTTATTTTTATTTGAACATATAAACTTAATTGATTATACTATAATAATTAATCTTATTTTAATTATGAATAAAAATATTATATATAAGTGTTTTAATATTTGTTAAATAATTTATTACAATTGTTTGTATCATATTAAATAAAATTACACAATAACTAATAGTAAAAGTATATAAATGTCAAATTACTAGTAATCAGATAATTTTAACTTTAAAAAACAAACAAAATTATTATACATTCAGAGGTAAGAAAAGAAAAAACAAACATGTCAATCAGATTTCAGATTTCAGTCACTATTCAGCTTTCAGTCTTCAGCAGCACTGTTCAGTCTTCAGATAAAAAAACAAACGACCCCTTATTCTTTAATCATTAATCATGATAGATAGATATTTTCTTTCATTAAATTTGAAATTATATATAAATATTATATTTATGTATAATTGTTAGTACTTTAAGGGTAGAGTTATTTTCACGCCCAAATATGATTTAAACTCCTTTATTTTTTTAAAAAAAAATATATATGACAAAATTATGTTTAAATAAAACTATAAAAAATGATGACGACATATTAGTAAAACAACTGGTTTACTTTTAAAATTTGAAACAATTTTTCTCTTTTAATTTTAAGTTAACAAAATGAACATAATCCATAAATATTCCTACAAGAAAATCTTTTAAAAAAAAATTATGAATCTTATATATATAAATGATTCTTTAGATTTTTTTTTTTTTTTAAATGCGGAACATATTTTTAAAATTTATTTTTATTTCTAAAGAGTATAGATTGATTAAAACACAATTAATGTTTCATTCTTGATAAAAACTTTGATAGCTTCAACCTTCAAGTATGATTACTCCTTCTTAAAAAGTGTAAAATTAGAGTTAGAATTAAAGAATTTACGTTTAAGATAAATAAAAAAAAAAAAAGATAAAAATTTTATTTTAAATGAATGTAATTAATGTTATTCAAAATAAGGTCAATTAGTAATTTGGGTGTGAAAATCAATTTTTCAAGTGATAATATCTACATCCGTACTGAATTCATATTATAAAATACAGATATATTTTAGTATTCATATTGTCAAATCATTTAAATAAAATTTGGTAAATATTTATCACAGCTGACAACATTGAACTTATTTCCTTTTTTTTTTTTTTTTTTTTCTCTCTTCACCAAAAAAATTATACCCTCATGTTTCTAATTGCATGAATTCATAAAGGCACACATCTAAATAGTGAACTTCTTTGGCTTAAGAACTCTTGTGGTGCTGGCTCTGTCCCCTTATTTTATTTATCTAGATATAACATTCCACTATTTTGCCAAGGAATTGAATTGACTACCAAACATTGTTTTTATTTATTTATCTACTCTACTTGTCTTCTACATCCGTACGCACAAGACAATGACTCAAGAGGAAAGTCATCCTCGAGATATATAATTTTTCTCTTAGCATACTTATATTTTTTGCTACATAGATATATGTTAAGGTTGCTATGTATATATTAATAATTGTATTTTTAAAATTTTACATACCACCGGTACCTCTTAATAGGAGTGATTGAACATTTATTTTGATCCAAAGAATTTAATAGTTCAAATATTACTTTTATCTTAAAATATAAATATATGTAGTTTTCTTTGAATTTAATCTTATCCCCACCAAAAGAAAAGAAAAAAAAGGAAAAGAATAAATTTAAATTATAACTTTTAGATACGTAATAGAAGGAAAAAATTTTAAAATTAGTCTTACGTTTAAAGGTGTTTTAAGAAACCTACCAAATTAAGATTAGGTTAAAAATGTCCTTCTGTGTAAATATTTTGGTTTTCCTCCATAAATCATACTACCCGTTACTCAACCTTCATGTTGATGATGAGGAGCTTGAAATGAATTTTAATTATGTACTACATGTAGACCAATTGTTATAATGAATTTTTTAATGTATATTAATGTGAAAATATTGATTATTTCATGAATCTATTGGTAAAATACGATTTTATACGGTGGACTTCGTGGAATTGAATCTTGTCCAATTCTGTAGACTATAATATATGAATTTTTAGATAGCATTATTCAGGAAGGTAAAATATATATTCAAAGTTATAATTTTTAATTCTTCGGGATGCTTAATTTATTTGTTCAAGATTTTAAAAAATGTGGATCTTTTTAAAAAGTTGTTTATGATATAATCATTTGAATCTAAGTTATTATCAAACTAAATGAGAATAATTTATCATCAAATCATATTTGATAATAAAAAATGTCATTATTACAAAACTTAAAAGTATTTATAACACACAAGGAAAAAATCATTAATCTTGATTATTTATGAAAACATAGCAACATTTATGGCCAGTTTCGAGATTTCCATTGTTTAAAATTAAAAACATTTATGATTGTTTCTTGTCTGGTCTCATTAATAAAAAATAAAAACAAAAGCACGTAAATGGTTTTTATTTATATTTTTTTTTTCGCAAACTGAGAATATCATAATCGTTTAACCTATTCAAAGCATCTTTATTTCTTTTCTTTTCTTTTTCCTTTTTTTTTTTGACATATAAAGCATTAATACTTCTATTATCAATAAAGTTAAACAATTATTGAATAATTAATTTACTAACAAAAAAACCACTCAAAACTAATTATAAATTTTGATTCACCCCGTGCAGGCGTGCACATGAAGTAAAAATGTAAAATACAGTGCATAATGCCATATTAATACATGGTTAAAATAATTAAGATTTCATTAAAACTTAATAAAAACAAAAACAAATTTGGATTAATTAAATAATATGAGAAAGGTTTAAACGTCTCTCTAAAGGTTCACAAAAACCCAAACCAAAAAAAAAAAGCTCACCTGCTGCAACACCACTGTTTAACACTTCTTCACATCTTACTCGCACCTTACCTACTCTCTCTCTCTCTCTCCCTCCCTCCGAGCACTGCTGCCCGGAATGCCAAATCCTCCATTAACCCACCACCGGTCCTCCGTTTCCCTGTTGTTTTCATGAATCTTTTTGCAGCGATGAACTCACAAGATTGGTATTTTCGTTGGTGGATGTTGAAGTGAAAAAAAGAGGCAGAGGCAATGTGAAGAGAGACTTAGGAAAGTGAAAAAAAGAGGAAAGATCTTGAGAGTGTCTGATAATGGTGGCTGCCATTCCTCAAGCAGCAGCTTCAACAGCAACGAAAAGCAACTCACGCTCTCTTCGACAAGATCATGGGAACCCAACAACAAGCTCAAGACCAAGACCTCCACTTTTGCCTTCTGAGAAAGACAATGCTCATCAAAATGGTGTTAATAGAAAACAACCCAGAGGCAGACAGGTCTCTTCTAGATACATGTCTCCTTCTCCTTCTTCATCTTCCACTACTTCTTCCTCTTCAACAACTACAACAACCACTACAAGTACGGTCAAAGCTCAGAGCCAGAGATTTTGCTCTCCCCTCCTCTCTCGGTCTACCAATTCATCTACTACACAGCAAGCTAGTACATTTCAGTCATTGGGTGGTAAAAGATCGCAGTCTGTGGACAGGAGAAGACCCACAAGTAGTCCACGGCCAACCACGCCCCTCCCCAATTCAAAAAGCAATGCAAGTCAGGAGCTTTCCTCGGCGACGAAGATGCTTATAACTTCTACAAGGAGTCTGTCGGTTTCGTTTCAAGGTGAGGCCTTTTCGCTGCCCATTAGCAAAACAAAAGCCAAGGCCACTCCAGAGAGGAGAAGGGCCACTCCTGTTAGAGATCAGCCCTGGCCGAGCAGGACCCGGCAAGGGAATCCTGCTTTGGAGTGTAGTGGTGGTGTTGAGAGCAAGAGGTTGGTTGGTGGGTTTGGATCTGGGGTGGTGGCTAAGTCTTTGATTGATAGTGAAAGTAGATTGAGCTTGGATTTCAGGCAGAACCCAGATGGGAATAATGAGTCTTGTTGTGTGTCTTCTGATCTTGTCACATCAGATGATACTGATAGTATGTCTTCTGGTAGCACCAACACTTCAGGAGTGCCTGAATCTGGTAGTGCTATTTCTAAAATGAGCAATGGTGCTCGTGGCATTGTCGTGTCTGCAAGATTCTGGCAAGAAACTAATAGCCGTTTGAGGAGGTTACAAGATCCGGGGTCACCTTTGTCGGCTAGCCCCGGGTCAAGAATCAGTAACCCATCAAAGTTTTTACAATCAAAGAGATTTTCTACTGATGGTGCAGTGACTATGTCTCCAAGAACAATGGCTTCTCCTATAAGAGGAGGAGCCACTAGACCTGCATCGCCTGGTAAGGTTTGGAATGGTCATGGTATGTCTCCATCTAGGGGGATTTCTAGTCCTGCTAGGGTGAGAAATTCGGTTGCTGGTATTTTGAGTGGGAATATCAATAGCACACCTTCCATTCTTAGTTTTTCGGTGGATATTAGGAGAGGGAAGATGGGAGAGGATCGAATTGTTGATGCACATATGTTGAGGCTTCTGTATAACCGTTACTTGCAATGGCGGTTTGTAAATGCTAGAGCAGATGCTACTTGCATGGTGCAGAAATTGAGTGCAGAGGTATGCTTAGTGTTATGTACATTTTCTTGTTCTCAATTGATGGTTACTTAGATCTGAGAATTCATGGATATCCTATGACTGATTGCAAATTATCTTTTTGCATTTTTGTCCAAGTTGCCATTTTTTAGTTTGCCTATGACGTATAGGATTGTAAAGTTGTAACTTCTAGGAGCTGCATTTCATTTAATATTATATATGTTATCCCAGGCACCTCAGATGGCCTATAATTCATAGCAAAGTTAGAAGTGTCTATTTGAGAATTCATGGAGTGGGAAATTTAGAGAAAGAAAGATTTATATGTGATTTGCAATGGTACTCTGTGAAGAAAGTCTTTTGGCTCAATACTGGATGCTGCATTTTGTGTGGGTCCTGTGGGAAGAATTAAATAAATGTTAAATGCCTATATGATTACTTTTTTGGAGTACTTCATACGTTTCTTAATTTTTGAGGATGAAACAATAAGGTTTCTCTTTTTACATCTTCGCAAATAGGCTATATCATTTTGCTGCTTTTTTTTTGTGGCTGAGAGTAATTTTCTGATATGTACAGTGCATCACTGTTTGCCCAAAATATCCTCTTTATATTCTACATGCTAAGGGTATTGGATTGACAAATCTTGAAAACTATACAGCTTGCATGAATTTGGTTCATGACGTGGAAAATAAAAGGATTATTGCTAAATTAGATCCCTTTTTTCTCTATTTTACCTCACAGTTTTTCTCAATCAATGCCTTTGTTCTTGTAAATTCTCATTATAGAGGGAGTGCCTCAAAATTTCATCATGGTCATGATTGATTTTTCAGCAATGCCTACCGCTTGTTCATTCGTTGATATTCTAAACGGCTTAGCAGCTCTTTGGTTCAGCTAGGATTTTACGTCAATGTTGAAAATAAAAAGTAATGATTTGTTATATGCCTAATTGAGTTTCACATCAACAAAGTATGGAATTAGTTGATTGGGATCCCATATTGGCTAAGTATGGGATTAATCGTGGGTACATAAGCCATTGGGCGTTCTCTTCTTTCAAGTCAGACTTTTTGGATGATTTTACCCATTGGGTTCATATTTTATGTCATGACTAAAGTCCCATACTTAGCCAATATAAATTCCCAATTTACTAATCCCGTCCTACTTAGTTGATGTGGGACTCAATTAGGACAATCAAAGTTCCAGGGCAAGGAGTTATAAATGCAAGTTGAGGGTGTGCCTGGTGGCCTGTAGATGGCAGCATGTTGCATTAGGTGTAGTTGAATGGGCTCCGGTAGACAGAGTGATCAAGCTTAGATAATTGGGATCCAGTTGGTAATTGTGAATAGCTGTGATCAATCCTATGGTTGCTCTTTTTCCAGCTGTGTCAAAGTTTGAATTGGGATTTTACTGCTACGTGTTTCATACAATGAGCTTACGCTCAATACTATGATATCGTTGTTATTGCATTACAGCATAATGTGATTGTATCAAATTAATTGTAAAATTTGTAGTATTCCAGATCAAATTGATAGTTCTGCATCTTTTTCCCCTTTTGGAAATTGATTTTTCTCTGACTTAAGCTTTGAGCTAGTGAATAAACATGTTTCATCTCATTTGTGCCTCATCGGTGACCTAAACCAACGGAACTTGTGCTTTGAGTATTGATGTTCACAGCTATAAGAGAAGATTGAGTGACACCAAGTTAATCATCGTTCGTTTTTGGTGTGGTCTTTATTGCTCAGCTGGTTATCATGACATTATGGACAATTGACTTTTTAGAAGAAACAAAAGGATACTTTATAATCACTTAAGATGACAGGTTAGCCTAACGATTTCTGTTAGCTCACTAAAGAGGAAGGTGGAACGATTTATGAGATTGCATCTATATATTGCTTGAATTTCAGATTTTTTGTTTCCCCAACCTGAAACTGGAGTTCCAAGGTTTTTTCTTTAGAAGTACTTCTATTAGCATAGGCTTTGTTACTGGATGAGTATGCGAACTAATAATTATCCTATTAAAGCTGAGCTTAAACATGTCAGCTGAGCTTGGCTCATCCTTGATTAAGGTGAGCAAGCTAAGTGCAAGTAGCCTATTATCAAGTTGGTTGACTTGTTGTGCACCCAACACTTGACTTCATTGAAGTAAATCCTATATGGTTTGTGCTTGTGTCTGAATTGTATTTTCCTGATGATATTTGCTTGTGTTAATCATGCAATGGGCATTTTCTTAATTTCAGAATTTGTTTTTACTTCCTATGATGAAGTTGTATTTGTATTTAGTGCCCTGCAGTTTTGATATGAGCAGAAAAAAATATCACATTGCTCTTTTAATTGGCTTTATAATCCAAGTATGTTCTTTGTACCAGAAAAATCTATGGAATGCATGGGTAACAATCTCAGACCTACGGCATTCAGTCACTCTTAAAAGAATCAAGTTACTATTGCTGAGGCAAAAATTGAAACTGACATCCATCCTCAAGGGACAAGTAAGATTCAAACTTCACTCTTTCTAAAGTACTAAATGCTTCTATCATTCTAAATAGTAAACAGAAGTATATTTGTCTTATAAATTATTTCTTACATTCTTTTCATCTAATTCTGTGCACAATTTGTAAGATTCCCAGTGAAAACTGAAATGTTAAACATTGTTACTTGTCAGCTCACCACTTCTTTGTTTTTGATCACATGTATATACCATTGATTTTTGGCTGAAACATAGAAGAATTATATTAGCAAGGCTTGTAGATGCTACCATTTTATTCTGTAATTATTGTGGTCATAAATGTTCTCATTTCTATTATATCGACAACTTGTTGGTTTCAAAACATTGCTGTAACTAATTTCTGATACATCACTGCCATTTCAAATAGTTCCAATTTGTAACAAAAAATAAAGTGAAGTTATATGTAGTTCCACCATTCTAAATCATCGTGATGTTGTAGTTTGATATAGACCATGAGAAAAATGTGTTTGGATATCTAAAATGGTTAGCTTAGGGAGCCAACATAAGCATGTTTAACCGCAATCATACCAAATGTCCTTTCCCGTAACATGTTTTCTTCCCTTCCCAGTAATTTTCCTTACAAATCTTTGACTTGATTTTATCTTTATTGCACCTGGTTTCAAGAATGTCAAGTTGTTCATTTGTATAGAAATTGAACATCTAATGAACTACTTACTCGCGATTGGTTGGCCGTTCTAGTGGAAATTTAGATATTGAAAAGGCCTCTCTGCATGTGTATGTAGTTAAGATGGTATACTTTTTGCTACGGGCTAAGCTTGCATCGTTATCTTGTATTTAAGTGTCCCTGCCAGTTGACACAGTTTTCTATTTAAAAAATTATGATTTGGTTCTGCTGTTGATTGTCCATGTTTGTTGCTGTCTTTTAATGGATTAGGAAGGAATGTGTTTTCCAACTTCTTGCAGTAATTTTGTTGGTTCTCCTCTAATCATCAAATTACACCATATACAATGCGTCTTGATTATTACATAGTGTGATTACTGGTAAATGCATCTCAATGCTTGCCCTTGAAACTAAGTTCTCTCATGCATCTTCCTAGTTCTGGTTTGTAATCAAGCAACCAAAACTAGCACCTTTTGCATTGGCCTGTTTGACATACGGATTGAATTTGATAATATTGGAGTAAATTATTAATAGATATGTTTGATGTAGTGCGGGATTGAACAAAAATAGTGTTGTTGTGTTTCACATACTTTGAGATTCAATAAAATTTAATTGGATTAAATTACTTTTTGCATGAAATAAAATTTTTAGAATTTAAATTATTGAAAACAAATTTAAATAAAATATGAACAATTTAAGTATTGTTTAAAAAAATATTTTTAGTTTAATTTATTTTAAACAAATTAATTTAATATATTTATATCAAATGCTTTTAAATTATTCATAAATAAGATATATTATATTAATTAATAAAATATTTATAAAAAAAAAAGAAAGTACAAAGGTGCGGAACTATCAAGTACCTGTTCTTTGATTGGAGTTGTCTCAGCCCAACAAGCCCCAAACCTAGGATCAGACTGAAAATTAGTCCACTACCAAGTAACAAACAGCCACAGGTAGAGTTTGATACCTTATAATTAAAACCATTTCAAGTTAATTTATTATTTCTTTTTAAAATGTCTTAAAATTGACATGGGAATGATTAATGAAGTCCCTAGAGTTATTGGCTGTTACTCAGAAGTAATATCCTTACAAACTCTCTTTTTGATACAGTTTGTGGAGTGAGAAATTTCCCAAAAAATGGGAACTCTGTCGTAGTTTATTTGATTATGTGGTCATATTCTTTGGTGGAGGTATTAGTACAAGTATTTAAGTGTATACTTGTTAGCCTAGGTGGACTACTTGTTCACTCCTGTATAGGTGCTACAATCTATGATTTTTGTATAGGGCTCTATTGCATCATTCCTTCTTTTGCAATAAGATTTTGTTTCCTATAAGAAAAAAAAATGGTATTTAGGTAAATACATGCTTACTGACTCTCATTGGTCTATTTGTCTTCCACTGGTTCAACCTTCTGATAAATTGGAACATTGCTTTTGGCTAGTGTGGGATTGGCTTCAATTACATCTCCTAATGCAAGAGAAGATAGCTTTTAATTAAAGAAACGGGATGTTAAGGTAGCATGCATATAAGTAAGGGGATCAGTGATGTGGTTCATTTTGTACTGAGTTCCATTTTTCTTGGAGGTGTTGCTCCATCTTTATATGATGACTATGCTTTTTATGATGGAGGTGGAGGACTTTAAAAATTTTTCTCTTGCTTCCTATGTCAGGATCTTGAGAAAGAAAGAGGCACTATGAGGTTGTTTGTTATAACAATAATATTCTCTTTAGTTTTTTGTTCTCATATGTGATATGACCTCATTTGTTACATGGAATGGGACAAGACAGGACTATAGTTTTAGTCTAATCCTGTGTTTAGGACTTGTTGAGATTGGACTATCCAATCCCAACAACACCTAATGATCCTATTGTGGTCCTGTGGCAGGGCTATTTAGTCCTACCACAAACTACTGGACTAGATAATATCGCACTTTCGTATTATGATTTTATTTTTTTAATATTTTATTAATTAATAAATTTTATTTATAAATAATTTTAAAAGATTTGATATAAATATGATCATTTAATTTAATTTGTCAAAAAAATAATCTAAACTAAAAATATTAATTTAAATTAAATATTTGAATTGTTCTTAATTTATTTAAGTTAATTTTATTTTAATTATAAAATCTTGAAGTAATTCTATGTTTTGTGAAAATGAATTTAATCCAATCCTAAAATATGTCAAACATATGGCATCACTATTTTAGTTCAATCCTATTTAAGTCCTATCCAATATCCACAAAATAATTCAATCCAATCCTGTCAAATGGGCAAGAGAAAGAATTGCTTGCATATGTGTTTGCACTTTCTGTCTGTGGGGAAGCCAAACAAGATTAAATGTAAAGATCCTTAGTCCGACGGATGAAATCTGGAATATTGAAACTTATCCTAATTTTTATTGGGCAAGTTTGTCACTGTCACTTAATGTTCTGGTCGTGGATTAAAAAGCATTTGGTCCGACATATTCCTGACTTCCTCTCTTCTAATAGATGGATTTCGTAAAAGCATGGATTATCCAAAAGTAGTACTATCCTTGAAAAGTTTATAACATGATAATATTGGTGAAAATTTAATAAGTTTTATGTGTTAGCTATGTTGGTTGTGTTGGTAAACATAATTTGATTGGTTTATATCTAGATTTTAGGCTACATAACCGTGGTTTTTCTTCTTTCTTCCTTTTCCTTTCCCCCTCACTATGGCATCATTATTCCGATCTAAACTGATTTTGTTTTTTTTGAAATTGGTGAATGTAGATGCCTTGTTTGGAAGATTGGACCCTTTTAGACAGAGATCACTCTAGTTCTTTGCAAGGAGCAACTGAAGCACTGAAGGCCAGTACTCTCCGTCTTCCAATTGTTGGAAAAGCAATAGTATGTGTCCGCATCTTTGTAAATTGTACAATGCTTCAATAAGCAAATACTTTTTCGTGGTGCAATTCATTACTATTCCTCAGGTTGAAAATTTTAACTCCTGCCGTTTTTTTTCTTGTTTATTTTTCCCACTTACATAATAGGCTGATATCCAAAAGCTGAAGGATGCTATCAGTTCAGCAGTTGATGTCATGCAAGCAATGGGATCCTTGATATGCTTGCTATCATCAAAGGTAAATTTATTCCCCTGAACTCTATAAATTATAGCACAACAACTATAGAAATTACTCTACAGTAATGTAGTAGCAATGTCATTTATTGTTTATGAAATGGGGATTGAGGTTTTGAAAAATATCAAGTTTATTAAACTCTTTTGAAAATAGCTCTTTTCATCCTTAAGTTTTTTAAAACTCTTCAAAAAAGTTCAAACCGTCAATCAACTAACGGTCAATATTACAGAATGTATTGAAAAGCTTTTTTACTTTTGATGATTGTTAATGACACAAATATTACAGGATTACCTTCATAAAATAATGAATTTACAAGTTAAATTACCTAAAATATCTTTCAATTTAAATTGTTTAAAGTCATCATTGACCATCAGTTAACTGACGGTTTGGATTTTTTGAAGAGTTTTGGAAAAGTTAGTGATGAAAAGAACGGTTTTCAAAAGAGTTTTAAAACCCGTTATTTTTCGAAACCTCAAGGACTAAAATGAAGTTTCCTCTTATAAAATAAAATGCATTGAACAAAAGAACATCAATGCTGTTGTGTCTGATCATATTTCTTATAAAAAGTGTTGTTGTGTAATAAACATGTTAGAGATAATTGGCATGAAAGCTAGAAATCGTGGGGATAAATCCTACATTGATAACATAAAAAGAAAGAGAAGAATTATATAGCTGTGGAAGCAACAATGAACACTCTAATTTTTTGGTTGTAAGGCTATTAAAAGGATATAAACAAAAGTACTAGATGGTTTCACCCAGCTGAGCATTACCTAGAAAGTAGTATGCCGAGAGCAAAAGAAAATGGTGTTTTTTCTTTTCTTTTCTTTTTTTAATGAAAAAGATAAAGAAGCCTTCTTGATACTCCTATTTTGTTTGTCTGATATTAAAGTACCTTTTGAACGATACAGCAATAATTCATGCAACCCTGAATCAAACTACAGCTAATAGAAAGTTAGATCTGACTGATGAATACATGTGACAAGAAGAGAACTATATGGAAGATATGGGAACATGGTAAATAGTATCTTATTGGGTTTTAGTGGGCCACACAAATTGGTCTGCTTTGTTGTGAGTCAGAATCTGAAATGACAAATCAGTTCTTCATTTGTCTTTTTGCCTCTATTTTGTATCGATATCAATTGTTACATTGCAGCATTGGTGATACTTGAATCCAGGAATATGGGAATGTTCATTTGGAGTGCATATTCTTGCGCAATAGTACTTCAAAAAAAAAAAAAAAGAAAAGAAAAAGAAAAAGAAAAAGTGTTTTTAAAGTTAAAGATAATACCTTCTAATGACCTGTGCCAAAAAAATGTTTATAATTAAGTTAAAGATATTACCTTCTAATGACCTGTGCCAAAAAAATGTTTATAGCTCCTCAGTTGTTTGAAGTTTAGTGGATGGGAATTGTACAAATTTGGTGTGAGGTGCAAAGACTGATTTTGGCACTGGTTATTTATCACTGAACCACTAGAGCAACACATTCAACATTTTTATCGCTTGTAGCTTGTAGTATTGCAGCTTCCACTATTAAAAACTTTTGGCATAGTTTCCATTTTGATGATAGAAAATATCTTAATTCATATTCTATTGAAGCCTTTGCAAAATGCTGAAAAAAAAAAGGAGATAAAAAAGTTATATTCCATATAGTTTTCTTGACCTCACCACAGCAGATCTACCTAATTATCTAAAATAATTTGTCATTCACAGGTGGAGAGCATAAATTCCTTGGTGGCCGAACTCGTGAATGTTACTGCAAAGGAAAGGGTTTTGCTTGAACACTGTAAAGATTTCTCATCCACTTTAGCAGCCATGCAGGTAGATGACCTATCCTGGTTTTTGTTCTTCTAAAATATTTCCTGCTTGATATAACTCTAAAACGATTGAATTTTATATTAACAGGTTAAGGATTGTAGCTTGAGAACGCATATAATACAACTAAATCGTGTACCAACTACCAGAAGCCTGACAACACGTGTGTAGAACTGATATCATTATTTGATTACTCACTTACTGAAAATGCTAACATTACAACCCACCCTCTTCTTTTTCCACTGGGTCGAGGCGCACTGGAGGTAATAAGAACTAGTTTTGGCTTCATATTCGACATATTTTTGGAAGCAGTTGTGTTGTCCATCATTACTATGCATTTCATGTATCTCTGTATCACAAAATTACAGGATGTGCCGTTTTCCGCTCACTAATTAGCTGTATACAAGAACTCTTCCTGTTTTTCAGGCAAAAGAAAAGTAATGCATATGTATATATGTAAAAAAAATTCATCTGATCACTGATAACCAATCTAGCTCTTTGTCTAGTGTGTTGATTCTATCTTGTGAATGTACTTCATTATAAATCTTTACTTTTTAGATTCAATGAATTTTCAAGTAATACAGAAATCAAGTAGCCTTGAAAGAGTGCACGAAACAGCAGCCTGCTTTCCTGCCTAAGCCGAATGGGGACCATCGGCTGCAATAGCTGTACACTAACCTCCATATTTAGCTGTTAGTGGACAAAATGTCAATGTCCAACCATTGAAGCTTAATCATGGTATACTTGCATTTGCAAAAGGTTCTGTCATTGACTATCCTGTGCTACCCAACAAGGAGGTTGATAAAGAGCTGTCCTTGCCCTATGTACCTAGTCATATTCAACAAATAACCATATAATTCAATAGATCAATGAATGACGTGAAAGACCTGTGCTAATAGTCTCGTCCAGGTTACAAGAGACATATGAGACACCCAATGGGGAGATAACCATTTTTTTTTTAAAGAGTACTAGTACTTGCCCAAGGTTCTCTCAGGATCAGCTGAAATATGTCTTTGGAGTATTATTCGGGGATAAACTCCCAAAAGATAAGAAGGGATAACCCATATAGAGTGAAAAAAAATTATTTACAATCTGTGGGACTTAGGACTAGAATCGATAACCTGTTAAAGGCTAAAGTGGTCCGTTTTTGTGGTCTTCCCACTAGACATCCACTGGACAAAAGCCCTTTGTCTTAATAGAGAGATACGTGTGTGTTGGGATTACCGTAATTGATATTTTAATTAGTATTTTTCTTGTGAAAAATATCATATTGTAATTCATGAGTCTACGTAAATTTTATGGTACTCCATCAACTAAAAATTAGATTATTTGATATACTTGATTTGTGGCGTCAAACTACGGACAGAAAGTCGTAGCACAAACATTAACATGGCACTTTGTTACTTGGGCTCGTTTGTTTCTTGGTCTAATGAAACTAGAAGACGAGATACTTTTATTATTTTTCTAAATGTGTTTAATTTTAATAGAAAAATTAATAAATATGGTTTTAAAAATTATTGTTCTTTTTAATTAAAATTATATAAATATTAACGTTGAACATGTTTTGTTGGTTTTCAAATTAGAAAGTAGTTCATTTTTTTAAAAAAAAATTTTAAAACAATCTCATATGTTGGGATTAGAATAGGGATGGACCTCTAAGGGTATGTATTATTATGTGTAGGTATTAACTGTATAATAATTTAGAGAGGGACCAGGTTGACTGGATTGAGAATTTTGATTTTTTTGAAAAATGGAAAGAGATGCCACGTTGGAGCTCCGGCGCATAGGGAAGTGATAACTCAAGTGCCCACCACTAACATGGCGTTGGTCCTTGCCCTCCCACTTGCTCTCTCCATTCAAAACATTAACTCTCATATCGTTCTATCTTTTTTTTTTTTTTTTAATATAATTTTTATTTTCATTTCCTTTGGTCGAAATCCTGGCTCCGTCACTGTATAAAAGGTCTAACCTTAAGAAGGTGATTTTTAATTTACTTTTTTCAAATTTGTCTTAATATATATATGCCACAAATTTTCAATCCTTATGTGCTAATCTATGTAAATTGATGCTTTTGTATGGTAAATTTCACCATGTATTTTTTGTAAATTGAAATAAACATATTTTGTTATATGATGTTAATATTTTACTCAAATGTTATTTAATAAAATAATATTTTACTTATTGTTATTAATCAAAAAAATTAATTAATGAAATATTATCGATATTCATGTAATCTTGGTTCAAAAGTTATTAAAATACTGGGCAAATTGTTGTTTTAACTTATTTGAATTACAACAAATAAAAATATATTACAATAAGTAAATTAAAAATAATTTGTTTTATAATGTTTCCATCTAAAAAAGTCAAACAATTGATGCTTAGATTGAGATATTAAAAATGAATATAAATATAAACATGTTTTTTAGGTTTTAAATTTCAGTTTTTATTCTAATTTTTGAACTCTCTAATAATTTTTTTTTTTTAAAAGGAAGAACGAAAAACAAGGCGAGCACTTTATTAGTTAGAAAATGAGACTCAACCATCCTACCAAAATAAAGGGAAAAGATACACAAAACACAACTCAGCTGCAAGTTGGTGGGTATTATAAAACTACATTCATTAGTTTCCAAATATCTTTTTTCATTTGATAAAATAACAAAAATATGTAAAGTAACATGGAATCTTTTACATTATTCAACCCATGAGTGTTTGACCAATGAAAAATCTCCCAACGAGATTTGCCCCCTACAAATACAATGCTCCCATATCTTCTTATCTTTAATAGGTTAATTTTATAATTGAATTCGAATCTTCTGTTCATTATATTCTTTAAATGTAACATTAATTTTCTTCGGCATTCAAAGATGGTCATGACCAAATTAATTAATTTACTTTGTTTTACTAATGAGAAATCTTTGGTGTTGGGTTTGATAAAATCATACGGAATTTGAATATTATAATTATTCGTAAATTATCAAATACGATGGAAGACTTTATTGACTCAATTATATTAGGTAATATAGCCAGCCATGTAGTTCACACATAGAGAGAAAATGAAATTAAAAAACAAACCTAAAACAATGTATATTTTGATTTTGGGACCTATTTTGATATTCAAGTACAACTGATGTTCTCAGCAAAAAATTTACAAGCTGGGTATTGTTTGATTTTTAATTGGACTCTACAAATTAAATACTTATAAACTTGCATTAACATCCTAGTTTATAGTTTTATTGAAACAATGGGATAGATATCAGTTTTGAAATGGGCCAAAACTCCCTTTTAAAATTTTAAAATTTGCTCAAAGTTGTATATAATTGTGATTAAAATCTTTACTAAAGCTTTGCAAAATTTACCTATTTTTTATACCATACGAGTTTCCATTCAAGATTCATCAAGAGATAAATAACAATCAAAACGAATTTTTTTGGAAGAAAACTGAAATTGCAGTAAACTGAGTAGAAAAAAATACAATCGGGGCTAACAGTCTCCCATAACAAATCTCTTTTAGAGAAGAAAGCTAAAAAATTCAAATGATGTGCCGGTGTATTTCCTTTACGGGAAATGGCACGACACTCACAATTATCCACCTCCTTACATAAGGTTACAACATCATCTATAAGAAAACTAGAAACACCATTAAAACACCATAGTCTCTAAGAATTAAAAAGAAATTCTTATTTGTAGGACTGTTTCTCTATTTGATGCTGATGGGACAACTAGTTCCTCAATCTTGGGCAGAGTCAGAATTGTTGTTTGGAACAATAATGACGTTAAAACGAAAGATTAAAGGGATCAAAATAAAAGAATTTAAGATTTAATGGTGAATTTATAATACTAATAAATGATAAAATTACTCATACCACTCCCTCAACCAAGACCAAGACAAGTAAATTGCGTGACTCATATATTTGCTTCCCTTCTTAGACAATTGACTCTTACTAGCTAGCTAACCGAACTCTTTTAGAAAAAGTTAGTATAGCTGAATGGAACCAGTGTTTAAAATTAGAAGCATTATATTATAAGCTTGGTGAAATGCATGATGAACATGGAATACCACTGTCCAAGTTGCCAAAAAAGATGACGGAAAAGAAATCGACCACAAAAAGGAAAAAGAAGGAAAAAAATTAATAATAAAACAAACAAACAAACAATCTGATGCTGACTTGCTCCCCAACTAGCAGGCTCGCCTAACCTTCTTCTTTTTTATATTTCTACTTCGAAATTCGGTGTGCTTTGATAATATGGTGAGATTTGTACCTGTTTGGTTTTGCATAAAAGTTCGGATGTCGTGGGCTTTCTCTAATTTGTGTGGCAGGTCATATACGTACCCAAACAAAGTAGCAATTTACAAAATGTTTTTGTCCACTTCTCAAAAGCTATTCCCCTACTCGTTTTTCACCTTCAATTTTTGTGTGGTTCAAGGCTTCAACCTATTGGCTGGCTACCACCAACTTTGACTTTAACTTATTTGGTACACATCTCAACTTTGAACTCATATATCAAATTTATATATAAATTATAAATTAAATCTCCAAGTGAGTGAGATTTGAACCTTAACCTTTTATATAATAATAACTCATTACCAATTATGTTAAGCTATATCTAGACTTTCATATTGTAAATGAAAGTTCTATATAATATAATTACTTACTTGTGTCTTTTAATGTTACAGTTGATTGTGATGTTAAAAAATATGATTTTAAATGTTACAAAAGCAAATTCACAGCTATATTAAAACAAAAACAATATTAGTAAAATCCTTAATTATAATCTAATTATACTATCTACATGTGTCTAGTAAATTTGGAAACAAAATTAAAATGTGTATTCATAATTCATTTTTTTCTGTGATCTTCACTGTCGTATCGTATGTTGTTTTGATATAAAATAATGTACATAATTTATTCTTCTTTTATTCATTTTATCCACTAATCACGAATAACTTACTCATCAAGAACACTTCAAAAATTCCTCCTCCATTGACATTTAAACAGAAAAAATAAAATTTCTGGTTTTTATAGCCAGCAAGCTTGGAGAAGAAGAAAAATTATTATATCTAATCTTACCATTAAAATTTCCTTTTTTTTTTTTTTCCCTCTTCAGAAGAAAAAAAATGTAACAGCTTTTGGTGAAAATTGAGCTCAAAAGAAGAGTCTCAACAGCTTTTTCTCACCTCCCTCTATATTACTAGTATTTTCCAAGCCACTCACCAACGACGTCGTCGTTTCCGACTCCTCCGAAGGCGTCGTCGCCCGCCGTTTCGCTGCCCTGTGTGGCATACTAGCCGTCAAGTTCAGATCAACGTCTCTAGAGATGTCATCACCAAAACGATCCTTCTTCCTCTTCATCGGCTTCGGTTTCCCTGAAACAAGGTTCACTGCAGATTCTGATACGTCGTCCAGCTCCGGCACGCCGCCAAGACAGTCCGGAAGTGGCTTCAACGCGCCGCCGCATAGTACAGTTTCGACCGCGGCCTGGCAGAGGCCCCAGTTTCCCGTCCACAGAAGCCCCACCGCCCCACTCACCGGATTTATCGTCCGCCCCACTGCCTCGTATAAAAGCGACTGAAACAATGCTGCCACCAAACACAATATATTACATATCGCTCTCCAGGTTGCTGCCCTGGACGATCCAGTCTAACGATTAATACTGAACAGGATGGATGGTTAAATATAAAATGAGAACTTACAGGGACGTTGGAAGGGAGGGACGTTGGAGATGAAGGACATGAGGCCGGCGCGGCCGAAGAACTTGGCGACGAAAACGGTGGCGTTGGCTTGGGCTTGTGGGGTGTCGATGGAGTGGAGACATTGTCGAAGCATGCAGTTGTCACTGCAGCCCTTTCGGAGAACCCTACACCCGTTGCAACTCATGATGTTGAAATACAAGGAATGAAGGAATGGTGGTGGTTCAATGCATCAAAATGGGGGTGAATATGTGAGGTTTCTTGGGGCACAAGAATGGGAAAGGAAGGATAATAATTGAAGCAAGAGACAGAGAGAGGGAAGAGAGAAAAAACACGAAGGTGTGTATTATATAGAAGAGAGAGAGGGCAGGTGGGTAATTATTGGATTGGGTTAAAAAGTGACCATGGTTGGGTTGGGTTGAGTTGTGTGGTTTAGTTGAGTGGAGGGTAGGGCGGTGTGGGGTGGGGTACGGTGGGGCTCCAAACAAATTGGGTGAGTTGCGGCTCCGTGTCTCCGCAAATGCTTGTTTTTGTGGGGCTTCTCAGCCGTTGGATTCCTTTTTGTTTTCTTGGATGTCTATGACTGCCGCCTGATTCTTTGTTTATTGCCTTCTCTTTTACGAAAACTACAATTAAATATTAATTAATAACCATTTAGATATATGTTATTTTCACCCCTTGATAGATAGTTATCAGACCCATTGATATACTCTGCCTAGCAAATGGTCCTTAATGTTGCTCCCAATATAAAGGAGGTCGATTTATAATTAAATGAGAAAATTATCGCTCTTTTTATGATCGCTTAGTTTTGAATTTTAATTATACTTAAAGAAATATAGCAATTAGCAAGTGGGGTTGACGCTACTACCTTAATCCACCAAACTCATATATATGTCTTAAAACATAGACATAACCTTTTTCTCAAATTTTAAATAAAAATCAATGTACAATAAGATTAGTCGGTGTCTACATGGAACAACACAAAAACAAAATCCGAAAATTGCTGCACAATAGGACTTTTTTTTTTTTTCCTACATTTTTTTCTGCTGCCATATTATTCCATTAACTAAGTGCGCAAATTAATATTGTATAAATATTTTTTAGTCATTTGAAATCTTATAAAACAAGTTATATTGGGACCAATGAAATTAGATAATCGAGACTAACATGATAATTATAAATACCGAGATTTAATCTTGTTACTGCAAATAAGAAGAGGGATAAAACATCATTATTTTGACATGCGCCCAAATGTAATCCGATATGTTATTATAAGACTTCCCAAGGTCTGCACGGCACAAGGTTTTTCAGTTATTAGTCCATATAATCTGCATTGTAATTGTAGAGATTATATGTCCGTAATCTGCCTATCTATATATTAAATGAAAACAGTTGGCTATACTTACGAGGTTGGAAAATGAAGTGAAAACTCGCCCGAGACATAACTCGTGCAAGAGGAAGACGCCAAAATCCACCACAATACGGATCATACAAAGTCATCCCGTTCAAGTTGTTGTCGAAGCCTGGTTACGTGGCATTTTTATCTCCTTATTTATTGTTTAATCCTACTGAAAAAAATGAACAATTATAAAAAAACATATTATATTAATTACTCAACATTTATATTCTTTTTCAAAAAATATAACAATTGAATTCTAAATTATATATAAAAATACCAAAATATCCTTACAATAAATGTGACAATTGAGTCATTTTTAAAAAAATATAACCCTTTTACTAGTTTTATCAAGGATATTTGTATAAAAAAAAATAAGACTTGAGACTCAATTATTAACTTTATTGAAATGATAAAAGATTATCAATTCAATATTTGAAAGTATCATCCGATGATATTTTTTCAAAAAATAAACCAAAGTTTGTGGATAGCTAGATTCTAATGCTGTAACAACTCACTCATTTTTGTCTTCATTTAACTCCAGTGTGTAGGAGGTCAAGTACCTGTAAGTTGGGATCGTGGCCGGACTTTATGACCACATAAAGAGAGAGAGAGAGTAGAGAGGGCTGTTTTTGGGTGACTTCGATTTGCTTCGTAATTATTTTATTGGCTTGTCTATGTGTCTCTTCCATATGGTTTAGAGAGACATTCTAAGGATTTTGGAGATGGGTATTGGACAAAGAATTTACATAATTTAGTCGTTGACTACAATGGTTAAGTTCTGGTCCTGATTGGAGTTTTTACTTAGAGGGATTAAATTTATGATTGACAGTAAATAAACGAATAGAAAAAGAAAATATTTTAATCACGTATTAATTTATTCATAGTGGTCAAATGAAATAACACCTTGATAATCTAGTTATTCGAACATATCAATTGAGCCAAACAATTAATATGTGAAAAGTACTTGAAATGCTTTGCAAAGGATTATCTATTAGATGTCCCTTTAATTATTTTGTAATGGAAACAATGCTTTGATTTAAGAATACTCATTAGATGCCCTTTTAGAATAAACGAAGAGGCAAGTTCCGAGGAAAGAGTATTTAGTTTTAATTAATTCATCTCTCCACATGCAAAACTCTATCTCGTAATCGAGATGAATTTTATGTGGTGTTAAAGGTTCATGAATACATATACAATTTAAATTCATAGAAATGTTCTTGAGAAAAATATAAATAAATAAATAATTGTAAAATAACAATTAAACAAGCATAGATAAAGTGACACAAGATTATAATATAATTTAAAAATTAATATGGTCTTTATGTTTACAGAGCACACCAACACTCGATTTTATTATCAAACGTTTATATACAACCTCTTAATTTCGATTATTTTACTTTTCGTCTACTCTCATAAAACCTAAAATATGAGACATTAAATAATTAAAAAAAAACCCTGCGATGCTTCTGCATTGTGCCACATAACTTATTCATGTTTTACAATCCAATAATCTCTCATTTAAGAACTAAAACACTAGTAAACATCCTCCACTAATGGCTAATGGAATCGATGTGCTCAAACATCCTCATCCTCAACCTTGATGATCGACTGAAGCTATGCATAGCTCCAGTTTTTTTGTAGTAATTGCTCTGGTCAACATGTCAATTGGATTTTTACTTTTTTGTATCTTCACAAGTGTTCATGATTTAATGATGTGATTATGAAGACCTACGTGTTTGGTTTTGGAATGGAAAGTTCAATTCCTAGCCAAGTGTATTCCATTTTGATTGTTAATGTGCAACACATTCATCACCAGCTACTTGATCCCTATGGTGCATCTCTATATACAGTATCACATTATTTATTCAAGTTTCACAATTCAACAAAATATATTTAAGTACTTCTAAGTCCTCTGCTATAGTAGATGTTGGATATGTTTTGAGATAGTGTTTGCTTTTGGTTGTAAGTAACAGAAGATGAGAACCAGAAATTTGACATCAGTGGTGGGTTTTAAGAGGGTAGGTGCAAGGGATTTAAGGGATTTATTCAGACATGTCAAGGTCTGTTAAGATTAAGTATACCTAGTAGAATTTAAATCTCGATTATAAATGTTAAAGAGAAGTAAACAACTACTTGTGTTAAGATTAAGTACTCTTAGTGGAATTTAAATCTCTATCATAAATGTGAAGGAGAAGTTGAATTATAAGTGAATTGTAACAAAATTCTGCTTTTGAAATCTTTTTTGTTTGTTTTATTGGCTTTGTTATACTTAGTTAGGGAAATGATTGCTTCCAACTTCCAAGGGTATCAAATAAAATTGAACAAATGATTTTGCGTATTTACATTTGCTTAATAAATTAAATACAAAAGGCACATGATTTCTAAAGAAAGCAACACTCGATGCAAGGTTTCTAATATCAGTGTCGGTGAAATATTGAGGTTTTTTATTTATAGAAATATCAGAAATATTGTGAAATTCTCAATATGTTACGAATATTTAAGGATATTTTTTATATCAGTCATTCCAAAATAAGGAAAACATTAGAAATATATCGTCTTTTGATATTTAATTCATTGATCTAAAGAACTAGGCAAATATAAGTGAAAATACATCTTAAAAATGATTTTGAAGAATAACCAAATGTATATTATATTAAATAATGAAATTAATTTTTTGGTTATAAAATAAAAAAATATATATATATATATATATTGGTCTGATTTTCAAATTGGATAATGGTAGACAACTAACATTTTTATCCAACTTTACCATTGGATGCCAAATAAGATTAGATAGAAATATTAGATAAAAGTGTTAGATAACTATTATTATACATCGAAATTGGGATCTTCTCTCAATTAGTCCATCTCATCCTTGATGATTTAAAGGTACATAAACAGTGATGAGGAGGTGATCCTTTCTCATAATTAACGTGAGTGTTTAGGAGATAATGACAATTGACTGGCAGTAAAAACGTAAACCCTAATAACCAAGGCTTTGTAATAAACGTTCAAAAATAAGAAAGCTACAAATTACTTGTGCCTCATCCTTCTCCATGACCCATCGACCGCTACTGCCTTTGAAATAAACGGTAAATGTAAAACTACACTGCAACTTTTCAATTATCATTATTAATTTGGGATAATCCTTTTTACTTTCCTAATAGTTTGATATAATACTAAAATCCTTCAATATTTTTAGAAATTTGTAATATCCTCTATTGATTTATGAAATAAATCAAATAATTCATGTAATATATGAAAATGTCTAAAAAATCTCTTGACATTAAACCTAACATTAAAAATCAAAGTTTAACTGTTAATGTGAAAGGGCAAAACTACATAGATACTTTGATTATTTCGGTCATTTTAATAACGATAGTAACAGTTTGAATAAAATGAGATTCTTTGAAATTATAGGGGTAATTAGTAATTACATCAAACTACAAGGAGGACAATGAGATTATCCATATTATTTTTTATTATTATCAATTCTTATATTTTACAGCTAATTAAGGTTAACATCAAATCTATATAAATCACTAAATTAACTTGCATTGTAACCCCCTATTATTAGATTGCTATTGTATGATTTACACTAATCGCCACAGCACGATTTTGCGGCCTAACGACTTAGAAACCATAAAATCCTTGATTTCATTGGCAATTAGACAAAAGCTGATGGTTGTGGCGATTCATTTGAAGTTGTTTTGACCTTTTGCGGGTATAGATGTGTGATTTTGTCTGGTTTTTTGTTCAAGTTGGAGCTGCAACTGAGCCTGTCATTAGTTTGCTTGCTAGATGGTTGATTGCACAAGTAGCATTATTTTTTATGCTTTATATCTTTCCTTAATTTACTTAAATTGACGCAGAAACAGATTACAGAGTCCTACAAATTGCAGTGGAATGATAGTGTTTTAGAATTGAGGATGTGGACCTGGACGTACTAATTTTGGTGTTTTATGTGTGTCTTTAATTTGGTGACATGCTCATCGTTATCTCGTCGGGGAGGCTCTCTAACTCATTGCTTATGTGTCCTAAACTCCTAATTAATGGGTCCAATTGCACTAATATACCTTGAATTTAATATATTTTAATCATATTTAACTTTTGTGTTGTTTGTTATTATTTAACTGGTGATGGAAAAAGTGGTTAACTACTTTATTCCGCTCTTATAATAATTATCAATATGTGTTTTATCAAAGTGGTTGACAATACAGCTCATGTTGTCTCTGAACATAGGTTTGACACCCAACAATGTGTAACCACAAATGTGGCTGCTTTCTTTCACCTCTTGTAAGTCGTTCTCCCACCTTCCTACAAATCAATCTCTCGTATAGGAGCTACCTTTCTGATTACACTATCAATTTCTCATTTTACTTAATTTCGATAGTTCCTTAAGTCAGTCCCAGTAAATCAAAAAAAAAAATTCTAATAATTAATACAATATTAATAATATCAAGATATTTATTCTCAAAAGTATTAAAATAATAAAAGTATTAAAACTAGAAAAATGAAAACTTCCATTGATAGTGGAAGCTCACTCTTCTCCGCTGCAGGGAGGAGACCACAAAACTCTTCCCTCAATTGCTGGTAAAGTTCCAGATAGAGGTCTTTGGAGACTTCGTCATCTCCTCACCAAACACAAAGCCACCTCTCCAATGGCTTAATTTTTATTTATTTATTTATTTTTTCCGAAAGTAAATTTTAAATATAATTTATTTTGTTTTAAACTAATTTAAAGTTTGTGAAAAAGTGATGCGGAGGATAATGATTGAACAATACAACTTTTTCTGATTTATTTTTTTTGCAACACATAAAGAAGTGTTTTTATTTTTTTTTCTTTTATTTTTAAATATTAAGTAACGTTAGTTGTGATGGTCATCGATAAAGATGAGGAGTAATTTCTTTAGAAATTAAGGTAAAGATAAATATGTATAGAATATTGTCAGAATTCACAGATGTTAATGCAGTTTGGCCTAATTAGTGTTATTCCATATCAGTTAGAAAATTGGTACATTTCGAACTGTTGGTGTCTTGTGGTTAATTGATGAGTATAGACATTTTTTTCTTCCTTTCTGGTTTTGGATGACATTGTTGGGGCATTAGGATATACATGACAGGCTGGAGCTGATGTTTTTGACATTGAGTTTTTGCTTATTGGTGATAAGGTCAATCATGCTTTCATGCTACTAGAGAGAATTTTATCCAATCAAATGTACTAATGAAATCATTTTTCAGAGGAAGAAATTCCAATGAGAATTAAAAAAGAATCTCTCTAGAGAATTCTAACACCTATTGAACTAAAGACAACCATCATCAACAATTGTGAGATAAGGATGGCAATTGACATATTAATTAAAAATAAAAAATAAATAATTTCTATGGCAATTTTCGGCTCTCTCTGTCTCCATAGAATCTCCATTATTCCATCAAACAAACACATCTTGCCTAGGACAAGTGAACAACACCTCAGAAATGGCCTGTCTATACTGTTTTTAATATACTTGGTGTATATTAAGTGGTTTTTGTATGGCTGGTTACTGATGACACATAATCAAGATGTTCACCATTCAAGCAGCAGAGCCGCTATTACTTGCTACATTTGATTTATATATTTGTACAAATTTTCAAGTATAGTATCTTTTTAGGGAATTTTATAAATTTCAGAAGAGGTCTAAAGTGAATTTCAACAGGTCATAAGAGGCTTAAATAAGACTTTGTATTTAAGTGCAGATACATGGTGAAGACAACCATAATTAGTGTATGAACTGCAATTTTGTTTCCCATTTGATAAAAGAGAGTTGCATTGTATTTTGTTTGGTATTCATATCTTTGTTTCCAGTTTCATTTTTACGGCGCATATTACTCCTATGTTTTAATTCATGGACTTGTTGCCCCTACATTTCTGCTTCTACATTATTCCTCTTTTACTTCCACAGTTACCCAATAAAACAAACAGTACAAGTTTTGAAATTAACAGACAAAAGACAATCTTCTTCCAAACTATATATGCTTCATTTTACTCAATTAAGAGATAAACAGTAGTTTCTGAAGTTTGTAATGTCATTAAGAGCAATACAGCCTAAAAAATAAACCAGCCAAAAAGACACTTCTTTATAACTGGAGTCTCTACTAAGAAACTGAATGCCTTCGATTTCTAGAAGGTGTTAATTTAGTTTCGTCGGGGATGGCAGAACCAAGACTCTCTGAAGAATCCGAGCCACTATTTTCACCTTGTCCTGCTTTGCTTGAAAAGAGCTTAGTAAAAATCTTCTTGGACTTGAGCAACCCTTTCATTTTACTAATGGCAGCCTTGTCGATGCTACTCCTACTATCATTACCATTTCTCTCGCTCCCTCCTACTCCATTGGCCATCCTTAAGGCAGCTAGCTCTCCCTTTAGGGCCTTCAGCTCCTCAGCTGTGGCTACTGCATCCCAATCTTCCTCTGGATTGGTAACTACGGACCTTGAGCTCCCATAAGACCCGTTTTTCAAATCCTTAATGCCTTTAGGAAGGTCGGGAGTGCTGCTACCTGAGGAGGCAGCAGCTCTGACATGCTCGAAAAAGAGTAACTGCACAACAACACGCAATGGAAGTCTCTCATTCTGCACAGCATGCATGCATGCATCTGCTGATAGCTTCCTGCAGTCCATCAGTTTGCATATCTTCTTCCTTTCGCTCTTGCTGATTGCCGGGTGCTCCTGAATTATAGAACATTTCATGACTGATCAAGTAAACTATATAACCAATATGACCTTTCCTAAATACATTCATGTCAAACAACAATAATCAGCATGTAATATTCACCATTTCAGGAAGCACTTACCTTGAGGTACATGTCAATGGCCCGGTAAAGCCCATCATGAGCAGGTCGGGATATACTTGACACCATCTCAGCAAGATCAATGAACTTTGAGACAGGTAAATTGGGATCCTTTGCAATCTCAGCAAGGTACCCGTCAATCAATTTTGCCACCATCAACTTTGAAGCATCAGATAAAATCCCAGGCCTCCTTATCTCTTGAACTGTATGGTCTCCTTCTGCTGATTCAATCTCCGTATTCTGATCTTGCAACAGAAACTCTTCTAATATTTTCTGTACCGTGTCAACATCATACTTGGTACTTTCCCCTTCAGGGGTTCTTATCAAAATATCGTTTACATTTGCCTCCTCTAGTTGCTGTCCTATTTTTCTGACCAGCTGCCCCTTAACCATATCGCCTGAGTCAACAGTAACGGCTGCTTTCAACAATTTAAGTAAGAAACTGCAAGAAACACTGCCCTTCTCTGCAGGCAGCAACCACACAACTGTATCAACAACTAAGCGATACTTTTCCACATCTTTACACTGGATCATGCCCTTATAGAAACCAGACAACCTTCGGTAAGCATAAGCTTTCAAGGCGTCCCCAATTACTTCAACAGGAACTATCACTTTGGTTTTAATACTCACTATAATACGCTTATATAGATCAATCTCAAGCTCACACAAATCCTCAACCCACCAGTCTTTTGGTACCCCTCGATTTCTGACACCATTCCAGTTTGGATCATTCCCATTTTCCTCAGGGAGCTTCTTGCGGTTATAAGTGTATGACCAGTCAACTCTAGAAACATCAACACAGGCCTTGGTAGCTATAGCCTCAATGCACTGGTTGATTATCTTCAGTTCCTCAGATAATGATAAGAGAGTCCTGGTTGTCTGTAGAACAATGATTGAATCTTTCCAACTGCGAAAAATGCTAGAGCTAAGGAATACATCAATCTTATAAATGAGATTCCCTTTCTCAATAGCTTCATGCATTCCTAGGTACTCAGCTGCACATCGAGCCGCCACAACATTGTAAGCGTTAAGGGTGACAGTCATGCCATAGCAAAATTTGGTGCAAATCTCAAAGGCAGCAGGTCCCCCAGGAATGTCAGAAATGTCAACTTCATTGCTGTTGTCTTCATTAGCGGTTGCTACCAACTTCTGCAGGCTGGAACTTTTTGACAGAAGAGGAAACTGCACCAGAGTTTTTTCAGGTTATTAGCTTCAGAAATTAATATATCAGCATATATCAAACATACACATATTAGATGATTAATCTTAAGTTTAACTCAGCTAACCCAGTCAGCTATATATTTTAGATAAAGCTACGAGTTTAATACTATTATTTAGGACCTTAGCTACATGTTTAAAATTTTTTATCTCCACTAATTCAATATGGTCAAACTTAACTTCATGATAAATGTCCTAAGCCAATGTTGTGCAATTATTTGCTATGTGTCTAGTTTTATTTATGTTTGTGTTTGAATTATGTAATAAGCACAATGTCATGAACATTCGAGGGTGTGTATGAGTTTAATACTATAGTTGTCCCTTGCCTATAAGTTCAAAATTTTAAGTGTCGCAATTAGCTAACAGTAACATTGTTCACTGGTTTCAGCTTCGGCATGCAGGCTTTTACTTGCTGGCAATTTATGAGTCTTGGATGATTTATTCCATAATAAACTAAATGTGTTCCTAAAACAGTCCAATGTGTAGTAAATTTAGCCTAAAAGATTAGATTCTCTAATATTTCAGAAGAGCTTATTTGAACATGGCTAGATCTGTATCCTTATGTGGGAAACGATTCAGTGAGGATAGGCTTTAGTAAGGATCACTTTATCTGTACTTAGGATTGCTTAATGAACTCCTACAAAGCAAGATAATGACGCACATTTTTACACATGATGCAACACACCAGAAATGCTGAAAACAAGGTTCCTTCTTGTACACTAAAAGGCTTCTTTGGTACGAAGACATCATACCTTATGTAGATGAAACTTTACATCCCCAACAACAACAGTAATGTCACTAGCCAACTCGCTTGCCACATACCTGTACAGAAAGTATCCTATCTTCATTACTAAAATGTCTCCATTACTTAAATGAATTAAATACATTAAAATTAGCATGCTTTATGAGATTATAAGAAATGAAGAATAGTAGCTTCTTATTTCAACATTTATTACTTTCTTTCCAAGCTTACTTAAGTAACCTAATAATATGATAAATATCGTCTAAAATATGCTGCAAAATATGTGAATCAAAGGCAGGTTAGCCCCATACTTATCATTTTCAACAAGGAATCAATAATAATACAATTTACGCTAATGACAATTCTAGATACTTGATATCCAATAAGATCATAATATATTTATTCTTTTAAAATGACAAGCAACATAAACAATCATTAAGCAACTTCTCTGACCACAAACCATATTTGCATCAAAACAACATACCAAATAGACTTCGTACTAAGATTAAGGTGAATTTATTCAATATATATTTAAAAGAACTACAATCAGAGTAAATTCACATAATTCAACCAGAAGTAGTGCGACACAGAATCTACTCTAGTCTACAGTACACACGTTTCAACTTAATTTTTAATTGTTCTGTAAACATTATTTGTTTCCATCTAAAGCAAGGATTTATTATAGAGGGTCCACAATCAGACACTCATGTACCGAACATATATACAGAAACCATTGTTCTATTAGTACTTGTTCAACTAAATTCAAGTGAGGGTGATTCTTTATATAATGTGCCACAAGGTTTGCCATTCCTCAGAACTTTTATACCTATGTCTAGGATCACATATGCAGACTTCACTTTCTGAAGACGTCTACATTTTAGAAGCCTAATTATCAGTGAAGAAAAAATCATTAACAGATTGTCAAAATATCCAATGCATCCAGATGACAAAGTAATGAACGTTAATTCTTCAATTGGAACTACCGAAAATCAATCCTAAAGTAACAAGTTTTGAATAACATTTAACTGAAAAAGACGATAATTTTCCAAAAGCAGGAATATTCTGCCTTGAAAATTAAGAAACGAGAGCACAAGTTTTTTAAATCTCAAGATTTCTAACAATGACCCAATCATTGCCATGGAAGATATTGATATTTCTGAAAGCAATCTCAATAGTGAAACAATTCAGAATGAATAAAGTAAATGTGGGGTAAAGCTTGAAAATAAGATCATAAACCAACAGAAGGTCAGAAGCCACAACTCTACCAACATTTTGTTGTAAAAATTAAAGAACATTTTTTTTTCTCTTTAACTAATAAAATGAAAATGTTAACCGGCATTAATTATTCATACCTTGTTAAAAATTTTAAGTCGTGGTATTCCAGAAATCAATTAATTTTCCCACCATCCAGACAAGAAAACATGAATGTTAAGAATCAACAAAGCAGCAAACCACTAAAAGATGGATACAATCAGTTTTAATGAACAGGAAAAAAAATGAAAGAGATACAAAATTTTCTGAACAAGCTTAAGCAACATGAACCTAAATAAATCAAGCACAACAAGTGACAAAACTAAACGCAGAATGCAGAAAAGGGTATGAGAGATCTCACCTAATGTTGTTCCCATTGGTCTGAAAGGAATCCGGTTTTGACCCAAGTTTCATGAACTTCATCTTGGAAAGCAGAGGATCTAGTTCCTTCTCTGATTCTCCAAAACAAGCCTTGTTCACTACTCAGCTGACTACCTCTAGATCAAAAAGCATCACACACACTACAACAAGTTCCCAATAAAACGCACATTACCAGAACCGAGGAAAATTTTCCAGGAATAGAATGGGAATTCCACAGTTGTGGGGACCAAATTTGCGAAAGACCAACTCTTTGAGCCTAAAGGGATAGTAAAGGATCTAAAGGAGCGGGTAAGGATATATGCCGCAAAGAGTATGACCAAATCTTGACAGCAATCGAGGCAGGGGTTCGGTCAATATTTTAACGAAAGGTTCTCTTGCATAGCAAGAGAGCCGAAGAAGAGGGATGTTTCCTTGGTCGGCGGCAAAGCCCACTGAGCACGGGCTCACTCAATTAGCTGAGGAGACACAGCCAACACACTCTTTAACACTAAATAATTATCACTATCCACACTAAACAATTCTCAAAAACCAGAGACACCCCACAAGCACAAATCTGACTCCACCTCACTAACTATTTCTTTATCTTTTTGTGTTCTGGTTAGTCTGTTCCCTTGTTTTCCCTTTTAAAAAAGGATTATAAAAGATTCATGCCACCAAGACTGATTGAGAGTCTCTTTAAAGCTTCAAGTTCCAAACTTGACAATATATACAAATCCTCACATACATATATTATACAATTATATGTGGTGTTTTTTTTTTAAACCGTTAAAATTTGAAAACCTGCAACCGAAAACAGCATCTTGGTATCAGCATACCAAACCACCAAAACGGTAGACAACAAGCATCTATCTTTATACAGGAATAAATGAGAGAGATCACAAAAGAAATCAAAGCTAATAATAATACTACTAGTGATGACCAAACAATCAATCAAACACCAACTACCAACAACAAAATTGAACTGTAATCTGGGAAATCTACAACTAGAATAATATATCACAGACTCAAGCGATAAGATGATAATATTCTAGAATAGTAAAGATCCCAAAACCCCACATGAAGAAATATGCTCATTATGCACCACAAGAGTTGTTTTAAACAACAAAGACAATCCCCAAAAGCCACTCTCCGTGGAAACCCCTACACAACCCAAGAACCCCCGTTTATCAAATCCACAAAGCCATCAACAATAATGTGCAAAATAAAACAAACCCATTTCAACATTTACTTATAACATCAGCTAGATACCAACAACTTTTAAGACAAGCAAGCAACAAAGCCTGAGATCTCAATAATGCTAAAGCTAAAACTCACCAGCCATGCATGACCACTCTCTAGTCTTCACTCACATAAGTAACATAACATAACCCACCAAAACAAGAAATTTTTTACACAAAAAGGTAATGAAACTGTTGACCACAAGTAGCCATCAGTAGAATAGTGTCTCTTCAGTTTCAGATTCTAAGTACATCAACAAGGCCTCAGTTTTTTTCTCTTTACACAAAAAGCCGATAGTTAGAAAATGTGTTATTGGACTGACTAGTACCACCACTACAACTTTATGTAACGCAACAAAAGATGTTCACTTACTTTGTTTGGAGTGGTGGTGGTAGACAGTGAAAAGGGGAAAATGTTCATTCAATTTTTGGAGGTGCATTAACATTAAGATAGAGAGTGACTAGTAGCTAGCTTGCTCAGTCATGCACGCCAAACCTGACACACAAAAGCTTTCTTGTTGCTGCTTCTTTTATTAAATGACACACACCCTTTACTTGCATTCTAATTAACCCACCACCCATCACTCTTCGTTTTTCTCTTTCAGCCCAGCCAAAAACACATTGCGATGCCTTATCTCACCACCACCTCTGCTTCTCAGGAAACTTACTGCATATAACGTGACCTCCAAGTAGACTAATATTATGTTTTTAGATTTTTTTCTCCTTTTATTTTGCTTCGCTTATTATTTTATTTAATATTTCTATCTCTAGCAATTTTAACAGCAATAAGAAAAACAATGTATTAATTTTATTTTTTTTAAAAAAAAAAAATAACAACAACATTGTATTCTTGAGGAGGGTATGTCAAAATATTGTCAAAAGTGGACTGATTCATGTGTTAAATATAATTTAAAGATTTATTAAATTTGTAATTTTAATTTGGACTATCTTTTTACATTAATTTGACCCAAAAGAGAAAATGAATTAGGAGTAGAAATCGTGTTTTCATTTCTAAATTACAAATTGAGTATAATATTTCAAAAAAAAATTATTAAATTAAGAGTCAATTGATGGATGAATGTTAAAATTACAAATGTACATGTAATTGGACGAATAGCACAACACCCAAACCGTTTGGCTTAATAATATACATATTGATAGTTTAGACTATAATTATGCAAATACTATTTGACGTTTTATTTATATTGTAGAAAAATTAAAACGCCCTTTATGTTTATACTTTTTTTATCTTGTTTACTTTTCTTTTTATTATATTATTTTTAATCTTTAAACTTAAATTGGTAAGTGTTTTCTGCGTGTACATTTTTTTTTTAAAGTTTCTGCATGTACATTTAACCCTTAAAATAAATAGTATTTTAATCTTTTTATGTATTCGACGAATAATCAATTGATCATAATTAATGACAAAGATGCAACTGCTGTATATTTTAGTTTTTTCATGGCTTTGATTAATGGTCAATACACCACAACTAAAAGCAGGAGTGCAACTGTTAATACCCACTAAATATCAAGTAATGTTTACGTAATTATATGAATAGACTCAAATGTCTGTCTAATTATACTAAAAATGAGGAAATGTTTGTCTAATTTTTCCTAAATTTGATGCGGAACTGTAAGTTAGTGTAGCGTGATACTTTTTCAATTTTAATTTATTATTAGAATATGAATGTGTCCAGAAGCAAATTTAATCAAATGAAGCTATATAAACCATGAAAACTTCAAACAAGAGAGTGTTAAAATCAAGGGAGTGTTAAAATCTGTCCATCCAAAGAAAGGAAAGCATCCTTTATTAACAATCCTTTTTTCTCTACAATATTCAAGAAACACAAATTATTTTGTACAGATCCATGCTCAACATTTATTGTTCTTCGTCAGACAGATCATTTTTGGAGTAACGCAAGTAACCAGACTAAATGATGGAATTGGGTGTAATTGGAGTGTCGTGTTACATCGAGACTGGGGTCCTGTTGGTCAATGTTTAGGCTAAGCAATAATAGGCTGAGTACACTGCAGATTTTCTTTTTCTTTTTTTTTTGGAAAACCACTCTGCAGATTTTCTTGTACATATTAGGATTGGGTTGAGTGACAGCTTCATCATGAGCTAGTCTGAGCTTCTTAAATTGCCACACCTAACTTCTTGTTTGCCTTTAATGTTTGTACTTGTGTGTGTGTGTTCATTGTATCATGCAACTGTACACCTCTTTCAAATACTCTTGTTACCAAGGAAATCAAACCCATATCGTAACGAGAGCCCCATCATCGAAATGTGAAACTTCTTCAACACTAGCATGATAATTTAGTCGATTGAACTGGTTAGTATTTACTGTATATAAGAACGTTGTATTCGTATATATGATCATGCGAGAAATATAGTGTGTGAACTTCAGTGTTGTTCAAACGGATTAGTTTACTGATACTTGATTATTTAATTAGAGCTAGATATTATATAACCAGATAATAATTAGGGCCTAATAAGTTATGTGCATGTGCTTTAGTGGGAGAGAGAAAGACTGACCAAGTGCATCACATTGGCTCATGAAAACAGGCTTGACCAGCTGCTTAGAGCCCCATATTTGAGATGCCTAGAAAAGAATCCATTTTCCCACTTAATCTGATCAAGGAAAACACCGTAAGGTTGATTATTAAATTGGGAAGAACATTTCATATTCCCACTCTACCACATCCCTACAAAAGTGCTTGATTTCTCTGCATTTATAAAACAACTCTTTCCCACCACATTTTAAGGCCCCATTGTCTCTTTCCTCTATACACTACAAAGTATCCAAACTTAAAAGCTTTTTTTTAATTACCATCAACACATAAACACCATGTCCAATACTACATGAAGTATACCCTGTGCATCTTCACACACACTTCAAAGTTAAGATAGATATTTTATGTAATTAAGTAGATCTCACTTAGAGAAAATTTTGTTTACATGTCAAACATAATAGCTTGACAATTTAAGTTCTTGGCTTGAGAGTTAAGTGATTTCTAATATCATGTCAAAACTATAATGCAGATTGAATTGTTGATAAAAGTCTATATCTAATTATAAGATTGAAAATTATATATTTCTATAGCTTATTAAAAATGTTTAATATATTTTAAGCACATAAAATACTTTTTGATGATTTGTGAAATAGATTAAATCAATTGATTTTATAAAATCAAATCTAAGTTACTTCTGAAAGGTTAATGAAATTAAGTTTTGTAATGGAAAGTACAAGAATGATATAAACTAATAAACATCAAACGGTTAATACTATACAGTGTATGTGTACAAACTATAAACTATATACATATTGAGCAGATCATACAAAATCCTGTCATTTATGGAGTAGTCAGACATCAAAGGAGGTGATGAATTCAACACTGAAATGTATAAATAAAATAAGCATTAATTCTCTGAACAAATCAAATAATTGTAAAATTTGAGTCATTGCTGACTGTATATGAGTATAAACATTTGCTACATAATATTCTGCCTCCCTAAAAACGAAAAGATTCCTTAAGAAACACTGGATTCCTTATTGTGGGAGCCAAATCCTGATGACTTAAAGAAATTGAAAAGTAAAAACAAAATTCTGGTAAATTTAGGCAGAAAGAGCCGAAAGTCATCATCTTTTAAGTTGATCGATGAGAAATAGTCAACGAGATATCGTCACGAGTAACGATCAAGAGAGTTTTAAACTTCATTAATTTGCTTCTTGTGGAATAGAGGTCCCCCTATGTACATGTATCTATCTCAACTTTGACCCACCATCTTATTAATTTTTCGTCTTTGTTTTATTAATTTATTTTACATGCTTGTTTGCATGCCTAGTGTACCTTTTGTCATGCTTATAAAATACTGTTATGTTCCTTACAATTATTATAGATTACGTTTAAGGTGTGTTGAATTAACAGAATCAACATTTGATGGAATAAATATGATTTAATCTAATTTTGATGAGAAATATATAAGGTATTGAAGTCTTTGATGTATTCTAATTTGCCTTATTAATTTTATCTCTTTCATCATGTGTTGTATAAGAAGATTACATGCATCAATAAATCAATCAAAAGCTACTGTAATGCATATGAAGTATATCATAGTTTTTCTTTCATGTAAATGATGGATCGATCGTTGATATGGTATACAATTAATGAGAATAAAGTAATACAAAATTTTTCATATATCATCACAAATTTCAATCAAAAAGATGGTTCATGCTAATAAACTAGACATACATAATTGCAAGGCTATCTTTCTGAATGACCCACCATTTTTTATTAAAATTTTAAAATTTTCTTCTTGTGCTTACAAAGTAGTTTGAGACTTTGAGTATCCCTAATCTCATGGAGAATCAATTTTACATCTACTTGCGATTGCTTTCTGTCTCAATTCTCAGACCATGCCAGAAAAGAGAGCAGAAAACCACCCCCAAGTCCCCAACAACTACAAGCAACAACTATATCCAAATCTTGGGGGAAGACAGTGTAACTCCACTAAAATTGAGAGAATCCATTACTGGCTAATGTCTAAGATATTGTCCTTTTTAAGATCTCATAAAAGTTAGCTAGCTTCTTCCCTTTATTAAATGCCGATTACATTATATATATATATAATTTATATATATATGATCAGTTTATACGTGTATTATTACAAATTTACAACTGATCTATTAAGTAGTACTAGATGTAGATGTACAATGCACATGGCCACCAATGCCATTTCACTACTGAAATTAATGGCTTCTTTTTATAAGTTTGAACACCAGTCAAAGTAAATATAGCAAGTGCAAAATCAAAGTTTGGCTTTGGAACGATTTTCTAATGATAGCATCCATCAGTCTCTATGCTTCCTCACATAAACAAGGTCCACGTTACACTTTGGACCACCACTAACATCTTCAAGCTTTCCCATTTCTTTTCACTTTGTTTAATGAAGAGGAAACCAAGAACATCAATTAAGATGATGATTTTATTAATTAATACTCTAAATTGTCAGCCATGCCCAAAATCAGCGCACTGCATATGAGTGAATTCCTTTTGTATTTTTTTGGGTAGTCCCATGCCTAACTTTGGTTGAGGGCTTTTCGAGAAGTATCCAAATCAAAATTTTAAATGCAATAAGGATAATTGTTTTCATAAAAGAGTTATTCCGAGATTTCTTTTGATTCACGTCTCTTAATGTTATGTCAAATTACTATCGAGACCTAACTTACAAAAGTCGCTGAATATGTCGTTCGGAAATCTACTTATATAAGTATCCGAATATACAATTTAGAAATCCACTCTCAGAACTAAGAGAAGTTTACCCCACTTTAGATTGTTATTGAGATCTAACTTACATGAATCTCTGAACGTACAATCTAAAAATCTACTATTGGGACCATAAGAAGTCTACCTACTTATATAGTGGGAAAATTGTCAATCTTTTATGGGCATTGAGCTTTGAAACTTGCATATGCAAGGAGTAACATGACAAGTATAGTTGACACCACTGAGTTTATCCATCAAACTTTATTTCGAAACTTCTTTTTATAAGTAAAAGAAAACTTTAATTTCTCCCGTTAAAATGAAATTCAATTAAGGGTTGATGTACAAATTACAAGATTATTAATTATAATCATAATTAAACTTTATCAATTAATTTGTTCATAAACGGGTGAATTGACACATTTGACATTTTATGAATTTTTTCTAGCATGATAAAAATACATTATATACATTTACATTGTGTAAATCCCACCTAATAACATCAAAATATTATTGAGTTTATAAACTAGCTAGCATAAGAAAATCAATTTGAGTTTTAATGGCACCTCCCAAAATAAATTATTGAGATTGCCCTCCATTAAAAGAATTTGATTCTCCATCATTTTTCACTTTCTAACTCTTCTTCATACATTAGTTTAACTAAACGGTGGAAGATTTGAAGGTTGGTCTTACTCACCAACTTGTAACATCAAAAAGCACAATTTTATTGAAACTCGGTCATCGTAACAAGTTTGTAAAGTTTTCTCTTTTGTGAATATCTTTGAAGAAGGGAGTCAAGCTCATCATTTTGAAGTAAATTTTCACTAATAATTTGTGTGTTGTAGTTTTATGACTTTAATTGGATGTTAAAGTATAAACAACATCAAAGTTTTATATTTGAATTAGGAATGATTATTTTATGATGAAATCGTTTTGTAAAAATAAATTTGTAATTAATTCACGGTTCACGAACTCTCGTGAACTATCTATACGTACTATTAACACAAACTATTTAAGCAAATTATTTATAAGAACTGATTATGTGAACTATTAACCTAAAATAGGCATAAATTCTTCTTCTTGGTCGCCACTATTTCTTCACGGTTTATACTCAGTTATCGATTTATACACTCTGCAATTGATTTCTCTCCTCGCGAACCAATTTACGGAGCTATTGTTATTGGGTGTTTGAGAACCGAGTTTTGAAAACTATTGAAGAAAATTTGACCATCAACTTTAAAACAAGGGTAATTTTATCTTTAAATTTTATAGAAAGATGGTGTTGGATCGAAATTCTCACTAAAACAAAAATAAAACTTTTACAACACTCAAAACACCTCACAATACAAAGCTTTGCTTTGTTTCTCACACACTCACTAGAAGCTTTGCTTCTCTTATGTTTTTCTTCTTCTTTGTGATGCTTAGACCTCATGCAAGAGGGGCTATATATAGTGCTAGAAAATTAATCTAAACCATTCAAATTAACAAATACAAATAAATCCTAACCACACAATTTCACCAACCAAACAAATACTTTTAAATTGACTCACCTAACCTTACACCTAACCTCACACCTAACATTATACCTAACCTTACACCTAACCTTAGAAGGTTCTTCTTGATGGACTTGGGCTTGGTAATGGGCTTGAAAATGGGCTTGGTCAAAACAAGTTTATATTTTCAACACCCCCTCTTAAACTTGTTTTACCATGCCAAGCAAACTTCTTAATCTCGCAAAATCTTCAAACTTTAGTGGTTTGGTGAAGATATCTGCGATCTGATCCTTTGACCTTACGTATTCCATTTGCACATTTCTTTTTGCTATGCATTCTCGTATGAAGTGATAACGAGTATCGATATGTTTGCTTCTGTCATGGAACACCGGATTCTTTGCTAAGGCGATGGCTGACTTATTGTCTACACAAATCTCAGTTGGTTCTTCTTGTGGCAAGCTTAATTCCTTCAATAAATTTCTGAGCCAAATTGCATGACAAACACACGAAGTAGCAGCTACATATTCGGCTTCACAGGTGGATAATGTGACAATGGGTTGCTTCCTTGACATCCATGTGAAAGCTGTGTTTCCCATGAAGAATGCAAACCCACTGGTGCTCTTTCTATCATCTGTATCTCCACCCCAATCGCTATCGCTATATCCAACAAGTTTGAAGTCATTTGAAATTGAATAGAACAAGCCAAAGTCAATTGTACCTTTGATATAGCGAAAGATTCTCTTAGCTGCCTTGAAATGGGTAGTTATTGGATTCTCCATATAACGACTCACCAGTCCAACTGCATAAAGAATGTCAGGTCTTGTACAAGTCAAGTACCTCAAACTTCTAACCAAACTCTTAAAGAGTGTTGGATCCACTTTTTCTGCTTCATCATGCTTAGACAGTTTGACTCCACATTCCACCGGTGTGCTTATTGGATTGCAATCATCCAACTTGAATTTCTTAAGTATCTCCCTTGCATAGCTTTCTTGGGAGATAAAGATGCCATCTTCATTTTGCTTGACTTCGATACCAAGGTAGTATGCCATCAATCCGATGTCGGTCATCTCGAATTCCTTGGCCATTGCTTTCTTGAATTCTTCAAAAAAACTTGGATTATTACCGGTGAAGATTAAATCATCCACATACAAACATACAATCAAAACATCTCCATCTTTGAATTTGATGTAGAGAGCATGTTCATGAGGACATTTGGTGAAGCCATTCTCTTTGAAGTATTTGTCAATCCGATTGTTCCATGCCCTTGGTACTTGCTTCAACCCGTAAAGAGCTTTCTTTAGTTTTAGAACTTTGTCTTCGTGGCCTTTGACTTCATAGCCTGATGGTTGCTGAATGTAGACTTCTTCTTCAAGGACTCCATTTAGGAAGGCGGATTTTACATCCATCTGATGAATCTTCCACTTATTCTGAGCTGCCAAAGAAATTATTAGTCTTATAGTTTCTAATCGAGCAACAGGAGCAAATACCTCATCATAGTCAATTCCAGCTTTTTGACTATAGCCTTTTGCAACAAGTCTTGCCTTGTGTTTTTCTATCTCTCCCTTAGCATTTCTTTTTATCTTGTACACCCATTTGACACCAATTGCTTTGTGTCCTTTTGGAAGTATTACGAGCTTCCAAGTATCATTCTTTTCAATGGACTTGATTTCTTCATTCATTGTATCTTTCCACTTCTTATTTTGTACAGCTTCTTCAAAGCTCACTGGTTCGGAATCAGCAAAGAGACAGAAAAGTGTGAGATTATCAGGTTGTTCAGTTACCTCATAAAAATCTTGCAGGCTTCTTGTACGCTCCACATCTCTTTCATTCAGAAATGATGGTGGTGAGTTTCCATTATCTGTTGAAGTTGGTGATGCTGGTGGTGTAGTGGGTTCTTGTTCTGCTTGCTCCATTCTTGGTTGCTCCTCCTTCTCTTCTTCAAAGTGGGGAAGGAAACTGTAATCTTCATCATGTATTTTCCAATTCCATGTGCTTTCTTCATCGAATACAACATCACCGCTGATGATAGTCTTTCTATTGTTTGGATTATACAGCTTGTAGCCTTTAGAGTAATTATCGTACCCAATGAAGATGAACTTCTCACTTTTGTCATCAAGCTTACTTCTTCTCTCGTCTGGTACATGTACATGAGCTATGCTTCCAAAGACTCTCAGGTGGGAAATACCTGGCTTCCTTCCATTCCATGCTTCTTGTGGTGTCTTTCCCAACACACTTTTTGTTGGAGATCGATTTGATAGGTATACTGCGCAAGCTACAGTTTCCGCCCAAAATTCCTTCGGTAATCTTTTGCTTTTCAGCATACTTCGTGCCATATTGAGAATTGTTCTGTTCTTTCTTTCTGCAACACCGTTTTGTTGAGGGGATCTCGGAACGGTTAGAGGACGTCGGATTCCATTTGCTTCGCAGAACTCTCGGAACTCTTTTGAGGTGAACTCTCCTCCTCGATCAGATCTCATTGCTTTTATCTGGTAGCCACTTTCTTTCTCCACAGCAGTTTTAAATTTCTTGAATACTTCAAAGACTTCTGATTTCTGTTTCAAGAAATATACCCACGTTTTTCTTGAAAAATCATCAATGAAGAGAAGGAAATAATTACTATTACCGAGAGAGCTTGGCTTGATTGGACCGCACACATCAGTATGGATGAGCTCGAGTGGTTTCTTGGCTCTTGATTCTGACTGTTTTGGGAAACCTTTTCTGAATTGCTTTCCAAGTAGACACCCTTCACAAAGTTGGTCAGGATGATTAATACGAGGTAGTCCTCTCACCATTTCCTTCTTAGACAACATTTCCAATCCTCCAAAGTTGAGATGCCCAAATCGAAGATGCCATAACCATGATGCATCTTTATAACAAGCTTTCAAACACTTTGCAACATCATTTTGAATGTTCAACGAAAACATTCTATTCTTTGACATTTTCACCTTAGCAATTAAATTTCCTATGTCATCTCTTATAAAAAGACTACAATCTTTCATGTGAATATCATAGCCTTTTTCTAAAAGTTGACCTAAACTCAAGATGTTGCTTGTCATGTTGGGCACATAATAAACATTTGAAATCAATTGGTGACTACCATCTTTAGCACGAATAAGAATGTTACCTTTTCCTTTCACTGGAATTTTAGAACTATCTCCAAATGAGACATTGCCAGTCACAGATTCGTTGAGCTCTATGAACATGTTTTTCCTTCCACACATGTGGTTGCTCGCACCAGTGTCGAGATACCAAGTATTCTCTTGGTCACCATCATTGCCTCTATGTGCTAATAACAGAATTTCTCTCTCCTCTGCTCTTGCTTCCACAAAATTAGTCTTTTCTTCAACCTTGTTATTTGGAGTTCTACATTCTGAAGCATAATGTCCAAACTTCTGACAATTATAACACTGAACTTGAGATTTTTCGTACCTCGTGTTCGAATTGGCTCTCCCACGACCTCTTGTTGAATTTTCTCCTCTCTCATAGCTATTGTTGGAATTGTTGTTGTTATAATTCCAACCTCGTCCATGACCACGACCTGTACCTCGTCCTCGGCTTCTTCCTCTGCCTCGACCACATTGGTATCTCTCGTGGCTTTGGATTTCTTCCTTCTCTTTGAGTTGGGACTTGAGGAGTTGTTCATTGATACCTTGCTTTCTTTTATGCTTTTCTTCGTAAGCTTGCAACGATCCTTGAAGTTGCTCAATTGTCATGGTTGTCAAATCTTTAGTCTCTTCTATCGTCACAACGATATATTCAAATTTGGAATCCAACGAGCGGAGTATCTTCTCCATTATTCTGGTATCTTCCAGTGTCTCACCGTTTCTTTTTAATTGATTAGAAACGGTTAACACTCTTGTGAAGTAGTCAGAAATAGATTCAGATGCTTTCATATGTAATGATTCAAACTCACCTCTTAAAATCTGAAGACGAACTTTCTTCACTTGTTCAGATCCTTTGCAAGAGGTTTGTAGCTTATTCCACGCTTCTTTAGCGGACTTTGCACTTGAAATTTTCTCAAAGCCATCATCATCTAATGCTTGATAGATGAGATAGAGAGCCTTTTTATCTCTCTTCCTTGAGTCTTTTAAACTATCCTTTTGAATTTGGGATAGTGTCGACTCATCTTCTGATTCGGTGTAGTCCTTTTCTACGACCTCCCAGACATCGTGTGCTCCAAGAAGTGCTTTCATTTTGATACTCCAATTATCATAGTTGTCGTTCTTGAGTGTTGGAACTTGAAAGGATACCATACCATTAGCCATACCTTTTAGTATGTTTAGAATTTCGAAATTCTGATTGCACAGATGGATTCAGAACGTCGAGAAACTTCAACCAGAACTTGAACCAAAAAGTCAACTTTTGGTCAACGGTCAACTTGGTCAACGGTCAAAGTCAACGGTCAACTCAGTCAACGGTCAAAGTCAACGGACCTGTTTGGCTTTGTCAGCAGCGGCTAAGCTCGATTCCGGCTCGGCTGGGGTTCGGCTTGGCTCGGCTCGGCTCGGCTCGGTCTGTTAACCCGGTTCAACTCGTTTGAGTTGACTCAGTTTTCTGCAGCGATTTTCCGGCGGCACGTGTGGGCTCGGTGAACCTCCGATTGGGATGATTTTTGCGGCGTTGTGCTCCTCTCGTCGAGAGCTTCGATTTGGTATATTACACGACACTTAGCCTTGCTCTGATACCACTTTGTTGGATCGAAATTCTCACTAAAACAAAAATAAAACTTTTACAACACTCAAAACACCTCACAATACAAAGCTTTGCTTTGTTTCTCACACACTCACTAGAAGCTTTGCTTCTCTTATGTTTTTCTTCTTCTTTGTGATGCTTAGACCTCATGCAAGAGGGGCTATATATAGTGCTAGAAAATTAATCTAAACCATTCAAATTAACAAATACAAATAAATCCTAACCACACAATTTCACCAACCAAACAAATACTTTTAAATTGACTCACCTAACCTTACACCTAACCTCACACCTAACATTATACCTAACCTTACACCTAACCTTAGAAGGTTCTTCTTGATGGACTTGGGCTTGGTAATGGGCTTGGAAATGGGCTTGGTAATGGGCTTGAAAATGGGCTTGGTCAAAACAAGTTTATATTTTCAACAGATGGATGATGTTATTAAAACTTATTCTGATTTTTTAATACCAATTTACAAACCCATCTATATCGTAGTATCATGTAAAAATAATTACATATACTGTCCAACGTTCTTGAACTTATTAATAATAAGTAAAGCAAACAAGTGAATTAAATCGTATCGATTTTATTATTTTATTATATCGATCAAAATTCATTATATATAATTAACTATATATCGTTGTTTTTGGTCATTATTTAGGTAAATCGTATGGATTCTTCTGAGGTAGGTCTTAACTATTTATAGATGTCAAATATTTTATTTGTTTATTTATTTATTTTTGTTGAGACAAACTTATATAAATTCTCAGAATAATAAAAGTTTTGTAAGATATCTTAACAAATTTTGAAGCCAAACCTTAAGTCTCTCTTGTGATAATTTCATTGTTTAGCTATATAGTCTAAAATATTTTTTATTTATAAATCATTTAAAAATAAACTAAACTTTTAAAATCTTTATGTATACGAAATTTCTCTCAAACCTAGCTATCTTATAATATGATTTTCTCAGCAACTAATTATAAACTAATAATCTTTTACCATGGTTTGTTTTGAGATAATACTCAAAGAAATTAAAATCAATACAATTATTTTTTCTCAGGTTATAATCTATGTAATATTCAAAAAATAATTATAAATTTCTTATTAGGCTTCTTTTATCATTAAAACAACCCAATATATTATATCAATTTTTTCTTCAAATGCAAAAAAGATACGCATGTATTCTTGTTCACCTTACAGAAATAGTTAATAGCTAATTATAACTATAAAAAGAGGCACATTGAGAATTAATAAGTAGATTTTGCAATAGCGTCCATGAACATGCATGAAGTCGTAATAATGAGTGGGATAAGAAGGAATATGGTTGGCCAAGAACCCTGTATTTGACAAGCGACTTTGAGTGACCACTGACCACCCATAAATCTATATATATATATCTATCTTTTATTGATGTGTACAGTCATTAGTTCGGTGCATGAACATGCACGCACAACCTTTTTCAATTGCATTGATCACTCTATATCAAATTATAGCTATCAAACTCGACCATTTACAAAAGTTGACAAAAAGCCTTCTACACCGGCCAGTTCTCTAGTGCTTTTCTGCCCAAAGTCGGCGTGCATTGATTGTCACATCACTCTCATCATATGATATTATTTGTATGATGCATGGTGATGATGATTTATCAAGATAACTACTTTTCAATATCCTTAAATATGCCAACTTTTCTTAATTTACATTATATTATGATTTTTGTTATCTAATCCTCTATTGTTATAACATCAAATGGAGCCAGATTTTTTACGAATTGATTATCAATTAGATCAGATTGTTAATTTGTAATCCCATATATGTATAGAATGAATAAATAAATATTAGCAAACATTGAAGATTGACAAATTTGGAGGATATTGTAAAACAAAGGCAATTTTAATTTCCAAAGATTAATTAATTATATATGCATGCTTCTATGCAGCCCAATTATATATGATGGTTTCCATATGTTCATGCTAATTGCTAAATGAGTGGCCCGAACCCGAAGAGTTGGAGAACTCCTTTTTGCCTTAGATAGACGTTAATTAATATGGACCCTCTTTAGCTTATAGAAGTTTTCCATTTTGCTTTCACTAGTGTGTTTATACTAGTGAAGGGAAATTATCACTACGCCTACTTCTAAGTTTTAACTAAACCATGTAAAAGGAAGAGGGTTCGGATGGGTAACATGTACGCCCAATCCACTGTATTGCATGATATAGGTACCCTATTCTATAGTTCATTGATTTGATTATATGGTTTGAGTGAACGATGTGAAACCAAGTGCACCCAAGCATGCTTTAATTTAGATACAAAATGTTTTCTCTATGTATATGCAAATTGTAGTACTTTTTAGAGTTTCATTTGATTGGTTGTGTAGTTCTTGTTCCACGTTTGTGGTGAGGACAGGTTGTCTCTTATTTCGTTTACAAGTGATAAATAACGCAATACACAAGTGTGAAAGTATTATTATTATTATTTATGATGTGGAAGTAGTTATTAATTATTTGAATTGTGTTTAATTAAGATAAATTCTAGGAAATTTCTCTCTCAACATGGCACAGAGGTTTTAATCAAGACAGTTCTGCAAACGATTCCTACGTATGTGATAAGTATTTTTCAGCTACCTACTGGTTTGTGTAAGGAGTTGGGGTCTTGACTGCTAGCTTTTGCTTTTGGTGGGGAATGAAAGATGGGAAGCATAAAATCAGCTAGATAAATTGGAAGTGTCTGTGTCTTCCTAAGGCAACAGGAGGGATGGGTTTCAAGGATCTGTAGCTTTTTAATCAGGCCTTATTGGCAAAGCAGGCTTGGAGAACAGTAGTGAATCAAGACTCGCTGGTTTCGAAAGCGTTGAAGCCAAGTATTTTCCCAATGAGGACTTCCTGCGAGTTAATCTTAAGTATGAAGCATCTCATACTTGAAGGAGTATCTTGTGGGGGAGACAACTTCTGTGAAAGGGCTGTTATGGCAGGTTGGTGATGGGCGGAACATAGACGTCTTTAGGGATCCGTGGATTCCGCGTCTAGCCTCTTTTAAGGTTGTTTCGCAAAGCCAGGGGCTATCCATTAAGATGGAGAACCTTATCGATCCGGTTAGTCATAAGTGGAATTCCTAAAGGCTAGAGAATTGGTTGCTCCTGATTGATAGAGAGGTGATTTTGTCAATTCCCCTTAGTTTTAGAGACATCAAAGAATAATGGACATGGTTTTTTTGAAAATAAAAAAGGCCTGTTCTAGGTTAAAAATGCGTATAGGGTGGCTCTCAAAGACAGGTTGGTGGATGGTAAGTCTTCTTTTGCTGGAAGCCAACTTCAGAAATGGTGGTTAGTCTTATGGAACCTAAATATGCCACCTAAAGTGAAGATTTTTGTGTGGAGAGCTTGTATGGAAGCCCTCCCTATGAAGTCCAACTTTATGCATCGTTAGGTTTTATCTACTGATTCTTGTGAGAGCTGTGGTGAGGCTTCTAAGTACGCTGCCCATGTGTTGTTCTGGTGTCGGGTTGCTCAAAGGTCTTGGAGAGTATTCCGGGAGGGTAATTTTCTGGAAAGGTTTAAATGGCATAAAGTTTTGGATTTTTTGGTTGGCATTTGGCAGGAAAAGGGGATTGGTAGTGTTACTGAGGTTTGCATGATAATGCGGAGTATCTGGTCGAATAGAAACTTCAAGTTTCAACAGGTGGCTTGTCGGAGTCCTGAATAGGTGACAAGTAAGGCACTTGATCTGCTAGAAGAGTTTCAAGCTACAAGGTTGCCATGTCTGCCAACGTCCAGGTTCCTCCTCGCTCTTCACTCTCGAGTTGGATTCCTCCCCCTCCTGGATGTTTAAAACTTAAACTCTGATGTGGCTATTCGTCCGGGGGTGGCTGCTGTTGGTTTAGGGTTCGCTGTGAGAGACCATTCGGACTTAATTGTGGTAACAATGGCCAAACAGTGGCATGGTTTTTTTAGTCTGGAGTGTGGTGAGCTGATTGCTCTTCGTGAGGGTCTCCGTTTTGCTTCTTCGCTTAATCTAAAAGATGGATTTTGTGGAGGTGGACGCCGTGAACGTAGTTTTCGATATTAACTTTATTCCTAATCTTTGGGAATCTAATTTTATTATCCACAGTATTAAGGTACATTCTGTCGTGGATGTTTGTAATCGTCAAGTCATTTTTGGTAATGAAAATCATTCGGTTCATAAACTTACGTTCTTAATCTTGTTTTCTTAGAAGTTTCGTCGTTGGTTTAATATCAATGTTCATAGTTTGTTCTTTATTGGAATTGATTTATAAAAGTTTTACATTTCAAAAGAAAAAAAAAAAAAAATTCTAGGAAGTTTATAACCCTAATTTGCATTAGGTGTCAACCTGAAAAGATACAAAGTCATAGTAAGTGCTTAAAATTTAAATATGTTGATAATTTATCTATCAAACTTGATTTTTTTGTTAATATATATTATAAACTGATATTCAGATGAAAAATACCACTTAAACTCACAATTTCATCGTGTTGCATGAGGGTTAATCTTGGTTTTAAAAATAAATTACCAAATAAATCATATTAAATAGGTGAATATACAATTTAATTATGATTAATGTTGTGTTAAAATAATATTACCAAATGTGAGGAAGGGGATGAAGGTGTGAATCATCATTTTTGCCTGCTTTTAGACAAAAAGTAGACTGGACTTTGGAAGCCATCGGAAAATGTGATGATTAGAACCCCACCCCTATGAAGATATGCAATCCCACCATGACCAGAGTCTCACTCCTCTCCTCTCTGTGCAAGTGGAACAAGATCACATTGACAATGACACGAATCATTATGATGATACCCTTGCAGAAGAGTCGGCATCAATTCCATAATAACAAGACTGTACTCATGACAAACTCACCCATTTAGCTGAACCCCAAAAAAATGCCAGCTCCTTTTGCACTGACATTAATTTGTTGGAAATTGTTGAAGCAGGTAACTGCTAAATTATTGCAACTCAAAATATTAGTATGGGAATGGATGAGCTTTTCACGTGATTATAGCTGTAGTTTATTTTTAAAATTTTAGATATTTAGATGTGTAAAGTCTAATTATTATAATTATAACTCAAAATATTAATTAGTAAGTGCTTATAATGATAGTTTAATTTTAAAATTTTAGATATTTGGATGTATTTATGAAGTATTAGTATGATAGTCAAACGGACGTAATATTTATTCGTCGAATGGTGTCAACACGTATTTTAGTGTGTTAAAAGATTGAAAATATGTATTTCAAAAACAAAATTGAAATTATGAAGCAAATTTATATTATAACTAATTAATACAAAAAATATGTATTTATTTATTATTTTATTAAGGTTTTAGATCATTGGCATTTTCATGGAACACCATTGATGCATGGACAATCAACGATTATTTTAAAGCGTTTCACTGGCAGGTTTTAAGATGGGCCACAAGCCTATAACTCGCAGGAGACTTAAGGTTGAATTGGGCTTGGGTTAAAGGAATAAGAGCTGGCTGCCCTACACTGCAGGCCTGACCTTGTCACATTCACACGATGTAAAATGTGTCCATATTTCCACCCCTGTAAAACTATTTATACACCCTTTAGCTCAAAATAAAATAATTTTTATATATTTTTAACTGATCATGTATTCTTCCTAAAATTAAATAACTTAATAGTTTATAATTTATACTATGGAAAGATTTTTTTTTTTAAATTGATAAATTTACGATAAATGAACTTCTTAAAAAGATTTGGCTTGTAGTATGATGGTAGACACAAGTAGCAGCCCATTATAATGACAAACTTATCAAATCCCACCCAATTATTTTGGGTATTTTTTCCCACTATTTGTGATCTACACCCCAATCCCCACTCATCGAGTCGTTGTTGGTCCCAATTGCACACTGACTGATCTCAATATAAAATTAAAAAAAAAAAAAACTTTTTGAATCTATATGATTCTATGCATGAATCTAATTTTTTATTTATTATCTTATTTCCTAGCATAATTTGTTATACATCATCTTATATTCATTCATCTTAGTTAAGGAATTTCAAGTTTTATTTGGTTAATTTTCTCTTGTCAATAGATCCAAATATTTTGACGAGTTATTAAGCTTGGGGAGTTATTTATCAATTCGGTCAAAAAGTATTTTTGGAAAAAGTAGTTTTATGTTATATAACTCTCCAACTCTCTCATGTTCGAAATTTAAAAAAAAAAACAAATATAATAATAATTATTATATAACGCTCTCGCTCTCCATTCCCACAGGCCACCGCTCACAGCAAACCCTTGCTCGCCGTCGATCGATTCTCTCAGTCGTCTCGCCGCCGGTAACCCATTTCAGACTCTCTCTCTTTATCAGTCTTGTTGTTTGCTTGTATAATTTACAGATATTTGGTTGTTTTTCCATCCATCTTTCATATTTTAAGCTCCCAATTTTCAATTAAAGGACATTGCTTGTTGCTTGTTTCGTTTGGCCATCAAAGAATTACAATTATTAGTGAAATTTTGGTACTTTCCGTGACAACACACGCTACACTTAGGTAATTATTGAGAGTAGGGAGCATAGTTTTAAAAGGCGCTCCTAGGCTCCGGGCGCGGCGAGGCGCTGTTCCGGCGCCCGGACACCGGCCAGGCGCGCGCCCGGCGCGCTTAGTCGCAGAAGCCCCGGGCTCGCCTAGGCAATGTTGCCTGATATTTATATCAGGCCCCAATTTTTTTACCCATTTTGTGCCCTACCCGACCCTCTCCCTCTCTACCCGACCCTCAAGCCGCCGGTTCTGTCTTCCTGTCGCCTTCTAGCCGCCGTTCGACCGCCGTCCAGCCTCATCCTGTCGCCGGTGACTGTCCTCTCTTCTCCTCTCATCTGTTTCAACTTCTTCAGCACTTTCTCTCTCTAACCCGACCCGGAAGCACTCTCTCTCCTCTCATCTGTCTTCCAGTTGCTGTTCGGCCGCTGATCAGCCTCATCCCGCCGCCGGTGACTGTCCTCTCTTCTTCTCTCGTCAATTTCAGCTTCTTCAACACACACTCTCTCTCTACCCGCCGCCGCCGGTTCTGTCTTCCAACTGTCGATCAGTCGCCGTCCGGCCACCGATCAGCCTTATCCCGTCGCCGGTGACTGTCCTCTCTTCTCCTCTCATCAGTTCCAGTTTCTTCACCACCAAATGAGTTCAAGTAAACTTATGACTTTTGTTGTTTGGTGATGCTTTATGACTTGGTGATGACTTATGACATTTGTTATTTACCTAGGGTAAGAAACTTAGTTATAAACTTAGTTTATAGTTGAATTTTGATGATTATTTTTGTTGTTTTCCTATGATACTTAAATGTTGAACTTTGATGATGATAATGATTTTTATTATAATTAATGGTTGAATGTTTATTTTGTTAAATTTTATCTTATTATTGTTGGTTGTTTATAAATTTTTAATATTTTGAGGTTTTTCTTTTATGTGTGCCTCATCTTGAAAAGGCGCGCCTTGCGCCTTGCATCTCGCGCCTCGGGCTCCACAACCCCTTTGCGCCTCGGTGTGCCTTGCGCCTTTTAAAACTATGGGAGGGAGTCTTGATGATGATAATAGTTGTTCTAATATTTGTATTTATTTTTATGTCAATTATCATTGTCAAAAGTATAACTATGATTTAGGATCTTGTAAATTTTAATCAAATCTTGAAACCAATATGTGTCTTTTTAACTCTTGATGTGTGTTTATGCTTACTTTAACTTTTAATCTTTAGTTGTAGTTTGGAGAGAAGGTAGAGATGTCATACCTGCTACCACATCTGCACTCAGGATGGGCCGTTGATCAGGCCATCCTTGCAGAAGAAGAGCGCCTCGTTGTCATTCGGTTTGGCCACGACTGGGACGAAACCTGCATGCAGGTCCTTTTCTTACTTAGTTACTTCTTCTTTATCTATGACATGTATAATGTTATCAGTCAGTTGATGCATTTTTCAGATAGCCTGCTTCTCTACTCTGGTTTGGATTAACTCAATTATCTGTTGCTACATACTGATGGAGAATAGGAAATAATATATATTTAGAGATTATAGCTTTAGTAGAATAAGATTTAATTTATGATTTGATGAGGATCTTTATGTTTATGTCGATTGATTGATTAACATGATTTGATATTTGATGGATCGATTGGTATAATTTGATATTGATTGATTAACGTCTTTGATTTTTGTTAGGATACTTTCAGTTCTGGAAGGTAGAATATTCTCCTTTGGCTGTATTTTGGCCACTATAGTTGAAGGCTAGGTTTTTCTTGTTTTTTAGACTATATTTATAAAATGAGTAATGTTAGACTTTCTAAATATTTTATCCAAATTCAAGTTTAAATGATGTGACATGTGAACTGTTAATATCTTATAAATTATGAAATGATGTGATAATTAATAGTATTTTGATAACTCACATGTCACATTATTTGGACATGAACTTGGACAAAAAATATTTGAGAAGCTTATAATTGCTCTTATAAAATAAAGTGATTTGAATTCCCTCCCTAATTGTCTCCCTTTTATTTTTCCTTTGGTTTTCTGTCCTTTCTTTTGTAGTTGCCCCCATTTCCTCGAATTTCTGTCTTCTCCTAACCTTAATTAATTTACCTTCCAAAACTAAAAATATCGTAACAATCAACATCAAATCATGTCAATCAATCAATCAACCAATAGTAAATCATGTTAATCAATTAATCAACGTAAACTTAAAGATCTTAATTAAACCATAAATTAAATCTTGTTCTACTTAATCTATAATCTCTTGATATATTATTTCCTATTCTCCATCACATACATTACGCTTGGTTTAAACTAGGATTGGTAAAAGAAGTCGTGGTCATCATAACTCCATTTATTGAGAAATAAGTTTCTGTTTGCTTTTATGTCTTGTTTTGTTTGTGATGAATTCATCTTCCAATAGTGGCTGAAGAGTATGTAATGTCTGTTCTCTTTATAATAGAAAATAGTGATTGAATCTTACTTGCATAGAGTTTTTAAGGTTGGTTTATACTTAAATGCCTTTGTAATTAGAAAATTCTCCCAATGCTTAAGTAATTACTCAATATTTATAAGGTGCATGCTTTCAAACATAATAGGAATTCCACACTTTCAGCAGGATTCTCTGTATGTGGTCGGTTCCTCTTTTTGTCCTTTGTACCTTCTGTGCCAGCTTTCCTTAACGGAAAAAGGAAGTACTAACTGTGTTACAGCATATTAAACATGAAATCAAAGCGATAACAATGCCTTTCACCATTGCTTTTGAGTTGAGTCTGTTTGTTTTATTACAATTTACAATTGAAAGACAAAAATGGTTTCATAATTTCTATTTCATTGACTTATCACCTATAATTGCTTCCGCAGCTGTCTAATCTTGTTGTGGCACATTTCATAGTTTGGGGGACAAATAGGATCCTCTTCATTCTGTTTTGCCAGCATAATAAAAATTAAGAAAGAAATTTGGGTTAGTAGTTGACCAGTTTTAGTAGTGATCTCCATGTCACACGAGACTACTCCTTTGAAAGGATTAATTGAATTATTTAATATTTATGTATGAACATGTCAACTGGTGGCTTTGTGCAACACAGTTTCCAATTTAGATGTAGTGGTTTGTTTTGGTGTCTTTGTCTAGTTTACTGTTTTCTTCCTATTTTACATACATTTGGAGTCTGTCGCTAATATGCTGATCCTTTTCAGTCCTAGTTCGATTTTCACAATTTTATTGCCACTTATTCCTTTTAAGAAAAAGCTGGATTGTTTTTTCTCCGTTCATGCATGAATTTGGTTTTATCTTTGGGGTTGTGGTGCAAAATTCTCTCTATTCTGCTTATATAAGGTGTTTTTCCCATTTGGGTAGGTTGAATACCAGGCACCCAATATTAGCCACATTCCCTGCCCATTATGTATGAGTTGCACATTTTACTGTCAGAGTGGGACATGGTTGTCTTTGTAACTTTTGAAAAATGTGACTGATGTTTGTGAAGGAAATCCAGAGAGTTGGATGATGTTGGCTTCACTAATAGCAGAGCTGGTGTTCTAATAATATGGTTATTTATTTGATTATTTCTGTGCAACAATAATTGGTAAAAGTTTGAACACTGCAGTAATATATTTCAAGGGCATGAAACTGCCTTTTGAGTGATTGCAAGGATTACAGTTTTGGTCATAAATATTATTTTGGCTAGTGAGTGGGTTAGTTATATGCAGTCCTAGCAACTGTTGGCTGTCAGTTTTCTATTTGTATTTACCGGTCCAACTTGTCAGTGGTAGTAATATTGTATTGGAATTGTAGAAATTGAGGCCTCAGTCTGTATCTTTGAAAGCAACTTTGTTTTCCTATAAATTCCTGGCCCTTCTGATATTCAGAAAAACAGTTGTTTAGAAAGTTTTGACCATATCACAGCTTTTACTTCTTGTAAATGCCCTCCTGTCATCTTATTTAGTTATTTCTGTATTGTTGCATTGCTCTTTCTTCCTTTTTGTTGATTTGTAACCGATTCTTGATAGTTAGCTGGTGACAAGTTAATTATTTTATCTTCTAATGTTTTGTGATATAGATGGATGAAGTGCTTTCATCAGTTGCTGAGACCATAAAGAATTTTGCTGTGATTTATCTCGTGGACATCACAGAGGTGCCTGATTTTAATACAATGTACGAGCTTTATGATCCATCAACTGTTATGTTCTTCTTCAGGAACAAGCACATCATGATTGATCTTGGTACTGGAAATAACAACAAGATCAACTGGGCTCTCAAGGACAAGCAGGAGTTCATTGATATCGTTGAGACTGTCTACCGTGGGGCAAGGAAGGGTCGCGGTCTCGTGATTGCTCCTAAGGACTACTCCACTAAATACCGCTACTGAATGATGATGCGAACTGTAAGAAGACTGGTAAGATTGTCATTTGAAGACCTGTTGCTTGTTACTTGACTTGAGAAATTAATGGATTGAGAACATGTTTGTTTATTAATCCATGAACAACCAATTTGTATTCTGGTACTAATGTATTACAATTGAATATCTATAATTGGATGTGGATTTGTGCCTGTTCTGTGTAGCTTCTAGAAGTGAGGTTGTGCAAATTAGTGCCTCCATTCAAGTAAAGTTAAACCAAAAAGTCACAAACATGTATGGTACGTTTACTTTAATTGCAAAAATTGGAATGGTTTGAAATAGAAATGATGTATCGGAATCAAAATAAATTGTTTACTTCAATTGTAGAAATCAGAATCGGAATCAACAGTATTCCGTTGAACTATTTACTTTATCTTGAAATCGGAATGAATTAATTATAAGTTATAAAATTATCGTTGATTAATAATATTTTATACACTAAAAAAAAAAACTTCCTTAACAATATCATTATAAGTATATTGAGTATTTATTTTTTATTTTTTATTTTTATTGATGTTAATAAATTTTAAACTATTCATAATATATAAAATCACATTATACTTTCTTTTCTTTTTTTTTTTAAATAAAAATTCCATAGTATTATATTCTTTTCTCAAATAAGAATATGGTGCTCACCGTATTCTTATTTGAGAAAAGAATATAATACTATGGAATTTTTGTTTAAAAACAATAAAAAAAAAAGTATAATGTGAATTTAAATTATGCATTAAGCTAATAATAAATTGTTACTAATCTCTTAAAAAAGTCCTTTTAAAAAGGGGTATAAAAATATTTTTAATTTGAAACATGAAATGGGAATGAGATTTTCAAGTGAGATGAATGGAATAAGATTTTTATTTTATAATCTCATATTTATGTAGGATACACAATTTCATTTCCATTATAAAATGATTCAAAAATAAGTAAACATCGTCAATTATTTTCATTTTTTATTTTCATTCGTTGATTCATCGAGTAAACCTATCCGTAGTCTAACCAAAAACATGAGATAAGAAGGGTTAGATGGTATATAACTCACGTTCACATTAATGGGATTGTACTTGCAAATCATGACCTCCTCATATAAAGTGGTGGGTTCAAATTATGATTGTTCTCTAAACTCCAAATTGTGAAATTTAAGAATAAAAATGCAATTTTATGAAGAGCCGGCTAGAAAAAAAAAAAAAATTTAGGCAACGTAGCTTGATCATTATTGTTGAATAAATGCTTCCAAAGTCGATTATTGGACGTGAATATGTGCTTGGCCTGAAAGCTAGATTAGTTTTATACTCGATAAACTTGTTTTTCGTATGAGATGGCCTAGTGCATGCCAATTCAAATCCAAACCAGATGAAGCACTCAAAAACAAGACCTCTATTTCAGGTCCATAGCTGTCACAGCTACTTTATATTCGTTATTAAGTGCAGACGTAAATTTTATATTCATTATTATTATTTTGAAATATTATATTTATTATTTTTACGGTTTATCCAATTTGATAACGATAAAAACCCATAACCATTTGCTATGGTTTTATAGCAAAGAATTGTCATAATGACTCAAGTTTAAGTCGTTCCCTACACAAGTGACATCTCAATAATGATGATGATGATGATGATCCAAAATATTTGTTCCAAAATTAACCAAACAATCTATAATTTAAAAGGGCTTTTTTAATTGACATTCAAACAATTAATAATTTTTTTTAAAAAAGATTTATCTATTTTTAAAATATCTACTTAAAAAAGTTGTATCAAATGAAGTCTAAAATATTCTCAGGTTAATTCTCAAGTACCTTGAAGTCTAAAATATTCTAAGGTCAATTCTCAAGTGCCTTGTTTACTAGTCAAGGCAAGAATATATTCAGTGACTATTGAGAATATATATAAATAATTAACCGAGTAAGGCTACGTTTGGATGGAATATTAATATTGGGATTGATAACACAGCACGGATAGTGATCAGAGACTTGTTAAAGTTGTAATATGTATAGATATAGTTAGGCTTAAACTAGTTGAGGTGTTGTGTTGTGTTGCTTTTAATTCGTTAATTTCGTGGAAAAGAGGGACGGTCCAAAAGTAACGTACCTTGCATGTTTCGTTGTATGAATGAACATTTCTTGTGGACAACTTAGACACCGTGTTTGGTGGGCTAGAAATCCTAAGAAAAAAAAATTATAGCAAGAAGGGTGGACTACGGTTGTGCGTGCCTAAACACAGTTTAGTTCAAAAGAGAAAAAACGTAAGAGAGAAAGAGACATCAAAGATATGAAGAACAATTCTCAAAATTAAGATATATGGCGGTTCAGGCAAGTTTGGTCATTGGGGTAACCGCATCCCTTCACCACGTGTTTACTAACTGAAAGTTAACATAGCAAGGAATCCAATTCCACCAAAAAAAAATCAAAAAAGAAAACTTAATTTCTAAGGAATGGATAAAAGAAGAAAATTATGTTCACTTTTAACTTTTTTAGAAACTTAATTTCTGATTTTATATTGAGTTCATATAATTTTTAATAAACATTATAATCACAAATAAAATATCAAGTTACACTTCTCTCCTAATGATTTCCAATTAATAAACACGTAAAGAACCTGAGTTTAAATTCTCCCTTCCCAATTGAAAAAAGATTAGATACATAAATAAGTGTTTGCTAAATTGTTTTCATATTTAAATTCAATTGGATTTGATACAATTTCAAAGAAACACAATAATTTGATAAGCTAATTTAACTCATAAGCTTCTTTTAAATTGAATTCAATGTCATTCAATGAAATTATCAAATATATATTTAAAATTTTATAGGGTCTTTTTTGTAGTACTAAAATTAGTGTGCGTTTTCAAACTACCCCAAATTATGAAAATGAGGTTTTTTAGTATTGGATAGCTCACGAACAAAATATCTAATTGTTCGTAAAAAAAAATGAAATAAAATATATTCATTCGTGAACTAGCTATTCAATTCACAAACAAAAAACATGAAACATCATGATTCTCATAGTCTGATATTAATATCAATAAAATTTATGTTAATTTTAATAATATTTAATAAACTTGTCTCAATTTTATATAATCCTAATTTCTAGTTGTTGCTATTCACTCATTTATATAACCCGTGTGCCACGAGCTTTTAGAAGTTGATTTACTTTGAATTGCATACGTAAAAACAAACCTCTAAAAGTCCAATTAATGCAAAGCAGACCACATCTATACTTGGTGCTACCTCATAATGGAGTTGACACCAAATGCACTGATAGCATTGTGTAGACAGAAGAACATAGTAGAAAAATTAATTAATTAAAACTATAGCGTAATGTGTTAGGGCAGGCAGGCAGGCACCTAGAAGCTAAGTGATAGAGAGAATTGACTTTATATATGCATACGAGTGGGGTAGGAATTAAAATAGTAGAGCAGAATAACAAACACAAGTCATAATCCACGCAAAAGATGTTGTGATGTAGCAGTAGTGACGATGATGATGCCAACATGTGCAATTAAATAAAAAAAGAGCATCAACCCACATGCCAGACTTGGCCTTGAATAACAGACCATCCATCACTCTTAACATGAATGTTGTTTAATTTGTTGGCGGTGGCGTTGGGCTGGTTCTTGTTTGTAAAGACTACTAAAACCTAAAAAGTCCACCACGTAGCTGAACTGCCTGCCTGCCTCCCTCTTTGCCTCCTGTTTCTGCGCTGTTCACGCGGCCACGTTATGTATCCCTTTGTTTGCTTCATTTGATCTAGCTCTACTGTCTTGCATTCTTTGTGTTTGTAGAGTGAATTTGTTTACTGAAGTCATATTTTGACACGGTCCTTGTAAAGAGAAGAAATCTTGATTTCAATTTTGTCCGGATGTGAGGTGCCGCTAATGTTAATGTGATTATCCAAAGTTACTTGTTTGATTGTCTTGGTTAGAATGGAACGTAGTTGTTCACATTGTGTATTTGGACAAAATTATTAGATTGTTCTTGACCAAAGAACTTCTATATTTTGACATTATCATGCAAAAAAAAAGAAGTTAATAAGTTAACTCATAAATTATTAAATGAATACATATGGCGTATAGATAATATATAGTAAAAATTTATGATTAGAAATCTTTTTTTTTTTTTAATTTTTTTTAAGAGTGATTAGAAATCAACTTATTATATCACCATCTTATATCTTATATGTTTGCAATAGTAATACTTATCTAGGCGAATAATATCTCAAATTCAAATTACTTATATAATACGTAATACCTTAATAAAAGAAATTCAATTTTTTATATGACCGTTTTATTACATGTCTTAAATAAGAGACCATCGTGTAAATATTTTTGAGGTCCTAGTTATCTAGTCATATTATAGATCCAATTAATGGCTATCACATAGATATTTTTCAGTCTTACTTTGACACTAAGAAAATCAGTTGAATAATCGGGTGTGCCATAGCATGACCAGTCTCATTCAAATTTTCTCATACAATTAAAGACAAAACAATATATAATTGGCCATAGAAAATTAATAAGATGTTTTTTTTTTTTGGAATGGAATATTGTTAAAAAATAATAATAATAATAGAGTTGTAGTCTTTTAACTTAGCCATTCAAACACTCATTTTCGATTATTAGTTATAACTTTCCTTGAAGCAGTCAATGAAAACAAGGAAACATGTAGCGTGTGATTTGTGAAGTTGAAATGGTGTGTGTGTGTGTATGCACACACCCAATCCTGTACGCGTAGGAATTCAACCATACCACCATGATTTCAATAAATAATAAATAATAATTAAGAAAAAAATATTCATTCATATCCAAAACATATGGATGTAATTAATGATAATGTAATCTAGATTACAATCGATACCTAATATTCAAAGAATGAATGAATGAATTATATGTACAGATACAATTCATCAAACTTATAAGAGCCCCCCCAAATCAATTAAATTTGTAAAAATATCCCAGAATATCTAAATCATGGTTGACTTCTTCTGATCTTGATCAACCATCAAGAACAACTTTGGTTTCTTGGTGGATAGAGGGCTTTCCACCTCCTGAGACCAGAACTCCGGCAAGGCTGGTAGGTTCAGGTCAAGGTCGAACCCACGTTGGCTGGTGGACCCACCTCCTTCAGACACCGTCGCACCACTTGCACTGGCGGTGGTGCTGTTGTTGTTGTTGGTGGTGGTGGTGGCGCCGCCTTCGTAGTGGCACCGCTTGTGACCTCCCAAGGCCTGGCCTGAAGGGAAAGTCTTGTGACAGATGGAGCATTCGTGTGTCCTTCCACCGCCGCTGTTTGTTGACGTGGTCGTGGTGGCGGCGGCGGCGGCGGTGGTGGGGTTGACTTCTGTTGTGGCAGTGGTGGTGGGGTCGGTGGCGTTCTTGCGGTGGCTGGCCTTGTGACCACCGAGAGCTTGATAAGAAGGGAAGGCCTTGTTGCAAACGGTGCACTTGTAAGAAAGTTTGAGAGTTGGGGGCTCCGGTTGCTGAGTGGTGGTGGCGGTGGTGGTGGGGTTGCCACGAGCAAGCATGATGAGGCAGAGAGCCATGTACTCTTCCTCAGAAGGAAGAGGAGACTCACTACGTTGTCTTTTGGATCTTTTCCTCTTGGTCCAAGAATCTTCGTAGTTGAAACTAGCGGCTGCTGTTGTTGGAGAATTCAGAGCTTCAAGAGCCATCTCTCCTTTTCTTTTCTTTTGTGTGCTGTTGAGAGTAAGCTCAGAGATACAAAGAAAACTTTGAGAGAAGAGAAGTGTAGTAAAAGTTTTGATAGATGGATGAGAATGAGAAAAGAGTGAGTGTTGGGGGGTTTATATATAAAAAATAGAGTGGGTGTGAGAGGAAGGAGTTGAGTGGAGAATTGGTGGGAGTGAAGTCGGTCAACTAAATAAAATAAAAAAAAAAAAAAAAAAGAGTTTCAAGTAGTGGAGGTAAGAGATAGGATCGTGAGGTGGGTGACTGAGCTATTCAAGTTTAGAGATAGGACTGATTCAAGTCAAAACAATGCTACGCCTGCATTGCACTTTTATTTGTACCCCGTATTCAATGACACACTTTCATTTGGAATATTTATATTTTTTACTTGGCTTGGGTTCGGTCAATCGACTCGTCTTCAGGGCGTGCGGCGCACGTTTGTTTTTCTTCGACTCATTAAATGAGTTTCCAAGAAGCTTGGTACAGCACTAGCAGTAATCTTGCGGGGTTTAAATTTCTTCTAATTTTTATTGCTGTATTATTTATTTATTTATTACATATATTATAAATATATTATATATCATATAACTTATCATGCTCTTAATCAGGATCTTTAAGGCATGACCCGAATCTAAAGCTCTCAAAAACGAAAAGAAAGACTCACATCATGTAGAAAAATTATCTTCAACTCTATAGTTTCGGATGCAGATCGAATAACGGATATTTTAGTCCAAATAGGCCAAAGTCTTCATGGGTTGGGTGCCAATGGCATGAACAATCATCCGCTATTGCTCGAATTATTGTTTTGCATCTTTCAAGATCTCTTGCATGTTTATTTAGTGGGTTGTTTGGTTTGTTTTACCCTCTCGTGCTTAGTGTTTAATAGAGATGTCAATAAGGGGTGAAAATGGATGGGGGCAACCCCCACTCGTCCACCTTTTCCCATCCCCATCCAAATCCTCATTTGAGGGAAATGAGGATGAGGATATTTGGGGGTAGGTTCGCGCATCTACATCCCTTCCCGTAATCCTTCTTTTACCCCATCACTGAAGTTGTAGATTATGCCATTAATAGGGATTTGCATCGATGAGTAAAAATTGTGGTGGGTGACGTGAGTTAGTGAAAAAATTGAAAATCAATGAGAAAATAATAAAAAATATGAGTGAAATTAGAAATGAATCACTAATTAGGGTTCCAGGTGACTACTCATACATAACAAATTATATTTTAATTTTTTTATAAATAAATTTAGTTATTAAATATCAATATTTTTGTGTTTTTATATTATAAATGGAGAAATTAGGAAAGATAGGGATGAGGTGATTTCCCCTATCCTCGTCCCGTTTGGATTTGAGGATGGTATCCTTAATCCTAAAAAATTTCCAAAATTGATACCCCTTCATTAGCATCTCTAATGTTCGGTCATTCATGATATTTTTTGAAATTCTTATTATAAACCAACATTTATGACGATTATTAATATGTTAATATATTTAACAAAATTTTTTAGCAAACAAATGAATGGTGTTTCGTTTTAGAAATTAGTGAAAGGATTGTAAGGAAAACACAAGTGCCTAGTGACATAACTACCAATTTCCCATTAAAAATTTGGAGATTTTCCTAGACATATTAGAGATTACCACTTTGATTGGAACAAGTAAACAACTCCAAACGTGCGGATATTATGCCAACATTGTATCTTCGACCTTACAAAAGGTGGTATCATTTCACTTTCACTTCATTTATTTTTCCATTATTTTTAAATTTTAGCTAGAAGCATCAAACCAAAAGGTTTGTTTGCATATACTACATACCTGGATTAATACTCTTTTCCTTGACTTTTGAGTTAAATGTTTGTAGATTCTAATGATTCAAAGATTCGTTAAAAATTTACTATTCAATGTATATTTTTTTAATAAAATTTAACAAAATTTAATTAAAATATCCCACAAGTTTTAACAGGTATTTTTGACAAATTTTAAGAATTTAAAAAATCTTTAATTCCGATATATTAATATAAAATTTTAAGGACGGACAAAAGTAATATCAATTGATGTTATCTCCTACTTTGGTTAGGTTCAATTCCAATTTCTACATAAGTAAAAATTAATAATTGTGATTTGGTTCAATTCAAAATTTCCCAATTAATTAATCATGTTCAATATCAGGAAAATGAGAATAAGAATCGATTCTACCCAATTAATTAATCAGGTTCGATGTTAGGGAAATGAGAATAAGAATCGGTTTTACCGGATTAATTAATCATGTTCAAAATTGGTTTTACCTAATTAATTAATCATGTTCAATATCAGGAAAATGAGAATAAGAAGTCTAATAACCGAATAAGAGTCGATTTTTCCCAATTAATTAATCATGTTCAAAATTGATTTTATCTAAGTAATTAATCATGTTCAATGTCAGGAAAATGAGAATAGGATGTCCAATAAGGCAATAACCAATGAGATACTAACGACAGTGCTTAGCTGGTGTGACGTACCTCAGGCGCAGACGATGCCGTTTGGTGAGAAGGTTTCTAATATACTTATTTTATGTTTATTTAATAATTAATTTAACTTTTTATGAGCTTTGAACTTTATGCCTCCTTTTGGGTAGTTAGTTCATTGTTGGCTGGCTCTCCAAATCGACAGCTAAACTTTGGTGAGAATACATCAAACTCAAACGTGTAATACTTATCATACCATATTTCGACAGCTCACTATTCTTTATTCCCAAATTACCAACAAGTCCCCATCATTTTTATGCGACATTCAATGTTTATTAACTAATTTCATGCTCATGATTTTTTGTTTTTTGAATAATCCATTCTCATGGTTTTGTGTCTCACATTTTATATAAGAATTTGCATCCATTTAATTATTGTAATATGTGAATCGCATACATTATGATTTTTATAAGATACATTCATTATGATTTTCTCTCTCTCTTTTAAGGGAAAAAAAAAAAAATCTATACATTAATTGAGATAACAAAATTGAAACACTTGGCATTACATTTTTCGGTGAGATACATACAACTTTAAATGTAAATAGCAATGAATTTCATTTCATGCTCCTAAATTTTCAATTAACAAGATTTGATATCAACTAGAAAATACTAAAAAATATAATTTTATCAAACACAAAATCTTCAACTTTTTGAGAATATTTAAAATTTTAGTGAGTTAAGATAAAATAAGATTTGGTTCATTAGTACACCTCTCACACAATATTGATAATATGATAAGTTTGAATCATTTTGCTTCCTCCAAAATCCATGTCCCATATTATAATAGTTAAAATAGAATAAAGAGTTTCATAAAGTTAATGAATTATTTATATATTTAGAGTTGACATTGATCATATCAAGAATACACCAAATTTTATGAAATTAGACCTTATACATACAATCGAATAATAAGTCCTATAACACGGAAAATCTCATTACACTTAAACCAAAAAGAGAATATCTTTATGATAAGAATTGACTCAATAGCTAAGGATAAAATCTTGGAAATATATGATACCGTGAATGAGAATTAATAGTAAATAACATGGTAGAGAAGCTCAAAATTAGGTAAGGGTAATTGTGTAAAATCATAATAATGGTGAGGTGAGTGGACTTAAGTGGAGTGAGAAGTGTAGAAAACTGTAGCTTCAAGCGACGGGCAACCGTCTGGGCGTACGGCACTCAACGCGCATCTCCTTTAGTCCTTCGACATGTGGCACAGTAGAGACGTATTTGTCTACTTTCGGACTAACCGACAAGGAACCGGTAATCAAAATCCAGCCGTCCAATTGCTGGCAAGTGTCCAGCGAGAACTTAACGTGGAGCCAGCTTCATGTGATCAAACGCCACGTGTCACCTTTGAGAGTTGAACGTATCCATTGAGAATTCTAGTGGCTGCTACTCTGTTAAGGTAGGCAGGTGTGTATGTGTAATGCATGTGGACATTTCTAAATGACTTCACTGTCAAGAAGGTTATTAGGCGGTGTGTGTTGATTAATTAATTGGATAATTGGTTATCATTTTATTGATTAAGAATATATAATTTTAACCATCCACAAATTTTCTTGCTACATTTAATTATTTTATAAATTAATATTAAAAGGTTACAATTAAATTTTTACCTCCTACACTCTTTAAAATATCAAAACTATCCATTAAAATTAATAATAATTTTAATCATATATTTTTTCACATTAAAACCATTTTATACTCATCTAAAACACAATTTTTTTATTACATTATAACTGAAAATGAAAATAATAATACATATTTCTGCTATTAGTGTGACTTTTGTAGCTTGATGGTACGGTTGACGTAACGGAGTTGATAGTGCCATGTCATTTATCCACTTAATTGAATAAATAAGGAAGAACCTCTCGTGAAGCCGTAAAAGATCTAGCAATCAAGCTCTCTCCCAAAGAGTGTAGTAGAAATTTCAATTTAATATTTATTTGAATACAAATTACTTTACAGGGAATTTCAATTTCAATGTGCACTTCTTTCTGAAAAAGGAGCTTTACTATGTGCTTGAGTACAAATTGATAAGGGTTGACTCAGCCACACGTAGCAATTGAACGTTCGAAGATATACGAATCACTTTAACATATTACGTCCTAAAATAAAAATTAATATGTGAATAAAAAAAAACTTATATTTACTTTAAGATTTGATGTTAACTTTTCATATTATAAATTTAAATATTAGTTGTGTCTTTCCTAGTGCCCTCAATTTGTAGGGCCGTTTGTGAATAAATTTAGTTTATTTCAAAAAATATATATATTCTCTACACCAGTAATCAAGAGAAATATATAAAAAGTCTCCTCATATATATCTTAATAATTGTGTATTACGGAATTTGAATCTTCACCACAAATGTGGAAAAGAACATGCATTTCACTAAAATTAAGAGGAATATGCTATTAAATTCATATGTTTAATATATATATATAAGCTAATTGCAAATATATTGATATAATTAGTTTGAATATGTCGCTGTTAAACATTGTATATCCAATCCAGAAATCTATACTTATAATATGAGATATAAGTTCTTATGAAGGAATACATGAATGTACATATGCATAGTAAAATTCGAACATCCATCATAAATACAAAGAAAATGTATAGTAAGTATTTAAATTAAGAATAAATATGTGTTAAAAAAATAATAATAATAACAAAGAGTCTTTGGTCACACGTTGAATATATTCTTTTACTTGAAAGAATGCGTGATAAAATGTATTTGAACTCTCGAATTAATGGGAAAAAAACGTGTGCTTTCGAGACACTGAACGATGCCGGGAATTACGTTATCCAAATAAAGGTTGATTTATCGTAGATATCCTGTGCATATCACGCAGGCTGAAGAATGCATGCCGTGTCGGTGTCACCAACCACTAGTTTGGTGCCGATGTTTAATTTTCAGAATAATGAAAGAACAGTAACTATACGACCGCAAACTGCTGTTGCAATTTCAGCCAATCTACGTTTGACATGGCGTCATTTTTAACCCAATAAAATCACTACAAAACACTTCATTGCCTACGTAAACTTTTTCAACTCTGCTGTCTTCATGGTCCATCTCACCGCAGCCTTAGCGTCAAAGTTGGGCTCGCTACTACATTGAATGATGTATTCAAACGCTAGTTGCAAGTTTTGGTTTTTATTTGAAGAGTTGGTTTCTTGGCAACGTTAAAAGTTAAATGAGGTCATGCCTGATCACATGCATATGTAATCACTTTATTCTAGTATTGTAAAGTTGCTTCTTCTTTCTTCCATTTTCTTGCAAACCATGCTACTTGAATCTTCGAGAAACTATTTGGAAAATTAAATATCAACGAGTTCATTAATTGTTTAGAAGTGGTTGATTTGTGTTGAAGCTGTCTAGAATTCATAAAATTAGACTTTGATCCTCCTTCCTATAAATTGATTCTGAGACTTGCACTCTAGTAAGGCCCTATTGCCTGCACTATACTCAGACTCACAACAATTATTATCTGTCTTTTAATGACGCAGTCATTGTCCTGATTTTATCAGATTTTTTTTTTCCTTTTTTAAATTAATTATAAAGTAGTCTGGAAAATTTATAGGAATAATCAAGATTAAATAATGCAAATTTAAATGTGGTGTGAAAATTTACTTCCGTAATTAAAAAAAAAAAAAATCCACAGATGTTATAAATCCCATCCATGCTAGGACTCAAATCTAGAGTTGTCAACAAGGCCCTAATTACCCATTCTTATTGGGGAAAGTTTTGGAATTTTTGAATATTGTGAGATGGGAATAGGGATGGAAATTCATCTCCAAATCCAAATGGGGATGGGGGAAGCCACCCCTAGTCTCATTTTCTCCATTTCATCCATTGATAATATAAAAATATTTATAATTAACAATTTTCTTTATTTTCCCTATTTATGACTTTATTATATGTAATGATTTGTATTGTTTGAACATGTGTTATGATTTATGCAAGAGAATTATAATTGTTTTATAATGTTGTGGATTTTATTTATTGAAATGTTATGGATTTAGTATGCTAAAATTCTACAAAATTATTTTGTAAATTATGTTATTATTATTATTATTCTAAATTTTGGTTAAATAAGGTGAAAGAGGATGGGAAGGGAAATGGGGGAACACGCCCCTTATACGCCCCTATTTCCCCCAAACCCCTTAATATTTGAATTATTTCTTCGCAACACAAAACCACCCACTTTAAAAACGCCCATTTTTTAGAAAACAGTACCGAGCGGGCCTCCTTTCCAAATATTTCTTATTATCTCTAATCGGCCTTTTCGGCCCTCAATTGGTGTTGGATAGAGTGCAAATGATACCCCATATATTTGTTAAACACACTCTATTTAATCCTTTTTTTTTTTTTCTGAAGTAATCTTTTTAGGTTTTAAAATTAAAAATATAATCAAATTGCCCACCGTTCATTGTGGTTTAGTGACATCAAACACAGGTTAATATCCTAAATTCAAGTATGGTATTTCGAAAAAAATAAGAAAAAACCAAGCTGTTCCAAAATTAATTTTATCTTCCACTCCCTTTTTACTCTTTTATTTAACCATATATTAATTTCCTAAAATTCTTAAATAATTATGCTCTCAAGCCACATTTTACTTATCTTTGATATTCATATACAGAATGAAAATAAATTTATAATATCACGTCTATCTTATATCATAATTCTGATTTAAAATTAAAATTTTCCATTCAGTCACCCAGTTACAACTACAAGAGCAATATGTGTTATCTAAATTTGTACAACACAATAGTTTAAAAAATACATTTATTGACACTAAAAAAAAAATTATTGATTAATGATATTAACAGGGTTGATAAAATCAGTAAAATTTATAGATACATCATATATACTTGGCTATCTTGTAAGGATACATCATAAAATTTAGAGAGAATTATAAAACCTTTTAGAGTTTACTGAAAATTCAAAAATAATTTTAAAGTTGCTATGAAACCCCTAAAATTATTGTTGTTAAATGAAGAGTGTGTTTGGGATTGCTTCTATCATTTCACAAGTTTTGAGCAATAAAGTATTTAGTAAATCTTTCATAATTCGTTTATCACATAATCTGCTTCTGTTACAATAGGTTTATGAAAAGTTGGGTAGGGGTTGCTTTTGAAGTTGATTATTGCGTAAGTTAATCATTAACCTCTAAAACTTCTATACTACCCTCCATTTTTCTAAGATAAGTCAATAATGCTCTTATTTTTATAATAATTTTAAAATCTAAAAAATTCAAATTTAAAATACATTTATTTAATTTTTATTTAAATAATTTTATTTTAATTAATTTTAAAAAATAACAATTTACCACCACTATACCAATAATGGAGGAGCTCCTTCATGGCATAGAGACATCGATCTATTCCTCCAGATGTTGAAGGATGACTCCCCCAGGTTGGAGGAGTTGATTCTCATTTATACGATGGAGGAGACAATCTCACCTCCTTTATTGTCGGAGGAGGATCGAGTTTTCCAATGACTTTAATAGTTGGTTAAAAATACACTAACAATGGATATCGTCAGTATAGTGGTGGCCACTGCTATTTTTATTAAAAAAAATTAATTAATTAAAATTAAAATTAAAATTATTTTTATTTTATTTTATCAAAAAGAAAAAAATAAAAATATAAGTTAAACAAAATTACATTTTAACAATGATGTTTATTTTAGTAATTTTATGTGATCACTTATAGTTAAGTGTTTTGTTGTTCTCCCCTTTTACAACCGTGAAAAGTTTTCGATCTCATCCATCTCCCGATGTTACGAGTAGCTTTTGGAACCGTATAGATAACGTACATCTCCATCTAACGAGAATAAATTTTGGAGACAAACTAACAAACCCTAACCATGAATGTCAAAAATACGGGTGGTCATGACCCGACACCAAGTCCATTTACCCATGGATTGTGCTTAGTGAACTGAAAAGAACAAACACATTGCTGTTTAAATCACATACACAGAAAAAACGATCAAAAACAGCAGAGAAGAGAAAGCTGCGTCATGGCGATGTCTCTGATATCTCCACTCTCATCGCCAGCCAAAGAGCTTGTGGGTCCCACCACTGATCTCGCCAAATCGTCTTTCCTCTCCAACACCAACCTTCTCTTCTCCTCCTTCACTCCCTCTTCTTCGTCGAGAACAAGACTCAGAGTTCGAGGATGCCGCAACTCTTCACCTTCATCCAAGTCGCTGGACCACATTCCCAAGCAGTTCAGGCCTGAAAATCTCAAAGATGGATGTCAGTCCCTCTCTATTTCCCGCTTTTTAACATACCAATGTCTTCTTTGTTTTTTTTTTTTTGATTCATGTTTTTGGTATTTTATGCTATATATATATTTTTAGTTTTCTTATAATTAAAATGGATATATGATTAGTTTAGATTTTGTAAAAATAGAGGACTTTAATTTGTTTGAAATTTGCAGGTGTTGTTATTTCTGTATTGGGGGATATGTGGTCACTTTTCTAGTTACTATTAGCTGTTTACATTAGGTTTTAGTTGGTAGATAAGATGGTGGTTTGAGTGCGATTAAACGAATAGATTTCTGATGAAAGATGAGAGCTTGATTGGTGCAATAGCTCTTTCTATGTATTTTTTTTATGTGGATTTGAAAGGAAATTGTGATTGTTGTTTATTTAAGTGACATCCGTGTTGTTGCCATGGAGTTAAATGTAACTAGAGGTGAATGAGAACCCCTGGATACTTGTGAAGATAGGATAAAGTATATGAAATTGTAGTTGTGTGGACGCTGTTATCAGACTTAAGATTGTACCGAAAGTTTAACCTTTCTGTTAGAACTTGGTGGGGAATTTATAGAATATAGTATAAAGTTAGTTGAACCTATGAAATAAAATTTGGCATTTTTGCTTACTTGAAAATGTGGAACCAACCGTTTGAGTTTGAGCATTTGAGCATTTGAGCATGTGACTGCATGAGATGATGTCAATTGGGTTTGAATAAGAGTAGGAAGTTAGGAGAGATATAGGTTAGAAAATGAAGATGCTACTTGCTGAAGCACTTTTGACTATGGGAGTCTATATATCAGATTGTAAATGTTAAGGTATCTATCCAATGTCTATTGTGGTGCATTGCTTGTTTTTGTTTCTTTTTTTTACAGTTTCTTGAAAACTGGTTTCTTGTCATCTCCAATTTGTGTCCTTTGCTTGCTAATGTGTACTCATTTGTGGTTGGTTCATGAAGAGAGTAGAGTAGCCTGTTCTTGTAGAAATGGTGTCTATTTGAATTATTTATTATTAATAATCTAAGAAGAACTCCTCTCTCAGTCTGTCAGCAACTTTCAGTTTGAGTTCCATACCTTTGCAAGATAGCTTCACTGTATTCCTTCTTTTGTAGTGATGGACAACTACAAGAATGCACCTCAGTATCTTTATGGCCTTACTCCTTCACAGATGAACATGTTCATGACTGAAGATAACCCTGTACGCCGGCAGTCAGAAACTGTTACAGAGGTTGATATAAAAACGAGCAAAACAATTACATGTTATTAGCCGATTGCTGGTTTGTAGTTCATTTTCTATGTTACTGAAAGATAACTGCATTTAACAACACCTGCCAGGAAACAATTTCTTCTATGAGAAACTATATGGACCATGGGGGTATGTATAATCTATCTCGCATGGAAGATTGGGGTACTGCTAAGTACACTATGAGTATGACCATGTACCATGGAGGAGGCGGGGGATACGGAAGGCCTGATACTGCACCTCCTGATTTACCTTCATTGCTCTTAGATGCTCGGATATGCTATCTTGGCATGCCAGTGAGTCTTTATATAATATCTCAACACAATTTGTTTGTTGGTTAAATATTCTATGTTATATTTTTTGCCATCTCCTTTCTGTTAGGTCTGTACCCATTTTATATATTCTTTTTGAATTTTGCAGATTGTGCCTTCTGTAACTGAGCTTCTTATTGCTCAGTTTATGTATTTGGATTTTGATGATGCCACAAAGCCTATATATTTATATATAAATTCGTCTGGGACACAGGTTAGTTTTGGAATGTTTGGTTTTTAATTATTGATTTTCCTCTTACAAGAGATGCCAATTTATAAATCAATATATGGAGTTTGCTTGAATTACCTCCACTTCCTAGAATTCATTTTCTGATGTGGCCTTTTTATGCAATTTAGGATGAAAACAGGGAGTCTGTTGGATCTGAAGCTGAGGCATATGCTATAGCTGATGCCATGAGTGTAAGTACACTTGTCAATTGTTTATCTAATCTTGTCTTTTCTGCTTGATGAGATTACATCTTGAAACTAGGTAACCTGACCCAAGGTTCAATACCTTTTGTTCTGTAATTATGTATACATGATATTATAAAACTTCAGCTCAAAGGTCAGTATGAGTGCTTTAAGCACTCTATTCCCTTTATAGTGTTTAAGATGGTTATCATTCATTATCAAGCTATTTGATCAGCTGGAAATTAACATTGGCATGTCTTTTTCTTTTTTCAATTGTTTCCTTGAAGTACTGCAAATCAGTTGTTTACACGATAAATTGTGGCATGGCATTTGGTCAAGCAGCAATGCTTCTAGCTGCTGGAGCGAAGGGTCATCGAGCTGTGCAGCCAAATTCCTCCAGTATGATTCAACTTCTCATATTTATGGACTAGCCAACATCAGTGAATGTGTTGTGTCAATTAACCCATGATTGGAAAATCTACTTTACTAGAGCATAATTTATCTCAACTCTTGACATGATATTAATATTCAATTTTAATTAAATGGCTTACATGTCAGTGAAAGAATTGTAGACACTATTGATGACATTCTAAATTCGAACTGCAGCCAAATTATATTTGCCTAAAGTCAGCAGGTCAAGTGGTCCTGTCAGTGATATGTATATTAAGGTACATCTCTCTGTCTCTTTCCTCCCCTCTTATTCTCTTGAGCTCTGTTCTGAGTACGTTTCCTTTTAGGCCAAAGAACTGGATGCCAACACTGACTACTATATTGAGCTATTAGCAAAATCAACTGGGAAATCCAAGGAAGAAATTGCTAAAGACATCCAGCGACCTAAATTTTTACTGGCTCAAGAAGCGATAGACTACGGCCTTGCAGATAAGATAGTTGACTTTAAAGATGCAGCATATGAAAAACGAGTAATGTTTTTCACATATTAGATTTCACATTTACTTTCCAGATGATACTTATTCTTTCACATCCATTGTAATAATAATTTCACTCTTACCAGGATTACGAGCAAATGATAGCTCAACAAGATGCCATGATGAGACCAGCAGGAGGTCCACTAGGAAATCCCACGGCATTTAGGTGAAAAGAAAGCTGTAGAATAGCCTCAGTATACGTTGGACTGGTTTATAAGGTAGCTGCTAGTCAACTCTTGTGTTCCATATCTGATGCACGGAGCTACTGGTTAATTTGGCACTTCTCTTGATCTATAGACTATTGTTACAATACGTGCGCAATCATAGTGTATTTTCTTACTAGTAAGCTCATAGCCTCGGGGGTTTCTAAATGCTGTATACACTTGTACTCTGGAAAATGGGACATGTTAATTAGCAGAGCAGTAATGGGTGAATTTTCCTTGTTTCTTATGCTCCAATGTTTTATTTACATTATAATGGTACTTGAGGGATCTGGATCATGATTCAAAACAGTTGGTAAAAATTTCAGATAGAAGTGAGGTTTGCAAATATGAAATGATAAAATTGTTAAAAGATTTTCCCACCAAATGCGCTTTTTAAATTTAATGCCAAGGATCTGGATTCTGATGTCATGTATTATTTGTACGCTATAATGTATACAATGTTATGATCAAGAATTTGTCTTTAACACACGAGTTGTGAATTTTAATTCTTGAGTGAGAAATTCAACATTAGAGTTAGATATTTGATTAGAATTGTAAGCCAGTGTTTTGTAACATAATAATTGTAAATTTCAATGTTGTCAATAAAACTTTAACGTTAGTATTGGATATTCATACCAAAGTGAAACAGTGCATTAGCAAATTTGAAGATTACTTGAGAGTCTGAGACTTCAACATCATTGACAAAAGTAAACTTGGGTGCAAAACATTGATATTCAACGAATTTGAGTGGACTCTTGGAAATTTATGTTACATAGAGTTTACACGAATGAATATCACATGCCTACTAAACAAGAAACCGAAGTCTCCAGCTCACCCAAAAAAATTAAATTGTCTTTTTAAAAATATTCTATTAATAATTTCACATATTTTATAATTAAATACATTTCATGCACACCTGTGCTTCCAATCATCTCTTTTCTAAATTCCAAATTATTGTACTAACTGTTATTTAAAAAAAAAACTGTTTCAACTTCTAATTTTTAGAAGTTAGAAAACACTATAATAGAATTGTATAATTCGATTCTAATTGCTCTTCTTTTCCTTTCATTGGGACTCGAATAGCTTAGATTTTCATTCAGCACATAAAAACACAGACCACAAATCATCATGCCATGTGAAAACTGTGAACCATATGTAAATTATTTTGAGTTGAACCTGTGTATAAAAATACTTGAACTTGATTATATAAATTTTCAATGAACTGCCTTCCTGACACAGTGAATCCTTGATCACCATTGATGCTTACAAATAAACAAGACCCCAAAAAAAAACGAAAGTACTGCACGATTATGCTATAAGACCAGTGCAAACTTCACATTGATACGAAGTCTAATGGGGCAAAGAAGAAAAGTTAAACCTATAATACAAATTTAGATTTTGAAATTGCAGTTTGGCAAGCTTCATCAGAAAGAAAATGAAGCCCTACAAAGAATTCTAGTACATCTAAAATCATCATATAGAAGACACAAGCTAGGCAGGGGGATTTGGGTACACTTTCGGCTTTGGCTTCACTTCTATTTCATTTACACTGCGTACGAATATTGCATCTGGTTCATGTCTGCAAAAGAAAGAAAACATAGATTATAGGCTTATAGCTGACATGAATCAAGAGAGGGGGGCTGGGTGGGGATACAGAACGAGAAGTCATTCACTCATTCTTACGGTTTATCTCCCTCTTCAAAAGTGTAACTTGATGCCACAGCCAAAAGGCGACCATCTCTGCTAAACGAAAGTGCTGCAATGCTTGTGGGGTATTTTGAGTACTGCAAAAGAAGAGCATAACATTTGACTACTATAAAAGATAATGTTCCCTGAGTAAATTTAAAATTGTCAAACTTCAATCACTTATTACCTGATACAGCCTCTTCTTGTTGTTCCCATCCCATACATTCACAAAACCATCACATCCTCCAGTAGCAAATGTACCATAGCTGCAATTGAAAACAGGAGCATATATTAGCAAATAGCTGAGAAAGTAAAAGGTTACTAATAAGTAAAATTTGACCATCAACGAGTTCATAAAACAGTTTATTTTGGGTGTTGAGCCAACTTTAGTGTCTTCGAGGGTTGTCCTCAGATAATATCAATGGCTTGAATACAAATCACAATCTTTTCAATAACTTGAAAAGCAAATCTAGAGCTGCTTCTGTAAATAGATTCTGATTCAACTTCACAAAATAGATGCTTTCTCTCAAATTAAGTTACCACACATTTCCCACTCCTAGTCTAAACCAGACACACAGGAATGTACTGCTAGTAATGTATAAGCTTTCGTTCCTGAGTAAATTCTGTTCTTCAGCTACCACACTCACAACAATGTTCGATCAAATCAGTGATTTAACTGTTAAACAGACTTGAATTCTTAAAAACCAGTATATGCATTCAACCAGGTTCTTTGACAACAATTCCAAACTTAACCTGCCCATTATTTGAGTATCCGAACCTTGTTCTCTTGTCTAAAGTTCATCAATAAATTTCAAAGATTTGCTTTAGAAACTTACACAGGGTGGAAGGCAATGGCATTCACAGGATACACAATATCCCTTCCAGCCTCTGATTTTCGGTGACACTTGAATGCATATCTGCACAGAGTTCATGATCATGAGAATACGTAAAAGACATTGTGAGAAAAGAAATAGGTATAAACAAGCACATATATTTGTCCATATAATGAATCTTTGTTAGTTGTTCAGTCAGTAATAACAGTGCACATCCTCTCAATGGAACATTCACTTAACCAAGAAAGTGCATGAAAAAGAGTCATTAAAAGATAGAGGAACGCCAGTGCTTGTGATGAACTGACAGTAGCCACCACCCATAGATTTACTACACCTTTATTGTTAAATAATAATAATAATTTGGATATATCAGAGATCTCAATCTAGAAAGGGCAACAAGAAGACATAAAAAAACCATCAGTTATTCCATATTTTTCAAATACAAGTGCATACGTCAATCCCTTACTGAAATCACAGATATAAAAGGAACAAAAACTATTTATCAAACAGTATAAAGAAGTTTCCTGGTGCAGATATCCAGTATATATTCAAGAATTAAGGATAGAAAACACGATGAAAACAATAAATATTGGTACATATATGAAAACGAGCAATATTGGCACATACTTTTTGGCTTGACTGGCTTCTGAGAGGTCAAAAAACTCCATTGCAACCCGTCCTTCAACAGAACTAAGAGCATATCCTGCATATGGTAGTGTTGAAGTTGAGAACAAAATTGTACGTAACAGCAGAAGGATAAGAATAAGAATAAACCTAACCAAATAGTTAGAACATTGTCAGTTTAATGATACCAAGTTCTCATCATGATCAAGGAGAATTTTGTACCAGTTCCATTTGGATAACATCGTACACATCTGGTTTGATACTTCAATGAAGATTCCCTCCGTTGCTCAGGTTGAGACATATTTCGCAAATCATAGACATTTACATGTCTTCCTGCAGTGGCCACCACTAGACGATTTCCAACTAGAGAGAGAGAGTAGACACGCTCAGGCTGAGGGTATGTTCCAACAAGAGTACGCTCCTGCCCACTAGCACCTCTAGGATCCCAACACTTGAGAGTTTTATCCCAACTGCCAGTAATCACTTGCCCTATAATTATTGACAGCGAAAGGAAATATTTTAGACTGAATTTCTCATATAGAAGGGCCTTTTAATTCCTATACAATTGATGACCAGACGAAACGACATATAGATTGTGAGTCATTCCAATATATAAAAAAAAAAAAGGATGAGAAGTATGATAAAAATGCCTTCTAAGAAGTGATTTGGAATCATGATTTACCACACACTGTCCAAGACAACAATACAATTCATACAGGACTGGCTGAAGTGTCTTGTAAAACAATTTTTTAAGACTCACCAATGTATATATAAAAAAACAAAAACCAAAAAACAAAACAAAACAAAACAGTATTTAAATTTGTTTCGCACATAACAGCAATAGATGATGCACCAATTTTGAACTGGTTCACCTTGTTGGTCCTAAGATTACTTGGAGATATTAAAAAACTTAGAAAAAACCATTTGCATCTTTTTGCCTAAATAATTCAAAAAAGTAGGTCAGATGGGATGAAAGGCATTCAGAAATGGCGTAACTTCTCAACTTCCCAACGCATCACAACCAAAATGAATATAAATGTGAAAGGCAAAGGGGACTTAACTACCTAAAACATAGCAGGAAATAGAATTCAACAGCATTTTGTAGTCAAAGGTTTATTATTTCCACAGTGTATTACATGTATTGAGTAGATATCAACCCCATGTTATGCCAACATAAAGGCTCTATGAGAGTTAAAGCACTCCCCATAACCAATCTCAGTTCAATTCTCAGTCAACTTGAAAGAATAATCAAACCATCAATAACACAGCCAACAATCCTTTGGACCCCATCCCATACATGAATAAGTTTGTTAATACAATAATCAACACAAAACATAGACTGATAATTGAGATATAACCTTTACAATGTTAAGGAATCAAAAATTAACTGTTCTAACTTCAACAAGCCAGGATTTCAACTTTAAATGGAATAATAACAAGGTAAAGTTCTGAAAAAAGTTGAATAAGATATGAATCCTAAACTAAATTGCATTTAATCTTGGCTCATGTATAAACATGCACATGCTCTTAACTACCAGGCTGGCCTAGGTACACTTATCACATTGACAACAATTTTTTCAGTAGGTGTGTTACCTGAATACTGATAAAATCTTTAACATCTTTAACAAGTTATCAAGAGTCGAAAGATGCACAATAGAAGCAAAAGAAAATATAGATAAATACATCAAGACCTTAAAGTGGCATAGACTATATCCATGGAACGTTGACATCAAAATATAACTGTAAACTAGATAATTGTCCCCTTTGCTTCAGGGCACTACCATCAGCAAAACTTTTTAAGTTTACAGTTCCAGTACCATGAATTTGCAAACTCAATAACAATGTAGCGAAGAAACAGCAAGGCCAGGTATAGAAGTAACATTAATTAGAATTCAAGGACTAATCAAATTTGTTAAATTATAGACCCACTTAAAATAAGAGTCTAAGACAAGTGAAAATAAAACATATATTAAATGAAGTCTAGCTGAATATTAGCACAGTATCATAAGATTTTATCCAGCAAAACCCCTTCAGAAATTTGGATCGCATTAAAATATGTATCGTTACAGATATCTGTTGGCTCATTATTCTTTTGGCAGAAGACCAAGATTTTTTATCCAGGATTAGCATATCAACGTGTATTTGGTGGGGCTTTTCTGAACACACGTAGATAAATAATCATGTGAAAAAAACCAAAAGCCTGCAATGAACTACGACTTCTTATAACATTCTGATAACAATGCCATTTTGAATAAATCAACACTGGATTGAATTTCACCAGGATTAAAATTTCCAAAATCGAAGGTTGAAAATAATTTCGGCTGAGTCATCCAGATATGCAAGATAAAGTAAAACAGTATATCGTCAAACAACACAAAAAGCAAATTCTGCCATGTGCCTTTTGTGTTTATTTAACTTCACAACCGCTCGTCATCCTCAGAAAAATACCAAAATGTATTTGGTAGTACTACATCACTGTAGTACCATTCAAATACATATTTTTGATAGCACTACAAATTGTTGTAAATAAAATAAAATAAAATAGAAATAGAGAGAAAAATGATATAAACCAAAACAAAGAGACAAAGAGAAATTAAAAGAAATAGGGAGAGATTTGTACATTAATGATTTCAGCCACATACACCCTTATTACAATTACAGAAGATCAACTAAGCATATATACGTAAAAAAACTTACTAAACATTAATTCCAGTTGCCACCTATTGGTATAATAAATAAATGAGACATAATTATCACAATAATCTATTTCTTATGCCACTTAATTGGAAATTCACATCATTCCACAACACTCCCTTTGAATTTTCACCATTTTATTGTATCTAAGTTTTGCCAGGAAAAACCTAGTGGGACAAAAACCTTAGCAAAAATATATATAAATTATAATAGTGGAACTAGTAATAAATGATGGGGATGATTACATCACTTTCATTTAGTGTGCCTACAAGTGGCAATTAATATTAAATGTTTACTCAATTTTTTACCTATATATACGTAGATGATTTCTTTGTAATAAAACAAGGCCTTAGGCCAACTATCAATAAGAAGTCTCTCTCAATTTCTCTCCATTCTCTTATTCCAATTTTCATTGTTTTCTTTCTATCTTTTTCTATTTAGCTTTTCTTTTATTTTACAACTCATTCTATAAGCCACTAAAGCATGTATATGAATATTACATGTCATTGCTCTACATATTCTACAGTTGTAATTAGTATTTTCAAAAACTCTTACCAAAGAGCATATTAAGTCATTTATCAAAAGCATTATCAACTCAAACAACCATAACCACCATTAAGTAGAACAAATATGATAAAGGGAACATGTAAAATTCACTCTAACTAACCTGCTGCATAAGAGTACTCAACGCAACGCACAGGTGCATCATGTCTTCCCAGGATATCCTCTTTGCCATAGTTGAAAACAAGCCTGAAACATCAATACCACAAATCTTAAAAATTGATAAAATACACGTCTCCAAATATAATATGGGAGTCACACTGACAGAATGGGAAAAGTAACATCCAATATATGGTCATAATATATGTACTTGGTATTATTATACAGCTAATTCTGCCTATTGAATACAATCAAATAAAATCAAGTGGAATCAGATTGTTTCTAATGTAAGGAAAAAGGTTCTAAGTTTAAATTATCACTAATCATCTACTATTAGCTTCCATAAGGAACAGGGAAACACCATAAGACTCAAAGGCCAATCAAACAAGTATAAACGTCAAGAAATCTAGGTTCTTCACAAAGCAAAACATCAGTCATCATGTATAATAATGATAAAGGGCAGAAGGGGGAGATGAGGAAACTTAATTCCAACGTTTCCACTGTTAAAAAAAAGAATCAATAAACTTCGATTGGCAGTACTGCTTATAAACCAGTCAAAGAAAAGTGCTTCTCAAAAAGTTAGTTACAATTTTACAAAATGCACTGTAGTCAAAGAACTGGCAATATCATGATAACTGTTAATTATTGACCAGGCAAGGTGAATTGTACTTCTAGTTTCCTCAATATTTCTTTCATGTATCTTTCAGAGTGTCATCAGTTCATTATTATTTAATCACTATCAGAGGATTGAGGGCTTTAGCTTTTTAAGGTCTACCATACATGTTTTATGTAGACTGCAGTCATCAATACAACTGTGACAGTAATCATAGTATTAAGGTGCTGAACCTGCTCTTTTTATGAAAGCTATCAACCTGCTTACTCTCTGTTCCAGTAAATTCATTATCATATCCAGTTGGTGTAAAAGTTGCTGACACTTGAACCAACTATCACATTTACAATATTAATTTAAGATAGGTGTACAGAAGTAGTCGACAGCAATACTATAAAGCAATATTCCCGTCATCATCTTTCATACAAATCTAACTATTCCATACATTAAATTCACAAAGATCCAACACCATTTAGAATATCGTAAGACTGTTTCCAGGTTCATTGTCATTTGGACATGCTAAATTGTATTCACTATGTCCATCTCCACATAGTACATAAGTATCTTCACAATTCACAATTATCCATCATGGCTTAAATGTATAACGCCTAATAAGAAACTAAACCCAACAACTTAAGCTGATAAGTACCAAAAAGTGGAACTTCAACATGCTTGATGTATACGAAACACGAACAAAATTACGAATGGCATCACAACAAATAACAAAACAATAATGCTGAGTGGAGACTAACCGTCTGACGTTGTGATCTGCGCTGGCGCTGAAACCGGAGGAATCGTCGTGGAAGCAGCAGTCGAGGACGGCGCCGCCGTGCTTGAAGTCCCCACGGAGGACATTGGCGCTGGCGTCGTACAATCTCACAGTCTACAAGTAGAAATCAACAAAACACCATTCGTTTTTGTTCTCGTGTATTTTGACCAAAAGAAAAAGAGAGAGAGAGAGAGAGAGAGAAAGTGAGTACCTTATCCCAAGAGGAGACGAGAAGGTGATCGCTGTGGTTGGAGAAGCGGAGGTTGGAGATCCCGTCGGTGGGCGGACCGGCCAGCTCTCGCCCGGAGGTCGGAGGCGGGTGGACAGATGTCATCGCCTTGTTGGTTCTCAAATGCCAGATACACAGAGAGAGTTAGGGCTTTTGCCTGCTGAGGAGAGGGAAGCAGATTTGAAATGACGAGAGTGATGAGAGAGAGAGCTTCTTTTATTTAATTATTTTGTTTTGTTTATGAATTTTTTGAATTATAAAGGGGGAATTTTTGAATTCAAAATCAGGATGCGTGGTGGCCTGAGTGAACAATGAAGTGAAGCTGAGAAAGCTGCTCGTTGGTGTTACATATATATATATATATATATATATATATTGTTGCTTTTTATTATTTTGTTATCATTATAGATAAGATAATGTTTCATTTTCAAATTAAATTCTTTGTTTTTCAACTAATAATTATGAAATAACCACTTCCAACTTAAATGAAATAACCCTTTTAAAGGATAAGCAAGCAAACAATTTGTTAGATTCATTTTTTTCATAATTATCTTAGAAAAAAATGCTTAATAAAGTTTTAGTGACTATGGAGAATTACTAAATCGTATATATTGGGTAAAATAAATATTACTTCGCTATTTCAGCTTTTGTTTTTTGTTCCAGGTTCTTTTTAGTTTTTTATTTGGCAGCGGTTTTTTTTTCTCTCTCTTTCTTTTTTTTTTTTTCAATACTTTGGTCTTTTTTTTTCTTGTAATTTCCAAGGTTTCTCCTCTTTTAATGTTTTCAACTCTTTTCTATTTTTCCAAAAAAAATTTGCTTTAATATCGTACTTTTTGGTGAAATATTATTTGTTTACTCACTAATACAGCTTTAATTTTGATTATCCCTAACCTTTTAAAAATGACATATTATGAAAAACTCCCTGAAATAGGGGTTTTTTAATTCTCGTCACTAATATTATTATTTTTTAATTCTCATCATCCCTAAATTTTAGAAATGAAATATTATAAGAAAAAAACTCTCTGAAATGAAAACTAATGAAGATTTACACCTAATTTTTATTTTATTAGGTGAACCGTTCCCTACCAATTTTAAAAAAAAAAAGAATGATGTTATATTTGAATGATATAATGATAATTGAATAAGTAATTTTATTTATTTTAATAAAATTAAATACATATTAAAAAAAAAATTTAAAAAAAACCATAGATTTTAACTCTCCCTATCATTCTTTTACTCATTCATCATCCCTCTCTCTCACTTCTCCATTTTATTCTCTCTTCCACTCATTCATCTCTCTTTTTCTCTTGCCACTAGCATCCTCTTTCATCTCTAACAACCAACCACACCTTTCTCCTCCATCTCCATCTCCTTTTTTTTTTTTTGTTATTTGCTTCTGGGTTTCGAAACCCAAAACCAAACGGTTTTGGGTGGGTTGTGGTGGTGGGTGATTTGTGGTTTGTGGTGGTTATGAGTGATTGATTCAGGGTTGTTCTGAGTGATGGGTGGGTGGTTTAGGGTTGTTTTTAGTAGTTTATGGTGGTGGATGAAAAGGCAGCTCCTGTTGGGTAGATCTGGGTATGATAGGGCTCTATAGGTTTGTTTTTTTTTAACAAATGGTTAATGATGATGTTGCTAATGTTGTGGGTTAATGTTGATAATGGTGGGTTGAATGTTGTTGATATTTTGATGATAATGGTGTCTGATTTGTGTTTCTATATTTGGTTTTGATTTCAAATTTGATTTTGGTTTTTTAAGGGTTCGAAGTTTTCTGGATTTTTGCTAGGTTTTAACTTGGAATCAAAAATTTTTTGTTAAATAGTTTTTTTTTTTTAATCTTATGTTATTTTTTTAATTTAATAATATTATTAATTAATAATTTAAAGGATAATTTAGTAATTACATAATTTTAAAGGGTGTAATAGGGATTTTTAATAATCTTACTGAGGGTATTTTAGTCATTTCACGATTTTAGACAGAAAATGTTAACATTTTGAATGAAAAATTAACAGTAGGAGATAGTTCACTTAATAAAAAAAAGAGGGGGTAAATCTCCATTACTTTTTATTTTAGGGTGATTTTTCATAATATCCCTTTATAAATTCATCAATTTAGTCCTTCAGTCAGTTAACCGTTAGTCAAATGTAACAGTTGGAAGAGTATTTTGATATTTTTATTCTACTAAGTACTTGAAATTATTAATGAAAAAATTTTAAATCTCCATCATCTATCAAAGTTATGATCCATATTGGAGATTTAATTGAGAAAAGATAAAATAAAAATATAAATTAAAAAAGGATGATTTTTGTTTTCTAAATCAAGAGCGGAAATGTTACAAAATTAGAAAATAAAACCATTGAAATTTTTACCATATATTACAACAAATAGAGATTTGTATAAAACAATTTTAAAAAATTTATCAATTAAAAATTTAGCTAAAAAAAACTAATAAAAACTTTTATTTTAATTAAATTAAAAAAATAAAGAATAAAACTAAAAAAAAAAAAAATGATCCGATGACCAGATCAGTTGAAGAATGCAAATAAAAAAACATTTGGATTATGATAAACCCTTTTTTACCCTCTCATACCTCTAACCTCCATTTCTCTCTCTATAAAGCCACACGTTTTCTCTCTTTACTCTCTTTACCCTTATTAATGGTTAGCACCGTAGATCTCGAGAACACTGCCACTAAATTAGGTCGTTATCACCACTAACGAAAACGATGAGGACGCCATCCCCAACCTCATCTCTTATACTCCTTCTATGTCAATTACCCCATATCAGTTCAATTCGAACCCAAGTGAACCATCATCATTATCTAACTTAACTTGGCCAACGTGCAACATGTCGAGGGGAATTCCTAGGACTAATAGTGCGATTTGGTTTTGGACCAAATTGGACCACCAATGGCTCTTCCCCTTCCATTTGACATCCATTGGTAGTTTCCTCATTATCCAATGATATCCACCCTTAGCTTTCCCTCTTTAAAATGGGATAAAGCGAAGACTAATATAACCTAATTCAATCTAGTAAAACATTCCAAAATTTTTCATCTTCATATAAGTTGAGGGTTGTAACAAGTTTGAAAGCTAATATCTTCATTGGAGCTAAAGTTCAGGATCTCTAATACCTTCTTGAGCTCATCCATTTACATCCCTAATTATAATAAACAGTTGACATATCAACTAACTTGAAAAGAAAAAGGGAAAAAATGACTACCCACAAACGGGGCATTTATCAGCCCATGCCCATCCATCCACGCCATTCCCAAATATACATGTAATAAGCTAAAATCATGCAATTTTTTTTTTTTTTAAAACGTAAAATTAAATTAAATTAAAAATAAATTATAAATTAACTATTCAATTCAAATTTTTTCGCAAGTAGAGTCAACTTTATATGTTTATTACAAAATATATATCTATCATTAGTTTAGGTTAGTCAATTGTTAGTCAATTTCAACGTATCTACGAGTATTTTTGTCTTTATTTTAATTTTTATATTTAAAAGTTATATTTGTTTTATAATTTAAAAAAAAAAACCAAAAATATTTTAAAAAATTAAAAAATAAGAAAAAAATTATAATCAAACCAGCAACTATTTTCGTCTTCCTCCTCCTAAACTACCCATTTCATCCGGGTTGATAAAACATAGTTATCACTCATGATTATTGTGGATTTGTTGGTAGAGATATTTATCACCTTTTGAATAATATCTTCATCAATAGACAACCTTTTATAAGAATTAATATTATATAATCAATATAATCAATAATTTTTTCTGAAACTTCATCATTAAACTACACATTTCTCATAAGTATTTCCTCGAACAATTTGTATGCACTATATACCCGGCAGCATTTGCTATAAAAACTAATCAAACAACTCCTAACATAAACATTGGCAGCAAACCCACATTGTATCACCAAGCAATGGTAATGAATGCCACTACCAAAATCATGTGTAGACCCACATGAACTCATAACGATTGATAAAACACTAGCATCTAGTCTCGGTTCTTTGTCATGTATATCAAAATGAGTAAAGACCGTTTTTTCTTCACTAAAAACAAAATATTCAAGTATTTCATCAAACACAGTAGACAACCCAAGAGTTGAATCCGAAGAAGCAAAATCATGGTTACAATATGGTTACAATTGTTTGAATCTATTTGTAGAAAGTCCTGAATGAGATGGAGATGGAGTTAGCTACGTGTACGGGATACGGTGGATGTGGAAGAAGAAGAGAAGGAGGTCCGCAACGGATGGGGAAGAAGAAAAAGTGGATGGAAAAAATAAAGGGATAATCCCAAAAAACCGCCTCATGTTTGATAAATTATCCATTATCCCCCATATGGTTTTTTTTTATCCAAATTACCGTCTAACTTTTAATTAAACATCCAAAATACCCCCTGAAGGCGTATGAAAAGACGGTAATACCCTTGACAGTAACAGATTCCGTTAAATGAATAAGGTTGACCATTTGACTCCGGGGGTAAAAGTGGAAATACGAAAGAAAGTTAAAAATTTATATATTAATTAATTAAAATATGAAAAATTAAAATAAATAAATAATTTAAATATAAAAATATAAAAAATAAAGATATTTTTATTTAAAAAAATAAAAAATTTAAATAAAAATATTTTTTTTCAGTCACTCGCAGCCTTTTCTGTCAAACCTCACCGTTCTCTCTCTCCCTAATTTCACCGGTCTCTCTCTCTCTCTAACCTCACTGCTCAGGCTCCGTCGCTCGCCGTCGCCTCCGCCAGACATCCACCACCAACCTCTCCCTCGCCGACTCCTCTTCATCTCTCTCTCTCTGGTGCCACCGCCGCCTTCTCTCCTCTCCTCTCCTTTTTGTTTTCAGATCAAGATCGAAGGGTTCGGCTGGGTTCCAACCCAGACGAACCCTCATCTGGGTTCGAACCCAGATGAGGGTTCGTCTGGGCTGGAACTCAGCCGAACCCAGACTGAACCCAGTCCTCTGGGTTCGAACCCAGATGGAACCCACCCAGAGGAGACGAACCCAGTCGTCTGGGTTCCATCTGGGTTCGAACCCAGAGGAGACGAACCCTTATCTGGGTTCGAACCCAGACGACGGGTTCGTCTCGTCTGGGTTCGAACCCAGATGAGATGAACCCTCCTGTGAGTTTGGTTCATCTGGTTTCAGACTGGGTTCAGTTGAACCTTCAACTGGGTTACTGGGTTCAAACCCAGATGAACCCAGTGCTTGATGATGTTTGATGATTTTATTTTTCAATCTTTGTGGATTTGTTGATTGATTATTGTTCAATGTGGCTTTACTGATTTGTTGTTGATGGTTGTGGGTGTACCGATTTATTGTGATGGTTGTGGGTCTGGATGATGTAATGGTTGTGGAGATCCAAAATCTGGATCTCCATTTTTTTTATTTTTGAAAAGTTTTTATTTTAAATTTTTCATCTGGTCTGTGGCTGGAATGTTGGAGGTTGGTGATGAAGATTGATGATGATGGAGATGGAGGTTGAAGCCGTTGAAGATGAAATTGGACGATGAATCTCCCGTTTTTTAATCAGTTTTTTTTTTTAATTGAAAATTACGTTGTAATTATTTTATTTTTTAAATAAAAATGTTTTTTCAGGGTTAAAATTGTCATTTCATAATTTATCAACTTTTCTGTTAATTTAGTGACGGAATGGGGTAATTTGGACAAAAATGAAACCTCAGTGCTAAAATGGATATTTTTGTAATCTAGAATCGGTTTTTTGGGATTATCCCAAAAATAAAATTATTTTATATTTTTTATTGTATTTGATCTCTATCGTCCACATGGACGGTGGAGATCAATTTCTAATTTTTTAAAAGTATTTTAATTTATTTATTTGATTTTATTTATATTTCAAGGGTGTTATGATTTTTTCGTCATTTGAGTACAGCAACCGTTAAAATTAATAGTTTTAATTAATTATGGGTAATCAAATTATAATAAATTAAAAAAATTTACTCCACTTGCGAAATAGTTTTAGTAGGTAGTTAATTTGTAATTTATTCATAAATTAATCTAAAACAAATTCAATTCAAATTAAACAAATTAAACCGAATCGAATAAAAATTACAAAAAAACAAAAAAAAAAAACAAAAAAGCAAAACAAACGAAAACTCTTAGCAGTTTCATTACCCGATTGTTCTCCAAACAGATCTCCCAATCTGTCCAATTTGCTTTCTCTTAAACCCTAGTATTTTATTTATTTTTCCATCAAAATCGTGTATACAATACACACCATAAATCTGCTTCAACATCATCAACTGACTTGTTAGTTTGCACTCTCTTCGATGCAATGGTGGTCTGCAAATGCCGAAAGGTACTCTCCTTCTCTATCTTCTCCGATCATTTCCTATGATTCGCTGATTGATCCATTCTTTTCCTGTAAATGTGAATTCATCGTTGTTAATGCTGGAACTACTCGATTTTGAGCTCAATTGTGTGATGATTTATTGATTGAGGTTTTAGATCTGATTAGGTTTGTTAAATTAAAGTTATTTGTTTGTTGACAATTTGGATCGTGGTTGGTACGATTGTGTAGTGTCTCGATAGATCGGTAAAAGAAGTAGATTTGTGAAATTGTGTGTTGGAGACTAATTTGATGTGTGTGTTGCTTTTGTTGTTTTGGATGTTTCAGGCTACCAAGTTGTATTGTTTTGTGCACAAGGTTCCAGTTTGCGGAGAATGCATTTGCTTTCCGGAGCACCAAATCTGTGTAGTAAGTGGAGTAGATTTTTTGTTTGGTTGTTTATGTTTTGTGTAATTTGAGTGTCTGCTTTATTAGATGGGTTTGCGTGTATATTGAGACTTTTGTTATTTGTGGAGGTGATTTTGGTATTCAGTGTAGGAGTATAGATCAGTCTTAGTGTGTGGAGGGAAGAGGTAAATTATGGAAATTGCTAATGTTTTGTATGGAGAAGATTTGTATGATTAGTAAGAGAAGATTTGTATGATTAGTAAGATGTTTCAGGATTGTAATGTTGTATAAGGGTTAAATTTTGGTGTTTTTAAGTTGATGTGTGGAATTATTGGAGGTTCTCTAATTTGTGACGTGTTACATTTGTATAGTTTCTCTATTACTCCTTCAAACAGGTTGGAAACACTTGAGTAGTTACTATCAAACACCAAACAGAGTTTTAGTTACTATCCTTAAAACTAGGATCATATCAATTGCCCTAGATTAATCTATGAAACAACTTTTCCAGATCATAACTAGACCTTGTTGATTTCCTAAAGTCTGCCAAAAGTTCCCCTGAAACGAAGTGAACATTTTCTTACTTAACTAGTTTGTCAGCATACTATAAATAATTGAAGTTCACTTGTTTGCTAAAGTAATCTCCAGAAGACTTGTTTCCTATCTAAAATCAGACTCTTTCTTCGCCAAATATAAATAATTTTTAAATTTGTCCTCGTTGCAGACTCATAAAGAGTTTCTTGTTAAGATTGTACTATTCTAAAGGGGCCACATTTTAAACTCGACTTCTCAAAGCAGGATTTCTGGGCTTCCAAAATAAAAAACGAATATTGGTTCTTAGTTGACATCAGTTATCACTTGCATCTATAAACTATAATCTTTTGGGTTATTGTTGGTTTCTTTGGTTGCTGAAGTTCCACTTTTGTCTGAAATCCTGCAAATAATGTGGTGGGATTATATGGAAGAGTTCATAATTTGGTTCCTTTAGAATAGCTTGGATGATTATTTTTATTATCTAAAATTGTTTTGGAAGACCGTGGTCTGTGTATGTTTTCATCTTCTGCTTTTGTGTATGAATATTGTAACATTTTCTTGACATGTTGTACATGAAGGATATGCCATGTATAATGCTGTATTCACTTTTGTTTTACTTCTCTAGGTCCGGACTTACTCAGAATGGGTAATAGATGGAGAGTATGATTGGCCTCAAAAGTGTTGCCAATGCCAAGCAGTGCTTGAAGAGGGGATGGGCTCTCAAACCACTCGGTTGGGTTGCTTGCGTATGTGATTTTGTAGCATAATTACTGCTTCTTACATGCAAACTTCTTTTGAGAGAGTGCAGGTTGAGCAAGTACCATTTTACTTTACTCAAAATTATTTTTTGCTTATGTTAGATGTTATACACACAAGCTGTTTGGTTTCACATATCAAAAGCTTTCCTCTGCACACCGCTCCTGCTGGATACGTGTGTCCTTCATGCTCTACTTCGGTAAGGTTTTTATCACTTGTACCGTCATCTTAATAACAGCCATTCGTGTGTCATTCCTTTTGCTGATGATTAGCTACGCGTACAGAAACAGGTTTCAGAATGTTTGTTTGCTATTTTGAAGGGTATATTGAATGTTATTGCGATGATTGGTCGATAGGGCCTTAAAGAAAGTGAATAAGAGAAAATAATAATTTAAATGATACATTCCTAAATTGTCATTAAAAGGGGCAGTAACATTCACGTTTGAGAATGTTCTCTGGCTATTTTGAAAGGTAATTTGAATATTTTTGCAATGGTTGTTTGATGAGTTTCTAAAGGAACTAAACAAAAGAAAAATATATGAAAGACACATTCTTAATATGCATTAAAAGGGGCAGTAACATGGTGGTTTTGAAGTTTAAAATCCAATATTAATGTGCTTTTGAGTGATATGAGAAGTGGTACATATATGGAATTTCATAACCTTCCCATCGGTCAGTGGTAGAATTGGCTTTGGCTAGGAGCACCGCCTATTGGATCTGAAGTTGGAATCACTGATTACTATTTTTTTTCCCAGTATTTAGTGGTCTTCCAATTCTATTTAGGAAATTTGTGCAGATATAATACCCCTAGTTGGTGGCCCAAGAGGATTTGTACCCTTAAGCTTGTGGTTCAAAACCAAAGTTTTTACCACTAAATCCACCACTTCAGGGTTAACATCCATGTTTTTGCTTATGACATATTGTTATCTTCTCTTCCACAGCCAGACTCAAGTAGCACTGTGGTCTACTGATCTGCTGTATTCAATTATTACCTTTGGAGCTCTATGCTTTTGTTTGGTCTAGATACAGATTTTTATTCTTGATTGTGGCTCTCACTTGGAGGAGTGTTGAGTTTAGATGTGTTTATGAAAGCTTAGCACGTGATAGTATCTACCAGAGTTTAATGTCTCCCATACTAGTTGGGCAGTTATAAGGTCTTCCTTGATTGGGCTAAATATTGGTGGCCTTATGTTGATATAGCAGTAACAAGTTTTTGTTAACTTATCCATTCTAAATTTTCAATTTAGAGCTAGCACTAGTATTCTTGAAAGCATGAAGCAATAGACACAGAATAAAAAGCTGTAGTTGGATTTGTGAGATTAAATTGTTGAAGTATCTGAGTGTTACATGTTTTGTTTTGATACCCTGAAGAATGTGTAAGTATTGACTATCAGGAAAGTGATTACTTCTAAGGGTGTTCTTAATGTGTACTCAGGGCACATGTTAAGACCGTTGGTTGGCTTCAAAAGCAATTCATGATGAATGGGTTTGTTTGCTGGATGGGATTGTTGGCTTTGTACCATATAGATTGTTTTTTATTTAAAAAGTCTACAATGCCTGTCCAGCAAATCCAAAGATAACAAGAAAAGTCCTCAAATTATGATATTCTTCTGCAACCTTGAATACCAAAACAAAATTTCATGTGAAAGTGCTCTTTATTTTAAATGTTTTTAATATTACATATAACAACTCTCAAATTTTCAGCGACCTAGACTTGGAAATTTAAAATTTGATATTATTTGTTCATTGTGGCTGAGCAATTATATGAAATGAAAAGCACAAACTAAAACAATGTATGAAATAAATATGATGAAAACTTCCGTGTATTTGAATACTTTTCATAATTTTTCTTGCTTAATTCTATGGTAACTATTTTTTTATGCCATGGTTCATCAGCATGTGGTGCTCATTTTATTGCAGATATGGCCTCCTAAGAGTGTCAAAGATTCTGGATCTCGTCTCCATTCACTGTTAAAGGAAGCAATTTTGCAGGTGAGAGTGTGTACTACTATGCACACTAATTGTTGTTCCATTGAAGCTGAAAGTCATGCTTTGTTGCAGTTGATATCGAAGTGTTACTTTTTTGAGTTATCCATAAGTTTTGCCGCTTTCACTATAGTTGATGGCTTGATGCTAGTTGTTTTCTTTGATGGTCAGGTGGGTTATGTGATGAAATGGTTAGTATTATGTGAGTAAAAGAATGCATTTTTTTTTTTTTGCCAGGAATGAAAATGTGCATGAATCTTTGTAATAGACCTTTTCTTGGGATTCAGTGACTGGGTAATAATTTCAGTTTTGGCATGTTTGTTGATTGTAATAAATAGAAGGATCTTTAAACAGGTGATGAGGTCATTAGGCTTGCTTATCCCTGTATTCTGGTTCTTTAAATAACGTGTGTAATATTATGCAGACTGGTCTGGAAAAGAATTTGTTCGGGAATCATCCAGTTTCTTTGACAGCATCAGAATCTCGCAGTCCTCCTCCTGCATTTGCCTCCGATCCAATAATTGGTGTCTCTTCGTCATCTGAAGCAAAAGATGGAATAAATGAAGGACCATCTAAGCTTTCAGTTACAGAAATTATGGAGATAGATGGTCCGGGATCAGCAGGGAATTTTGTCAAAAACTCTAGTCCTGCTGGTGTAAGGATTTTGTAGTTAATTATTGAATTTAAATAAGATATTCATTGAATTTTTTGGTGCTTCGATATATTGGTCATTTTTGCACTTAAGTTTGATTTATTTGTTATCTTTATGCTTGTTTTGCTCTTAAGTTAGATATATCGGTCATTTTTGCATAAAGTTTTGGTTTTGCATTGTAAATCCAGCCTGGTGCTACAACACGAAAGACTACAGCACATGTTGACCGGCAGAACTCTGAAATTTCATATTTTGCAGATGATGAAGATGGCAATCGTAAGAAATACTCTCGTAGGGGTGAGTAGAAAATTCTTTATAGTTATATGAAGAACAATTTTTCCATAGCACTTCTATTATGTCTTCCCAATGTTACAACTGTTTCAAAAAATCGTCCAGTGAGTATTTACAACATGTAATGATGCCAAACTATTGGATAATTGTGTTATTTTTTGGACCAAGTCAATTTAATGTTGTTATTATTTTTGTTCAATGCATGTCTTCTTTGAATTCTTGAAATTCCTATCCTTCAATTTATATTTTCTTATTCAAAATTTGAACTCACTAGAATGATCTATTGTAGGTCCCCTGCGTCATAAGTTTCTGAGAGCATTGCTTCCTTTCTGGTCAAGTGCCTTACCAACCCTACCTGTAACTGCCCCTCCACGCAAGGATGCATCAAATGCTGATGATGCCCCTGAAGGTCGTTCACGACATCAAAGATCATCAAGGACAGATCCACGAAAAATTCTTCTGCTAATAGCGATCATGTAAATGTCTCCCTTTTGCATCTGTTTGATTCTATCTGTGCTTCTTATGTTTCTGCATTTAACTGTACATATGTGAGGCGCTTGAGGGGTGTGTGTGTTGCCTTCCACACCATTGTCTTGTTAGTGGGATAATGAAGTATAGGGGGAAAAGGATGAAAATGAAAAGGTGTCTAAATTATGTATCAAGTAGACATACTGTTCTTATTTTGTTTGGGTTTTCAGTATATATAATGGGTCATTTTTCCCAACCATTCTGTTCCCTTAAAAGTAGATGTCTCATATATTTTGGCACAATAAATTACGAGGCTTAACGAATAGCTAACTGTTGGGCATAATTTTCGGCACTGATGCTTCTGTTGTGCTTATCTGACTTGTATATTTGTTACGCAAATTGTTATGATGATGATGTGCGGTCAACTTGGTAAAATAAACAAACAGGGATTTTGAATTCGAGAAATATGCATAAAGTTAACTGTTTTTACTAACTTAGTTTTTGTTGACATCCACAGGGCATGCATGGCAACTATGGGTATTCTGTATTATAGACTCGCACAACGGGCTTTAGGTGATGGGCTTCCAGATGATGAGCAGCAGTGATTGTTATCTAAAGTTATGATGGTATTCAGGTCATTTCATACCCTTTTGCCCATACGAAGACCTTCTGGGTACTGATGGTATTGCGGCAATCTTTTGCTCGGCTCCCTTAGAAAATTGACCTGTGGCCGGTTTTCGCTGAAACACACTAGTGGATAGTAGAAAATTTTTTTGTTGAGTGCAGATGACAATGAATGTTATATAGCCTTTCCTGGCTTTCTTTTCCCGTTGTTGCTTTGTCGTCTGTTTTGGAATGGAATGATGATACAAGGCAAAATACTTTGTTCAAAGTGGATTATTTTGTAATTAGCTCCATCCAGTCAATAATCTTGCAGATAGATATTGTGCGGAATTTAGATTTATAACAATCTTTCAGTACACTTCCCGTGCCTTTTCAACAATCCCTGCACTCCATGAGTTTGGCTTCAAGGGTTTATAAAACGTTATATTTTCAGATGGACCTGTCAAAGTGGAGGATCGGTGTTTTTGTTACAAGAACTTGGTAAGATATGTGCATTAGCATTACAGTGAATGTGTTCATTATCACACTTTCGGGAGCCTTAAAACTCTAGTTCGTTCCATGACGCTATTGGAGAGATGTAGGTTGTATCTTGTTTTCGTAACATGTCATGATTGTAATGGAAGATGTATGATCTATAGTGTAATTTTGCTAATTTCATGACATGATTTTTCCTTCGGATTTATAAGGGATGGTGTATGGTAGGGACTAAAAGTTGAATCAAAGAGGTCGACGTAGGATAGGTCAATCATCGCTTTTATGGGCCTGGTTATGCAAATGTAGGCCGAAGGGGTTGGAAATTGGAATTGAGCAATAGATATTCAGTCCAATCTAACTAGTGCATTAAAAAACAGAGTTTTAGACGTAAAACACTGTCAAGTCGAGGTTATAAGTCTGTCTAGTTTGGGCCGTTTGGCCTTAGGTGTAATCTTTGGGTGTCACCAACTTCACCTGATTAAATGAGAGATAATATCATAATTCTATGTTGGATAGACATAATCTTATTTTTATTTATTTATATTTTATAGTGGGAGAGAGGGAATTAAATTTATATAAAATTATCTATACCTTATGTTTTAGGATAATAATGAGAGTTGAACTATTAACCTTTTAAGATCACGAAAAATATTTAACTACTGTTAGTAGGGGGTGGTGTGCACACGTTGGATAGATACATATTAAATCTTCAACTTCTAACTTCTAGGAGTGAATTATGTATCAAGTTGAAATACTTTTGACAAATAATCTCGTGAACCTCAAACACAGTTAAAAATTGCATATTGTAATAGGGTATTTGGGATAAATCCTTCAATCAACGGAGTTGTACTTTCAGATCCAACTGTGCAAACTGTGTTTGTACTTTACAGTTGTTGACGTGAAAATGAAAATCGGTTTGTTTTCTTTTCTTTATATTATCTTTTTGCATCTTTTGATGGGTTCCCACGGTATGTCGCGACATTCAAAACATTGTTGCTCTACTGGCAATGGCTGCCATTGGCCCCAACAGAATCTAAATTAAAACTAAACAAATTTTAAACAACAGTGATTAGTGAATTAAGTTACGTTGATACATTGTCTCAAGCTAAGAGGCAGACCTAAGTGTAATCGATTTTCATTTATTAATCCAAACAATGAGAGGCTACCACGTTGAGCCAGAGTACTAATAAAAAATTACAAAGGCAAAAGGGATCTAAACGCAAACACTTTCTTTTTACCTATTCAAGAAGGAACACGATGATGTTTTCTTATAATAATAATAATATTATTATTAGATGCCACTTCCAAACTTGACTTTATCTTTTGGAGACAATCGTCTCATATTAGAAGTTCGACGCGCTGATTTAGTGACGGTAACACTGCTTTGCCCTTGCTTGACACGATTCGACTCATATTACCATCAAAACTGTGATAGATTTTTCCTCTTCTTTGTGGGTCTCTTCTTTCTTTTCTAGGGAGTTTTTCTTTTATTTTCGGGAGCCTCAGTTTCAGGCCGTGTCATAATGACCAGATCAAGAGAACCCAATAATATTATATGTTCTTATACTATGTCTGAAAAAAAAAAAAGAAAAAAGGAAAAAAATCTCACACAGAAGGCAGTTTCAAGTAGAAATGGAAATGCAAAGACTCCTTTAAAATATATATATATATATATATATATATATATATGCAAAGACTGATGAGGCAAGGAATGATGTCATCTGAAGAATGCCAATTATATCGGTAAGATCGACAATGTTTTTATTTAGTTTGTGCGCACGTCATACTCTCTTCATTTTAATAATAACATTATAAAATCATTTTAACCTTACATCCAATCTGCGTACACGTTTTATTTTCAATTTGTAAGGGAGAATTTGCTAAATTTTTTCATTGACTACGTAATTAGTTTCAAGCTTCGGGTAATTGAACACTGAATCATGTGAATTTGACCCAAAATGATGATGATGGACGCTAATGGACTATCTTTTCTCAAGTTAATGTACGAACCAACCTAAGGCTCACTTATTGCATCTCAACTTTCACTTTATGACAGCTCTCATGTTCATTTCCTCTAGATAAACTACGTTTGAACTACTTTCGATCAAAGAGCTCATGAACTCAAACCTTGGTAGAAAAAAATTGCCATTGTACATTTTGTACTTGGGATGAAATTTTCACTCCACATAGAGTTGTACTTTCGGATCTGACATTTCAAACCGTGCTTGTAGTTTCTAGTTGTTGACCTGAAAATAAAAATTACAAAATCAGTTTGTTTTCTACATTATCTTTTTACATCTTTTGATATAAAATATATTCTCATGGGTCATGATGTTGAAATTCTAATTATTATTTCTCTATTGGCGATAGCCACCATGGCCCCCAACAGAATCTAATTTAAAACTAAACAAATTTTAAACAACGGTGAATGTGATTAGTGAATTTAAGTTATATTGATACCTTGTCTCACTTTAGGAGGCAGCCCTAAATTAATGTAGTCAATTTTCATTGATTAATACAAACACTGAGAATTAGACACGCAAATAGGATTTAAACACGGATACTCTTTTTGGTTACTAATTTGTTTTTTAAGTTGTTCTAAAAAATTATTTAATTATTTAATTCCAAACAAGTGACACAGATTTGTTTTTCTTCTAACAACTAATCAATTATCTACTCTGAATTTGAGGTGAGCTACTTCCAAATCATTAACTATGAATGACCATAATAATAGAACAAATTGGTATCCGCCAGGGCACATAAATTCTAATTAAACTAAGGTGCCTGGCAGTACTACTAGGAATATTATAGGAAAATGACTACTTCCCCTGATAAGCATCGACGACTTATTATATAAAATTAGTAATACACAACGTTCAATTCAATAAAGTTGTTAGGTTTTATTAACCAATAATAAGGGTTTATATAAATCAAGAAGGTGCGGGAAACCATAAACCATCAAATAGGAATTTAATGAGTTGTTTCAATATTAACATTTTGTGCATGTGCTCTCTCCGGAGACTCTGAGAGGTTGCTTATTTATTGGTAATTTAGTAAGAAAGAGGGAAACATTCAACATTCTCTCATAAGTACGAACTAATTTTAATAACATTGGTTTTAAATTTGTGAGCCATTAGTTATACAACAAATAAATAAATAATAGCAAACATATGAAAAAATCAATGCATCTAATGGTTCATAAACTTGGAATTGATGTTATTAAAATCAACTTATCTTATGGGAGAAATATTATATTATATAACATCAGTTTTAAATTTGTGAGGTATTGGTTATACATAAATAAATAAAAAATGGCTCACTAATGGGCCGCAAATTTGGAACTAATGTAATTTAAATCCGTTAGTCGTTATGGGAGAAAGATTATATTATATATAACATGTTTTAAGTTTGTATGCCATTGGTTATAAAAGTTAATACATCCAGTGTCTACAAACTTGAAATTGATATTATTAAATTAGTTTATAGGAGAAAAAAAATTATATTACATATATAGACTATTACAGTAAACTATTAATTTATAAGTATAGATACATGTTGTCTGTGAATTATTTAGATTTAAACACTTTATGCTAACTTTTTTCTTCCTAGCTTATACCAAATTAGTTATAGAAATGTTAAAATCTACTTATGTGGTCTAAATATCTACTCTCATGATTGGAAGGTAATTACTCTCACAATAAAAAGAGAAACAAAAAACCAATACAAAGCTTGTAAAATTAGTGCGTTTGGTTAGGCTTAAATCTCCACCAATTAAATAGATTCCGAGGTTTATGACCGCATATACAAGGAATGGATGTGCATACAGTAACCTTTTTGAAGTTAAACTATTACATACAACTCATTTTTTTCTATTGATTTAAAGCATTTATTGTTTCCATTTTTCTCACAATAATTATGATTTATTATTTACTTTTATTATTTTTTTAAGAGGCTTTTATTATTGTTATTATTGTTCTTTCATCACCGTGACTGATATTTAAGAATTACTTCTAAACTTTTCAAGAGTGAAAATAAGCTAGTTTGAATTGCTTTTATTCTATTATTATAGTTGAGACAGTTTAGCCTAAATATCTTGTAATTTGTACCAATAGGGATAGGAGGAAATCAAACCGTTGCTAAACATGCACCAAATTTAACTTAAGCTTACTCAGGTTTCTAGAGATAATATGTTCACTGAATTTCATAAAACTCCTTCCCCAGTTGTAAGATCATCTGCCACTATGGTTATATCTAGTACTCAGATCATCTGCCACTTTCATCATCTGTAATACCCAAGGACGAAAATATCAATATGGATGAAAATATTAGAACTACAATTTGACAGAAATATCCACGAAAAGATCAATATAAATTGAAATTAACTTAAAATTTATAAAAAGTATCAAAATTTAATTTAAAGTAAAATTTTTTTTAATGAAACTTTAAAAAAGGTTAAGATAATCAATATTCTAATTAAAAAAACATATTTATTTTCAAAAATATGTAATTTTTACAACTATATGATGTAAATATGAAGATAATTAATGCGCATATGAGTTATATAAAAATTAAAAATCTTCCATTGAAACTTAATTTTTTAATAGTCATGTGATTATATCAAGGTTAACCTAGGATATACTTGTTATTGATTATTTTTTAATAGTTAGATTTAAGAAAAAGGATGTAGATTTTTTTTTTTTGCCCTTTTGAAAAGGGGTCCCTAGGATATACTTGTTATTGATTATTTGACTTGTTTAACTAACTAATTGAAAACATTACCAAAACTTCTGTTTAGCATTAATGAGTTCGGGTTTAGGTACGTGTCTCTAAATAAGCAAGTGTAAATAAATTCGAACTATATTGACTTAAAATATACAAATACTTGATTAAAAAGAAAGAGCATAAACCTATTACAGATGTATTATATTTGGTTACTAATTATGGCAATGAATTGTTAATTCTTCAGGCTATGAATTAATTAATTGCACGAGCAACCCACATGTATGAGTTAAAAATAAACAATAGATATGATAATAACGGAATGTCTTCCCCACATGACTGTCGGATCCTCATTAATTACAATAATTAATCTTTATCTGGTTATTTGACCTGTTTAGCATGTATACAAAAATTTAGTGATATGAAAAAAGTTATTTACGAGTAAAGTACATTTTTGGCTTCGTAGAGTTATTGTTTAATTAACTTTAAGAATATACTTCTCTTTAAATATATGTTTTGGAATCATTTTCAGTAAGTCTATTACTTGTACAACTGATGAATATTGGGCTCGTTCTTGTCCCTCTTTTGTCAAGACCATTGTACAAGATGATTGTATGAATTAATTCTTAGGGAGATTCTCCCCTTTTCAAAAAAAAAAAAAAAAAAAAAAGGTTTTGGAAATAATAATTTCCTTACTTGAGAAATTCATAAAAGTTCAAATGGAACAAGTATATATCATTTAGCTTGTAACTACGTCATACTGTCTTCATTTTAATAAATTATAATAGTTTAAATCTTTATGAACTTTCATCCGATTTGAATACACATCTTACTCATCTAAATAAAATAATATTAGAATGAAGTACTACAAAAAGTGAGTTTAAAAATTTTTGTCGCTTGAATATCCTATGAATTTCCTATTAGTGTTTTTCAATGGCAAGTTAAAAACTATAGCAAGAACTTAATATTACAAACTAAACTATCTGAAGGGAAGCAAATAAGCAACCCAACTTAGACTGCACAAGACTCAAGAGAAAGCCTTTTAATTGGTTAATTAACAAAAGCACAGGCTTGACATTTCTATATTTCTTGTTTAAAAAAAAAAAAAAACATTTCTATATTTCTATTTCTGAAGTTTTCTGCAAACAAAAGAGAAGAGAAGAGAATGAGAAAAAAAAAAGGAAAACATTATTATTATTATTTATTTCACATTAAATTGGAGGGCTCATATTAATATTGGAGGCTTGGGATTGTAAAATGTTCAAGCTTAATAACTCACTTAACACTTAACAGTATCTGATATGTTAGGTTTAGTTAACAATAATTATGAGTAGCATTGGGTCTTCTAAGCAAGACCACAATTTTTTTTATGGAAGAAAGCAGGATTACAACTGGACTTAGCCCACAATCACAACTCACAAGAATAGATCTACTTGTTGTAGTTAGCGAAGACTATCTCAAGTTTCCACATCATTAGTCTTAAATGGCAATATATATATATATATTGATTTTATCATAAATATCTCCTAAATCTTTTCATATATATGGAGAATTTAGTACACGTTCATGCATTTTTGATGAAATATTTATTCTTGGTTTTGACTTATTGTTGAGAAATTTACCTAATTAAGTTAAAATTGAAATAAAATCCTTATAAAAAGTTTATAAGTAGGATGTTATCATGTAAAGAATTTAAACTATTATACTAATTTTGAAGTTATTTAAATAATAATAATTAATATGAAAAAAAAAATTTAGAGATCAATTGTCATTGACTTTTATCAATAATATTTGAATCTTTCTAAGGTTAAGAGAGCCTTTTTATTTATTTATTTTTTTCTTGAAAAGACAAAAGATTATTTTTATTTTTATTTTGAAATTAAAAGATTTTTTTTTTTGAAATGTCACAAAGACAAAATATTTGATCTTGTCACTGTTCAAACTTTTTTGGGGGGGGGGGGGGGGGGGGGGGGGGCGGGGGCGGGGGAAGGGAATAAAGGAGTGTTTTATTGAAGTGACAAATACAAAAAATATCAATATAAGAATGTTAAATTCGTTTTTAACCACCGTTTTAAAACTATTCGTTTTCAGCTCCTCAAATAAATTAATTGTATCATAGGGGGGAGGGAATAAAGGAGTGTTTTATTGAAGTGACAAATACAAAAAATATCAATATAAGAATGTTAAATTCGTTTTTAACCACCATTTTAAAACTATTCGTTTTCAGCTCCTCAAATAAATTAATTGTATCATATGCCCACTTTACCCAAATTGCCCTTATCTATCTTGTTCTCCTCTTCTATTGTTTATGGTATGAGATTTTTGACTTTGGTAATTGTTTGAGTTTTATTGAGATTTTTTGAGTTCGTTTTTTTTTTTTAATTTTTATTTTTCAAGTTAGATTTGGTTAGATTTAATTAGATTTAACTTGAAAATAAATGTTTTCAATAAGATGCAACAATGAAGATACAACCAAATTTATTGGGTTTTAGATAAGGGTGGCAATTGGGAAGCCAACGTGACAGGTCAGTACAGATCGGAAATGATTATTACGAGTTAGGGTTGAACATAAACAGGTTAGATAAATAAACGGGTCAATCTATCTAACCTATTTAATAATCATGTCGCATTCGTGTTTCCTTAATCGTGTCATGGGTTAACCCTTTAACAAGGTAAAAATATAATTTTACATTAGAGGGATACTTAATTAATTTGAGCTTTTAGTATATATAGTGGAGATTTAAAACCCTAACTCATTTTTTTCCTTCAACCCCCACACCAACCCCATTTACTCTCACGAACCCTCTCCATCTTCTACCTCTCACTGTCTCTTCTACAAACACACTCACCATATTAGGATTCATTTCTCTCTCTCTCTCTCTCTTTCTCTCACTTTTTCAATCGGTTATTGAGATGTTGGGGATAGGGTTGTAGTCCATATGCGGTAGCAACAAGGATTGATTCTATAACTTGACAAAGGCGCAACTGCAGCACTACCACCAGAATTCACATACCGACCAACTATAGATCTTTTGGCTTAGTCTCAGCAAGTTTCGAGCCTTTGACATCATCTGATTCCAGGTTCTTTGAAGATCCATCCAAATGTAGCGATGCAACCTTGTACGAATCATTCTGGTTTTGGCTGTTTGATTTTAGGAAGACCTATTCTTGCTTGTTGCTTCTAGATCCTTATAGCTTTATAGTTCCTTTTGTTATGTTTATGCTTTGTTAGTTAGTATTCTAAGTTCCCTATAAGGTTGGTGGATTCCGAGTTGTCAAGCCATGTCCAAATCTAGAGATTGTTTGACATACCTTCTGACCAACCCAGATCTCTCATATGTTAAGGATCTTTATGGGTTCCTGTGTATGAATCTCTTTGGGTGTAATTTCTGTTTCAACTTTGGTTGGGTGCTTAAGAATGAAAGTCAGTAAAGTTCAAAATAATAATAATAATAATAATAAATGTATTAAATATGGTTAAATGGATCATAAATAAGTTAGTGCTCAAATTGGTCAATAAACGATCCACAAATAAATTGATTAATCATGTCGTATCCATATTGACTCATATATAATTGTGTCGTGTTAAAAATAATCGTGTCATATCCAACCCAACCCGCTAACTTGGATTGCACCCTTAGTTTTAAAGGCCCACAAAACCGAGTACCGAATTTGATAGGGCCATAAAACCTCGATATCCGTTTTTGTGACCCCTATAAAAGTTGGTATCGGGTTTAAATTCCTTTTATTTTTTATTTTTTATTTTTATTTAAAAAAACTTTGATAAACTTGGGTATATAATGAAAATAGTTTATTTGAGAAGTTAAAAACAAATTTTCATAAATAAGTGGGTAAAAACGAATTTTTTCTTTTGTTTATGGATAAAAGTGAATTTGACCCTTTATTAAATTTATATATTGTAATAATTTAAGGTTTAAATATGCATTATGACTATAACACATGAAAGAAGCTTGAAATTTGTTCATAAATTATGCGTGATGATATTGTTTTGACGAAGCCACGACGTGAAAATCAGACATTTGAAAACTTCCTCTCCGTATATCCTTTCCAGAGATGGAAAGGTGAAGTTATTAATTTTCCTTCCAAGATATATCAAGCACTATAGTTTGGATGATACGCTTGTCTATCAACTGCATGCATTACTTCCTTTGTTCATATATTTTTGTATATTGTACTAATTAAATTGGAACACAATTTAATTGATTTGATGGTTTAAAAATTTAAATTATGAAGCTAAAAAAAAATTGAATATTACATTGAGCAAATTACAATTTGGCTACCCAATTGAAACATATTTACAGACGGAATAACTGTTTCACTTTTATTACAATTGACCCCCCTGCCGTTAATAATTTTCAATTAAATCTAACATCAAACAGTAAAAAATAACAAAAAGACCAAAATATCCTTAAATTAATTAATTAAATAAAAATTAATAAGAACAAAATTTTAAAGATATATATTAAAAAATAATAAAATAAACAAAAATTAAACATTCATTCAAGTTTCCGGACTGGAAACCAATCTGGAAACCAAGTCTGGAAACGTTTCCAGAATTTGGGTTTCCAGCAGACAACTGGAAACCTAAAAAATGGTGTCATTATCAATTTCCAGCAGACATCATCAACCAACCACCCAACATCATCAATCCACTCTTGGAAACCCAAAAAATAACCTCAAATATCATCAACCATCATTCAATCTCCCACAAAACCATCAAACCCAAATCTCCCACAAAATTGTCAACGAACTGGAAAAAACCAACATAATCAATGTGCTGACAAATCCAGATTTCTGGGTTCGTTATGACGAACCCAGAATCTGGGTTCGTGACCGAACCCAGAAATCTGGGTTCGTGATGACGAACCCAGAGATCTGGTAGATCTCTGGGTTCTCAAGAACCCAGAAATCTGGTGGGTTCCTGAGAACCCAGATGAACCTTCATTTGGGTTCGAATCGATGAACCCAGATGGAGGTTCATCTGGGTTCGACAATGAACCCAGATGATGAAGGAGAAGAGAACGGCGACGAGCGACAGCAGAGAGGGGAGAGGAGAGCAGATGAGCACGGTGGACGGAGGAGGGGCGAGGAGATGAGAGCGGCGGAGAGAGGCAATGAACTGAGAAGAAGAAGAAAAAAGGAGAGACAGGGACGGCGACGGCGAAAGCAAAGAAAGAGAGAAGCCAGAGGGATGAAAGAGAGAGAGAGAACCTGCTTTATTTTAAATTTTTTAAAATTTAATTTTTAAAAAAATAAAATATAACATCAAATAACACTTTTACCCCTAAACCAGTTAAAACTAACGGAGATCCATTAACGGTAGGTGGGTCAATTGTAATAAAAGTAAAACAGTTATTCCGTCTGTAAATATGTTTTAATTGGATAGCCAAATTGCAATTTGCTCTATTACATTATTGAAGTTCAATAGAGTACACTATTGATTGATTCTACTGTCAAGGCCAATATTTCAGAGTGACACTAATATGATCTACTGTCTGTTGAACTTGTCAAAAGTCGACTGATACTCATGAAATCTCTCTTCCATTTTGCTAAAAACAACCAAATTTGTTTTCTATTCATTAATTTCCTTCTTCCACAAAGGAAATCTGTATAAGCATTATGCATGATAAAACCTTCCTCAATACTTTTAAAAAAAAAAAAAAGGCAGTTTCAAAGAAAAAAAAATGTACTTAAAAAAAAAGCCTTTGTCAGTAGTCACCGCAGGCAAAGATAGGTCATTCTATTCTACTATTAAGCCCAACAAAAGTTGGGCTTACTATATAATATAATATATAATATATAAAATAATAATATTTATAAATATACTACTATTTGGTCTTCCATCGTTATGTGTGGGTTGATCTTCCTCCCGCATTCGTATGGGTGAATCACTCCTAATTAGATGTCGTTATCCGGGCCGTGCCACTAGTGTCTTATCTCAGTTGGTTTCGATCTTCCTTTGTACCCGTCCCATTTACGGTTTATGTACTCAAAAAAAAAAAAAGTTGGGCTTACTATTACGTGGCATTAGGCAAACAGTGATTTAATTTTCCCACACATTATATTATATAGTGTGCATAATATACTACATATATATTTTCATATCATGTCATTCATATGACATTATAGTAGTTAAAATGCAAGAACAAGGGTAGAAGGAGGGAGGTGGCAGAGGCATTGGCCCCCTTCCTCAAAAAACATTTTTACACTAAATGGTGCCTTCAACATAATTACAAATTTATAACTGAATTTTGTTATTTTTACACTTTGCTTCCTCTCAAATTTTCTTTCAATATAATCTTTCCTTCCTCTAAACAAATTTTATGGTTTGCCAGCATAGATACTGAGTCGAGCGCACACCTAAGCTGCTAACCATATTATATCAGGTAACTCTATTCCAAAATATCATCCTTTAATTTATAATTCATTATTAATTGAATAATGCTATATTTCTTTTTTTTTTTTAATAAAAACTTTTGTTCAAATAATATGATAAGATGATTTGCAATAACCTTCTTAGTCATAGGATAATATATTGATAATAAAATGGCTACAAATAAGTTTATTATATTATTTAAACAATAATTTTGAGTAAAATTTTGGAAAGTATAACATTACTCTTCTTAATTATATCTTATTCGCGCAGAATAGCTTGCATTATGACCTCATTTTTTTTCCTCTATTTTTTTTCCTTTTCCTCTTATTTTTATTTTTTAAACTGAACTAGAATTCAAATTTTGATTGCCCATATTTATTGATCAACTTGGAATTGTCCCATGGATTTATTTTTTAAACTGAACTAGAATTCAAATTTTGATTGCCCATATTTGTTGATCAACTTGGAATTGTCCCATGGATTATAAACTCTATACGCAATTGAAATAGAAACAGACTTAGGGTTAGCTTTTATTCCAACTACTTTAAACCTTGACCTTAATTCAATGTATACGTATATGATTAAACATATGAATCTTCTTCTCATTTAAGATTACCTCTCGTGATATTTATAATCGTTATCACCGATATATTTATATTTATTAAGTACCAATTGCAACATTAACACTTAGTAAAGGTAGTGTATTTTTCCATCTGTCTTAGTGAGAGGGTAAGTCTCATTTAGCTCACTATCTGCTCCATTATTGAGATCCTACACTTATAAGCTTTGTGTACATCCTTAAAAATCTAAAAAATAACTCCGTACGAAATTAATTATTTTAATATCCTGTCTACACACCCATCAACCAGCTCATAGATCATTCTTTCCCAGCTTCTCCTTTCAGTTAATTTAATTCAACTATTTTTCTTTCAATAATTGACATCAAATTTTCAAATTGCATCGTGGATTAGAGAATTGTGACGACCTATCAAGTAGAGATTCACACTCACGTCTTATATTGTACAAAAACCTAGATTTAGAGCAATTTATATGTGTCTACATATATTTGCAAATCTGGTGGCGTTTTGAAGGCAATTGGCTGTCCCACAATGCCTACTAAATCCAAAACACATCTCTTCCATTCTTTCAAAGTTGTTCTATGTGGAGTCGTTAATCCCTTTTGTTCTTTTTTTGTTATTATGAATTTGTAGTGTATGCACAAATTAATTGTAACTTAAACAAATATAAATTGCCTTTAATTATCATTGTATAATTTCATTAGCAGGTATTTTAGTACCTTTTATTGAAAAATGGGTGTGGTAAGTATTTTCATGGGTAGCAAATGCTCGAAAAATAATTTATATATTAGTGGCTCAAATTTCCGATATAGAAGACTTGCCTTTAAATTATAGCATCCATTATTTACTAATATCATTGAGTTGTTATTTTTTGTTTTTATTTATCTGATTTCACATGTGAGAGTTCTCTAACACGTCTAACCCGACATCCATATTTATAGAATATTATAAAAACTTATGAAACCTGAAATACATAAAATAGTTCTTATTTGATTTCCTCCTTAGAAACACCATGCATTATTAATATTATCATTTAATTAGTTATTACTTTTACCAGAAATAAGCAAGATTGATTTTGATTCCAAAGGGATTATGCGAGCTCATTCTCTGCGAGATATTCTAATTGCATGATTAAGCAACAATGTGCACCGATTCCAGGAAAAAAAATAAAAAATAAAAAAAAAAAGAAAGAAAAAGAAAAAGAAAAGGGAAACCCAGCTATGTGCACCACTTCAATATTAAAAAATAATCTCATGATAAGATAAGTTATTTGAAGCAAATATCCATTACACGTGGCCTTATATTGAACATACTCTAACACTATAATTTTTATATATCTTCTTCGTAGAGAATGAATTAATATAAAACAAAGGTGATTGAAATAATAAATTCACTTTGACAAAAATCACAAAGTGTTCTCTTGGCCTTCTTTAATGGCCAGGGGATGTGAATCCACAGCTAGCTTACCCGAAAAAAAAACCAAAAAATTAAATAAACCCTGTAAATGAGTCGTGCAGGTGGTCGGCCATGAATATAATGAATTGAAGAACAAAAGTTGAATATATAAGATTGTAACATTATTCTCATGCGAGGAACAAAATCAGAGTATAAGAGTTTCCAATATCGTTGCAATGCAAAGATTTTATTTCATTCCAAACTTCTTGTTGTTACGAATTAAAACCTCCTTTTTTTTTGGGTACCAGCCAACAAGAGATCGTGCAAGTGGCCGGCTTTACATTCAAAAATATGAAAATGAATAAGATGATCATAAAAGTGTACAGCTTTCTATTTAATTAAGGAAACTTCCTTCCATTTTTTCTTTTTTAAGGAAAACAAGTTGTATTACGCGTATTATGAGCGAGAAGGTCGCCGGAATCTTTGGTAGGACTTTGGGATGTGGTAGAGGAGGATTGGTTCTTCCTTCACTGTTTCAGTGTTTTTATTCATTATATCATCTAATTTGACTGATAATATAACAAGGTTAATTACTTAAAAATGTGGTATTAATGTTATTATACAGTATTACGAGCAAGAATCCTTTTCTAACCATTTTTTTTTCTAGACTTTTAATAATGAAGCTATACATCAATATAAAAGGTAACGAATGGTTAAGATTGTAATATATACATATATATATTTCCTCATATATTATTCAACTCAAAATCAAACTCACTTTACAAGAGATCAAGGTTAAAGATAGAGTTAAGAGATGATTCCAACTTATAATTTTAATAATATAACTAATGCCATTGAAATAATTTGGGATTTTAAATTGAGTTATAAATGGGGACACTGACTTAATTTATGGTATATATTTGTAACTTCACTATTTTACCATTCATTTACATTAATTTAAAAGTTGAGGTTATCGTTGAGTTAATATTTATTTAAATGACTACTATATTTGACACTAAAAATGATCGAATATTAAAGTCGTAAATTTGATTTATTATACTTAAGATGTTATAGTAATATATTGTATCTATTGGAAATGTAATTTATATTTTTATTTCATTGAGAAATTTAGATAAAATGTAGCTCTTATTAAAAAAAAAAAATGTAGCTCTTTCATTTTTTATTTTAAAGAAAATCTCTAAGGTCCTAAAATAGACATTTCTTTAATTGGAAACGTGATTGATATTTACTTTTAACAACAAAATCTATTTGATTCATGCAAATGTTTTAAAGGCTTTTTTTTTTCTAGATTTTTTGTAATTAGATGACATATTAACATAAAAAATAATAGATGGTTAACTTCATGTATTCAAATTCAAACTTCTCATAAAAAAAATGAAGACAAAAATCCAAAGCTAGAGGTGGATCTCACCCCATTATTAAAATGGCTTTCACACTTTTCGAAAATTTGATTAATATTTAATTTTAGCGATAAAAATGTACAAGACCTGATTGAATTAATGATAATTTATTTTAGAAATTAGTAAATTAGAGGTTTCCACTCTCATTTTTCTTTTTAGTTCCAAAAAATCTAAACTAAAATGATTATAAGATTTAATTAGGCGTGAGATTATCATTTTATTTGTGATACCCTAATTACTTTGAGGAATGTTGGATGTACTTATGAAGTCAATTATGATATTATTTTCTCTATCTTAAGTATAATTTTTAAAATACTTAAATTTAGTGATAGATATAGTAAGATAGGTAGATTTAGTTATATAGTGAGATTGATAGATATTATTGTTTTATATCAAGAAGTTAGTAAATGATTGGCTTTGTAGATTTACAATGATTTGCATTTTTTTAAAGAAAATATTCATTATTAAGGGAATATGTTTGGAAAGGACAATATGAATCTCTCTTTTCCCATTTTCCGAAAACCTTAAAACGTAGATCATGTTTATTTGACCCCTTTTCAATTATTTCTCTTCAATATCCTGAAGGAACTGAGAACAAAGCACTCAGAGATACTATTAAATCCAGAAGGCCACCATCTTCTGGGCACAATAAATCAATTGTACTCAAATTGACCCCTATTTTAAATTTGAAAATAATTACTTACATATATGTGCACTGCAGATGTAAATCATATTTACAGAAAGTTTTAGTCATTCATCTTCTTAAAAATAGATAAATAAAACTCATTAATTTATTGAAAGACACCTAGTCCTCTTTACTCATTGTATAACTGTGGGTGGCTTCAAATTAATAAGTTAACCAGATCTATGTCATTTAAAAATAAAAGACTAAATTTATATCACATATATTTGACTCAACAGGATTTTGTGGATATTTTCTTTTTTTATCCTGCCCTGACACTTTCATCACTGCATGGTACCCTGTGCATATTGATCATAAAAGAATTTGTATTAACTGCATTTCGAGACCTGCCAGAATCCTGATTCAACTCCAACTAGTGCTTGATAAACACTAGGAAAGATTAGGTCCAGATTTCAATTATTATTATTATTTTTCTTTTTTAGATTTAGATTTTATAATGATATAGAGTAATTTTTATAAAATTAATTAGAGTCACGCTACAACATCATGATATCGAAATTAAGTGAAAAAATAATTATGAAATTCCGCACCCAATAATTATTAAATAAAAATTAAATATAATTATGTCTTCGTATTCTAAGTCCAATCACCTGTTTGGATCTGCATGGGATATGCAGACAAATTGTCTTGTTGTGACAAGATTAATTCATGAATCCCACCATAAAGAGTGAGACTAATTTTGTTTTTTTTTCTTATTAATTTTTTATAAGAATATTATTAAATTATATATTCATGTATAAAAATTTTAGTACATTTAAAATTAATTTAACATTTTAAAATTGATATTTCTTCATATCAATTATATTTATGATAAAAATTAATAAATATTACATTATATAAAATAATTACATATAATTTTAATTTATTTAATATAATATTAACAAATTTCACAATCGATCAAACATAAAATATAATTATTTTGTATTCAGTCTCAAGACATACCAAACAAGAGATAATACTATTTTTCATCTTAATCTCAACTACATCAAATATATCATAGCATTAATTAAATCCAATTCTATCCTATCCACTCTAATTCAATCTAATATCCTAAAAATAGTCCAATATAATCCTGGGCACCAAATAAATCCTATAAATCATCCAATTGGTTCACCAATTTTTCTAACTAGATCGTCCCGGAGACCAAAAGGTCATGATTTCACTAGTCATCAAATTAAACATATTGTAGCACTTAAAATTTACAAGAAAGAATGTGATAAACAATAATAAAAAGGAAGGTTGATCTCCTATTCATCTATATTCTTCTAAACCTTGTACTATCTCTTGTGAAACGGAAATATACATAATACTAATGTATGGTTAAATTTTGTTTCTTATTTATTTATTTGTTTTTCTTATTTTCGTTTCTTAGAAACAGAAGTTCTTAATTATCAGCTAAGTACATATGTTGGAAATGTATACCATAATCATGCATGATAATACCGTGAAATATAAGAGGCTGCATCATGTTATGTGCATTTGTGAAAACAAGTGAAAATCTATATTCATCCAACATAATATGAGATTAAAATTTCGGTTTATGAAAAAATATAGATTCAAAAGGTGGAAGAAGAACACATGATGGGAATCAATTAGAAGAGAAGGAGGAGACAAATATCCAGTAAAGTGATAACAGTGTCTGATTCCATGTAGTTTTCCGGATGTCATACTCATGTCCACGATCTGGCCGCCTTTTTGAGGGCCATATCATTTTCATTTCATGCTGTTTTTAACTTAATTTTTTAATATAAGAAAAAAGCCCCCCACGTTCTCTCGGTTGCCAGGTGTATTCCTCTTCACCAAATCTCAGTTTTCAAATATCCTTAGCGTGACAATTTTGATTCTTAACTAATCTCAGTTTTGAGTCACATAATTTTCAGTTGTCTCTGAATCTTAGATCATTCTTTTTTTTTAATTAATTCTGTTAAGTCCAGGACGTTTTAGGCCACTTCAAAGGTCGCATTATTTTAATCTATCATTGCGTGAACTTGGTCTCGTCTGAGTTGTACTTGGCCCCATTACGGAATTCTGAAAATTGGTTACAGGGAATTGGGACTTTTTGCATACTAATAATTGATTAGTTTCTAATGAGATATTGTTACACAAGTGCAAGTCAATGCTTTTGCTGACATTCTTCTTAGCTGTTGGGTATATATATGTCTCTTTTTCCTGGTTCACATTCGAGCATCGACACGAATTCTAGCTTCTTCCAACACTTGAAAACTTTTCAAATACTAGATATCCTTTTTCACGTAGGAACCCAAAAAACAATGGAGCATATCGGAGCCATTTGTGAGGGAGAGTGGAGCTCTCTAAGTGGAATGTACTCCAATGAGGAGGCTGATTTTATGGCCCAATTACTTGCAAACTGTCCGCCTTCAGATGAGCTAGATGGAAACACAAGCTTGGGAAATCAATCTACACTTTGGCCTAGCTATGGTTCAACAATGAACATGGCAGGTGTTAATCAAAACTCTTATTTTTCTTTTGATATTGGTGATAATACTAGTTCACTTTGGTTTTCACAAGGGAGTAGTTATAATGGTGCTAGTAGTGCTCTTTTTCCTTCTTCAAGCCAAGAAAGCTACTACTTGAGTGACTCCAATCCAATTTTGATAACCAATCATAGCTCCATGTCAATGGATTTTTGCATGGGGGATACAAACAACACCGGCTCGTACTTGATCGAAGGCGATGACTGTTCCAACCAAGAGATGAGTGATGGAACTGCTGAGGACCAATCTGGTGGAAGCCAGTCAGTGCTTGGTCTCGATGTTAAGATTTTGCCGCCCAAAATGGAATCAGAGATGCAAGCTCCTGAACCAGTCACAGACGAGAAGCTCAACAACCCATCTGAGAATTCTAAAAAAAGATCAAGAAACTCGGCTGATGTGAGTGTAATAAGAAGCATTCTGATTATGTTCATAGCCCATTTGTCAACTTTGTATCTTAGTTATCAATTAGGTTATATTCTCATCATAATTCAACAATGTAGGTCCAAAAGAAGAGGAACGTGAGGTCCAAGAAAAACCAGAAGGCTGTGTCAACAAGCAACGATATTGAGGAAGAAAACAACAATAATGCTAGCCTTAACAGGCCAACCTCAAGCAGTTGCTCCTCGGAGGATGATTCCAATGCTTCTCAGGAACCAAACGGAGGAGAGACTTCAAGCATGAACTCAAAAGGGAAAGCAGATCTCAACCTTAATGGCAAAACTAGAGCCAGCCGTGGCTCAGCAAGTGATCCTCAAAGCCTCTATGCAAGGGTAATTTACCTGATCCTAATTCGACTATATTAAAAAAGAATACCTATATTTTGGTCATTAACTGATAATTATATTTCCAAATAATAATGTTGCAGAAAAGAAGAGAGAGGATCAATGAGAGGCTAAGGATTTTGCAGAACCTAGTCCCGAATGGAACAAAGGTTGATATCAGCACAATGCTTGAAGAAGCTGTCCAATATGTGAAGTTTCTACAACTCCAAATTAAGGTAAGATAAAATCTGAATCCTAATTTACTGTTTTTATTAATTATAATGTATTTAAAGAATATCAGTTCTAAATTGTCTAGTTGGTTTTTTCTAGCTCTTGAGTTCTGATGATCTATGGATGTATGCTCCAATTGCTTACAATGGATTGAACATTGGACTTGATCATCTCAAGGTCACTACTCCAAAATTATCATAGAAGATGAGCTAAGGGTGGTGTCCCTGGATTTTCTGTTAATTCTATATAATAAAATCATTGTCACTACTGAGTTTAATTATTCTGTAGAACTTCATTTCCCATAATCAAATTCACGAGGAGTAATCTTCATGAAAATTCTCTTTCAATATGTTCCTTTCGATGATCAATTTGTTGCATGTAAAATAATATACATTAAATGGCGATTCTTCTCTTCTTCTCTATCAAAGTTTTGTACATAAGCAGTTATTGTTAGTCATATCACACTATTATAGGCATAGTCACCAAGTAATTAATACTCATTAAATTCTAAAATAACGATTATAACAAAGTAATATATCTTTCTTTTTTTTTTTAAAAAATACCATCTCTGTAATAAGTAAATACTATTCAATTACTATATTGTTACATTATAGTTGTAAAACCCTTATTATTATTAGCAACTTTATATGGAACAGATTTCAAGAAAAATTTACTTGCAATTGCAGATATACATATATAGATTTTATGTTGAAAGAAGAACACTATAATTAGTGGTACTGTGTGTCGATTTGGTTGGTTTGATCCGATTGGTTTTGGGAGAAATGTTGTAGTTGGAAGGCTATCTTGGTTGGATATATATTGGTTGGGTTTGTGTAGATCTCCACAAAGAAATAGATCCAGTATTTTAAAAGCTGAGATCCAATCCAGTTTTCCCCGTTAATTAAATCAACAAAAATTAAAATTTGTAGAATTAGATTGGTTGGATTTAACCATAGGTTTGGTATTTGGATTTTGTTTGACAATAGTAGCTATCTTAAAATGGATTTAGTAGGCAAATCAAAGGGCAGTTATCAACTTCCATGAACTTAATTATTAATTAAAGTAAGATTTTGATGTAAATCTGATTATTATACTCCATTATAAAGCAAGATTTTGATGTAATTTTATCTGAGAAATAAACTATTAATTTTAATGGACTCTTAATCTTTCCTAATCTTTAAATAAATGCGCATTCAAGAATGATTGAAGAATAAAAGTTAGTAATAAATTGTTTATCAAATTATTGAGTAGGTTTAAGTAATGTCCATATTCAAAATAGATGAATTTTAAGGTGCCATTACTAATAATTATCAATCAACTAGTCTTAAAATCTTTAGCTGCAGATTGCTAGCTTGTTAACAATCCACCAAATTTTAATAAAAAAAATAAATAATTTTTTTTTGAAATAATAAGTAAAAAAATTTTATATTCTATCTCTTTTTTTTTTTTTTGAAATAGTATTGTGGTATAGTCACTCGAACTTATCATTGCTAGATTAGATGATGGCTCTCTACTACCCAACCTATATTGAATAGTGATTACATTCTAATTAATTTATAATTAAAACTGTATTGTAAACATATATTTTGTGATATTATGTTAAAAAATAAATGAAATACAATAAATATGAGGTTAAGATTTTATTTAATAACTGGAACTTTAAAATAAGATATTTGTGAAGGTTTTTATTTTTATTTTTTATTTTTTTAAGTTAGTTATTTGTGAAGTTATTGAACACTAACTAGGAAAAGAAAAAAGAATAAATTAGGCGTTCTGGCTACTTCAGAGTCCAGATGACACTATTACATGCCTCATCGATTCATAAAAGTCCATTAAAAAAAAAAAAGCTAATTAATGCATCTTCGATTTCCATCTCGAAGCAAAATCAAGATTCTTAAATTTGCTCCTGGTGCACTTTTACTTCAATACAGTGGATGTATAACTCAGACCTATTAAATCAATAACAAAACATATGAAATGAATAAAAGTGTCTTTTTATTCTGGCATTAAAATGGTATGACTTTAAAAGTAGAAAAATTAAAAGGAGTTGAATGCTTTTAACATTGGTAGTTTGCTCGCGGACTAGGTATTAATTCATAAACAAAGAATTAGTTTTATTTTGGACTACACAAAAAAGGAAAAAAAATCTAAATAATGATTAAATATATTGAAAAAAAAAGTAATTTAAAATTGATATAATTATCAAGATGATTACATATCTAAAAATCAAGTCATATATAAAAAATATCTTTAAAAAAAAAAAAGTCATATATATATAAAATAAAACCTCCCACTAATAATTAAGTAATTTAAAGCACCTAAAAATACCATTTTTTGTTTGCCAAGTCTTTTAGCAGTTACATTATTTAAGATTATAATTATATTTATATCTTTCTAAATCATATACTTATGCTTAAATTATTGAAGTAGGAAATGAAACATGTTAATTTGGATTAATTTTATCTGGGACTAGTTTGGAATTGCTTTTGGATAACATATTTCAGGTTTTTCTTTTATATTTTATTTTCTTTAAATGAAAACTTTGAATGTGATTGGTGCAGAACTATACAAAAGTGATAATTAAATAATTTTAACTAAAATATGATAATATTTTACATAGTTATACATAGTTATTATAACCATGTCTAATATAGTCATATAAAAAATGACTAAAAATGCACATAATATATCATGTTTGATTTAGTTATTTTACATAGTCATAACACTTTTTTAGATAAAATTATGCTTTTGAGTCTCAAGATGATTTTGAAATTCTATTAACTAAATGTTTTTATGATTAACTTGACAACAAATTATTCCTTCAGTACTCTAACAAACAATTATTATTTTATAATATTACAAGCTGACTATAATGATATACTATAAATAAAAGAAAACTAACGGTAGGGAAAATGATTGTGCCCTAAATCACTTTATTGTAAACATTAAATATTCCATTAGTATCTTAATCTTCACAATATAATAATAGTGAAGTTCAGTCGGTTTATAATAAGTCTAGGAAATATAACTATATATATGTCGATGTCTAAATCTAGTCGATCAGGTTTTTGAAACCCAAACTACAAAAACAAAGTAAAATATGCAAAAGAAAAAAAAAAAAAGAAGACTAGAAGAAGAGAGTAATGCACAAGTTATTTTTATGTGGTTCAGCCAGAATGCGTCTACGCCCATGATTGTCTCTCTGAAATTTGGTAGAGTAACAGTATGTTATTAATTGTTGTTGTCGTTACAAATGATTTTGCCCTCTATTTATAGTGAGAGGTTTACAAATTGAGTTATATTTAAAATAGGAAATAAGATTTTACAATAACTGCACTTGCAAAACAATCTCCACCAAATCAGAAATGAACTCCGTGATTCTCGAAATTTGATTTGTTTCAAAATAGGTAAGTTGACTTTTTCTTGAATTAGGTTGTTTCAGGCTTCTAGAAGATACTTTGGACGAACTTGATGAGCTAAGCTTGCTCCAAGTCACGAGTTAGAAACCACATTGTGAGCTCTCTGGACGACGGACTGCTAGCTCAGACACAGCGATCTGAGCTCCCGTGGTGGCGTCTTAACTCTTGGACCTGTTGGGTTTTTATCAGTTGGGCTGAACCGTTGGGCCTTACTAGCTCATTTTCTCAGGTCGTTAAAATACACACAACAATATATGGTGGTGGAAATTTTGAATTGAAAACTTAAAATTGAATTGAAAAATTACACATTTCTACTGAGAGTTGCATATATTCATATTTTAATAATAAATTTGAAGAGTTGTACCTCTTTATTTAAGAATTGCATATTTTAATAATAAATTTGAAAAGTTGTACCTCTTTATTTAAGAATTGCATATTTTCACTTAAGAGTTGCACCTCTTCACTTGACACCTTTATGAAAGAGCACAAAATTTATTCAAAGGATACCAAATAGGAGTGGTCATTTGTCATACATGATTTATATATATATATATATTTCCATTCATCAAATTCTCTTCATTTTCTTCTTCATTTTATGTACTAAAAAACTTAAACACTTTGGTTCAAAGTTGAGGGTCAATTCTAATGTTAAGAATCATCAATACTATAAGTTGTTGAATTATAGTAGACAACCATCAAAGAACTTCACATAGAAAAGGGCGAAAATGTGTCTTTAATTAGGACATTGCAAACTACTGCAAACCTCAATCTTCTTCATCAATTTAGTATTCAAGTCAGTATTTTATTTCATTTATTTATTTTGTTTTGTTTTGTTGTTACATTACTGTTGGAATATTGATTTAACACATATATATAATATTATACATTGAATTTACTATTATTCTTTATTTAATTCTTGTACTACAACTCCAACAACATATCCTAGATACAATCTTGTTGAAATTCAATTTTACCTTACATTTGTAAAAATATTTTTGACAATGATGATAATTTCTTTTTTGTTTCTCCTATAGCGTTGTATCGCTTTTATAGGAAGCATATCAACATCACAAATATGTGTTATTATGTTGGATAACTTTGGAATATGTGAAAATACTTTCATGGAAATCGATAAGGCAGCGATACAACTTTAATTTCCCTTACTTATGGTAAACCTAGGAAATACATTGTTGCGCCTTCGATCTGATATCTGGGCTTGTTTCTAAAATATAAATATACTGTGGATAATACTAACAATGCTCCAAGGATACATATACAAGAGAAAAAATTTATAAAAATTTAGAAGGACAAAAATTTGATCAAATTAGATGTTATGAAAGAATAAAAAAAAATAATTTAGGTTAAATTCTTACTAGTGTAAGAATTATCAAGTACTTTTGAGTTTCTTCAAGTTGCCACAAAATGTATAGTTTTTATGCTCATTCTCACCTATATATTATATGTATATAGGACTATCAAAACCTTATCTAATATTGATAGAAAAAGGTGATTATCGAAAGATATATTCTTGATTTGGTACAACAAAATTTCCAAAGCAGCATACAATCTAAGCTAGGAAGGTGACAATTTGTTTTGGTGCAATTAGTGATAAAATATATAAACAAAAATAAAAAGAAATTAAGTTTGCATTAACAACACGAATTTTGTACTTCAAGTAACAAAATAAAATAAAACAAGAGTTTCGTGATTCATTCTCAATACACAATGACAAACAAGTATAAGTTGGCTGAATTATACTTGGATTTTGAAAACAATATTGAGCATCATCTTAATAATAGAATTGATGCAAAAAGATTACTAGGGATAATATTAAATAAATTTTCCTTTTAAAATTTAAATATATTTAGTAATTAGTGAATCGGATAATGGTATAACAGATAAGAGTTTCAGTATTTTTTAGCACTTCTAGATATTTATATCAAATATGTTGTCTCATACATATTTTTATAATCACCTAAAACAAGTAAAAATTAAATTCAAATTTAAGAAATCATGAATATCCACATCAAACATAGTTACCAAGGCAACTCAGATTGTTAATTCATAGACCTAAAGCCCTCTATAAAACCTTTTGGTTTCTTCTTTATACATGCACCACTCCAAATAATATCATACATCAAACATAGTTGGCAAGACAACTCAAACTGTTAATTCATGGACCTAGAGCCCTCTATAAAACCTTTTGGTTTCTTCTTTATACATGCAGCACTCCAAATAATATCATAATTTTTTCTCTTTTTAATAGAAAATTCTCTTTTGTCATTGAAATCTCCAAGTCATGCCTAGGAAAAGCAAGGGTAGGCAAAGGTTGGAGATAGTGAGACTGTCAAATGAGAAATATCTCCAAACGACCTTTGCCAAACGCCGATTTGGTATCTTTAAGAAGGCCAGTGAACTTTGCACGCTCTGTGGTGTTGAGATGGCAATTGTAGTGTTCTCTCCTGGCAGAAAGGTCTTTTCTTTTGGTCACCCATGTGTTGAATCTGTGCTGAATCGTTTCATCACTCAAATTCCTCAACAAATCTTAGGTACCTTGCAATTTATTGAAGCTCATCGTAACGTTAGCATTTGTGAGCTTAATATGCAACTCACTCAGGTATATATATTTAAATCCTATTTGTTGTTATTACATTTTTTATGTTAATTTAGTTTTCATAAGAATGAAATAATCATTCCTAATTTTATAAAATAGAGAGGTAACATATTAAAAAACTTAATTTTCTTTTTAAGGTAAAAATTCAAGGTAGATATATAACAAAACATGATCAACGATCTTATTATTATTATTATTATTATTATTATTTACTTGGATCATTGCATAAAATATGAATCATTGTCTAATATGTTTTCGAAGATCAAGATTGCACTAGAAATGCATAACTAGTACATGATTGCAAAAACAATTTATGTCATAGATAACTATAAGGGTTGAGATGCTAGATTTATGAGTTTTGTTATTTTATGGTTCGAATAAGGTCACTTAATAAGATTATTCAATAACAACCTTTGGATTGATTGTAAGATTTTTTTATAATAACTCTTGGAAATCCAATAGTTATTATTAAAGAATCTTATTGGGTAACATAATCTAAACCAGTATAAAGTAGTCAAACTCTATATTTATGAGGTGAAGACTTTTGTGTTTAGTTTAACCAAACAATGAGTCAGGTGCTAAATGAACTGGAAATTGAAAAGAAGCGAGGGGAGGATCTGACCCAAATGAGAAGATCCTCCCAGAGCCAGCATTGATGGGCAGCTCCAATTGATGAGCTCAAACCATCCCAACTTGCGAACTTGAAAATTTCTTTAGAAGAACTTAAGCAACAAGTCACTCAGCAAGCTAATAAGGTTATGACCCAGTCTACCGTTCCTTTTCAATGTTTTCCTGGGAATTCAAGCACCGGAGAAATCCTTCAGTTTGATCCAACGAATGTTGACTCCAACCTCTCCAATAAGAACACGATGCTACATCCTCCTCTTCCACTTTTAATCCAATCTTTTGATAATCCTCAGTATTTTTCAAGAAGTTCAAGCACTAGAGGGAACCTCATTTTGATTCAAATAATTTTGGCATTAACCCCCCCAACATGAATGTGATGCCTTCTTCGTCTATGATCCAGTCTTTGTCTCATCCTCAGTATTTTTCTGGGAGTTCAAGCACTGAAGTTCTCCTTCAGTTTGAACCAACAACTATCGGATCCAACCTTTCGAACAAGAACATGATGCCACCTCCTCCTCCTCCTTCTCCTCCTATGATTCAATCTTTAGCTCATCCTCAGGATTTTCCAAGAAGTTCAAGCACAAGACGGATTTCTCAATGTGATCCAAATAATATCCGCTTCAATCCCCCAAATATGAATGTGGTGCCTTCTCCTCCTATGATCCAGTCTTCTGCTGCTCAGTATTATCACGGGAGTTCAAGCACTGGTGGGAGCTCTAGCACTGGAGGGATTCTTCAATTTGATCCAACAAATACTGGCTCGAACCTCTTCAACAATAATATGATGTCACCTCCTCCACCGCCTATGATCCAATCTTTTGCTCATCCTCAGGATTTTTCAAGGAGTTCAAGCACCGGAGAGATCCTTCAATTCAATCCAAATGATATTGGCTTCAACCCCACTAATATGAACGTGATGCATTCTCCTCCTATAATCCAGTCTTCCACTCCTTCTCAGTATTTTTCTGGGAGCTCAGACACTGGAGGGATCATTCCATTGGTCGTGAACAATACCAACTTCAACGACCAACCCCACAACTCGAACATGATGCCTCCTCCTCATCTGCAAGCTCTTCATTTTCCTTCTCCTCCTCACTATCCTCATCCTGGTCTAAATTCTGGAGTCAACCATAGATTCTACTAGGCTTGTTGTTGGTTCATTCACAAGTTGATAGTGCCAGTGAAACATAATTTGCTTTCTATATTTAATTAAGGTTTGAGTGTTTGGTTTGTTCATGGAATAAGAGCATATTTGTGTGTCATGCTTGGTCTTATTTTGTTTTGTTTCATAGTTTTATGCATGAAATCTAAGGTTGTTATTGCTAAGATGGTATGGTCATAGTGATTATAATAAATGACGTGTTTGTTTCATTTTAAATATATATATATATATATATATATATATATATATTCTATTACTTTTACATCAATTTGATTTAAAAGGTTTACCAAGTTATTCTTCAATATCTTTCTGGATATAAACTTAATTCTTGACAGTTTATTACAAGTATGATTTGTTACAGCTATACAAGACGAAAAACTGCATATAAATGCTAAAAAGTAATGAATTAAGAATTATTTTTTTTTAAAAAAAATTTATTTTTATTTTTGTAAACTTCGATGGTAAAAATCCAGAATCCATTTATATATATATATATCTACACATACACACACACATATCTCATACGCTTGAAATGATAATTTGATGTGATGGTTAAATGTTATGAAAATTAGTTTTTTCCTCCTTAAATTCTTATATTTTTATAAGTCCAACATTTGCAATAATTACAAGTTTAAAAATTATTTTTTTAGAAAATAAATCATACTCATAATCACTAACTATAAACTATAAAGATATATATATATATATAAAAGCTAAATCCATTAAGAATGAGTGGAAATTTTAAAAACTGCCTTCACAAGTTACTCATATTAGTGTAAATTTGCCTTCACAAATTACTTATATTGCTTCCAAAACTAAATAATCTTTTTATGAGTGAAATGACAGTAAGACTTCTTTAATACGTAACAGTTGTGAATTCGTTAACAAAACTTAAGAAATATATGATTAATAGTTTACAAAAAAAAAAAAAATAAATAAATAAACTAACCGAACATTAAAATAACCTAAATTACAAAATGTACAATTTTCTTTTAATGTAGACACTCTAAAGTTGCAGTAAAGCTTCAACAAGATAGAATTTCTAGCCAAGAGTTTAAAGTGGCTTGACTGTAGAATAATAAATTATTTTTAGGTTAATAGGACGCTTAAGAAACTGAAAAATTAAAAAAAAAAATTGTTTTTGAAATACAATAGAGTTTTGCATTGCAACAGAGTTTTCAAAATGGATATGTTAGAATTCATGAAATTAATAAAAATATTTAAGATAAACATTTTTTTAAGAAAAAAAAAAAGCTTAAAAACGAGCTTTATTAAGTTGATGTAAATGAGGTTATTCAAATACTGAAAAAGCTTGAAAAAGCTCTTTTTATTGGTGACAAACAGTAAAAATAATTCAAAAGAGTATCTTACATTCGAAAAGCTATAAAGAAGCCATTCCAAGCATGCCAAAGACAATTTACGATTTATTTGAAACTACACAAAAATTAAAACACCAAAAATAAAAATAAATTTTAAATAATGATTAAATATAATGCATAAGAACAAAATAATTTAAAATTGATTAATGTCGAGATTATTACAATTTAAAAATTAGGTCACATAGAGAAAAAAGAACCTATCGATGATAAAGTACCTTAAAGCACTTATTTTTTCTGCATAGTTTTTGAGCAGTTACATTGTTTATGATCACAATTACATTTGTATCCTTCTGAGTCGCATACTTAGATTTCAATTTATTTAAAGTAGGAAATGAAACATGTTTGAACTAAGATTAATTATTTGAGACTAGTTTGGGATTGCTTTTGGAAAGTATATTTCAATCTTTTCTTTTTCTGTCTTGGTCATCTATTGACAATTTAAATGTTTGGAAATTATATGGCAAATTGTTTTGAAATTATAGAGCAACTGCTTTTGTGGAGGCTTCTAAATAGCCTTCAAATGCCAATATTTTAGTCGCTCGCTTATTGCATGGATAACACTATATCATTAAGTTACAGTAAATTATTTTTAACAACTTTGCATATTGTTACCACTAGCCTTATGATAGTTCGAACATTTTACTTTCCTAATTAGAAGTTTGATATGTTGCCATTCTTTATCTCTCAATCCACTTCAAAGTTATTAATTTATCTTATAAATAATGTAGACATTCTAAAGTTGCTTGTTTTTATATCACTTCGAAGCCTTACAATTACATTTTTTGGAGTTAAACTTTCACAATGTAGAACTTCTAGCAAAGAGTTTAATTAATGTGCATGGTTTGACCACCAAATAAAAAACTATTTTTAAATTAATAGATTATTTGAAAAATTACACAAAAATGTTTGTAAAATAAAATAGGGTTTTAATTCAAAAGGGATATTAAATTCATGAAATTAATAAAGATATTTGAGACAATTCATTTCTTTTGAAAAAACTCAAGAACGAGCCTTTTTTTTTTTGGTGGGAGCTCCACTGGATGTAATGAGATTGTAAAAACTATTCACAAGTTGTAGCCAACAATAAAATAGAAATTCAAAAAGCATCTCACGTTATAAAACCGTAAAGAAGCCAAATTAAACCAACCATACCAAAACGCACTCCAAGATTTATTTGAATATATAAAAAAATAATAATAAAAACACAAAACAATTAAAATCTAAATAATGATTAATTATAATAAAAAAAATAAAGGGAAAAAAAATGAAAAACCCCCTAAATTGATATAATGTCGACTTTTACAAATCTAAAATCAAGTCACATAGAGAAAATAAAAGCTCCCGTCAACAAAGTACCTCAAATTACTAAAAAATACCCATTTTTCCTACATGGTTTTTGAGCATTTACATTATTCAAGATCACAATTATATCTATTATTTGAAAATCATTTACATCTATTTCAGCTATCTAAGTAGGAACTGGAATACATGTTTGATTTAATTTTGGGGTTGCTTTTGGACAATATATTTAACTTCTTTTTTTTTTTTTTTAATGAGATTGAAATTTGAATGTGATTGGTGTAGTTATACTATTCAAAAATGGTTATTAAATAATTTTAGCTAAAATATGCTAACATTTTACAAGTTTATACATAGTTATTATACACTATGTCTAACTTAGTCATGTAAAAATGACTAAAAATGTACCTCTAATATTGTGTCATGGACTCATAACACATAAATTATAACATTTTTTTAAGATAAAATTATCAAATATATGAATGCTTTTGAGTCTCACAATAATTTGAAATGTTGTTAACCAAATGCTTTGCTGATACTTGACAACAAATTATTCTGTCACATATGAAATAATGATTATTCAAAGTTTATTATATTGCAAGTGGACTATTAGATACGGTAAATAAGGGAAAAATAGTGGCTGGAAAAATGATTATGTCCTAAATCACTTTATTATAAATATATATTTTTTGAGAGTATTTATTATAAATATTAAATGTTCCATTAATTTTCTTAATCTTCACAATATAGTGATAGTGAAGTTTAATTAGTTTATAATTATTCTTAATCTTCACAATATAGTGATAGTGAAGTTTAATTAGTTTATAATTATTCTTAATCTTCACAATATAGTGATAGTGAAGTTTAATTAGTTTATAATTAATCTAACAAGCCTAATTATATCTTATTGATCTTCATAAATATGATTTTGTTAAAGTTTGATTTTACCATATAGTTGTAAGATGTTTCTAACAATGATAATATATATTTCCTTTCATGTTTCTCAGATAGCTTCGTATAGGAAGCATATCGATATAACAAATATGTATTTAATCATGTTAAACAAATTTCAATCATGAGTAAAGACTTTGATGAAAATTGATAATTGGCAATCCAACTTTAAATTCCCTTATTTTTGTTAAACCTAGGTTAAACACTTTTGCACATTATATTTATCATTTGAGTTTGTTCCAAAATATAAATATTATGACTCTAAAAAATACATACATACATACATATATATATATATATATATATATATCATGCTAACGATCCTTTATGAACACATAAAAGATAAAAACTTTTATAAAAATTTAAAAAGGACAAAACTTAAAAAGGACAAAACTTGATAAAAATTAGATGTTATGAAAGAATAAAATAAATGTTTTATAGGTTATTCTCTGAATCTCTTACTAGTGTAACTATTATCAAATATTTTGAGTTTCTTCAAGTTGCCACATAATCTATAGTTTTTATATGCTTGTTTTCTCCTAGTATGTTCATAGGACTCTCAAAACTTTATCAAACATTTAAAAAGGTTAATTTATAGAAAAAGATGTACTCTTTATTTGGGTTCAGATAACATTTTCAAAGCAGCATATGATGTAAGTAAGGTGACAATTTGTGTCAACACAATTTGTGATAAAATATTCAAATTAATTAAAAAATATAAATAATTTAAATTTGGATTAACAATTATACTTCAAGTTAAAAAAGATAAACAAAAATTGAGTTTCGTATTCCTTTCTCATCATAAAATGGCAAAAATTATAAGTTGTCTGAATTTTGCATGGATTCTAAAAACAATATTGTGCATCACCTCGATAAAAGAATAGGTGCTAAACTATTGATAGATTCAAAAGCGCAAGTATCTACATGGAAAACCTAACCTAGAGAAAAAAATACGGGCGCCGTCAATGCAACAAGAGGAAAATATTACTATGTAGAAGATTGTAACAATACACACTCAATACTTTTCTCTAATCTCAAATGCCCTAAACACACTATGGAGTCGTACAAAGGTCTACGCGCAAAATCGAGCTCCCCACTCTCTCTTTATTCAAGTGTCTCACTACATCTTGATATTTATACAACTAAAGAATAAACGTCATATTTATAATACAAAAACAGTCGGAATAGGAAAACCTATAATATCATCAAACATGCAACTTTAATGCTCATGAACACTCTATAATCAAGACGTCTACCATTGATTTGGGTGCAAACTATATTTCCAAAGCATCATACCTGTAAAACCTCAAATTTTACTCAGGGATGAAATTGAAAATATTATAAAAATTTGTGTAAAAGTGGAAGAGTTAAAAAGTTATATTTTTAAAGTTTAAGATTAAAATTATAAATTTTAAATAGTTGAGAGGATCAAATTATAATTTGGCCAGATTATACAGTCTTCTTCAACCTTCAGCCGGTCACTCTCTCTCTCTCTCCTCATTTTCTCTCCAGCCGCTCCATTCCCGCGAGCTCGACTTTGAGTCGTCGTTCTGACCTCATTCGACCTCCGTTTTGGTCAAATTTGATACCCTTGGAAAGCTCGTGCGACGTAGATTCTATAGGTACCAATTTTGTCAAGTTTTATCCTCATTTGGGTGTTCGTTTCAGCAGAGGAAGGTCGGCCATTAACCAACTTTTATTTTTCTAGATCCCGGTGAAACTATGCGATTTTGACTCCGACCAACCCCATTTTCGTGACAAGTATGTCGAGGGCAATAAAACCCGCCTAGCCACACGTCACGCCATCATGGTCGCAGAAATCCGTCGTCGGAAAGTCGTCGCCGATCATCGCGTACGGAGAAGGTGAGTTTTCCGACCTCCCGAACTCGAAATTTAGTTCCGGATGCGTCTACGGATTCGTTTTTAAGTGTAGAATCCATTTTTAGAGATATTTTACCTATCGGGCAGCCGTGTTAAAAATTATTTATATTGCGTTACTTTATAGATTCGATCCGGAACGACGATAATTATTTTAGGAATCGAGGTTTTTGGAGTGATTAATAGCTTATATTGAGGTAGAAGTTCTATCCTAATCTTTTAGTAATTTTTATGTTAAAGTGAAATTTATTTAATATATATATAATTTTGAAAGTATACTGATTATATACGAATATATATTATGGATTGCTTTTGGAAGTATTTGTAGTTTGTTTGGTGAAAATTTGTGGCTTTATGATAGGTTTATAAATTTTGGCTTATTGAATTAGCAATCGTTATGCTGCCGAAATTTTATAAATAAAAAGGAAGGCTTTCAGAATATCGAATTATATATATATATATATATATATATATATATAGTGTTGATTGTATGGTAAGCCATCTGAATCGTTTGGTTAACTTAAATAAGGTTAAAATCCACCATCCTAGTCATTGTGTGATGCTATCAATAGTTATTCAAATTATACGACTTTATGTCGGGGTTACTGTACGGGTAACTGTGCAAGGTATTTTATGCTATTCATATTATACGACTTTATGTCGGGGTTACTGTGCAGGTTACTGCGCATGGTATTTTCTGCTATTCATATGATACGACTTTATGTCGAGGCTACTGCGTGGGTTATTGCGTAGGGTATTTTCTGGTATTGCTACCAGGGTCACGGTGTGCCAAATGTGTTTTTCTTATTCAAAATAATTTACTGAAAACTGTAGGCCACCGGATATATGACTAGGGGACGAGATTTACCTTATTTTGAAAATGACATGACTTGATATAAACACTTAAATATTGTATGACTATTTTAGTAGCTTATATATTTTATGAAATGGTTTATTGAATTTGTTAAATAGTTAAGCCTGCAGAGTTTTAATAATGATTGTAGAAAGCGGTTTCCAAAACCTTACCGGGAATGAAATCTTACTGAGCACTAGCTCACCCCTATTTTATTTTTCCCCTTCCAGGAAATGTGCATGGTGACTTAGGTGACCATCAGACAGATTAGGTAGAGGACCAACGAAATCGGGGATTATGCCCGTGATATGGATGTTTAGTTTATTTCATTTCAAGTTTAGTATTTGGAATTGAATGTCCTTGCAACTCATTTAAGAGACTTGCTTTTGATGTATTTAAGGCATTGTGTTAAGAACACCAGAGTGGAATTTCATTTGAGATTCTAAATGAATTTGAATGCTTAATTATGATAAGTTGATTGAGCGACTAAGTGTTTATGATTTTATTATTTACTCTGAATCCATGATTTCTAGCAGGTGTTCACATATCTGTGAGAATGGTTACCACCGGGATTAATTTAGAGTATTTTTGAATATTTTAATTTCATCGTTTACAATGTTTTATTTTGGTACTTCGGAGTATCCAAACCGAAAAATTTTCTTTATATTATTAAAAATTGAAAATTTCTATTTATTAATATTTACGATTCTACCACAGCCCAGAGCTCGGGTCGTGACAATACCATGTAAGGTGCAATTTGTATTGATGCAATTAGTGATAAAATTAATTAAAAATAAATAGAAATCACTTAAATTTGGATTAACAAGTTTGAACTATACGCTTAAGGAAAAAAAATAAAACATGAATTTCGTATCTCATTCTCATTACAAAATGGTAAAAATTATAAGTTGATTGGGTTATAAAAAATAATGTTGTGCATCATCTCATTAAAAGAATTGGTGTAAGATTGGAGATAAGATTCAAGAAAATTTTTTCCTCTAAAAGTTAAGGGTATATTTACTTCATGGATTGGGGAATGAGAATGGGGAATGAGATTGATTAATAGTATTTACTTGCTTAAAATTCATTCCGTAATGGGAATGAACCGCATCAATTTGGGGTTGTGGAATGGAAATCTCATTCCCCCTAACCTACTTGGGAATCTCATTCTCATTCCTTTTGTCAAGACGAAAAGGTCCTTATATTATTTTTTAAAAAATTTTAAAAAAATAAATTTTATTTGATATTTAAAAAAAAAAACTATATATTATAATAAAAAACTATACGTCATTTGTTTTTCATTACAAATTTCTTAATTATCATAGTCGACAATTAAAATAATATACATTTTTTTAATTGTAATGTACAGTTTTTTATTTAATATTAAAAAAAAAACTACATATTATAATAAAAAATTGTACACTATTTATTTTTCATAACCAATTTCTTAATTATCATAGTGGACTATTAAAATAATATACAGTTTTTTTTTTTCAATTGTAATGTATAGTTTTTTATTTGATATTAACAAAAAATACATATTATAATAAAAGAATACATTTAATTAAGGTTATTTTTGTAATTTATAATTAATCATTCCGATTCTAAAGTAAAGTAAACAACTTAATGAGAATACTACTGATTCTGATTCCAATTCTTGCAGTTGAAGTAAACAACTGATTCCGATACTTCATTTCGATTTTTATTCCGATTCCTTTAAGTGAGGTAAACGCACCATAAATGTATTTAGTCACGATGGATCAGAAAAAGATGTAATTGACAAGTGTTTCATTAATATTTAACAATTCTAGATTTTTTACCTAATATGTCTCCTTATACAGATTCTATAATCAACCAAAATAAGGAAACAATTAAATTCAAACAGGAGAAATCCAGACTATCCACGTCATACATTGTTATTGATAGACCTAGAGCCCCTTATAAAATCTCTAGGTTTCTTCTTTATACATGCACCTCTCAAAATAATATATTTTCTCTCTTTTTAATAAGTAAATTCTCTTGTTTGGGAAGCCTCCAAGTCATGGCAAGGAAGAGCAAGGGTAGGCAAAAGTTGGAGATGGTGAAAATGGCTAATGAGAGTAGTCTCCAAGTGACTTTTTCCAAACGTCGATCTGGTCTTTTCAAGAAGGCCAGTGAACTGTGCACGCTTTGTGGTGTTGAGCTAGCAATCATAGTGTTCTCTCCTGGTAAAAAGGTTTATTCTTTTGGCCACCCCTGTGTTGAATCTGTGATGGATCGTTTCATCACTGGAATCCCCCCACAAACATCAGACACGATGCAATTGATAGATGCTCATCGTAACGCTTACATTTGTGAGCTTAATATGGAACTCACTCGGGTATATCCATTTCAGTCATTGTTCTTATTACATTTTTTATGATTGCTATCAAACTAGATTTAATTTAGTTTCCAAAGTAATGAAATTACATTCCAAATATCTTTTGAAATAAGGAGGTAATATCTTAAAAGCCTCGTTTTTCTTTTTGGGTAAATATTCATAATAGATATACAACAAAACAAGATCAACATTCCTTTCTTTTTTTTTTTTCTTTTTCACTTAAATCATTAAATAAAATATAAATTATCGTACGATATGTTTTCAAGGAGTAAGATTGCATCAGAAAGGCATAATTAGTACATGATTAAAAAGCAACTTATGTCATATGCAATTGTAACTGCTAACATGCTAGATTTATGAGTGGAAAACTTTTATATTGTAACTAAATAATGGACCAGGTGCTGAATGAGCTTGAAATTGAAAACAAGCGAGGAGAGCAGCTGAACCAGATAACGAAGGATTCTCAGAGTCAGCATTGGTGGGAGGCACCGGTTAATGAACTCAGCCCAACCCAACTTGCTAACTTTAAAGTGTATCTAGAACAGCTGAAAATAAAAGTCACTCAGCAGGTTGAGAAAGTCATGATCCAGTCTTCTGCTCCTCAATATTTTCATGGGAGTTCAAGCACTGAAGGGATCCTTCAGTTTTATCCGACAAGTACTGGCTTTAACCTGGCCAACAACAACATGATGCCTCCTCCTTCTCCTCGTCCATCTATGATCCAATCATCTACTCATCCTCAAGAATTTCCAGGATGTTCAAGCACGGAAGGGATCGTTCAATCTGACCCAGACAATCTCGGCTTCAACCCCCGCAACATGAATATGATGCCTCCTCCTTATATGATCCAGTCTTCTGCTTCTCCTCAGTATTTTGCTAGGAGTTCAAGCAATGGAGGAATCCTTCCATTGGACCCAAACAATACCAACTTCACCTCTTCCAACATGAACAAGATGCATACTCCTCCTCCTCCACACAATCAACCTCAACAACCTTTTCAACCTCGTCATTTTCTTTATCCTCCTCAGCAATCTCATCCTCAGTTCACTCCTGGAGTACCATAGATTTTATTAAGTTTATTATTAGTTCACAAGATTTTCAGTATTGGCAAAACATAATTTGCTTTGTGTCTTTATTAACGTTTATGTGCTTGGTCGCTTTACATATTAAGAGAATGTTTGTGCGTCATAGTTGGTCTTACATTGTTTTGTTTAATTCATAAGGTTTATGTATGCAATCTACGACTATCATTGATTAGATGGTCAATTCGATTTACAAGGTTATCAAGTTGTTCTTCTATTTGTTTTAAATATGAATCTAAATCTGAAGTGTCACTAATTGACAACTTTCACGTATGCTCTGCCAAGGCCATACAAGACCAAAAACTACATATAAGTGCTAAAAAGTAATGACTTAAGATTTATTTTTTATTTTTGCAAACTTTGATGTTATAGATCGAGAATTCATCATATATATATAGATTTCTTATGTTTAGAATGATACTGTGATGGTGAGATGTCATGGTTTTTTTTTCTTATAATTTTGAAAAACCATTTAGATAATTTAAATTTTTTATACATTCTTATATTTTTTTCATACAAATGATTATATGTTTTTATATTATATAAGTTTAGTATAGTTATAAATTAGCAACTGGTTGCAAAATTTAAATAATTAAAAATTCAAAACTTATTATTTTTTTTAAGAAAATAAATTACACTCATATTTACTCTTATAATTATACACCTAGGTATAGTAGCTAAATCTATTAGACCCCATTTGGTGCATGAGATAGAATAAGATTATTTATATGAGATTGGATTGGATTAGATCTGATGAGATTAGATTAAATTAATTTAAATGTTATCACGTGTTTGGTGAAATATAGGATATGATTAAAAATAGTGTGTACTAACTTGGCTTTTTAAAAAAAATTTTAAGGATTTTTTAGAAATTTTTCAGATGATATTTTATTTTATGCAAAAGCTTACCTCCTCCCTCTTTCATCACCCTCCACCACCACCACCCTCCTTCACCTTTCATGACCGTTCACTTCCTTTCCCTTCACACAAACTCATTTCAAGTTCGACACATCCCCACACACACAAAGTTGGTGGCAACTGCAACAAAGCTAACCAATTAACAAAACACAAAATTCTCTCTACCTCTCCCTCTCTCTTTCCCTTGTTCATGCATGCTCATCCTTGGAAGAGACACCACTAGCGATCTTCACTTGTCGGTTACATTTTCACTCCCAGGTTAGATTCCGACCACTAGTTCTGCTTCTCTCTCTGAAATGCTTCATCTGCATGCCGCTCTACGGTCTTCATCGTCAATGTTGCCTCTATTAGTCCAAGTGCTCTAATGATCAATGGAGCTGAGAAAGGAGAAAGGAGAAAGGAGAGGTCTGGTGAGAGATAAGAGTTGACATATCTATTGAGCGAGTTTGAGTCCTCCTAATTGAATGGGATAAAATAGAGAACAGTTAAAATAGTAAATCCTCATTTGACTACACCAAACATGAGTTTGGATAAAGATTAATCCAAACCCAGTTCAATCCAACCTAATAATTGAGGCCTTAAGGATTGTTTGCCTTTATAAATTACTCATATTGCTTATAGGACTAACTAGTCATTTTATAAGTGAAGTGACAATGAGACTCCATTGATACATAACAATTACAAAATTCATTTATAAATCATAAGAAATATACAATTAACAATTTAAAAAAACGTAAACCATCAAAAAATTAAAATAATGTATTATTTTTTATTTAAAAAAAAAATTATAGTAAATTTGGGGTTTGAGAAAGGAAGATGACTTGAACTCAAAATCTCAATAATGAAAGTGTGAAAGGCATCACACTTTCCTAACCTCATCTTGTTATCATAATAGTATTGTATAATTTCAAACACAATATTAAATATTTAAAATTTAGAGTAAATATTAATAAATTAAGAATAAAAGAGCAAAACCAATATGAGATAAGGTTAAAGTTTTTATGGATTTGGTATATAACTTGTTAATTATGTTTGTAATAGGTTCATATACTAAAGGAAGATATATTGATTTTAAAACATTAGTAGTTAGGAATGGTTAATATAATTAAGTCGATACAATTTGCGTTTTTGGTTCCAATTATTGTCTTGTTGTTGCTAAAGTTACAAAGTTATGGGGCGACTGTAAGTGTCGAACAAAGTAGGTATAAGAATGAATTTAGTTTATATTTTTTTCTTTTAATGATCAATCGCGACTTTTAAGTAATATATGATTGGACATTTTGGTTAACAAACACATTGAGAAAATAAAATTATAAAAGCAAAGTTTTTAAATAAAAAAAATTATTAGAAATTTATATATATTTTTCCATAAGCTAAAAGTTGTAGATAAATGTAATATTAAAATAATAATTAGGATTTATTTACTTAGAATTTGGATCCTTAATATGACCTAAAAAAATAAACTGATTAATCTTATTTTATCCTTATGTTTGAAGGGGAAACAATTTATTTTATCCCTAATATAAATTAATTCATTAATAAATTAAATAGGTTTTCATAACTATAACATGACATGATATTAATGCTAAAATTTCTTCTTTTAAAACTTTTGAGTTTGGAGCATAGCTATTGATTTTATTTTTTATTTTTTAGCTCTTTCCTTTTAAAAGAAACCAATCAAGCATTTGATTTCCACGGACATGTACAAACAGACTTGATGTAATAAGGTACACCACAAAGATGATACATGCACCACACACTAATCAATTATGTCTCTTGTAAGAGACGAAACTCTTGGATTTGAATATATATATATATATATATATATATATTGACAAATTAATTTCATGAAAATTATATGGCAAATTGATTGAAAATTGAACAGCAACTACTCATGTGGAGGCTTCTAAATAGCCTTCAAATGCCAGCTCTTTACTCACCCACTTATGCAAATAAAACTATATCAGTAGGTTACAATAAATATTTCTAAAAACTTTGCATTTTACCACTAGCCTTACGATGATTTGAACATTATACTCCTGTAACTATAAACTTTACATACCATTTTTATCTCTCTATCCATTTCAAGTTATTAATTTATCGTATTAATGTAGACATTCTAAAGCTGCTTATTTTGATATCACCCTGGAAGGTTGTGTTAAAGATGGCTTTTCAAGTGGAGCTTTTATAATTAATTATATCTTTGGAATTAAAAAAAATAATATATAGTTTAAATTGATATAATGTCAAGATTATTAAAAATCTAAAAATCAAGCCACATATTGAAAATAAAACCTTCCGACAATAAAGTACCATATCAGCCAAAAATTAATAGCCATTTTTTCTGCATGATGTTTGAGTATTTATATTATTCAAGATCACAATTACATTTGTATTTTTTGAAATCATGTACTTATATTTTAATTATTTAAGTAGGAAATCAACGTGTTTAAATTAATTTTGGGATTGCTTTTGGATATTATTTTTTTAATTTCTTAATGAAAAATTTGAATGTGATAACTGTAGTAGTATTCAAAAGTGATAATTAATAATTTTAGATAAAATGTGCTAAAACTTTGCTTGTTTGAACATAGTTATTATACACTAACTATGTCATGTAAAAAAGACTAAAAATGCACCTCTAATATCGTGCTTAATTTAGTGCATTATACATAGCTATAACACTTTTTGGATATCAAATATATAAGTGAATGTTTTTTAGTCTTACAATAATTTGAAAATATCATTAACCAAACAACAAATTATTCTTTCAGTATAAGCAAAATAGCGATTATTTAAAGGTTACAGGCTGCAAATAGACTATTAAATACGATAAACAAAGGGAAAATATTAAGTATAGTAAGGGAAGATGATTATGCCATAAATCACTTTATTATAAATATTAAATGTTCTTTTAGTTTTCTTAAACTTCACAATATAGTTATAGTGAAATTCTTGAGTTAGTTTACTATTAGTCTGACAAGTCAAATTATTATGTGTCATCGATCTTCATTGATATGATTTTGTTGAAGTTCACTTTTTTCATATAGTAGTAGAAAGGATTCTAACAATGATGATATTTCGTTTCATATTTTCAGATAACTTTGTAGTCTTTTATGGGAAACATATCATGTTAAAAATTTTAGAACATGTGAAAAAGACTTTAATAGAAATCGATAACCGGTGATCTGACTTTAAATGTCCTTATTTATGGTAAACCTAGGTCATACACTATTGCATCTTAGAATCAACATTTGAGTTCAAAATATAAATAAATTATGGATTATGCTAACAATGCTCTATAGATACATATAAATGAGAAAATCTTTTGTAAAAGTTTAAAAGGACAAAATCTGATCAGATGTTATGAAATAAAAAAAATATATATATTTATAATTAGTGTAAGCATTATTTAATACTTGAGTTTCTTGAAGTTCCAAATTTATGCTCGCTCTCTTCTGCTATGTTCATAGGACTTTCAAAACTTTAAGAAACATTGCTGGAAAAAGGCATACAAATAAATTTTCATAGCATACACTGTAAGTTAGGTGGCAATTTGTATCAAAACAATTAGTTAAAATTAATGAAAAATAACATGCAAGAAATTGTTTTCCTATAAAATTCAAATGTATTTAATCATCGGTAAATCAGAGAAAGTTATAACTTACAAGAGTTTCATTAATATTTAACAATTATAAATATTTATGTCAAATATGTCTGATCGTATAAATTCTATAATCACCAAAAACAAATAAATAATTAAAATTAAACTGAAGAAACTATGACTATCTATGTCAAACATTGTTATCAACATATCTAAAACCATTAAATTAATAGACCTAGAGCCATTTAAGAAGCCCTTGGTTGCTCCTTTATAAATGCACCACTCAAAATTTTATCTTTTCCCTTTAGTATGTCAATTCTCTCAAAATTATATCTTTTCCTTTTAGTAGGTCAATTCTCCCTTGTCAATGAAATTTTGAAAAAGTCATGACGAGGAAGAGCAAGGGTAGGCAAAAGGTGCAGATGGTGCGAGTCCAAGAAAATGAGTTAAAGGGTGATGCAGAATAGTTGGGAATCATTTGTATAAGGGCAACAACTAATTAGAATTGATTATAGGCCAAAAGAAGCATGATTGAGGGAGGAAGAAACTTGAGATTGTAATTGTTTAATCAGCTGGTGTATTTAGTGACAAAATGGCCAAGAGTGTTTGATCCCATGGTTTTGTTGAAAATATAAACTTGTTTTGAGCAAGTCCATTACCAAGCCCATTTCCAAGCCCATTACCAAGCCCAAGTCCATCAAGAAGAACCTTCTAAGGTTAGGTGTAAGGTTAGGTGAGTCAATTTAAAAGTATTTGTTTGGTTGGTGAAATTGTGTGGTTAGGATTTATTTGTATTTGTTAATTTGAATGGTTTAGATTAATTTTCTAGCACTATATATAGCCCCTCTTGCATGAGGTCTAAGCATCACAAAGAAGAAGAAAACATAAGAGAAGCAAAGCTTCTAGTGAGTGTGTGAGAAACAAAGCAAAGCTTTGTATTGTGAGTTATTTTGAGTGTTGTAAAAGTTTTATTTTTGTTTTAGTGAGAATTTCGATCCAACAAAGTGGTATCAGAGCAAGACTAAGTGTCTTGTAATATACCAAATCGAAGCTCTCGACGAGAGGAGCACAACGCCGCAACAATCATCCCAATCGGAGGTTCCACGCGCCCGCACGCGCCGCCGGAAAATCACTGCAGAAAACTGAGTCAACTCAAACGAGTTAAACCGGGTTAACAGACCGAGCCGAGCCGAGCCAGACCGAGCCGAGCAGAGACCGAGCCGAGCCAAGCCAAGCCAAGCCGAAGCTGAGCCGAGCCGCTGCTGACAAAAGCCGAGCCGTTGACTTTGACCGTTGACCGAGTTGACCGTTGACCAAAAGTTGACTTTTTGGTTCAAGTTCCGATTGAAGTTTCTCGACGTTCTGAATCCATCCGTGCAATCAGAATTTCGAAATTCTAAACATATTAAAAGGTATGGCTAATGGTATGGTATCCTTTCAAGTTCCAACACTCAAGAACGACAACTATGATAATTGGAGTATCAAAATGAAAGCACTTCTTGGAGCACACGATGTCTGGGAGGTCGTAGAAAAAGGCTACACCGAATCAGAAGATGAGTCGACACTATCTCAAACTCAAAAGGATAGTTTAAAAGACTCAAGGAAGAGAGACAAAAAGGCTCTCTATCTCATCTATCAAGCATTAGATGATGATGGCTTTGAGAAAATTTCAAGTGCGAAGTCCGCTAAAGAAGCGTGGAATAAGCTACAAACCTCTTGCAAAGGATCTGAACAAGTGAAGAAAGTTCGTCTTCAGATTTTAAGAGGTGAGTTTGAATCATTACATATGAAAGCATCTGAATCTATTTCTGACTACTTCACAAGAGTGTTAACTGTTTCTAATCAATTAAAAAGAAACGGTGAGACACTGGAAGATACTAGAATAATGGAGAAGATACTCCGCTCGTTGGATTCCAAATTTGAATATATCGTTGTGACGATAGAAGAGACTAAAGATTTGACAACCATGACAATTGAGCAACTTCAAGGATCGTTGCAAGCTTACGAAGAAAAGCATAAAAGGAAGCAAGGTATCAATGAACAACTCCTCAAGTCCCAACTCAAAGAGAAGGAAGAAATCCAAAGCCACGAGAGATACCAACGTGGTCGAGGCAGAGGAAGAAGCCGAGGACGAGGTACAGGTCGTGGTCGTGGACGAGGTTGGAATTATAACAACAACAATTCCAACAATAGCTATGAGAGAGGAGAAAATTCAACAAGAGGTCGTGGGAGAGCCAATTCGAACACGAGGTACGAAAAATCTCAAGTTCAGTGTTATAATTGTCAGAAGTTTGGACATTATGCTTCAGAATGTAGACCTCCAAATAACAAGGTTGAAGAAAAGACTAATTTTGTGGAAGCAAGAACAGAGGAGAGAGAAATTCTATTACTAGCACATAGAGGCAATGATGGAGACCAAGAGAATACTTGGTATCTCGACACCGGTGCGAGCAACCACATGTGTGGAAGGAAAAACATGTTCATAGAGCTCAACGAATCTGTGAGTGGCAATGTCTCATTTGGAGATAGTTCTAAAATTTCGGTGGAAGGAAAAGGTAACATTCTTATTCGTGCTAAAGATGGTAGTCACCAATTGATTTCAAATGTTTATTATGTGCCCAACATGACAAGCAACATCTTGAGTTTAGGTCAACTTTTAGAAAAAGGCTATGATATTCACATGAAAGATTGTAGTCTTTTTATAAGAGATGACATAGGAAATTTAATTGCTAAGGTGAAAATGTCAAAGAATAGAATGTTTTCGTTGAACATTCAAAATGATGTTGCAAAGTGTTTGAAAGCTTGTTACAAAGATGCATCATGGTTATGGCATCTTCGATTTGGGCATCTCAACTTTGGAGGATTGAAAATGTTGTCTAAGAAGGAAATGGTGAGAGGACTACCTCGTATTAATCATCCTGACCAACTTTGTGAAGGGTGTCTACTTGGGAAGCAATTCAGAAAATGTTTCCCAAAACAGTCAGAATCAAGAGCCAAGAAACCACTCGAGCTCATCCATACTGATGTGTGCGGTCCAATCAAGCCAAACTCTCTCGGTAATAGTAATTATTTCCTTCTCTTCATTGATGATTTTTCAAGAAAAACGTGGGTATATTTCTTGAAACAGAAATCAGAAGTCTTTGAAGTATTCAAGAAATTTAAAACTGCTGTGGAAAAAGAAAGTGGCTACCAGATAAAAGCAATGAGATCTGATCGAGGAGGAGAGTTCACCTCAAAAGAGTTCCGAGAGTTCTGCGAAGCAAATGGAATTCGACGTCCTCTAACTGTTCCGAGATCCCCTTAACAAAACGGTGTTGCAGAAAGAAAGAACAGAACAATTCTCAATATGGCACGAAGTATGCTGAAAAGCAAAAGATTACCGAAGGAATTTTGGGCAGAAACTGTAGCTTGCGCAGTATACCTATCAAATCGATCTCCAACAAAAAGTGTGTTGGGAAAGACACCACAAGAAGCATGGAATGGAAGGAAGCCAGGTATTTCCCACCTGAGAGTCTTTGGAAGCATAGCTCATGTACATGTACCAGACGAGAGAAGAAGTAAGCTTGATGACAAAAGTGAGAAGTTCATCTTCATTGGGTACGATAATTACTCTAAAGGCTACAAGCTGTATAATCCAAACAATAGAAAGACTATCATCAGCGGTGATGGTGTATTCGATGAAGAAAGCACATGGAATTGGAAAATACATGATGAAGATTACAGTTTCCTTCCCCACTTTGAAGAAGAGAAGGAGGAGCAACCAAGAGTGGAGAAAGCAGAACAAGAACCCACTACACCACCAGCATCACCAGCCTCAACAGATAATGGAAACTCACCACCATCATTTCTGAATGAAAGAGATGTGGAGCGTACAAGAAGCCTGCAAGATTTTTATGAGGTAACTGAACAACCTGATAATCTCACACTTTTCTGTCTTTTTGCTGATTCCGAACCAGTGAGCTTTGAAGAAGCTGTACAAAATAAGAAGTGGAAAGATGCAATGAATGAAGAAATCAAGTCCATTGAAAAGAATGATACTTGGAAGCTCGTTATACTTCCAAAAGGACACAAAGCAATTGGTGTCAAATGGGTGTACAAGATAAAAAGAAATGCTAAGGGAGAGATAGAAAAACACAAGGCAAGACTTGTTGCAAAAGGCTATAGTCAAAAAGCTGGAATTGACTATGATGAGGTATTTGCTCCTGTTGCTCGATTAGAAACTATAAGACTAATAATTTCTTTGGCAGCTCAGAATAAGTGGAAGATTCATCAGATGGATGTAAAATCCGCCTTCCTAAATGGAGTCCTTGAAGAAGAAGTCTACATTCAGCAACCATCAGGCTATGAAGTCAAAGGCCACGAAGACAAAGTTCTAAAACTAAAGAAAGCTCTTTACGGGTTGAAGCAAGCACCAAGGGCATGGAACAATCGGATTGACAAATACTTCAAAGAGAATGGCTTCACCAAATGTCCTCATGAACATGCTCTCTACATCAAATTCAAAGATGGAGATGTTTTGATTGTATGTTTGTATGTGGATGATTTAATCTTCACCGGTAACAATCCAAGTTTTTTTGAAGAATTCAAGAAAGCAATGGCCAAGGAATTCGAGATGACCGACATCGGATTGATGGCATACTACCTTGGTATCGAAGTCAAGCAAAATGAAGATGGCATTTTTATCTCCCAAGAAAGCTATGCAAGGGAGATACTTAAGAAATTCAAGTTGGATGATTGCAATCCAATAAGCACACCGGTGGAATGTGGAGTCAAACTGTCTAAGCATGATGAAGCAGAAAAGGTGGATCCAACACTCTTTAAGAGTTTGGTTGGAAGTTTGAGGTACTTGACTTGTACAAGACCTGACATCCTTTATGCAGTTGGACTGGTGAGTCGTTATATGGAGAATCCAATAACTACCCATTTCAAGGCAGCTAAGAGAATCCTTCGCTATATCAAAGGTACAATTGACTTTGGCTTGTTCTATTCAATTTCAAATGACTTCAAACTTGTTGGATATAGCGATAGCGATTGGAGTGGAGATACAGATGATAGAAAGAGCACCAGTGGGTTTGCATTCTTCATGGGAAACACAGCTTTCACATGGATGTCAAGGAAGCAACCCATTGTCACACTATCCACCTGTGAAGCCGAATACGTAGCTGCTACTTCGTGTGTTTGTCATGCAATCTGGCTCAGAAATTTATTGAAGGAATTAAGCTTGCCACAAGAAGAACCAACTGAGATTTGTGTAGACAATAAGTCAGCCATCGCCTTAGCAAAGAATCCGGTGTTCCATGACAGAAGCAAACATATCGATACTCGTTATCACTTCATACGAGAATGCATAGCAAAAAGAAATGTGCAAATGGAATACGTAAGGTCAAAGGATCAGATCGCATATATCTTCACCAAACCACTAAAGTTTGAAGATTTTGCGAGATTAAGAAGTTTGCTTGGCATGGTAAAACAAGTTTAAGAGGGGGTGTTGAAAATATAAACTTGTTTTGAGCAAGTCCATTACCAAGCCCATTTCCAAGCCCATTACCAAGCCCAAGTCCATCAAGAAGAACCTTCTAAGGTTAGGTGTAAGGTTAGGTGAGTCAATTTAAAAGTATTTGTTTGGTTGGTGAAATTGTGTGGTTAGGATTTATTTGTATTTGTTAATTTGAATGGTTTAGATTAATTTTCTAGCACTATATATAGCCCCTCTTGCATGAGGTCTAAGCATCACAAAGAAGAAGAAAACATAAGAGAAGCAAAGCTTCTAGTGAGTGTGTGAGAAACAAAGCAAAGCTTTATATTGTGAGTTATTTTGAGTGTTGTAAAAGTTTTATTTTTGTTTTAGTGAGAATTTCGATCCAACAGGTTTTTACCTATTGGGGATTTTCATAAAATATATATATATATCCGTGTCAATTTCTTTTCTTCTCTCTTTATTTATTTTTACTAGTGTAAAGTTCAATCTGTCATTGTTTTACTATTGTTGGATTTATAAATTGATTCATTGAAAATTTTAGTAAGAACCGCTTCCCCCACATAGGTTCTTTTTGGTTAATAGAACTTTCAATAGTATGGATGATCAGTGTTTGAATTCGATTATTTTAGTAGTATTTTTATTGATATTTCTGTATTTTAGGGATGTTTTTGTTATTAAAAGTTAACACAGAAGTCTTACCCAATGTCCATAACAAAGCAAATAATATTTATTAACAAAAAAGTAATATGAATTCAATCACAATGCGCAAACATTTACGTTGAAAACCCAACATAGGGAAAAAATTACTATTAGAGAAAAGGAAAATGATTAAAAGATCAGATAAAATCATATGTACACAATGAAGTTCTCCATTCTGATTTTGCCCTCTTAATTATGAGATGTATTCCATAATCGATAGAGTATCAAAAGAAGATCAAGATAAGTACTCAAGTAATGAGAAAGTCCCTAATATACAAAAGATCCCAGCTACAAGCGCACTCGTAGCTCCCACGGGTATTTTTGCAGCTGCATTCTGGGCACTGACAAGAGCTTTCTTCTCATTGCGTTCTTCAATATCTGTATGTTTAAAGTACAAAAAAGATATTTCATGACTAATAAGTATCAATCTGGGAATCTATTAATAACCTCATAGGTCTCTTTTGACATGCCTTCAACAGTAAAGCAAAACTTAATAGCAGGGAAGCAGCTTATCCACATATAATTGTAATATCTTCTTAGGTTAGGAACCATAGTTGTCATTATCTAGGTTCAATTCCTTGATCTGTTCCTCTCTTTTCTATGGCCAAGCTTTTCAAGAAATAAAGTTGCATAGTCTATGCCATGCCTTGCTAGCGCCCATTAATTTTAATGGCACAGAAATATTTCCACATGAATCAGCCATATCAAATCCACTATTGCGGGAAGACACCTAAACCTCATATATAGCTATTTTTTAAATTATATAAAATAAAACTTTGATTATGAAGTTCTATTTGTACTTATCTAGGCAAGAGATGGACAAGAAAAACAATATACAAAGAGAAGTGTGTACTTTGGTCGCCAAACCGGCAGAGTAAGTGTGCCCATCCTTGGACTCATGCCAACTACCTCCGTTATATTTCTTGCACTTATTATATACATGCCATTGAGCGTCCAAAAATACAAGTCCAGAAATTCAATTGGAAAAGAAGCATGTGAGCGGCTAATGATCATAACATATATAACCTGAAACATGAATTTCCAAATTTTTCGGATTTTCCATCATTTAAATTCTCTATTTTTAGACTGATTAAATTAAATGTTTTGAAAAAATAAATCTAAAAAGCATATTTTATGTGTCAAACTCCTACTACTGTAAGCATTATCAATGTCGGTTGAAAAACAAAAATATAACATTGTTCTAGAACTCGTAACCCCGTTTTAGAATAAACTTGCGAAAAGTATGTGTAATGCTATATTCTTGATTGTTAGTATGCTCCTTTTTTTACTTTTTCAATTTTTTTTTTGGGCTTCTGCTATTTATTAGCAACAAAACCTTCTCTGATTAAATAGAGACTTCCTACTCAATATGACCTTCTGTTTAAAAAACAAATTGAATAAATAAAATGTTAGCAAAGATGTGTTCAAAATGAAAAGTTGTGAACATTTAACAATCGAGATCCTGTTGTGATTGTGAAATTGTGTTGAACTAAATCTTGTTAAAAATAAGATAAGCAGAATAGAAATTGTGTTGAACAGAATCTTGCTAAAAATAAAATAACTGGTGAACTTTAAGACACATTATAGATGTCACTAACCTTAAGACAGTGTTTGCCCCACTAATCGAGTTATGTACCGAGTAAGCAAATATGTCTCTTGAATATAATGAAACCTTTTTGTTTAATATTGTTGTGTACTAACAACTTAAATCACGAACATCGTTTATGTTGAACCCACCAAAACTATACCAGAAAAGAATGACACAAAACTAATTTATTTGTAAATGAGAAAATGAAGGAGAAGAGAGCAATTTGCCAATTGGAATGCTTTGACAAATTTTTGGTGTGTCAAATGAATGAAATGGATGCCCTGCTTCTCATACATACATAATATAACTTATGTTACATTTATTTTGAAAATTAATCTCAACATAAAACTTGAAATGCTAAGTTTTGAATTGATAAAATTATTAAAAAATTATATTTACTTTTTCAGAAAATAAAAAGTTTTACATTAATGTAATAGAATTATAAATAGGAATTATTTATATTTTGGATCCTTAATATGACCTTAAAATAAACCTAATTAATTTTATTTCTTCTTTGTGTTTTTAGGGGAACAATTAACTTTATCTCATAATATAATGTTAATTGATATTAATAATCAATAAAATAAGTTTACATATCATATGATATGACATGATTTTAATACTAAAGCTTTCTACTTTATATATATATAAAAAAAAAAAAAAATCTATTTTAAACCATTTGGGTTTGGAGCAATGATATTTATTTTGTTTCGAAGGAAAGTGATCAAGCATTCGATTTCCATGGAGACATACAAATGTACTTGATGTGATAGGGAGCACCATAAAGGTGATATATGCACCACACCCCAAATAATTATATCCCTTCCAAGAGGCACACCAATCAATCATAAAGAAAACTATTGACGAAGCACAGTCTAGAAATTATGGCAAATTGTCTGAGAAACTGTACAATACCTATTCATGTGGTGGCTTCCAGATATGACGTAGCGGGTAGTGGAAGCAAACTAATTCACTATGTCGAACCTTAAGGCAACCTCAACAGCCCTATTAACTTGCACATAAATTGACTAGATTTCTCACTAACAGATGAAAGGTGTTAGATATCGATCTAACCAATGAACCAAAATAATCACATGAATTATTTTGTAAAAGTTTGAGTGAAAATATCTAAATCATAATGAACGAAAAGAGGTATTTATGCTAGTTTTATACCTAATCTACCAAAATACAGCTAAAAATAGAAGATTGTTTTTTCTTTAGTTTTTCTTAGTAGATGTTAATGAGTTTTTCAAATATTATAAAAGCTTGGAAAAGCTCTTCTTAAGTTGATTTCAAACAACAAAAAATTTTCAGAAAAAGCATATCACGTTGGAAAAGCTATAAAGAAGCAAATCAAACATACCAAATTTCCGTCCACGGAGGATACCAACATTCTTTTTTACTATATAATGATGTTTACAATACTTTGTCTCTCTCACACAACTCTCACAAACAATCACTTTCAAAGCTCTCTTCAAATATCTCTCTCTCTCTCTCTCTTACTTTGATTTACTCTCTGAATCTTATAGATACAATCTAGCACAATTTGAAACCCTTACACTTGGATATTTATAGTTCTAGAATCAAAGGAGTTTCAATTCGGATAGGACTCTTAATTCTAAACGGGGACAAAATCGAGCACAACATGTGGGTGTGACTTCAAGTTGCGGCACCAAGTTACACCTCACTCTGGTCGTATGTGCACAACTTCTGGTGCGACATCCAACTAGTGGTGCAAGTCGTGCTACTCTCTGCTGCTAGTCACAATACTCACTAATAGCTTGCCCCCGTTGTATTTGCATAGCACCATATTATTGATTCAGATTTCATATTACAACACCAAACACACTCCAAGATTTATTTGAAACCATATATACACAAAAATTAAAACAAAGAAACAGTTAATTAAGAAGGTGTTTGAAACCATTTTTAAAAATGGTTTTTCATTTTCAAACAAAAAATGAAAAAAAAAATGTGTTTGGATATATGTTTTGTAAAATATGTTTTCGAAAATGAAAAACAACTTATTCTCAATTATAGTAAAAAAAAAAACAGTTTTTATATGTTTTTCATCATTTTTAAACAAATTTTCAAAACAAACAACTATTTCCCCCTTTAAACAACCGTTTTGCTCATTTTCGAAAACAATACCAAATAATTTTACATCATTTTCAATTTTTAAAAATAACTTTTAATAAATTCAATTAAACACATTGCATTTTTGAAAACATCATTTTAAAAACATTTTTTCATTTTTAAAAATAATTTTGAAAATGCCATTTTAGAACTGAGACCAAATGCATCCTAAAAGCCAAATAATGATAAATTGTAATATAAAAAACAAAAAAGTTTATATAATTATAATGTCAGGATTAATAAGAATCTAAAAATCAATTCACACATATAGAAAACAAAACCTCCTATCAACAAAGTACCGTAAATCACTCAAAAATACCCATTTTTTCTACATGTGTTCCAAGCAGTCACATTTTAAAAGATCATAATTACATTTGTATCTTTTTAAATCATATAATCGTATTTTAATTACTAAAGGAAGATATGAAACATGTTGGATTATTTTTTCCGGACCATTTTCAGATTTCTTTTGGATAATAGATTTTAGTTTTTTTCTTTTTTTTTTTTTTAATGAAAAATTTGAATGTAATTGGGTAATACTGGTCAAAGTGCTTATCAAATAATTTTTGATACAATATACTGAAATTTTACATGGCTATACACAGTTGTTATACACTATCTCTAACTTAGTCGTGCAAAAATGACTTAAAAGGCACCTCTAATATCATTATACATATTTTAACACTTTTTGGATGAAATTATCAAATACATGCACAATATCTTTGACACTCACAATAATTTTAAAATGGAACCAACGGTTGTTCTTGTTAACTTGACAACAAATTATTCTTCCAGCATAAGTGCATAACCAATGCCATTGCTCTTCGTATATATATGATCTTGTGGAAGTTCAGTTTTTCCAATGTTTCTATCAATGATGATATTGCCTTTTGTGTTTCTCGAATAGCTTTGTGACCTTTATAGGAAGAATATCAGCATCACAAATATGTATTTAATCATGTTGGACAAATTTGAAACATTGAAAAGACTTAATGGAAATCGATAACCAATAATACAACTTTAAATTCTCTTATTTATGGTAAACCTAGATCATACATTATTGCACATCAGATTCAACATCTAAGCTTGTTTCCAAAATATAAATGTATTATCGATTATGCTAACTACGCGCTCTATGGATAAAATATAAAAGAGAAGAACTTTAAAATAAAAATCTAAAAGGTATAAAAACTTGATCAAACTATATGTAATAAAAAATTAAATAGATATGTTATAGGTTAAACTCTTACTATTATAAGCATTATCGAATACTTGAGTTTCTTCTAGTTGCCACATAATCTATAGGTTTTATGCTCATTCTCTCCTACTATGTCCATAGGACTCTCAGAACTTTATCAACCACTGATAGAAAAAGGTGTATATGGAAAGATGGATTCTTGAGTTGGATACAAATGACAGTTCCAAATTAAAGTAGCATGGGCAATGTAAGTAAGATGGCAATTAGTATCAAGGCAGTTATAAAACTACTAATGAAAAAAAATATAAATCAATTAAATTTGGATTAACAAGATGAGTTTGGTACTTTGTTTTCCTCTCAACAAAAGAATTGGTACAAGACTACTATTAGAATAACATTCTAGGAATTGTTACCTCATAAGCTATATCTTCTATTGACACACCCTTTGTGATGGGGGCAATTCGAACATAGGTCATTGTCAAGCTGAATGAGTTGTATCTACCACCAAACCAGATTGGCAGGTGTTCAAAGTTAAATGTATTTAGTTACTAGTGAATCAGAAAAAGATGTATTTGACAAAAGTTTCATTAATATTTAAAAATTTTAGATGTTTATACTAAATATGTCTCCTCATACAAATTTTATAATTACCCAAAACAAGTAAAAAATTAAATTCAAATGAAAGAAACCAATGCTATCCGTGTCAAACATAGTTGGCCAGGACAACTCAAATCATAAATTTACAAACCTAAAGCTCCTTATAAAACCCCTTGGCTTCTTCTTAATACATGCACCACTCAATATATATATATATATATATATATATATATATATATATAATCTTTTCTTTCTTTTTCATAGGTAAATTCTCTTTTGTCGGTAAAACCATCAAGTCATGGCAAGGAAGGGTAGGGGTAGGCAGAAGTTGGAGATGGTGAAAATGTCTAATGAGAGTAATCTCCAAGTGACATTTTCCAAACGTAGATTAGGCCTTTTCAAAAAAGCTAGTGAACTTTGCACGCTCTGTGGTGTTGATGTGGCAATCATAGTATTCTCTCCTGGTAATAAGGTTTATTCTTTTGGCCATCCATGTGTTGAATCTGTGATGAATCATTTCATCACTCGAGACCCTCCACAAATCTCAGTTACTACGCAATTGATAGAAGCTCACCATAACGCCAACATTCGTGAGCTAAATATGAAGCTAACTCAGGTATATATATTATATATATATTTTAATCCTTGTCATTGTTGTTACAATGTTTTTTATGATCAATGACAAACCAAAGTTTAATTTGTTTTTCAAAGGAATGAAATAAAGATTCCTGATATTCTTTTAAATAATAAGGTAAAATCTTAAAAGTCTTATTTCTCTTTCTAGGGTAACGATTCAATGTGTATATAACAAAATAACATCAAGTCCTTTATTTTTAACTTCAATCATTACATAAAATATAAAACACTGTATGATTTGTCTTCAAAGATTAAGATTGTTTCTTAGATGCATTATTAGTACACGATTACAAAGGCAACGTACATCACATGCAATTGTAGCTATTGACATGCAATATCTATAAGTTGAAAACTTTTGTGCTTTTACCAAACAATGGATTAGGTGGTGGATGAGCTTGAAATTGAGAAAAAGCGAGGGGAGGAGATGACCCAGTTAATAAAAGCTTCCCAGAGCCAGCATTGGTGCCAGGCACCAATTGATGAACTGAGTCCACCCCAACTTGCGGACTTGAAAGTGGCTTTAGAAAAGCTTAAGAACCAAGTCATTCAGCAAGTTGAGAAATTTGTGATCGAGTCTCCTGCTCCTGAATATTTTCCTGGGAGTTCAATTACTAGAGGGATCTTTAAGTTTGATCCAACAAATACCAACTCCAACCTCTCCAATGAAGACATAACGCCACCTCCTCTTTCTCAGCCAAAGATCCAGTCTTCTGCTCATCCTCAGAAATTTTCAAATAATTTTGGCTTCAATACCCCAAACATGAACATGGTGAGTCCTCCTCAGATGATTCCGTCTTCCGCTCCACCTCAGTATTTCCCTGGGAGTTCAAGCACTGGAGGAATCACTCCATTGGACCCAAACAATATCGCCGTCAACCACCTCAACACAAACATGATGCATCCTCCTCCTTATCGTCAGCATCAACCTCTTCATTTTCCTTCTTCTCCTCAACTTCCTCATCCTGGAGTCAACCATAGATTTTATTAAGTATATCATTAGTTCACAAGTTGAAAGTTAGCAAAACATAATTTTCTTTGTGTCTTGGATTTAGGTTTGTATCTTTGGCTTGCTTTATAGAATAAAAGCATATTTGTGTCTAACACTTGGTCTTGCTTTGCACGCTTTCATAGGTTTTATTCATGCAATCCAAGGCTATCATCGGTTAGATGGTTTGATTATTATAATAGTAAAAAATAATCACATGTTCATTGTGTTGCATATATATACATGTATGTATGTATATATGTATGTATGTATTATAAGTATCCCATGACTGGACATTTTGGTTAATACTTAATACCGAATTGAATAAATATAATAAAACTAAAAATGCTAACTTTCGAATGAGAAAATTGTTAAAAGATTTTATTTATTTTTTCAAATGCAAAACAAGTTGTAAATTAATGTAATAGAATAATAAGTAGGGGCTGTTTACTCATAATTTTGTATTCTTAATATGACATTTGAAAAAACTTGATTAATCTTGTTCAGTCTTTGTGTTTGTAGGGGAAACAATTTACTTAATCCCATACTATAATATTATTTGATATTGTTAATCAAATTAAATGGGCTTTCATATTACATCATCTGACATGATTTAAAGCTAAAATTTTCTTTCTTGTTAAAAACAACAACAACAACATATATATATATATATATATATATATATATATATGTAAAAGCACTTGAGTTTATATAAAGCAAAAATATTTAATTTGTTTTAAGAGAAAGGAATCAAACATTCGATTTAATTCCATGGACATATACAATGGACTTAATAAGGTGCACCATAAAGATAATATATGCACCACTCACCAAACAATTATATATTTTTCTAACAAGAGACACAACTATTGGATTTAGGATATCTATAAATGTCTGGAAATTATATGGCAAATTGTACAACAATTGCTCATGTGGAGGCTTTAAAATAGCCTTCAAATGCCAGCATTTTTGTCACTCACTTATTAGTTATTACATAAATAATACTAATTTTACAATAAATTATTTCTAAAAACTTTGCATGTTACCACATTAAGTTTTACGTGTTACCATTTTTATCTCTCTATCCACTTCAAAGTTATTAATTTTTCATATTAATGTAGACATTCCAAAACTCGAAAAGGTTGTTTTTTTTTTTTTCCTTAGCTTTTCCAGTAGATGTAAATAAGCTTTATAAATAATAGAAAATCTTGAAAAAAAACATCTCACATTAGAAAAGTTGTAAAGTCAAACCAACAATACCGAATAAACTCTAAGATCTATTTGAAACTACACAAAAATTAATACACCAAAGTAATTATAATCTATATAATGATTAATTATAATGCACAAAAGCAAAATAATTTGAATTGAAATGATGACAAGTTTATTACAAATTGAAAAATGAAGTCTCAAATAGAAAATATAACCTCTTGTCAAAACAAAGTACTTTAATTCACCCAAAAATACTCATTTTCTCTACATGGTTTTTGAGCAGGTACATTATTATTCAATACCACAATTATGTTTGTGTCTTTCTAAATCGTATAGCTATATTTAAATTATTTCTGTAGGAAATGAAACATGTTTGGATTGCTCTTATTTGGGACTTGTACGGGGATTGCTTTTTGACAATATTTTGTAATTTTTATCTTGTTTCTTATGTAAAATTTGAATGTGATTGGTGTAGTACTATTCAAAGAATCAAAAGTGATTGTTAACTAATTTTGGCTAAATTAGGCCAAAATTTTACATGGTTTTACATAGTTATTGTACACTATGTCTAACTTAGTCATGTAAACTACTAGATCACTTCATTATAAACATTAAATGTTCCATTAATTTTCTTAATTCACAATGTAGCAATAATGAAGTTCATCTAGTTTATAATCAGTTAAAAAAAAAAAAAATGAAAAAACTAGTTTATAATCAGTTAATAGACCTAATAGTATCTTATTAATCTATGTATATACAATCTTGTTGAAGTTCAATTCTACTATATAGTTGCAAAAAATGTTTGCAACAATGATAATATATGCTTTTATGTTTCTAAGATAGCTTTATAACCCTTCTATAGGAAGCATATTGATATCATAAATAGGTATATGTGAAATGACCTAAATGGAAATTGATAACTTACTATACAACTTTAAATTCCCTTATTAATGGCAAACCTAGGTCATAATTCATTGTTGCACATTAGATTCGATAGCAGAGCTTGTTTCAAAATATAAATATATCAGAGCACAGTAGGATAAGCAATCCGCTTGGCATGTTGAGTGTGCCAAGTTCAAAGCTCACCCACCACCAAATAGTGTGACAATTTTCTCCCACTATTTGTGGGATGCCTCTTTGTGGGTTGACTACTCCTATTCCTAAGAACTGATCTCCGGGTCGTGTCACAATGCTTATCGCTAATTGTTCCAGTTGCATCCTAGGTTGGTCTCAATCATAAAAAAAAAAATGTATAAATATATCATGAATTATGTTAACATTGTTCTACGTGTACATATAAAGTGGAAAGATCATTAAAATTTTTAGAAGGACAAAATTTGATCAAATTAGATGTTTTGAGAAAATAAAATAAATATTTTACAAGTTATACTCTTGTTAGTGTAAGCATTATCAAATACTTGAGTTTCTTCAAGTTATCACATAATCTATAGATTTTATGCTTGTTCTCTACTACTATGAGCATGGAACTCCCAAAACATTATCAAATGCTAATGGGAATTTGGATTAGCAAATTGAATTTTGTACTTCATTTTAAAAAAAAAAAATGAGTTTCGTATTTCATTCTCATTATAAAATGGCAAATATGAATTTTAAAATCAATATTATAATCATCTTTGAAAAAAAAAAAATTCAGTGCAAGACTATTACTAAAGTAACATTCAAGAAATTTTTTCCTATAAAATTTAAATGTATTTAAATACTTTGTAAATTTAGTTATTAATGAATCAGAGACAATTGTAACTAACAAAAGTTTTAGTAATATTTAACAATTTTAGATGTTTAAACCAAACATGTTTCTTCGTATAAATTCTAAAATCGCACAAAACATGTGAATAATTAAATTTTAAACAAAAGAAATCATGACTATTGTAATGCCTCAACCCAAGTGGACCTAAGAAATTAAATGAAATCTAGTTTATTGTTATTAATTTGGTCCAGTTTAAATTTTAGAAATAAATGGGCATTTAGATAAATATTCACTTGGTAGATATTTTTTAAAATAAATAATTATTAAATAAGATGGTAGTAATTATTTTATTAATTAGAGATCAAGGATGGTAAGTGATACAATGAGGTACAATTATATGTAGTGATAATGATCATTTCTTATATATATATATATATATATATATATAAAACAAAAGGCAAACAAAAGCTAACATAAAGTTGAGAGGAGACAAGAAAAAATTGGTGGTTGGGAAAACAATGAATTTGGTGATCGTGCATAGAGAAAAAATAAAGAGGCATGATTGCCAATATTTTTATTGACAAAATGGAAGTGTTATGCCAAATTGAAAGCAAAAGAGAGTGGGTGTATGGGAGTAAATGCAAAAGAAAGATAGTAGAGTTTTATTATGTTGTTAGTTGAGAAATTGTTAATAGAAATGATTGAGGTGATGCTATATATATATATATATATATACATATAATGGTTGTTGTAATTATCAAAACATGAGATAAAGGTAAGTAAAATAAGAATAAAATGAGTGTATGTGTTGACCATATATATGTATATAGATATAAAATCAAGAGACATGTGTTAGTTGGGAATCATGTAAGTGCATGATAAGGTAAGAAATAAAAAATAAAAGATGAAAGTTGGCGACAAACAAAGAAAGCAAGAATGGTTTTGTTCTTTTAATATTTATGAGATCAATATCATTAGAGGGTGCATGACAATCAAATGGTGGTAAAATTATTTTGGACAAGTGTCATCCGAAGGTGTGAAAAGCCAAATATATATATATATATATATTAATTCATGCATAAAACGAGATTGAAGCCGACCACTATACACCTATATGCAAACAATTAAAAAGCACAACACACATATAAGTTCATCAGTAAGAAAAGAAGAAGAAGAGAATAAAAAGAAGAGAGAAGAAAAATATGAGAGAATTTTTGCAACAGTGTTTTGGCTGAATTTTTAGACTCAAATAATACTCGAGTTAAGAATCTATTTTACTATGTCATTCTTAATGAAAAATTATAAAACTTTACGTGTGATTAGATTTATATGTTTACTATTCATATATTAAATTTTGTAATTTTTCGATAAAAGAATTAAGAGATATAAATTTATGATTGAGCGGAGATCATAACTAAATCTATAGAACAGATTTCTGATTCTTGAAATTTTGACTGTTTAAGCATACTATGTATTATGCAATGATCTGAAAATTTTTTTGTAAGTTATGTTATATGTCCTTTATTACTATGTAAGATTTTATGATTTTTTGATAACTATGGAATTTATTAAAATTCATAAAATACACTGTGGTTAGAAATAATATTTTTTGGATAGATTTCATTAGACTGAAATGAATGGATGTTTACCCATGCTAACAGCCGCAGTTTTAGTTGAAAGTTTTACTGGAAGTTGTTTAATGCGTTAAGAATATCTATTTAAAATTTTAGATTGATTGGAGATCTAGAGTATTTATTAAAAATGTTTAGATCGACAATGTTAGGACTAAAATTATGAAGCAAAAAGAAGATAATATTATGGTTTAGTATAATAAAGTTATTTATGTCCAAATAAAATTATTATGAGGTTATATTGTGACAATTTTTTCACTTATAATTGAATAGGGCTTGATTGATTTTTGGACATATAAATAAACGGTTTCAAATTGTTCTAAGCAATTAAATTTTGCATAGCACGTATTATATTGTTTTTTAGTAATAAATTTAGCTTTTATAATTGAATGTTTCTATTTTATTTACTGTCATTTTATCTTAAGAAAAACATATTTTTTTACTTTAATTATTGTTTTATAAAAATGTTTTTGACTAATAAATTATGAACATTCTCTTACAAATTATACGTAAAAGTTATGTTTTTATTAAATTTAAGTTTTTCAGCATAACATTTTATTATATTCTATTTAAATGATTTTACATCCTCAAATATATGTCTTTTGTAAAATGTTCAATTATATTAAAAGCATTTCTCCGTATTTAAAAAGTATGATATGTTTAATCAAGAGTATTTCTTCGTATTTGAAAAGCATGATATGTTCAATCAAAAGTATTTATTCGTATTTGAAAATTATGATATTTATTACAATTATAATTGTAATCAAAATGTTTTTACTGATTGTCCTTAGTACCGTTACCGTTATTATTGTCCCAACCGGGTTATTGTGTGCACACCTATCGTAGCAAGTCACACGGATAAAGGTGATCCACTATACCAAATCACATGGTTAAGTGTGATCTATTGTACCGAGTCACACAGGTAAATGTGACATACCATACTGAGTTACGCGGGTAAATGAGGCATACCGTTACCATAGGCATTACATGATATGAGTTATTGATTTTTGTTCAATAAATATTTAAATGTTAAATGATTACTACTATAATTGTATTTATTTTATATGGTACATTTACTGAAAATATTACAAGTGTATTAAGTTTTTAAATGTCATGTGAAATTTACTTATTGAATTGATGGTTTATCTCTCGTCTCCACCATTTTTGTAGAATAGCTACAATTATGTCAAGATGTTGATTATCGTATCTTTTAGGAGGTGGTTACAGAAATGAATTAAGAGCTAGAGTTTGTGATCATTGTTTGGAGAAATATTAATCCTTTTAGTTTTATTTATTTATAAAGATTGATTTTCAATTGGTATCTTTGTTATTGTTAGAACATTTTTTTAATTGTAGCATGACTTAAAGTGTTTGATTAAATAAAGCAAATCCTAAAATTTAAGTTTTACTGAGCATCATTCCAAATTCCTTGTATCGGGATTTGGGGTGTTACAACTAACCACCTCAAAAACATCTAGGACAGCTCAAATTGCTAATTAATAGACCTAGAGCCCTTTATAAAGCCCCTTGGTTTCTTCTTCATACGTGCAGCACTCAAAATCATATATTTTCCCTCTTTCTAGTAGTTAATTTCTCTTTTATCAGTGAAATCTCCAATTCATGACAAGGAAAGGAGAGGGCCAAAAGGTTAGGCAAAAGGCAAAGATAGTGGGAGTCTGAGAAATTAGATAAAAGAGTGTTTGTTCATAGAAGATGCGACGGGCAATCCAAAATAGTCAGAATCACTAACATAAGGGCTACAACGAGGTAAAATTAATTATAGACCAGAAGGAGAGCAATCGGGACATCAACTTAAGGTTGTAATTGTTCTATTAACTAATAGCTGGATTTAACAACAAAGTGATCCAAAGTGTTTGGTCCCATGTGTTTAATTAATTATGGTTTTCTCTGTAAAAATATGTCATTTTCTCTCTCTCCTTAGTTGTTTTAATTGCAAAGTTTTAATTATGATTGTTTTAATATTGTTAGATTTAATAATTTATTCCATTAAAAATTTAGAAATTTGGTAAGAACCTATTCACCCCTCCCCTTTCTAGGTTCTTTTTATTAGTAACTAACAACTTAAAATAATATGGAAGATCAATGTTTAAATCTTTATTATTTTACTAATATTTTCATCGATATTTCTCTATTAGAGATGCTGGCATCGATAAGGAGGTGTATTATCATTTTTGCTAAATATCTAGAGAATTTATTAGAAAAAGTCAATGGAGATCGCCTAATGTCCACAACAAAGTTAATGGTAGTTAATAACTAAAGCATTACAAATTCAATCATAAAGCACAAGCACTTATATGGAAAAACTCACCCACGTGGGATAAAAACTATAGTCGTCAAGGCAATAAAAGAAAAATATTACTATGTAGCTTACGCTCACAACTAAACTTACCACACCTTGATATGTATACAATCAAATAATAAACCTTATGTTTATAGGTAAAATTTTGTGCTCTCCCCAAGTAACATAAAAACATTAGGAATACAAAACTCATAACAAATCTTTATGCAGTATGCAACTCAAGTGCTCATGCACACTATGCAATTAGGACGTCTATCACTCTTACATCTAACCTAGTAGCCTTTATATCCAGAACATGATGACAAGTCCATCATTCAATTCTGCACCATTTGCTTTGAAAAATTTCTTTCAAGATGGTATTTCTACTTATTTGCAATATTAATATCCTCAATATTTTCGATGTCAGTGAACATGTAACATGTGTTTACTTGATATCATGGACTTTTTTGTGAACTATTGGGATAAAAGGCTCATTAATTTGTTTAATGTCTTGTGATACTAACACAAACTTAATAGTTTATGCTTTATTAATACCAAAATATGTATACCGACAAAAATGCTCTTTGTTAATGAGATTATGAACGTTCTTTCTTTTCTATCTCTTTTATTTTTCCCCCCCTCTTTCTCTCACAATTTCTCCGCACTTATTCTCACATTTTCTCTCTACAATAATGTCGTTTTTTATGGAACAAAAACTTTTTTGTGTTCATAATCATGATTTATAGTTTGCTGTTTGAATCTATTTTTTTTTTTTAAAGTTTTTTTTTAATTAATTTTGGTTTTCAATTTTTAAGATTAATTAATTGAAAATTGAAACAAGAAGAAATAATAAGAAGAAAACTTGAAAATAAAAAAAGATACAAGAAAGAGCAAATGGTGAAAAAAAAAAGAAAAAAAAGAAAAGAATCTTTCTAAAATGCTTCCTCTAATCCTTAATTATATTAAGTCTCACACACAAAGAAGTTGTTTGTAACACAACTTTTGCATATATATATCCAAAAATCATTTTAAGGTGTAATAAAAAAAATAACCCATCACAACAACAAGGACAAAACATTTTTATACTTAAAAATTCATCCCTAAAGCCTATAGAGGCGAAAAAAATTGTCACAAATTTTGTCCCCTTAGGTGCGTAGCAATAGAAATAAGGGACATAAAACCGATTTTGTCCCTAAAAAATTGTCTACAAAGACAAAATTGTTTCATCCCAAAAATGTCCATTGGAAAAACTCTTCTTCCTAATAGACTATCTATTGAGTTGAAAATTGCAAAGAAAATCCATCCATGAATATATTCGTTTAGGACAAAATAGCAATTGGGCTACTGAAAGTCTATAGAGACAACTGCGAAATAAATAAGTTTATGACATTAATGACCAATTAGGCGAATCCCTTATAATCTAACCCCCATGTTGAGGTGTCAAATGAGTCAGGGTTGCGCTGCCTCTTCCATGTAGAAATGATTCATAACGGCTTGTGTCCATTGCATAATATCATTTTGAATAAATTTCTACAACTCTAATTCAACAGGATTATGATACCAAACAAAAAATTAACCATAAATTACAAATAAACATCAAGAACAACAATATCTGAACTCTTAGTAAGCACAAATAATATCTCAAAAAAAAAAAAAGGCACAAATGAAAATGTGAATTCTCTTTAAATCAAACTAAAATACAGTGGCGTCAAAATGTTCATCAAGTCTATATGGCCAGTAAATGAATTTTAGAGTGGTTATATAAATGAGGATAAATAATTTAAGGGACGGGAACGAAAAATTTTTAAACGTTACAGCCAAACCCCTTGTAATCTAACCCCCATTAAAATGCAATTCCTACCTTCAACTCTTGAGCATGTTACAGTCCTAATAAACAACAGGACAACTTCTAATCTTCACTTCTTTATTGTCCAACACGTATAATACACAGATAAGATTCATGCTTGAATTTCTCAACTGGAAGAGGGACTTGACCTTAACCATTCTCTAACGAGATCTTCAAAAGATGAATGGAAATCATATTCATGCGTGTTCATCGTTGGTGTGATTTGGAACTTCAGATTGGCTATCCAGAGGCATATATTGGGCCATAATAGCTCTGATTTCTGAATCCATGTATGACTGCAAAGGCAACAAAGTAGAAGAAGATAAATTAACTCTAACAACATGTATTGCCAAAGGGGCATTACAGCCTTTTCCTTTTCCTTCTAAAAACAATTAAATAAGAATTACGCATCCACAAGGGCTAGCAGGTTTGCTGAGTTGAGGCAGTCGGGATTTCCTTACCGCAGCTTAAACTCAAAAATCAGATGCCTCAGACCAACACTCTTAACCAGACCATTGAATGAGATTACAAAGAATAAGGTTTATACTAAACTTCATACATCTGACTATTTAAAGAATCCAATACTCGAAATACATCATACTATGCCAGTGTGGACTGACTTATAAACAATGTAGGTGTACTTAGGTTAATTCAAGAAAAAGAAAATGATTAAAGATCAGATAAAAATCATATGTACAGAATGAAGTTCTCCATTCTCATCCCTCTTGATTATGAGATGTATGTCATAACCACATGACTACTGTTGGCATGTGTAAAATATAAATACAGCATCATCATTTCAATGGCTCATACATAATCAATATGGACAAGCAAAAGATGAGCAAACAGAATCACATTGCTCCAATTTAAATGCAGAACTATGGGAATGAGTAAAAGGGGGAAAAAAAAGCATATTAAACTTACCCTTAATCTATATTTATAAACAAGATATGCACCACCAGCAGCCATAGCCAAGCCGATCAAAATGATCCAGACAGCAGCCCATGCAGATCTAACTTCCCTAGCTTTCTTACCTGTAATTGACCAAGGAGAAGTCAACAATAGAAAAATAAGAATGCATGTTTACAGCAGATATGTTATAAATAAGGAGGTGGGTCCTGAACTCACTTATGCAAGTATCATGGTCTCTGATATACAAAAGATCCCCACTACAAGTGCACTCATAGCTCCCCCAGGTATTTTTGCAGCTACATTCTGGGCACTGACAAGCTTTCTTCTCTTTGCATTCATCAATATCTGTATGTTTAAAGTATAAGAAAGATATTTCATGACTAATAATTATCAATATCTGAATCTATTGATAACCACATAAGTCTCTTTGACATGCCTTTAACTGTAAAATAAAACTTAATAGCAGGGAAGCAGCTTATCCTATTCCTCATATAACTGTAATTACATACTCTTAGCTGCGACTGCTTCGAAACCATAGTTGTCTTGTCATTGTGTAGGTCCAATTCTTTTACATGTTCTTTTCTTTTATAGTGCTCTGAATTTGTATAATCTGTCAAATTATTTCCATGATCTAACACCCCTACTAAATACAATTCACTTCGAAATCCTCCAGTCAATCTGAAGCCACAGGCATCAACAAATAGCTCGAAAATATAAATTATGATGCTGCAATTAATATCTTGCAACGCAGTGATTTTCTGTTCATAAATTCTAGTTGATGATGGACATTATGTATATACAGCCAAGCTTTTCAAAAGTAAAGTGGCATACTCCATGCCATGCCTTGCTTGTGCCCATCAATATACCCATTAGTTTTACAGGCACTGAAATATTTTCACATGAATCAGCCATGTTTTTTTTGATAGTACATGAATCAGCCATGTCAAATCCACTAGGAAGATACCTTCAAGTTCTCAAGGCATATACCTCATACATAGTTCTTTTTACAATTATGTCAATATATTTGGGTTATGAAGTTCCATTTGCAGTTATCCAGGCAAGAGCATGATAAAATAAGACAATAGTAAGAGCATCTCTTACCTTCACAGCTCTTGACACCATCGCCTGTAAACCCTGGAGGACATTGGCATTTCCCATCCTCAGAATCCTGTTCAAAGCATAATGAGAATGTAAACCTGAATCTGACAGTGTATATGTGTGGTGGGCACGAAGAACAATATACAAAGGAAAGTGTGAATTTTGCTCACCAAACAGGCAGAGTAAGTGTGCCCATCCTTGGACCTGTGCCAACAACCTCCATTATTTATCTTGCACTTCCCAGGTCCACTCACTAAAAGAGAAATGTAATTCAAATGATTAGATACACAAGAATAGTAAATACATAGTTATCACTGATCTCAATTTCATATTTCTTTTTCTAAAAAAGTCATAAACTCATTTGTTTATCTATTAAATGATAGACATCAGCTACAAAATGCTAATAAATGAATAACAAATTTGAAATATTCATCAGATTAAGAATAATTCTATTGTTCCTTGAGACAAAATTTTCAATTTACAAAATGGAAATTAAAGGATTATTCTTAAACAAATGCATTCATCAGATTAATGAGAGAATCATTATTACACAACATATTCATTAGATTAATATTTTATATTAGAAAGTTTGATACAAATATAGAGGTTAAACAATAAATCTCACCTTCACAGTGGCTGTAGCCATCTCCTTTGAACTGTACACCATCAACCAATGGGCATTCACATACCCTCCCACGGAATGTATCCTGTTATGGAAATAAACTCATGATCTCAGCCAAATAGAGGGGAAAACTGATCTACTTTAAGAAATAAAATAAAATAAAATAAAATAAAATAAAACAGTACTCTGTCAGTCAATAAGTTTTCATTCATACCTTGCATGCCGTGATGTTGGCTGCTTTGTCTGTCCAGCAACCCCCATTATTATTTAAGCATTCATTTGTCTCCACATCTGCCACAAGAAGACCAAGGATTCCCAACTCAAGAACTCACATTTAGAATAAACACATCTCCAATAGTCAGACCAAACCCACTGAAGGTCCAAACTCCCATCAAAGAGGGTGGTCCCAAATACGGTCCAACCTTTCCATTCTCAAGACTCATACTAGTACACGAGTAAACTTGTGCTCTGCAGCTTTTAAGACTTATATTGCTGATTTGCTGCTCAATGACCAAATAACTTACGCATATATTTAGTTAGCCTCAAGCTAGAAGAGAAACTTACCACCACTCAAACAAACAGCTGGCTCAGTCGTTTCCTCAAAACCAGCACAGATGGCCTTCAGGACAGCACCTTTCTCCAACTTACCTGCAAGCAAACATTTTAGAAAGGAAAGGGTGTAAAAGTTCTATCTAAGAACATAACATCACCACAGACCTCGATATTGTCGATTGTTGACCACAAGGGTAGGCAATATGGTAACATCACCCCTTGATCCTTTTCCAACCTACAAAAAGTGTTTTACATCAAACAGTTGGTTAAATTTAACTAATTTAAACAATTTTTAACCAAAAAGAAAAGGGAAAGTATCAGCCACAAAATGCAGCACTAAGTGCCTAAATATACTAAAAAATGTTAACATATTGAATTACTTGGGCATCTTGCTCTTCTTTTAGAACAAGGTTGTCAGCATCAGCACTTGGGTCTCCCATGCACTTATCAATCTTCTGAACATCAAGCCCTGTCCAAACAAATGAACAAATATTAATCACTGCCAATGATCCAAGTCCATCGCCACTAACCCTAAGAATCAGAAGATGAACTGACAAATTAGATACCAAGAGTTTTGATGACAGCATCAGCGCATTCCTTGTTGTATTTTTTATCCTTCATGGGACATCTGATTTGAAAGTCAGTAACATAGTCCCACCACACCCAAGGTTTTTTGGACTCATTAGCCACTTTAAACACACATAGCTGCCTAAGGTTTTCAAGAACAACATCTTTTCCCTCATAGCCTGAGCTGAAGTCCTGTTCCGGATCGGGGGCACAGTATCTGCCATGATTGATGCACTGTGATTTGCACTGTCTACTCAAGGTGAATGTCTGAGGACAATACCAAGTTATATAATGGGGTGTGAACTGAGTGTATCCACCTTTCTCAAGTATCTGCGCTGCACCCCTAAAATCCTTAACAAATTGCATCAACATGTCACACTTAACTCCACATTCATCGTTGCTGTTGGTCCATAACTCATACTCCACACGATCATCAGGGTGAGGAACAGCTTCTCTCCAATCAAGATTCACATTAACCATTTCTCCACCACTGAGTGCTTTCTTTAATGTCTCACCGAAACTCTTATCAATAAGTGCAGATGGAATTGTAATGTTCTCAATATATTTAGCAGATGAAATATCCTCTTCAGGTGTGTCCATGGTTATTAATGCTTCCTCTATGTCATCTGCAACAAGCACCGCGGATGCACCAGCCTTCTGGGCATTCCAAACCTTCAAAGCAAAGAAGCAATCTGGAAAGCAACAGAAAGCATTAAACAAAGGTCTTGCAACAGAACTGTTCAAAGCCAATCCAATCAGAAGCAATTGAAAAAAAAAAAATTCTCAACTAAAAACAAACAAAAATTTATTTCAAGACCAATGAAAAGGAACATGCTAAATCAACAACTGCACTTAAAATTTGTGTGTAATAGATACCACCCAACATCAAAATACAATGTGTAAAACCCAGTCATTTAATCAAAATAGGATCTATTGAAAACATTTTGCATATCTTTATCTGCTTTGACAAAGGATGACCACCAAACTGTAGCAACACCGACAATGTTTCCATCACTACGGAGCTAAGAAGCATATTCACAATGAAAAAAGTCCAATCTTTTCTATGGAAGTTTACCTCACAGGCTAGTCTATACAATAGTAGGATAATCAAGAAAATTCCTAAACCTTTTTTTTTCTTCCATCTTCTACACCTATTACTGCATTCCACATCAATGGGTTCAGCCCATGGGAAATGTCTACATTTTAGAAAATGATAATTTTCTCCAGCTTCTCACCACATTAAGTACGTAATTCAAATTTTTTACGATGCATGATCTTCCCAAATATCATCACTAGCCACAAAAGAAATGATAGGGAAGGATAAATGAGAAGAATTTTGAATGCTTGAACAGTACCAAATTAAAAATGCTGTCTGATGCTCAAAAGTGATTCTCAAGCTAAAAAGATGATGTTGTTGACAAAGATACACACAGAGAATGAAACAAACAGGCATAGCTCCAATAATCTTCCAAATGGCATTCATAGCTCATTTAAAATGAATTATTAGCCAAGAACTCATAACATTATAAAACACTAGTTACCTATCTCCATCAACCAATATGAGAACATTGCAAAATCATACAACAAGATGAAGTCCTTGAGAAACAATCACAAGATACTAGAATTAATACGTCACATTGTCACACACTCGCACAACATGATGAAGCCACAACAAAACAAGCATGATACACCAGAATAATTATGTCAACCATCAAACTCACTCAACATAGTGGACAACCTAGTCTTTTGAAATGTGAAAGTGTTGACATCAGTAAACAATTAAGAACTATTAAACGTGCACAACACAGCAGAAAGAAGATCAATTTGTCTATCAACCAAATGATATTAATTAGACTTCAAAATTCAATCTCCCAATCAAATTGATAAATGGCTCTGAGAGAACATCTATTCCATTGACTACGCAGAAGCACTTTATCCAAATTAATAGAATCATAACTCTTAAATAAAAAGAGATAACTGATAAAAACTCAAAGCCGATAGTTTCAAGAAAACAATTTACTCAAGGAGACGGTGCAGCTGCAATTGACCAGAAGTGAAAAATGAGAACTACACTTGATTATTGACGAGAAACTCCTATGTCTCACAAAACAAAATAAACAAACCTCAAAACTGGAGATATAAGCACATTCAATAAAAACCACTAAAGGATAATCACTGCAAATGACTATAAAAGACTAAAACACAAGCCAATGGGTTTCCTTAATCAACCAAATGCAACCATTTTGACCTCAAGGTACCTTCAATTAAATTTTATGAGCTTAAACTTAAGGGAGAAATGACTAATTAGCCCTAATCAACCCACCAAAACAAAAATAAAATAATAATATTAATAATAACCTGAAACCAGACAAGCCAAATTATAACAAATTAATGAGACTATACCTCAAAAACCCACCAATCTAAACTTCAAATCTCACAAAATCAACCAATTAACCCCAAAACCACATAAGGGTTGAGCTAAAATCAATCAATCTGATCCACAATACTAAAAGGATACATCCCCAAACAACCAAAACAATCCAATCCAACCTCAAACACCAAAAATGAGCTAAAATCCAATCAATTTAATCAAAACAATCGAAAGGGTACCTCACCAATCAACCAATTTAAAAAGGCAAAATAATAATAATAATAATAATAATAATAATAATAAAACCTCCACGATCGACCAAGACGAAATTAGGCAAAGCTCCAGGCTTGGACCGAAACGAAATCCGAAACTCTTCAAAATCCTTGCAGCCCTTCTGGTTTTCCTTTGGATACACAACAGCGCCGGCCATGCTCCCACCATACTGGGGTATCCCAAAGTTGCCAATTGCACTGTCGTGTGACCCTTTTATCTTCTCTGGCGATGTCACCATCAAGCTGTTCTTCTCCACCACGAATCTCGACACTGTGCTCCCCACATTTAGACACACGAACAAAAACCCCAGAAACAGCTTCCAACTGGGTTCTCCCATCTCTATTTCTGGGAAAATTAGTTTCCAAGATTTCGTGGGGTTTTGATGGTTTTTTGCTATATCAGTTTATCAGAACACGCAACTGGGTCGGTTTATTTTTGTTGGGTCTTTTACAAAAACTTTTGGGAAAATTTAAAACCAAGTACGTAGACAATCTGATGAGTTTTGATTCGATGTCTGATGGGGTTATTAAATTTGGGAGCTTGTTGCCTGAAGTTGAGTGTGTGAGACTTGGAAAGGCTGCTACGTGTCTCGGCCTATCAAATTTTTTGGTGACAACCTTTTGTATTAGGAAATTCCATGTCGGATATTTTAATTAACTCGCTTAGGTTTCAATAGACTGTTAGTTATGTTTTATTTTTTTAAAATTAATTGTTAGATTATGTTTTGTTGGATTTGAAAAATCAATGGGAAAGGTAATAAATAGACTCGTGGAAATGTAGTCATTTTAAATGCACTTTGCACTTTTGTTGTTGGGACTTGGGATTAATTGCTCAAGGGTTCCTTAGTTTAGGTCTAATTGCACGCGTGGGAATATTTTGCTCACAGTGACATAAAAACAAATCTTAACATTAACGAGAAGATAAAATGTGATTTGAACATTTCAAATAGTATAATTATATTTTACTTAATGATTTAAAAGTGAATTAATTTGAAAATTTAGAATTGAATATGTGAAATCCAATTTTTTCTAAAATGGATGGAGATTTGATATTCATTTTCGCTAGTGAATTCAATCGGTGGTAGATTACCTCAATCAAGGAGAATCATATAGGCCCATTTGATTAGATCAAACGATAGACTTTATTTTTTCAATAAAATAATAATCAATTTCTAAGACAATATATATATAAGTAATGCTAGGTGTCTAAGTAATTTATTCAAAATCATCCACCAAATGATATGGTGAATGATACGTAATTAACACATCATCAACCATATCATCTCATGATCTATATGGTTAATCTTGGATAAATTATTTAGGTGTCTTAATAATGTACATAAAATATAGAATAAAATTAGAATGTAAGGGTACTTTAGAGATTTGGTCTCAAAAATATATCATCCATTAGTTTAGATAAAAATCAATTATATAAACTTATCACATCATTTACACGTGAGCGTATGCATAAAATATAAAACAAATGATGTTTACATCATTTTTGGCAAAGATTCGTAAGTGTACAATCATATCTAAAATGGAGGGTATTTGTGCAATAAGTCCTCTAAAATTGAAGGTGTTTGTGCAATTAATCCTTGCAGTTGGTCTTACATATGATATGGTCCACATTTCCCAATTCAACGCTTTGCTAGCGACCTTTCTCCGATCAGTATGGTTGAAAACCTCCAGGTCTACCAGTCTTGAACCCAACCTCATATTTTTATTTTAATTTAACTTCTTATAATATATTGATCATAAAAATAAAAAATAAAAAAAAAATCTTATAATATAAAGTTTGCATTTTAGGGTTTTGTTTTAGGTTAAACCAAAACTTAAGCATCAATGAAATTATCCCAAATATTGTAATGTTGTTATTTCATTGGAACAAAATTCAAGGAGTTTGATTTGTGAATCATGATATAAAAACATTTTTAACATGTTAAGATACAATTGAAATTTAAAATTGTATTTGGAGCGTTATTAGATTAGCATCAAATAATTTGTTTAATAAAATATCTAACATGATTGGCTTCATGTTGTTTTCAGATGTTGACTTTAAATTTTGTATTGTCTTGAAAAAGAACTCTACTGGGATACATTTCTTTTGGCGTTAAATATTTTGTACAATCACTTGTCAAAAAAATAAAAAATTGTATTTAAATTCTATGACAAGTATGGTGCAGTAGATAAGTGGTTTTTATATATGTTAATTATCTGCTACAATCATATTATGTAGAGGCTACGCTTTATTAATTTCCCAAAATCAACGCTGATTGGAAAACTTTTGTTCCAAAAATTGTCTTGAAAGATGAAGACAAGTAGAAGGTTGTTGAAACACAAATTCTTTGAAACATGGTGTATAGACATTTCGCTCATGCTTAAACACCCTTTTGTATCAGGAAAAGAAAAAGGGTTAAGCTATATCCAATGGAAGATAAATCTTCCATTTAATTTATACTAACATGAACTAAATAAAACATACATTGTAGATTAAATGTATTTTAGATTTTTAGATGTCGATATTACCATTTAAAAATATGATTTTTACACCCATTTTATAAATATATCCATATTTAGATTTTGAAAATCAAAACCTTTTACCATAAATACCCTATTAATGCTAAAATTGCCATTATTAAAATCAGTTAACCCTTAGACCTTGTTTGTTTGCTAGGTTAGAACTAGGTTTGTAATATTTTTTTTTATCTGAACCCATGTTTGGTCCAACCAAACAGAATACCTTCATTAATTTATCCTATCTGTCATTTTATCACATTAGATTGGGTTAACTGAAATTCATCGAGCATGCGCGTGAAATTTCTCCCATCTTTCCTTGGCCTACTTCTCTCTCATCTCTACCTCTCCTCCAACTCTGGCACTTCTCCTTCTCCCTCGCCTCCCTCTCCTTCCACTTCATGCTTTTTGGCAGCGATTGATGGATTTTATTTTTTGATTTGAAAAGTTTGGGGTTTTCAAAATCATTGCTGCAATTAAAAGGATTTGATTTTTTATTTTTTGAATTGGAGAGTTTGCAGCAATTGATAGATTTTGCGGTTTTTAAATTGCTGCAACCGTTAAAATTAATTGGAGAGTTTGACTTGTTTCTAAAAAACCCCTTAAAAATTTATTTAAAATCTAATTTTGTATACACAATTTTTAATCATATCCTACATTTCATCAAACATGAGATAATTTTTAAATTAATCAAATCTTATTTTATTCAATCCAATCCAAACCAATCATATCTCGTGCGGAGCCTCAAAGTAATAATATATTCAATCTAATCTTTACATCATCATGTAAATTGAAAATTCCATAAAACATACATTATATTTCTTCTGAATATAAATGAAAGCTGATTGTTTTCATTGAGCCATGTCAAAAGTGACTCATGCATAAGTACACTTATTCTTGCATACAGTTTCAGTTTCGTGTAAAATAATTTCTGTGAACTATATATTGAGAAAATTACCTATATTACACGGAAAATTTTGCTATTTAGAATAGAATTTTAGGATTTAATTATTGTTTTTTATTAAAAGGTTTTCTTTAATATGATTAAAAAAACCTAATAAATTTACAATGAAAGGAACTAATTCGCTTCAGATAAAGTAACTAGAAATCAACAATTGGCATGACGGTGTCCTCATGATTAAATTTTCATTATAATGCAACTGTAAATGACTTTTATTACTTCCTTTCAATTTAGGTTCAGTATCAAGAAGAACAACATTAGTGCCATTCTGTGTGGCCTTTGATATTTGCCTCCTTTTAAATGATATCGATTTAAAATATAGGTTTAAGATATAATGGTTGTAATTAACAGATGTCCATAGTATTTGATTGACTTTAACTAACATAATGTGCTCATTTGTCATCCTAGATAGGGATGTTTTTATAATTAAAATTTTTAATTGAAAGAATGCGCGGAATCATAACTATAGATGAAAATGAATTCCTAGACTTTTTCATGTGTGTGTCCATATATATATATATAAATGATTCATGTATCTACCATAAGTTATGATACAAGTACAACCAACTCATAGAAGCCATAACCTCTCAATTGGCTACAATCTTGTTCGCAGACGTATGATTTCTTATTATTTAATCTCTCTAATCCTTGTGGTTTTGGAGCTTCATTTTGCTTCAGGATAAGGATACCCTAACTAATTGAATTATAATATTGTTACTAATTGAATTATAATACTGTTGATAAACTGATTGGTTCTTTTGGTTGTTTAATGCTTTAATCCATAAGTGTACAATATAATTATTAATTCAATTGCTATAAATATTGTTGGAGCACTGGTTGGTTCTTTTGGTTGATTGGGAATTTGAAGTTCGTAATAAAGATTTTGGATACCTTTTCCTTCCTTAGCTCAATCTTTCAATGTTTAGCTTATTAGTTAACAAAAAAATTATGCTTGATTCAATGTGAACTTAATGAAAGATTTACGTTGATTAAAATTTATCAAATATAGGAATCTTGTACATATATATATTTTTTTCATATAGGACGTCCAATTCTCATTGGTGATATGTCTAGGTCTCACCGATGATTTGAACTAGGCATTCTGCACAAAGAAATAAATGGAATTCTTGCATTCGATAACCACTCTCTGTTATTAATCGATAGGGATATTTGGATGTTGTCAATTTTTCTTCTGTCACACTCACTTAGATATGGTTGCTGAAAGATAATGAACTGATTGAGTGTGTGAGAAAATACAACAAGCGGACTAAGGTTAAGTGCTAATTAACTACTACGTTTTCACAATTAGTCGTTATTTTGTTGACATTTATAGCTCACAAGATTCACAAACCTCTTAGCTGAGGGAATGTCATGCTACTGGACTGAAACTACTCATATCAAGTTGGTACTTCTTCTTCTTAGTCAAATTTAACTACAGCACCAGAAATTCATGATCATAAACAATAAAACCATTTGATATGTTGCATGCTGGAGACACATTACAACAGATAAATAGCTACCACATCTCTGTCAGGACAACTGAAAAAACAACTACCTTGGATCCGAAGAAACTAACTAAAGTAGGATTACAGGAGTGTACTATGACACTGTCAATTATTTTGCTGGTTAGCAGAATGGACCATAGACTATTATGTATGTGCATTTCGATAGAAAATGATTAGGAGAACAAAAAGAAAAAGAAGGCTGTTTAAATCTATACCACGAATGGCATTTATACACACACGTAAAAGTTTGTTAGCATAGTAACTGACTATTCCTGTTATGCTAGATATATTTGAACCCGTGATCATTGCCAAGTTTTCAACCTTCAGCTATTGCACTGATATGTTCAAACGCCAAGGTGGTCGTCTCAACGTTCTTTAATAGGATCCCATATATTTTATGCTTCACCCTGTAATAGGTTTCTAATTCTGAATTTTGTAAAGCTGATCTCTCTTTATCTCCCTCCGTCTTGAGAATCACATCCAACTAGTCATTCATTTTCTTTATCTGGCACATCATCTTGACTACTTGATTATCCGACTGTCCAAAAACAGATTTGCTGTTAACTTCATCCAAATAATGCTCAACATAAGCTAAAAACCATGTTCTACATTTGGTCTGCAAGGAATATGCCAGGTCTGCAGCTGTGTACAAATCATTTCCCTTCATCCAATCAGGCCTGTTATCTTTGTCAGCTGCCAGTTCAATGTGGGATTCGCCATTGCTCATTTGTGGCCAAACAGATGTTCACTTTTTCTTACCTGCATGAGTTGTTGTACTTGATATTTTTCGTGCACTGATAGTGTCAAGAGAACCTTTCCTTTGTTTGGTAGGGGCAGGAACTGGGGCTAGATCGGACTCCAAGCCTGCTTTGATCCATCATGTTGCATTTCTCTGTCTGTCCATTCTGACTTTAAGCACTTGTTTAATAGACATGGGGTCACTTGAATCACCATTAGTCATTTTTGGTTGACCATTATTTCTAATGACTGTACAATTAGTCTGGTTTGAGCCAAGTCATTTTGAAGATTGAAAACTTTATTAAGTGATGGCTGTTGAGCATCCCATTTGCCAGATTGAAGCTCCGAGTATGTGCTGCGAATGCAAGAACATAATATAAGTAACAAGTTATGATCCAATATTTTACACAAATCTCAGAAAATGCAAAGAAAATGAGGATCTAGAATTCTAGCAAATGTACACACATAATTCAATGATATCAAAACAATATTCCAGAACAAAAATGGTACATATTTGGAATGACAAGTACTAGAAAGCCGATTTTATCCCAAAAGGAGCAAAGATGAGCATGTATGAAAGCAATGTTTGATTCAATCACAAAGAGTTGTATCCAGATTATTTACCCTCAAATTAACGCAATGAAGTAATTATTCATAGAATACGCCAGTTAAAACAAGAAGTCAATTGCTTGATTCCAGTTTGGGTTCATTACAAGAGTTTGATCATTGGGTTCTTGATTCCTCCTACAGACCAAGCCATTAGTTTCTAGCATAAAGAGCACACAAAACTGCAGCTCTGATGGAGGTTTATATAGACTAACTTAGACAAGGCAAGTACTCCATCAGTCAACTGATGCAATATGTCGAAGAAAAAAAATGTCCATTCTACTTCATGACAGCACATATAGCCTTCAAGCTGAGATGATGTGAATTCTGTTTTAAACATTTTCTTGATCCATTATCTATAAGTGAAACAAAATCACATGGTGATAAATGGCGAATAAATTCTCTACAGGATTATGTATAGAACTTATACTGGCATTCAATAACACAGCATAACAATTAACATTGCAAACCTTAGGCACTTGAGCACTCTCTCAGCCGCAGAAGCCTCTTGCAAACTCTCAACAGCTGCAAGAAGAGCTCCATCTCTTTGCCTCAACATGTCCTGCCAAGCATTTGATAGAATTTTATAACCTTTTCGACTATAATTCATGAGAAACAAAGACATCAAGTGAAAATGTATACCTTCCCAAGCTTCACTAAATTTGAGGTTACACAGTCCCATATTTTGTCATTTAATGAATCAAATTTCATTTTCGGATATAAGCATTCCGTATTGTTTTTCCATGATGCACAGTTCCTTCTCTGGTTGGAATGTTTCGCTGATTTTGCTGCAAAACCAGCATCTTTTCTTGAATAGGAATTGTCTTCAGAGCTATCACACTTAGAGGGAGAAGTTGATGAAACCTGTAGTCACAAAATTTTCAATGAGCAAAAGCAAGACTGGATTTACAAATTGCTGCCAAATTTTCCTACGCACTGATGTATCTCAAGTCCTCATTTTTATTCTATGGTGCTTATGTGAATTTGGTACTTGATTGCTCATGCACATACATTGAACCTTGAAGCAATAACAAATTAGCCAAATATATAGAGCATGAGAAACAAAACGACACGTTGAAGCACGTACAGGAACAGCTTGACAGATGGGCTTGATCTCATGCTTTACAACTATGACATCGGAAGCTTCTCCAATTCTAGAAGCTGGTAGCCCACTCTAGCTCCTTCTCCTAGATGGCGCAAAGGGCAAAGTCGATGTGCTAGTTTCTATTCTTATCAACATTTCTTGATTTATTTCTCCTAGAATGTACCCTATCAACATCACTACTATCCTTGTCAACATTTCTTGATTTACCTCTCCTAGAACGTCCTCTATCAACACGATCACCTTTTCGCTCATCAGGGTGGACTTTTGGAGGCCTGGAAGGGTAAAACAAAATCTCTCTTGATATCTTCTCAACACTTGTTTCTTGCACAATCATCTTTTTTTCAGATACCCCCATAAAACCTTTCCAAATTATTCAAGGAAACAAGGTCTGCAGGCTCCCCATCACAAGGATGCCTACCAGGAACAGGCCTAATGCCTTCAAGCATTGGAACAGGATATGCTGCCTCAAGTTTCTCAACATACATGAGCTGTCCAAGTTGTAATTTGTTAGATAAAATCATGCCATCTTGTTCTTGAGAGAAAGAGACATACATTTCATGAGAAGAATCACAAACTTTCAAGAAAAATCCTTGATTAAGCGAGAGATCGCCCTCTGCCAACGCAGGTATTATGCTCCTCATTTGCAACAAAACAGGTTTTCTACAATCATCATGATCATAATCCTCCACACCCATTACTTGAAGAAGCCTAAACAGAACTCCAGCAGTCAAATTGGCCATGTAGTTTAATAGAAAAACAATGTAGATAGAACTATATGTATATATCCAGAATTAGAAGTGGTGAACCTGTGAAGTGGGTTTATAAGAGAATGGATTATTAATTTGGTGTAAGGAGCAAGTAATATATGTCGTGAGTAATACATGTGAAGCAATGTGTGGTTTATAGGTTAATTGAACCCGCTTTGCTCTCTTGAATGATAATGATCAATGTTAAGGCCAAGAATTAGTCGATATATTTGCAACCTCAAAATAGCTACCGTTGTTATACACATAAACTAGTTGTAACCGTCACATTAGCTTTATCTAGTACTAGATCTATTACAGCCAAAAATGTTGGAATTGGAGATTAACTTTATCTAGTACTAGATCTATTGAAACCACGGTTTCGATGTTGGAGTTGGGCAAAAGTTGTGTATATTGCAACGATAATGTTGGATTTTTTTGAAAAAATATCATCCAGTTTGATATGTTATTAAACTGGATAAATCCTCTTAATTACCGCTAAATCATATTAGGCCATGGTCCGTACTGTTGGAGTTGGACGGCTTTGGTCCCTAATGTTAGGGCCGTAAGCTTCATTGTAATGTCAAATGTGCTTCTGATATTGTGGTACTGGGGTTATCAAAATTGTGTTATCAAAATCTTATATTTTATTTAGTATTAAAAAAATCTATTATTTTCTTTAGATAAGTCTAAATTGAAAGGTGATATCATCTTATATTTTTCTTAAATTAATTAGTTCAGTATATGACAATTTATTTAATTTTAATGCAATATATCAATTGTTTTTCTCGTAAATTCAGAATAACTAGACTCATAAATTCAGAATTGTTTAAAAAAAATTAATTTTAGAATAAATACATGAATGGATGGCATGGCCATAAAATCATACAAATGAAATTCCTCCTTTGTTTCTTCTTAAAAAATAAAATAAAATTCAAAGGCAACAGTTGAAATTATGGTGATCAACTACTGGTAAAGAGTTTCCACATAATTAAGATAATTTTTTGAATATTACATCATCATTATACTCAAATTCAAGACATACATGTCGGTGCAGTTTAACTTTTTACATATCATTTTACACTATACATCGTTACACCTCATTTGAAAAATAGTTTGTATTTTTTTCTTTTTTCTTTTTATAATAAATATTACTTTTTAAGCTATTAAGCAATGAAAGCGTAATCTAAAAGAAAAGATAATAGCATAAAATCTTCGGAAGGAAGAACGTTTTCATCAGTGGAGGAAGCAGTAAGAAAGAACGGTTTCATCTTTGGGAGGAGACGATTTACAAAATCTTAAAGAGAATTAGAACAATTAACCCTTAGTTGTTACAACAATTGGACAAACTTTATTTAATCTAAAAAATTTGATAGCTTTAAAGGAAATAGGATCTTTTAATAACTTTTTTTTTTTTGGAATAACCATCATAACTTTTTATTAAACTACGAAGTGTATTCATTAATAGCAATTATTTAACCAACAATACAGTGAGATCAGAACTATAATATACTCCTACATTATATAATGACATACAATATAATAAAGTAACTTTAATGTAGAAGGCATAAATTAATCCTGAGTTGACATAATATGAACCCACGAGTATCATTGCAGAACACTACTGTACTTAGTGAGCAGTTATAATATTTGTCTATTGGTGGTAGTGATCATGCATGGTGTTTGTGACTTTAGACAGACTCAGCCTCCTAGACTTCCATTTTCAGCAGGCCTAAGATTGATGTGGTGCCTGACTCGGCGCTCACTAGCTGACCCAACAATGAGTGTGTGCTGCCCAACAACCAGTTTCCTTTTCCCATCACTATCCACAAGACTGAATCCTTTACAAACATCCACTCCAATGGTCACATTCTGAGTCTTGCCTCTCCCCACCTCTACCCTCTCAAACCCAATCAACTGCACATTGGGTGCACCACTCACCCCACCGGAGGTTGGTGGCTTCCAAAACAATAGCACCACATGCGAACCGCCTGCAGGTCCACTGTTTCTGACCCCTATGACTACATCTATTTTCAAGTCTTCACAGTTGACTGTGGAGAGATCAATGACTTGGGCATTTTTAGAAGGGAAAATGTTTTGTGGGAGTGATGGGATGAGTACTGTGGTAGGAGCTACAGCAATGAACTTGGAGAATCGTGAGTAGCTTAGTCCATGGCCAAATTTGTATAGAGAATTGCCTGAGTGAAACCTGTAGGTTCTTCCTGGGAAGTTGTCTGTGGTGTCGTTGGCTCTCATTCTCATGTCTGTCATTGGCACTTGATCAGTGTACTCTTGTAAGTGCCATGTGAAAGGAGACCTTCCAGCTGACAATATGTAGAAAACAATTAGTTTATAAGTCACTAGTAGTTTTTTAAGGCATCATTAAAAGAAGGAAAAAAAAATGAGGCAAAGAAATTACCAGGATTATAGTCTCCAAATATGACTTGAGCAATGGCATCTCCTCCAGCTTGACCCGGATATCCTACCCACAATATCCCCCCAATCTTGCTGTTGTTCTTTGCAAAAGAGACATCAATTGGACCAGCAGACATAACAACTAGAATTACAGTTCCTTCTGTTGCATTAGCCACTTCCATTACTAACTTCTCTTGATAACCTGGCAATGTCAGGTTTACTCTATCAAGCCCCTCTGCTTCTATAGACTGATCAAGCCCCACCACCACCACAACTGCATCAACCGCGGCCGCAGCTTTGGTTGCTGCCTCTATGAGGGTCTCATCACTGCATTTAACGTTTCCACAACCCGGTTCATATGTCACGGTTGACACATACTTTTGCAGCCCTTCCAAGGGGCTAGTGTAGCCGCAAGGTATGCCAGCATAGTTACTTATCATGACCTCTGTGGCATTAGCATTTGGTCCTATAACGGCTAAGGTTGCTGTAGAATTTGAGGACAGAGGAAGAGCTCCATCGTTGTCTAACAAAACTATTCCTTGCTTTGCTGCATCAAGAGCCAAGGACTGGTGATCATTAGTACATACATCAGATGGTCCTAGATTCCCAAATGGTTGTGATTTGGGATCCCCATCAAAGAAGCCAAGCCTCATGAGGACTATGTAGTTGTATATCAAGGCCTGGTCTACAACAGATTCCTCAACCTTGCTCAAGTTTACTGCATTCTCAGTGTAATCCCCTAAGTAATTCCCACAATTCATGTTTAAGCCTGTGTGACGCAATAACATAATGAAAATGAAACATATGAGAACTCAATCAAGAAATGTTGTTTGCATTACATATGTAAATGTCCTTAAAACGTACGTTAAGAGCATCCATTTTTAAATCAATGGTTGTGGTGCAATCACAGTTACCAACCTGCTTTTAAAGCAAGAGCTACTGCATCTTCAGGAGTGGCAGTGTAATTGATACTTTTGTAATAAACCTCTATAGAATCACAATCTGAAACGATATATCTGCCCAAAGCATCCATTAATAAATCAAAATTAGGTGCAAATAAGAATATGGTCACTTAGAGTGGCTTCTCATCAAAATTTGATTTTAGAGTGTAGAAAGCATGCATACCCATCTAGACCCCATTGGTCTCTGACCACACCTTTGAGCAGGTCAGGATCAGCACAGGTTGGAATTCCATTAACCCTGTTGTATGAGCACATTACACTACTGACGTGTCCCTCCTCTACACAACTCTTAAATGGTGGTTGATATGTGTCCTCCAAGTCTTGCTTTGTCACCTGCAATAATTCAATGTGTCATAACTGGAATTACTATTAAATGAAGCTAAAGTAAATCAATAATCAGATAGTAATATAGTAATTAATTTATAATTAGCTAGTTATATGTACCTTAGCATCAAAATGAAACCGATCAATGCCTTTCCAATTATCGACATCATAAGCTGTGTAATGCTTGCAACAACTTGACACCTTAAGCCTGTTATTAGTAGAATTCTCTCCAATGTCACTCACTTCTTGCAAACCCCGGACGTAATTCACAGCATATTTTGATACAACCAAAGGGTCCTCTCCAGGAGTTTCTTGGCCACGCCCCCATCTGGGGTCACGGAACACATTAACATTAGGACTCCAATATGTCAACCCGGCTAGGCCAACATTATACATGGCTCGAGCCTCTGTTGACACCACCTGCCCCATCTTGAACCACAGGCTCGCATTGAAACTTGCAGCTGACAATATCACTGCAGGGAAGCTAGTAGCACCGGGCACTGTGGCGTTGAAATGTACACTCCCACGACCAACATTTGAGACCCCATGAAGTGCCTCGTTCCACCACTTATACGCGGGCACGCCTAGCCTGGCAATGCCCTTGGAATCGTCTACTAATTGCCCCACCTTTTCTTTGAGCGTTAAGAGCGAAACCAAGTCCTTGGCTCGCTCCGCGTATGATAAAGAGGTGTTGCAAAAGGAAAACTGGCTCGTTTCAGGCTTGTTCTTGTCACATGCAAATGGTTGAGGGGTGCATGGGGTTATCACTAAGATAATCGAGAGGCAAAATGATGAGAGGAACTTGACAACTTTCATGGCTTATTCGTTTTTCTTATTTAGTTCTATATGGTAAAATAGTTCAAGTATAAGCATTGGTTTTATAATAGAATTTCTACTCAAATTCTTCATCCGCTTTTTATCTATCATTATCAAAGAGTTTGGTTACTTGTGAATTAAGTTACTGATATAGTTTATATGTGTCACTTCCGAGAAATGATGCTTGGATGCTTAGGCAAAACAAAAGCCACTTTAGCTATCAGTGGTACTACCTTTTTTTGGTCCACATGGTGACTTCATTAGAGGCAGCATAAAGTATTTCAAGTAGCAACGTTAGTTCATGTTAACACTGCTCTTATATCCGACCATTTTGTAGACCAAATTATTAGATTTTGAATGATTACATTGTGTGACTAATTTCTACGTGTATAGGGCTTGTGAATTAAGCAATTTCAACTAGATTGCGTGTGAGGCCTTGCAATTATTGTTTTGAGAATCCTGGACGATTAAGATTGTTACGTGATCCTCAGTAGTCAGTTCCCGATAGCGACATAATAAGTGTCATCTCAGTGTTTACTAATTTAATAAGCTAATGTAGCAGAATTGTCGAGCAAGCCACTTCAAGCACTCATCAAGGGTGGCTTCAAAGCAATGGCAAACACAGAGCAACATCAAAGCCGACTACGGCACCAAGTTTTCTCAAGCAAGCATCAAGGTGGACACTGATTAATTAACAGCCAGCTATCTTATCTAAATTTTGTTTATTGACAAGAGGGGCGGAACAAAACAGTATACAGTGGAGCTAAATTATTATTATTATTATTTTAAAGGCTAACATCTTATACGTCAAAAAATTGTAGCTACTCCCAAAAATATGAGACAAATTACTCTCCTGCAGATAGAAGAGATGACAACTTATTGTAGCTTTTTATAAATATTCACTAAAAGGTGCTAGCGCGTCCATCCAGGGTAAGAGTTACTTGACAAGTATTATCAAGTTACTTGTATGAAGAGTTGCTTGTTCTTAGAATATAAATGGAAATTAATTCTCCGTTGCTTTCTTTAGTTTTCGATTATTGCTTTGTGATATGTGGTATTATGATATGACTCGAAAATTTTAAATGTTCTGGTTAGTCCTGATCACGAGAGAAAAACAATGTGATGAAAAGAAAGGGACGAATAGTGGAATCCACAGCAAAAATAATTTTCTCCAAGGGAATAATTATATTAATATATGAAAAAGATAATCATTGAAGTTCGGAACCACTGCTTAAATTGGAAAATTACCCTATTTCACCGGGATTAAAGAAACTTAAAAAAATGGAAACAGAAAATTCTCAAGTTTATCAATTTGAGTAACTACTATAGAATCTAAAAGGGATTTTATTAAGAAAATTAACAAAATAAATGAAACTGAAAATGAAAATTCCTACTAAAAGTTATTAAAATCTGAAATACTATGTAAAATGGAAAAAAAAACACCCATAATGATTTCACTGATTTATTATGGCCCAAAATCTTGGGCCTCTAATAGTTTCCTACATGTGTATGCACAGCAAATGAGACCCAAATTCATAATTTTAAAGAAACCCCTCGTACAATGTTAAGGAATCAGGATGTCGAACATAACAACGTGTGGGAGAGATGCCGGATTTGGGGAGGACAAAGAATTGTAAATATCAGTAAAATAATGGTGGGATGGGGTTGAGGTGGCAGTGTGGAGACGGTAAAAGTCTGGACTCAGTTTTTTCTCATTTTGACAATTTCTCAAAACAAACCGTGAGTGTCCTTCCAATATGGACAAATTTCATAGAGATAATGATATCACATTCTGTCCACAATCCACAGAATTTGTGATATGATGACAACCTCAACTTGCCCACATGAAAGGGCATCTTGACCATTTCCCAATTTTGCATACATTAAAAACCAAATAACTCAACCACTTCCAAATTTCCCCATCAAATCTTTCGGCGTCACAGTTTGTTGCACTTCACAAAATAGCTGCAGTGTAACCATAAACCATTTCCAAGTTCTCACAACAAGTAATGGAACCAAAAGCAAAGCTTAAGCCACTAACAATTATGCTGTTGCTAATTACCATTTTCTTTCGATATTCTTGCTCAGCTCACTCACGAAAACTAGTTAGCTCTCCAACACCTGCACCGGTTAGTCATTTTTCTGTGTTTCACTTGCTCTAACTCAAATGTTTATCACTAGTTTTCAATATTTATAATGTTGGGTTGTTATTTTTAGTCAAGTGAAGAACCATTGTTTATCGGAAGAAATGAAAAGAGACAGAGAGGGTCGATGCCAGCTAGCTGCCATGGAATGTGCAACCAGTGCGTCCCCTGCTTACCAGTTGAAGTCTCAGTTCGAACAATGGACTATGAAGAGATCCAGTATTATCCTCAAGTGTGGAAATGTATGTGCCACAACAACACATTCTCTCCTTGATATAGTATTTTAAGTAGTACATGTCTAGAATTTCGAAATAATATTCGTAACGTAATATTTTGACTGTTAGATGTATTTAAATAGATGCAACTACCTAATTTTTCTGTTGTCGTTGATTTGTATAGAATTAGAAGAAGGAAAAAGGATCAAATATATTTGGCTGTTTAATCCACCTAGGAGCGGGATTATGACATGCCAAATTGTAGCAAAATCTAGAATCCCACATATAATTTACATGGAGATGTGTAATTTAACTGTTATGCCTTGACATTGCAGAAGTTCCCTTTCAATTTCCTAATATAGTTTTTAATAATTTTTATTTAATATAAGATTCATGGAATTTTAATATAAGATTCATTTTTATTTAATATAAGATTTAAATACAAAATATGAGACATCCAAAATGACAATGGTATTAAGACAAGGCCGACTTGCATGTTCTGCTCTTTTTGCTTTATTGTGAGCTATGATACTTCAATGCTCAATGATAGACTAGCTAGCTGATTGATATTTGACCAAAAAAATATAGGGATAATCCCAAAAAACCGCCTCTAGTTTACAAAAATATCTATTTTACCGTATGTAGTTTCATTTTTATCCAAAATCCCCCCTAACGTTAATAAAAACACTCGAAATACCCCCTGAAGGCACGTAAAAAGACGATAATACCCTTGATCGTTACAGATTCCGTTAGGTTGACTTTGTTCACCGTTTGACTTCAAGGGCAAAACGGGAAATACGATAAAAAATTAATTAAAATTAATTAATAAAAATATAAAATATAATATTAAAATTGAAAATAAATAAATTTTTTAAAATATAATAATATAATACTAATATCATTTAAAATATAATAATAATATAAATAAAAAAAATAATATTACAATTAAAAACTTAAAATCGAAAACCAAACTATTCTGTTCATCTTCTTCTTCCCTTATCGCCGCCGACGCGACCAAGCTCTCTGTGGCTTCTTCTACCTTTCTCGTTTCTTCTTCTTCTTCTTCTTCTTCTTCCATTGATCTCATCGCCGCGCCACCCATCTTCACCGCCGATGACTCTGGCTCATCCATTCCACCACCGTCGAGTCTCGACACACTCCCCTCTCCCAACCAGACGAGATCTCACCATCCTCTCACCCACTCTCGTCTTCTCGCCGGGTTGCTGTCCATTTTCAAAGTCTTTCCTCGCCATCGCCGGTCCCTCACACGGACGACTCGCTCCCTCTGGCTCTCCCTCACTGGTCCCCTCTCCCAACCAGACGAGATCTCACCATCCTCTCACCCACTCTCGTCTTCTCGCCGGGTTGCTGTCCATTTTCAAAGTCTTTCCTCGCCATCGCCGGTCCCTCACACGAACGACTCCCTCCCTCTGGCTCTCCCTCACTGGTCCATCACTCAAACACACTTTCTCCCTCTCGATCTCCCCTCGCAGTATTTCTTCTCGCTGGTGGTTAGCTGGGCAGTGCCGTGCCTCTTCTTGGTTGATTTTAGTTACTGACTTTAATTGATTTTGGTTGATTTCAGATGATTTTGATTTTGGTTGGTAATTGTGTTAATGATTGATGATAATGGTGTTGATGATTGATGATGGATGATGGGGTTGATGTCTCAAATTTTTTTTGGGTTGATGATGGATTCTGGAAACCCAGAATTTCGAATGGAAAGCCACAAAAATTTTGGCTTTTTAGTCAGAAAATTCTGGGTTTCCAGTGATTGGAAACCCATAAATAGGGCCAGAGAAAAAAGAAAGGGGGAAGAGAAAAAAGAAAGAGTTGGTGGTTGACAGTGGTGGTCTGATAGAGTCTGTGGCTGGTATGTTGAATGGTTGGTGATGAAGATTGATGATGATGGAGCTGGAGCTGGAGGTTGAAGAGGTTGAAGCTGAATGTGGGAACCCAGAATTTCGTAATTGTCATTTCATAATTTTATCAGGGTTAAAATTGTCATTTCGTAATTTATAAACTTTTCTGTTAACTTACTAACAGAATGTGGTAATTTGGACAAAAATGAAACCTAAGTACTAAAATGGATATTTTTGTAAACTAGAGACGGTTTTTTAGGATTATCCCAAAAATATATAAATGTAAAGAGAACTGCTAAACAGATGTACCTTCAAGGAGAAGAAATTTCTGTAAAAGAGGTTGGGTAAATGGACCAATGCAGTCACCCTCTTTTTCATGTTAATAATCTTAGAGCATTCCTTGATTCATGAGATTAATTTGCACGAAAATTCAACAGCAGGTCATGTTATGAAACAACTATCACAAGTAAATAACACCATAATCGTTGAACTTAGTACTGAAATCTCCTCTTAGTGTATTAGACCTTGGAATCAGATATTTTTGTGAGTTGTGACACAAAATCATGTATTTAGTTTACATTTGTGAGGGCCAACCTGTCATCAGATTTTTGCACGCATACAACAAAATTATATTGAAAAACAGATAACTTGCATCAACAAAGTAATAATATCCGAGCAACGGACCTTCAAACAGAGAGATACTGATCAACCTAGAAACATTAACATAATACAATCAAAGAGACTAGTGACTATTATTTGCCAATGGAAAATCTCCCAAACTTCACTAAGCATAGAAGTGCTAGCTGAGTTTGAACACGTTCCACCATATTGAGCTTCGAGCTAGTCCATCAGAAAAATTTCCACAATACATAAAACAAAATACTTACTCTAACACGCTTATCATCCAAAGTACTAGGCAGGTGGAGGAGGGAACAAAGAAGAGCCAACATGTGGAGGCGGCAGCTTTGGAATGTAAGGCAAGAGAGGAGTACCATGCTCAGTTGGTCCAGAAGTCACAGAAGATGATGAACTTGGAACTGGATCAATAGGGCTGTAATCATCCAACTTCATCTTGTCTTTGCTATTTGTCCTTTGTGTATTGCTCCCCTCCTGGAATTAGAAAAAACAAGAAACATCATGACCAAACAGTACTAAATTTTAGTCGTCAAAAAGACATATCCTTTTTCTTAGTAAATCTAATTGGGCTTACATGGTACACAAATACCAAACACTAGAGAGTCAGAAGTATACCATCAGTTCCCTCATTGATTTTGTTGCTGAGGCACTATCCTCACTGATGGGTGAAAACTTGTCCAGATCTGATTCAAATTTGATGGAACACATTAGTTGGAATAGAGACATATATACTCTAATCAATTTGCAAAATCAAAGGTATTAATGTTATAGTTAAGGATCAAGATAACAATGATCAAATTTAATTCCTCCATATGGGGTTGAGAATTTTGGTTTGCATTTTAACAAAGACAACATGAAGTTGGATTTACAGTGGTATCTATATGCATACTCATTTTATTGTACACTTAACAACACCGTATATGTATATATACCCTAAGTATGACATAAATTAAAAGTTAAGGTATATCTTAGTTATTAGGAGCAGCTCGCGCAAGATTCCACGCCTGATAATTACTTTTTATGTATGTATCTCTATAAAAGTAATAAGTATGAAGCTTGTTAATTTCAAGGGCCCCCTATATGAGCTTCCTCTTATGTGAGTAGGTTCTCGCTCTATGAATAGGAAAAATCAAGTTAAAAAATCCAGCTATAGAACGCGAAATAGGAAGCAGAGAAGTCTTTGAAGAAAACGAAGCAGTTAGTTTCATTTGACAAAACAAAAATAAAAGATATTACCACAATGCAGTGGCAAACACATATGCAAAGATTAAGAAGAAAAATGAAAGCTGTAGAAATACCATGATCAGAGGAAGCAGTGACACTGAGGAATATGAAGACAGCATGAGCCACCATCATCAAAAACAAGAACCTAGCCATGTTCAACTGATTGAATGCCTGCATGCTCAAAGACCAGGCACACACTCTCTCTTAAATAAAGGAAAGTAAATAAAAAATACTGATTTTATTTTTAAGCTATTGTGGTATAAGAACATCTCCAATGCAAATATGGATTGTCTTTTAAAAAAAATGGACACATCATTAATGTCAAGGAAATGTGCATCATATATGGCACAAATATTAATTGATAGATACTCAAGTCTAAAAGGGCTCTCCAATACTAGTCTATTCATTTCAATAATAAATAGTCAAAGAATAATATATCATTAAAGTAAATTATTATAAAATATTATTTTATGGAGGTTTTAATTATTTATTGCTGACATAGCTGTCAAGGAGGCTCTCTAGAAATAGACATTGAGGTTAATAGCTTCTATTTTTTTTTTTGCCACGTCAGCTTGATAGTAATTATAGAAGTTTACATTGGAGAGCTTAATTTTAACACTCTATCAATTTATCCTATGTGGCACTCCATTTTTTTACAATCCATACTTACATTGGAGATGCTCTAACAAGCTACGTGCTTCTGTGGTCTATGGGTAGAAGACAAGAGGACGTTGGTGATTGTGTTGCAATAAACATGACATCAAGAGGGGGCGTGAAAAGCATTTAGTTGGATTGTCATCAAAAAGTTCGTCATTTAATCTCTAACTTCGAAGAATGTGAATTGTCTCTGCATTTTCACAGCCTTTGCTATTCTGCATTCGCTCCCTACCCCTGCTACACTAGGCATTAATGTTTTTCTTTCTTTTTTTTGAAACTGTTGATGTTCTGTTTTCATATATACTCCCTTTTAAAATGTGAACTGGCGCCAATATTAATTTTCTTAAATTGTTTAAAAATAGGTTCACAGGAACACATGATTCAAATGGGGGAAATTTCATGCTCTACGAATGTCTCGAAAGTTACATAAATATCAGTTCAATCTCTCTTGTCAGTCAAACCATAAATAAAGTTACACAAAATACATAAGTTCAATTCCTCTTTTTAGTCAAACCATAAATCAAACTCCCATAGATACAGGTAAATTTATTATTTCAATATTATTATTTTATTTATTAAAATTTTATATTTATTTAAATTTTTTTAATGTTATTTTAATTAGATTTGATCTTAAAGATGGATGATGAATATTAATATTTTTATTTTAATTATTTATATTTCAAATAATCACCAACACTTAATCGATAACAATATGATCTTCACTAAATCGTGACAATCTGGTCTTCACCACCAAATAGTCGATTTAATTCATCGTGGATAATATAATCTTCATTAGATCATTGTGATCTAGTGCGAATCAAATCGTCCTAAATTATCATTGATTTGATGATGACAGATCCATCAACAGTGGAGATCCAACTAGATGAGATATTTTTTAATTATTTTATTTTATTTTATTTTATTAATCCATTTCAAAAGATGAACTATGGAGATCTTTTAATTTTTTTAAAATTTTTTAAATATTATTTAGTTTATTTTGTTTTTCACCATCCTTTGAGATGGACATTCAAAATTAAATTTTTATTTATTTTAATAATAAAGGTAAATAGACATTTCATATTTTTAATTAAGGTTGATAGTTAAAGTTTTTGTCAAAGACCAAAATAATGCATTTAAAAAACTTCAGGAATATTTTAACAGTTTTACAATACACGGTTAAAAAATAAATAATTTTCCAAAATAGAGGGACTCAAATAAAATTGTCTCAATATTTAGTGTTAGTCTTCTATATATCTATCAATATACATATATATATATGCTCAATATTATGAAAATAAATTTTTGAATCACACTTAAATTTAATTACTTTCAGATACCATTTGGGATAACACGTTTATTAGCATGTCCAAAGGTATAAAATTATGAAAATAAAATGAACACTGCTACCAAAACTTCAACAAATCCCTAATAGATTTCTAACAGCACATCAATTTACCTCATAATTAATTAAAGAATGAAATATCTTATTGCTGGTACTGCGACATTTGTAAATTAAGCCAGTCGCTTAGTCATGAATCTCATGCTTTGTCCAAGTAGCGTCAAATATCATGAGATCCCAGGTGTGCCAAAGCTGAAACAAACAATTACATTGGGCAGGCTCCAAACTCTCTAGTTTAGTTTACAGCTAATACATTTATGAAGAAAATCTTTGACTTATTTACTAGGATAATTTTCTACCGTCGATCCACACCTGCCAAATCGAACAATTCTTACATGTACTCCTCTTGTCTTTTAGGTTTGGAAAAGTAAAAGTTCAGAATTTAAATTAACATGTTACACGCATTGCGCTAGACTGCAAGTGCAGTCCAAACAATTACCACAAATCTGTACATTAAAAAGCTTTTTCTTATTTGGTCGTATAGAGATCTAGCACTAAAACTGTGACACATTAAATGACATAATGTCATACTATTTTTCTTGGGCATTTTATTGGTTTAGTCAAACTATCATGAGCAAACTATGTTAACATTTTCATCATATCAAATTTAAAGATATCAAGGACAATAACAGAGCAAAACATGAAACTAACAACAAAAATAGAGCGTTGTTTTACTTTAAAAGTAGTGACAAGTATTATAGGTCCAACTTTCACTTCAGAACAAACACTAAATCAACTAAAAAACATAACATCTTAAAGTTCATTAATAAATTCAAACTGCTACTCGAAAAATCGTCACCCAAAATGCACCATTAGTATCATCATACAACTCCGCCACATTTCAGAGAAAGAAAGTTGTTTAATTCTTCAGCGGTACTGCAATAAAATTTCACATAATGAATCATTGACAAACAACAATTGGTGTCGATCAAATGCAAGAGCAAGACAGACCACAGGTGTTACCTTAATGAAACCAATCTCCTTGGCATTGCTGCGGAAGCACTGTCTGCAGCACATGAGCCCGTACTTCCTGATTATTCCATGAGGGTTCCCACACACACGGCTATCATAAAGAAATATAACATCAGAATACAAGGATTGTCACATTATCCTGTAACCATGAACTCTATCCAACACCCTGATACCAGTAAATTGCAACAAAATTATAACTTCAATCACAAGATCATTCACCAGTAAGTATACAGAGCCATGCAAGCCAACCAAAATATTGATGTTGAGCCAACAAAAAAGGCTCATGTTATAAACCCGTAGCCATTAAAGAACCAAAATTGATTTGATTGTTAACATTTAAATTGAAACATGCAAAGATTGAACAATTACATGATACTTAGTAGTAGTTGGAAAGGATTAATTTTTTAAAAAAAAAAAATCAATTTTTTTACTTTTAAAACTTTGATTTCTATGAAAATTGGGCGCAACTGGATTCAATTTCTTAGAAAACTGTTCATATGCAACTCTTGAGGTCAATAACCAACAACAACAACAGATCGATAATAAGAACAACAAACGATTTTTTTTTTTTATGTAACTCTTGAGAGGTCCTACTAATATCAATCGAAATACATCAAATCAAAGCTGATTCATTCAAGAAATCACAAGAAATATATACAAGAGATCTTAATAATAATTCACAATAGGTACAGCAAATAAAGAATCAGAGTTTGAAAATCAAAGGAAGAGAAGAGGTAGTAGACAGTTACCAAGCGCGAGAGCCGGGACCGTAGTTCTTGGGGTGAGAGTTCCAGACGTTGGAGTGACCCATTATCGATTCTTGATTTCCTTTGTCTGCGCTAGTGCTCTCTCAAACCCTAACACTCGCGGAGGATTTTTGACCATCTGCCTGAACTCAATTATTTATAGTCCCCTCGTATAAACCCTAACTTACTACTTGATGACGTGGCTTTCTATTTTATGTTTATATGAGCCGGAGCTTGGCAGTGCGGCGGCCTTGTTTGAAGTTACCTTCTAACCGAGCCCCATGCTTTTTTTTTTTTTTTTTTTTGAGAGAACCAAGCCCCATGCTTTTGGTCGAACTTAAAATACGCTTTTGAAGCCCACTGTGCCAATGATGTGCTTAAGTTTCTCCTAAGTTAAAAAAAATTATCTAAAATTCAATCATTTAAAATATTTGAGTATTTTCTTTTTCGGGTTAGGCTATATTAACTTAAATTTTATAACTTAAAAAAGTGATTTCAATGTCCTTCTATCTATTTTCACTCAAACTAAGTAGGTGTTAACTAATTTAAATTTATTCACTTTTTCACCCTTAGGTTGAGCGAAAATTGATAATTGGATGTTAAAATCATTTTGAGTTAATATAACCTAACACTTGTGAAAATATTAAACGTATGTTGATGTATACATTTGAAAGATATTTGATCTTCATCTATTAGTGCCCTAAAATACGAAGAAATATTGAAGATGTTTTAAGAAAAAATATCGACATGTACCTTTTTTAAAAAAATAAATAAATAGATGGTTTCCTTTTTTGAGGTTAATTCATTTCGAACTGCTTTTAAAACAATGGTTTTAAAGATATGATTTATATATATATATATATATATATATATTGCAACACTTCCTAAAAGAACGTTGAAAATGGAAAGTGACGTTTTTCCATTTTCTGTCTGGGCCTATAGACCCAACATGGCATCTCAGGAGTAAAGATTCTCTACCATCCTTTTTTTTGTTAATCTTTTGATAATCTAATGACACATCAGCATTTGAAAAAATGAATGATTAAGATTGATAGATTTTTTCTCTCTCATATATCACTCAAACTTAAATTGTTCTCATAAAAAGATTAGCACCGTGTCAACATTAACAGAGAATCCTTGTCCCTCATGCAGTCATCCTTAATTTCTATTTTCTTTTTATTTTAATTTCATTATAATTTTAATACTTATTTTTATTCTTATCTTTATAACACACTATTACCCCTTTCTTTGTCTTTGTTTTTTTTCCTTTTTTTTGGTCCGGACACACAGCTAATTTTTGAAATGCAATATATATAAATTGTTTTTCTTGACCGAGCAATATATGTAGAATATCCATATAATACTTAACCGATTATCCTTGAAAATAATAATAATAATAATAATTAGGTGACTTTTAGATCAACTAGAAATCCTATAAGGACGGGGACATGAAATGTAGTTGTGTACTGGCAGTAGTATACTTGTAATAGTATTCCATTTCCCATTCCTAGTGGGAATAGGAACGTTTTCACTGTTATATATACCCATATATCATTACATATTTACCATACAAAATTTTAAACATTTATAGAAACTAAAAGAGATACGAAGATGAGAAGAGAGCTGCCTCCACGCATTCTCAAGCTCCAACAACAGCAAAATCAGCTGCCTCCTAGAATGCGTCGACGATGCTTGCCACCTCGATTCTTTAAGATTCAAGATGAGCAGCTTTCCAGAGCTGCTCCACAACTTGATCAATCAATCAACTATGATCAACAGAAATTGTTGTTTGCATCTTTGAAGGCTCGAGTGGATCAATTGTCACAATTGTTAACCACTCAACTACAAATAATGTGGAGTCAAGAAGTTTCCATAGAAGAATTGATAAAGATGTTCCAACAACAAGAACAACATCGCCAACAAAGAGTAGTTGACTATATTGACAAACCTCTTTCGATGGAACGGCAACAAATCCAATCACAACCACAACAAAAGGAATCTATATGTAATGTGGACTACTCAAAGCTCTTATCATTCTTGGAAACAAATGTGAATACCTATGACAACTACTTTACTCTATGGCCTTGCAAGTCCCAAGAAATCAACGTTGAAAAACACCGCATGAATTTCAAACCCGATTCATACTTTTCTTATCAAATTTGAAAATTGTGACGATTTAAGATAGTCCTAACCAATTTAATATATATATATATATATATATATTATTTTTTTTTTTTCAATTTTTCTTCTTTTTTTCTTGAAATGTAATGATCTAAAGTGTTATTCTTCACTAAACAATAGTAAAGATTGCTGTTGATGTTTCTTAACTATATTATAGTACTTTCTGTTTTGTATCAAATTTTGATTCCTAAGTTCAGCCTTTGCCACGGCACCATTAGCTTTCATATATTTTAATTAGTTTGCGGTAAAGTTCACAGTTCTTGAATTTTAGTAACCACTATGACACATGACCAAGAAAAAAATGTTAAAGAAACCATCTAAGGAAAAGGATGATCTGGGACCGTTTGCATTTCCCTTCAATTTCATACAAGATATAGGATTATAGGTTTGGAACTTGGAATGCCTATACATGCAATAGATATTTCTGTTAAAACGAAGTCAGTTTAAAAATTTGAATTTGTTTCAATTTCATTGAATTTTGAGTGGATTACATCTAATTTTATTAAATTTCAAAAAAATAATCTAATTTGATCAAATTCCAATTTTACTTTGCTGACAGAACCAAATTTTTTACTGGTTAATTTAATCATACGTTTTACTTAAAAAAAAAAGAAGTAAATTAATAACAAGGAAAGTTAAGAAATTAGGTAAATTGATCTACAAAATGAGTAATATTACATTTTTTAAAACTCAACCTTTTTTCACATGATCCATTTGGTTTTGGACTGACTTTTGTAATAAAAGCTGTTATAAATACATCAATTGTAAACAAAATTTGTTAATTTAGATTAATTGAATTGATGCACATTAAAAATTTAATAGAAGTGGATATCATCCTTTCATAATGGCACGGGAAGTACAAATAAGTAAACTACTAAAGGCAGTCTGGCATATCATGTGTTACAAAATTTGTTAATTTAGATTAATGGATACACAATAAAAATTTAAATAGAAGTGAATATCATCCTTTCATAATAGAACGGGAAATAGATTTAATGCTAGCCTGGAAGTGATTCGTTACGTCGGGTTTTCTGATAGTGTTTGTGACATATCCTACCATTTCACCAGTATTTATACTCATAATTGTTTTTGAACATGTGAAAAATAGTCAGTATCAAATTTGTCTTGTTAATTAAAAATATGAGAAAAGATACACGAGGAGGAGGAGGAGAAGCATGGGGGCATTTTTGTCCAAAATTTAATACACTCGGACACAAATGATAAAATCATTGAAATGTGATAGAAATGTCTATTGCTTTATTCTATTCATCCCACTTGTTGTAATATGGTAATTTAGTCTTAAATTTTAATGCAACATTACAAGTTTAGTCCTTAGATTTTATTGGGATAAGCTTAGGAGACAATCGAAATCAAGCTAATAGGATCCGAATAGCATGACTTAGATAAACGATTTTCCTATAACAAAGAGTTATTTATATTTGAATGAGAGATAACTCACTTATATAGAAGAAAATCACATTTTTATTACTCAAGGTGAACGTGAAGGTGGAGGTATCAAACTATGAGCTAAAATCATGGTTGACTTGTATGCTTTCCACTACGCTTCCTGACCACTAACGGAATTTGAGAATTTTGTTATATCGCTTGACCGCGTTTTTGGTGGACTACTATAAATTTGTGCCGGATGGCGCTAATCAATTTGATAAGAATTTCTTGCTACCTCTTTAATTTATTGCATCATGTTTCTTTGATTGTTTATTAGTAAATGAGTTCAAAAACCCTGCAGAGAGCTGTTCAACGTGATAATATTTTATAACTTGGTTAGGTGCTGATACAGCGAAGCATGAATAGAAGGTTCCCTTTTATTTTTTATTTTTTTTGCAGTCCATTGGATGGAACGTGATGTGATTCAACCAAATGCAATACAACTAATGCAAGTAACTAGTGGACCCCGTCAAACCCCACTCAAATTAGAAGATATACATCTTAATTACATCTGGCCAAAACCAACTTTGGTTATTGCAATAAAGACACAAGCAATCAGACATGGCAGGACAATCCATGCCATCTAAGTCAAACTTGCGCGTCTAGACACTCGGCATCCTCTTATGACTTTCAAATTTTCATATCAAACTTGCCAACTCTCTCTCTCTCTCTCTCTCTCTCTCTCTCTCTCTCTCCCAGTTAAAAAATTCCACAGATCAGAGCACGCCTCCCCTTTTTCATGGCAAAACATCATATGTTAATTGTTTGTTAGCATATATAAATACCTTTGCATATTTAGTTCAGAGAGACAAAAAAATTGTAAGTAATTGTTAGCTCTTCCAAGAAGAAAAAGAAATAATGGAGGGTCTGATTCCATATCTAATCCATGCAATGAAGAAGCAAAGGCCTCAAAACAGCTACAGGAGGAGCTTCTCAGTGGGTTCTACAAGAAGCTACCATTTGTTAAATGGAGGGGATGTGGCCTCTGATGTTGATGGTTCTTCTCATAGGAGGACAAGGTCTGATTTCCAGCCCCCCACCAATACTCAGTTTCTGGACCAAAGATCTGGGATTGAATTTGGCCGTTCACGTACCATCAACGACAAAGCTGCTTCTGATTACTACAGTTCTCACCAGAACATGTCCAAGGAAGCTAATCATTTCTCTAATTATCGTAGATAAATTGTTTAGAACTTATGTTTATCATGGATTATTTTATTTATTAAATTTAATGTTTGTGGTAGTTTTACTGCTGTATACAAGGAATTGGGTGTAATAAGTATAGGCTGCCACCTTTTTCGTAGTTGCAATTGTATAAAGCTTGTTTTGTATACATGGTTTCTGGGAATGCTATTAGTAATAAATGTCGTTTTGATACTTGTCTCGCAGCACATTGTAATTGAAAAGATGTTCTTAATTCTATTATTCTTTTTAACATGAATGAGTCTGAGGTTGAGCATACCTGTAATTCAAGTATTATTTCCCAAACAAGCACAAACTGGGTTTCTCAAGTTCGGATCATCTCGATACAAATTAATTCGATTGATATAACCAAGTTCTATGGACCCATTATGATTTTGGCAATTACTAAAAACTAGGTACATTCATACCGCAACATAGAAAAGAACGGGGTAGATGGGTTTCCTACCCTGCAGCAACTTTAGAAGGATTTTAGCTGCAATTGAGTAGGAACCTTGAAGAATCCAACCCAACATTTTGATAGTCAACATTGGCAAGCCTATTGGAACCTCGGCTTCTCAACATGGGACCACGCGCAAACAATCCAAATCCATTTACAAACTGAATTCTGCGACCGGTGATCGCGTGGCAGGTGGTGATATTTGTCTAAATGATTGAAGAGTAACCATGTCTTAAGCAAGTCAAAGCCTATACGTTGATATGAGCAATTTATACACAGGTCACTAGTTCGTATTTGATCTCCGTAATCATTAAAAATAATAGGATACAAGGGTTCAGATAAGATAGATAAACAAACTGCTGATTCTTTCATCATTTGTAAACAACTAATAACACCACAAGAAATGTGAGTGAGCGAAAGCAACTGAAACAAAATTGGCTGAAGTGTTTGGAGGTGTTTAACTTTTCATTGACAACACAGATCTTCAATGTCGGTCACAAGACTTGTACTCTTAACAGGTAGATTCACCACCAGCTGACCACATGCACCGCTAATATCCTGACCCATTTCTTTACGTATGGTTGTCCGGATATTATACGTTCCCCTTAGAATTTTCTGAAATCTTGATACTTTCTCTTCACTACTGGTTCTGAATTGACTAAAAGTACCAATTGGATTGAATGGAATTAGATTAACAACCTGCTTCAGTGGGCTCTCAGTCAGATAAAACATTAAGGGGGAAATAGAGAAATGAGCATATGAAGGTACAAGCAAGAAATATAACGTGATATAGTAAAGAACCTTGTTACAACATATGACCAAAACATTCCATGTTAATGGTCAATTATTAAAATGCTAGTATTCTAATTGCTTCAGTCAAGATTTTCAAGGTATTAGAGGATTAATTAGTTTAATTCACTATGTATTTTGTGTTCATCATTTGCATAAGCAACCAAGTGCTACCATCCATCCTAAGAAAAAGACCTAAAATAAGGTTTGGCCTACCCCATCAATTTCAACATCGTCTAACAACATTTTAATAGTCTAAACATCGATTCTTGGCAAAAGAAGCACATCTTTGCTTTGAATTATAAATTTATAATCCTACTTGGTAAAAATACCGGATTGGAATATGACACTTATTCAAAGTCATAATAGAAGCTAAACTTTATCTATGATGGACAACTATTCAACTTAATGATGCATAAAGCAGGTCTGACTCAGCCTCTCAAGTCCAGTCAACTACAATCCAATCCAGTTGTCAAATGTGTTTATCTTTCGATATTTTAGGTTTTTCAACCTCTAGAACTTCGATTAGGTCAGTCAACCAGTGTTATATGCAAAAGAAGTTTAGCATGTAATATAGAGAAATTTTCAGGTCTTTGCTACATCACAGATAGAGTTCTTCAATGTTTATAATCTAGCAGTGGATTGCAAAAAAAGAAAAAAAAGAAAAAAAATCATAAGAGGAAAATGATAACAAATTACAGATACATAAAATTAAATCCAAGCATTCATAAAATAAATAAATTAACTAATTATTTATATATATATGCACTCCAAAGTTCAAATTCAAGAGCTCACCACTTTAAATGTCTCTAGCAATTTGCCAAGCTGATGAGCATGCAGCTCTTCATCATTCACCCCATCAAGCATGATGTACTCGATAAAAATTTTTTGCTGACTGAAAGTTTATGATCCAAAATGAGTTCTACTAAGATTCTGAAAGTAAAATACCACATTAACTTCCAGAAACATTCAAGTATAGAAATTCCTACCTCTTCTTTTGATATTCTTGAAGTGCATCCATAAGCTTTTCCAGAGGAAAAGCTCGTGCTGCAGGCATTATCTGACAACGCACATCTTGAACTGGGGCATGAAGGGATACTGCTAAGTTCAACCCTGGAAGATCATTATGAAGCTTGTTGATCGCATGAACTATGCCAACCTACAGAAGATTATATGCAATTGGTATGCTTGTAAGTCAAGTGTTTCCTGCATTCATATGTCGTTTTAAAAATTTTTCCAAAATTAATTTTCACTTCAATGTCTTTTCAGAAACAAAACAAGAACAAACCTTCTTCATTAAACTATTTGTTTCAAGTAAAACTGCTATTTTCATTTGACAATATCAAATGTAAGCAGAATGATGAGAAATAGACTAGGAAAAACAACAAAAAACTCCCATCACAATTACTTGTATGGGTTTACAATTACGCACCTCATACAAATGCTAAAAGGTTAAGATATTGAATTCCAGAATCATCAGAAAATAATTAATAACCATATATATATACACATCCATGAAAAGCCATAGAAAAAAGCATGTGCTTAATGTTAATTTCACAGCGCTTACCGTTGACACTGTTATTCTCTTTGGTGAGAGCTGAAACGGTAATCCTGTCATGATACGGACAGCTTCCACCAAGGCAGCATAATTATTCAATGGTTCTCCCATTCCCTGGTCACAAAATAGAAAACCAAGATGCCACAAAATTTCAACCACATTTAAAGATATCACTGGAGAAGAAATTGTAGGCTTTGTTCATTTATTGCCGCATCTGACAATTATGAGGTGATTTCTACTGCTAGATGATTTTTTTTTTTTTTTTTAAGAAAAAAAAAAAAGAAAGTCAAATGCATAAACACTTGCTGAATTTTAACAAAACAACCTCTTTGCATAGCAGTTCACCAAGAAGCACTATAACGATCTTAACATTGAGATATCAGCGCGTCTAAAGGTACGGCACATAAATGCAGTTCGGTTCCTAACACCACTACAACATTGCTCTAGCAAATTTGTCACACCGAAAATGCAGTAGTCAATTGGCACATTTAGTTCTATAAACCCAACTAGACACTTGTAATAAATAAGTAACAGCGAAATATGCTACAAAGTTGTATATATTTAAACAAAGGCAAGCCATTACTTTTTCACAGTCTAATTGGAGATATTAGAACCTAAGACCTACACCAACCCAACCAAGGCCACTATTTAGTAACAATAAAGTTATAGAATTATAATGAAAACCATGATATCAGCCTTAAAAGCCTACCATAAAAACAACATTTCGTATAGTGGAAAAGCGAGAAGCATGAACAAGTTGTTCGACAATTTCACCAGAAGAGAGATTGCTTTTAAAACCCATAGTTCCAGTGGCACAAAATTTGCAACCCATCTTGCAACCAACCTGTCAAAACAAACACCAAAACAAATTCAACACAAACATGTCATCCCCCAAAACAACCTAATTAAAATGAAACAAGTGTGTGTGTGTGTACCTGTGATGATATGCACAAGGTGGACCTTGGTCCACCAGGACGGGGCTCTCCACCGTACTTACCCAAACGACTATCGTACCGCATAATCACAGCCTCCACAAAACCCCCATTCCGCAAGTTGATGAGAAGTTTGGTGGTGACGTGGTCGGTGGAGTGGGAGACGGAGTGTAGAGTGGAAGAAAGAGTGTTGAATTTGGAGCGGAGAAGAGGGTAGGCGGCCGATGGTAGACATGGAATTTCCTCCCATTCACAGTTAGGGTTTTGGATGACGTACTTCCAAATGGAGTGGACGAACTGAGAACTGATTCCGGCTTTGTCGAATTCGCTTCTCACGATTTCCCCATCGAAGATTGACCGTAACGTCATTCTGCTACTACTTTCTCAATTGCCATGGCATTGCATTTTGTTTCCTGCCGGCTCAAACTACGACGCCGTTTCGTTCCAAAATAATTTAATTTTGATAAATTTACCCCAAATATATGTATATTTGTTGAAGTGTAGCATATTAACATTGAACCAATATTTATTAAATTGAACCTAAATTGTTCAGAAAACAAAAACTTCGGATTTTACCCTAGGCAAAATGACGAGGTTTTTTTTTGAATGAATATGAATGCTTTTTAATTTTAAAAACTATATTTTAATTTCTAAAATATAAATATTATCTCTACTAAAGTTCGTAATTTAGTTATAGTATTAAAAGTTTAAATAAAAAATACAACTTACTCATCAGTATGATATGTTGCAGAGTTTTATTAAATTCACTTGATAACACAACATATTTCTTTCTCATCCCTCAATTTTGCAGCCCTTACACCCAAATAAAATGTGCAAAAAGAATGAGTGCGCTGATACTTCAAAGTTTAATGCCTCTCGTCAAAAGTGACAAGTTGCATTAATACAGTGGATAAACATTATCTGCACACCCATTTTGCTTTTAAGAGGTGGGTTCGACATCTCTTGATAACATAATCTTGCTTTCTTCCTCCTTTATGAGGACAGTCATTCCACTTATGTGTGATTTGCTCCCCCTCGTATAAGAATCATCATCCCAATAATGTCATCTATGTTCAGTTTATTGTTTCCTGGACTAATTCCAGTAAATTAATGTAAGAAAGAAATACAAAAGAATTTAAAGCCTCTCTTGGTTTTGACTGGTATTGACTAATCAATTACTAAATCACCTACGTTCTAATTTAAAGAGCATAGTCTACAAACATTTACTGTGGCTAAAATTTACAACTAAAATTCATAGGTCTTCAAATAAAGAGCCAATTTATGGCGGCATCCAAAAATTCTCCAATTCAACAAGATTGTCAAGGAGTCATAACACCCATACTACGATAAACAACCAAAAATACATGGTTCGGATGATAATTTAATGAACAAGCACAACTATCACTGAAATCCATTTTTTTGCCAGTAATTACTAAGAAGCCAGGAGTGCTTCTACCTTCGCAATTTGATCTTCTTCATCCTTGGGGGTTGGACTCCTATTAGCATCCTGAAACAGGTCATGCTTCCACTTATCACCTCGAGTATTACTAGGGCCATAATCTTGCCTTGCAACGAATCTATCTCTTCCCCTATAATTACCACCACCACCACTACCATGCCTTTGCCTGTATGGATAGCCACCTCTCTCTGCTTCACCCCTGTTGGGAAACCTATCTCCAATAGATGACTTCTCAGCTTGGTCTGAATGGTGGGAGTTGCGGCCTCTTTCCTCTCTTCTTTCACTACCTAAAGCATGGTGGTCATTACGGTTCATCTTGGTTGACTCCACTGCTGTTTTATCATTTTCGGGGTCCAATGGAATCTTCTCCTCCCTAAATGGACGTCTTTTCCTGGCAGGTGGTGGCAGATCAGCCTCCAACTTGAAGAATCCATCATGGTGCCAAACATCATTCTCAGCCCCTTTAGCTTGTGATTTCTCATCTCTCTCTCTTGGATCCTGAGTTTCTCTTTTTTCTGTTGCTCTTTCATTTTTCCGGTTTCTAGAATCCCTTCGCCAGTCACGTTCTAGAAATGAAAGGGATGGTAAGATAAAACAACTGATACAAGAAGCAAACTTGAAGCTTCGAATCAAAATAAATATATACAAATATCAAGATTCAAATTGCACCAGCTGGTATTAAACAACAAGTGTATTCATAAGATGCATGATGACAAAGGAAAAATAAAAGGTTATTTCGAAAGGGCCAGAAAATGCATCAAACTGTCATCATTAGACTTTTAGGACAACTTTTATGAAGTTCAGGTAACAGGTCAATTGGCAATAATGATGATAATCTCTCATCAGGTTGATAAAGAGAAATAACTACACTGCGATGTAACATCATAAGATTAGGAGCCAAACAAGACTCTTATAGGGGAAAAAATATTTTGCAAACACAGAGTTCAAAGTTAATCAGAAAATCTTTGCAAGAAAATTTAAAACTCACCAGTAGCTTCTCCACGACGATAGCTTCGATCGACTTGCCCAGCACCACGCTCATCGTGCTGTTATAAGACAGGCACAGGCAAGCCTAAGATTGTTATATACATGGAACCACTCGAATGCACGGGGCCGAACAAGAATCCCGCAACATCAACCCAGAAAAAAGGTTTGCATACACTGAATAACAACCAAGTAATCAAACTCAACAGGAAATACAGCTGTTTATTTGAGCAAACGATCAATTGGGAGTGTGGAAGAATTTTCCTAGTCATCCTGGAAGCAACGTTCAGAACTGTCGTGCACAGCATGTGCAGAGACATACAGGTGACCATCTACTTTCTAAGTTACCCAACGGAATGCACAAATTAATCATTCAGAAGCATGGTTGCAATGTAAAAGGGTTAGATTTAGTTTGATGCCAAAATAATTAGAAGAAAGCACATTCAGAAAAGCCATGATATTAGCTGCTTTCTTCAGTTTCAAGTACGGTTGAAACTCTATTCACTATTTTGAGTGAATAAACCATATCTACAGGTCATAGCAATTGACATGCCTAATAAACAACCAAAACGGTGGAATTTTATTAGACTGAAAAACTCACTCTAATTTCCCATAATGTTTCTGATGTAGACGATAGCTTTATATCTTCAAATCTCAAACTACCAATCAAACTGTAATTCCCATTTTAACATAAAATGTAATTGCTTTCTTTCTCTACTATGGCAATGCACTAGCTTCATCGCTTACTTACAAATTAGTAACCTTAAAACAAAATAGCCAGGGACATCATAAAAACATGTACTTATACTTATGAAATGGAGGACACCATAAAACAACATAGGGACTGCATGTGGTCAGGTCTTTATTAATGAAAAATCATGCTCATCATATAAAGGAAGAGAAGATTTGCAGCAAAACATTATATGCAGTGTTTTATTACCTTATCACTATGCAAGCGAAGCTAATGCAAACCATTAAGAGGAGAACAGACTTAAGAAATGAAAGAATGGACGAATAATCATAAATGACACAAAAACCTGAAAACCAGATCGAGATCGAGGTACTTGAGCAGGATTGGAAGAAGGCGTGGTTTTCTCATGAACCCCATTTGATTTCTTGTCAGATTCTTTGTTCAAAGACCCAGTTTCAGCTTTCACATCAGCTGCAGATGGGGCCTCAAGTGGCAAAGCATCTTGCAGCCGGCGGCGATGTGTTTTATCCTGATCTATATGGCCTCCCAGATCCGAATTGTTACTGCTGGGTACTCTCTCAGTGGCAGGTTTTCCATCCCACCTGGACCTTTTAGGACTAAGATCACAAATAATGATAATAAGCAATGTCAGAGTTTAAAAGACCCTAATAATAATTATCATGTGTCACTATAATGCTAAATGAACTCTTCTGATTAAATTCACACCTCTGACTCCAACACAAAGTTAGAAAATAAAAAAGCAATGTATGCATAACAATCAACCATAAATGTGATCAAGAGCTTAAAATCTACCAGGCAGTAACCAAAACAAAATAGTAACCATACACCATACAGAATTCAGCAACATCGAAATTCCACAAAAAATAAAATGACTCAAATGCTCTCTTTTCTTGTAATTTTCCTCCCCCTTTCACAAAATATAACATCATCATGATTTAAAATATGACACCTAAAGTAACATCTCCTAGCTTCAACTATTTAACGGGACACACTTTCAATCAATCCCACACAAATGCTCCAAATGATCAAGGACTGAGACCAAACACCTGTAACAGATAATACACAAATACATACACATACTCAATCAAAGCATAAAACATGTATATGAATTCACAGTATTTAACTCCAGCAATTCCCATGATTCACAAAACAAAATGCAAAAAGGCAGCTCAATATCCATACATCAACTAAAATGTGCAATCAGACTCATTTGCAAAAACCCAAGTACATTAAACGTCAAATATATTAAGCACCACGTGAAAGAGAGATGGGATATGGGCTACCTGGGATCGCGGTCAAATTTGGAGCGGTGTCGTCTGGAGTCAGAATCCCGTCGAGACATTGGCTCGGTTTAGAGAAGATTAGATATTTGGAGTTTAGGGTTCCTTTCACCCCTAGACTACTAACTGGTTGGTGTATTTGGCTACTAGGAATTTTATCAGATATCCTGTTATCTGCTACCGTCAACTGCTTGATGTATTTTGTTGATATTTCTTCTCACCGCACGATCAACATACTTCCATCGAGGTAGTCAAGATGATGTAAAAGACAAATTTGGTATATCATACGAGGTCACGTTGGTTTTTCTATTATTTTTTATTTTTTATATGATTACGTGATAATCAAAAAAGTAAATTACAATTTAGCTACCCATTTGAAACGTAATTACCGACGGATCAATATTTTTAGTTTTATTATAATCAACCCCCTTCCGTTAGAGAATTTCCGTCAAACTTAACTGTCAACCATACAAATATTATTAAAAGACCAAAATGCTCCCGTGATAAAAAGTAAAAGACCAAAATACCCCCATAAATCACCAGCAAAAATCACCTCCCTCTCTCTTCTTTTTCTTCTCCTTCTTCTCTCATTTTCCTTCGTCTTCTTCACCGGAACCCGATCGACGTCTTGAACCCAGCGCCCGGTCTCTCAGCTCTCTCTCTCTCTTCTCATTCTTCTCCTCTCTCTCTCTTCTCCTTCTTCTGTTCATCTTCTTCACCAGTCGATCTGGGTTTGGAAACCCAAATCGGCGTCTGGGTTTCCATCCCAGATCAGCGTCTGGCAAACCCAGACGTCTGGATCTGGGTTTCCAACCCAGCACCGAGAGCCAACCCAGCACTGATCTGGGTCTCCTTCTCCTCTCTCTCTTCTCCTTCTTCTCCTTCTTCTGTTCATCTTCTTCACCAATCGATCTGGGTTTGGAAACCCAGATCGACGTCTGGGTTTCCATCCCAGATCGGCGTCTGGCAAACCCAAACGTCTGGATCTGGGTTTGGAAACCCAGATCGGTGTCTGGGTTTCCATCCAAACCCAGACGCCGATCTGGGGAACTAGATCGTGACCCGACGTGGATCTAGGTTGGTTCCAGACCGTGACCCGATGTGGATCTTGGTTTCCAACCCAGACCCGCATCAGTGTCTGGGTTTTCAAATCGAAGTCCAGACCTGCATCAGTGTTAGTTTCCAGATGGTGTTGATGCTAATGTTATTGGGTCTGTTTGATGATGATGGTGATGGTTTTTGTTTGAAAATGGCAGTGGTTTTGGTTTGTGTTGATTATTGATGATGTTGGACTTATTTGTGTTATTTGTGTTGATGATGGATCATTGTTGATGATTTTGATGTTTGTGTTGTTGATGATTCGAATCTAGATTCATCTGGATTCGAAGGAGAAGAAAAGAAGAAGAAGAAAATAAGAAGTGAAGAAGAAGAAGGAGAAGAAAGATGAGACACGGTGGCTGTGGGAGACACGGTGACTGTGGCTGGTGGGGGTAAGAAAAGACAATTTTACCCCTTAAGCCGTTAATTCTAACTGAGATGAAGTAACGGCGGGTGGGTTTATTGTAATTAAAGTAAAAAGTTAGTTTCACTAGCAATAATGTTTTATCTGGGTAGTTAAATTGCAATTTGCTCTAATAAAAAATCTAATGACACTAATAATTAGAGTCTATTTGAACATATTAAAATTAAATACTGATTGATAAAGGGAGAAAACCACCTACGTATATCTATAAATGCACATGGCATGATTCAAACTCCAATTACAGGTGAGGTATGAACGAAAAATATAGTAATCACTTTGAGTTATAATTATTAGTGGATGTAATAAGACCTAACTTTTTTTTTTTTTTCTCCCTGTATGGTAAAACTTAAACTTTATTTGCAATAAGGGTGTGTATAGGATATGAATTAACCCCGAGCTATCACCATCATAAGTTGTATCTGACAAATGACATGACATTTTGTTAGAGGCCGCTAGGCTATATTTATAATCACGATAAGGCAAATTAATTTATAATTTTTTTTTATTCGAAAGCTGGCATGTTAGCATGTTACATGTCAGAGAAAGGAATCAGAATTCGTAAAAATCAAATTACTCCTATAATCAACCCGATAGAGGACTATTTACACTCATGTTAATAATTATTAGAAGCGATTGAATTCTCTGTTTCATATAAGAAGAGAAAGTATTCAATTAACTACACTAGCATGATATATATTTATAATTAACACTAGTGTAATTAACTACACTACCATGATATATATTTATAATTACTTAATTTATGAATAATTTCTATTTATTATTATTTTTTGAAAATCGTTTCTATTTATTTTTTTAATATATCAAATATGCAACTTCACATGTTTAAAAAAAAATTATGTTATTATTTTATTCTAATTTTTTGTCCTAAGCTTCTGGCTTGCCATTTTCCGATCGCACAAGGGGAAGGCTTGTTTAAGAATAAGAAGTTGTTTTGAGTCAACAACGTGAAAAGGCCATTTACAATATGGAAGACATTTTAATATAGTTTTTGTTTTTTTTAGACCTTCAGGACCTACCGATGAATTGTATTTTAATAGAATAAAAATAAAATTATAACTCTTCAACAACGAGATATTCAACTATTTTTAACTAAAAAAAGTAGTGTATCCAATTCTATTGCTAGTTGTAATGAAAAAAGAGGTCAATGACATGATTAAAGTAGTCCTCTATAAACTATTTATTTCTTGGAGAACGAACATATATTTCAAAATGGCATTAAAACTTGTTTCAATTGGTTAATTGCGTGAAAGATGAAACTCTATAAATCCAAATCACTTATGTCATGTTCATGCATATGCAGTGGTGGGTGGAATGTTAGTAATTAGTTAGATAGCAACCACTGAATGACAACGACATAAACTATTTAAATTTAGAATTTAATTTTTTGTCAACATCTTATTTATAATAATTACATATATACTTCCATTTATAAAATATAAATTTATCATTTTGCAAGTATTAAGTTTTCATTTTTTTTTTTTAATTTAGTTTATCAAATTTTATTACTACTGTACTATTGTTATTCAATCGTTTAGATATAAACAAAATTTACTTTTATTATTAATTATTTATTCTAATTAATATTTATTAGTATATTCCTACTAATGAAAATTTAAAAATGACTCAACCAAATAGTTTTAAAAACTCTTCTAATTATTTGACAATCTTACTAAAAATCTTCATTTAAACTTAGATTATTCGAGGTTTGAAAAGAGACGTAGTATTGAGAAAAGAAATCTTAATTAAAGTTTGCATTGCTAATTACCATGAAGTTCTAAACTACACCTGGTAAAACAACTGTGTAGAAAAGACTTCTTTATTCTCTGGTCAATCATACTTTTGACAAGTAAACCCAATCTTAACGATTAAGAAACCACTTACTGTAACTGAGACTTGATTGGTTTGTTTTCCTAAGAGAAACACAATCATAAATACTTTTTTTTTTATTGCTGGAGCAAGATCAGAATGTGACCTGAGACTTTGTTAAAAGAAGATAGGAGAGGATGACCCATGAAAAAATTACCTACGTTAGGTGGGACCAACCCCGAGGACATACGGGCGGTACCACTACTTCGAAACCCCTCCCTCTCTCTCTTTTTCGTCAGGAAGTTGACTACATTTATTACACGTAAGGACTCACTAAACCTAGCAAACAAATAAAAGGTCTCAAATATTGCTTCTCTTCCAGCGGACTGTCCAGAGTTGAGACTTGTTCTTGAGTGCCCGAATTCTCATATTTGTCTTAAAAACACAACAATGAGCAACAACTCCCACTCCCGCCACAAGGAAAAGAAGAGCAAAAACTCACACAAAGGTCCTGGACTTTTTCCCCATATAGGCAAAGAAGCCAAAGGTTTTGTTTCATGTCTACATACTTTTCCTCATCCCTTTTTCTTGTTAATTCGCAAACCCTTTTGTGTAGTCCACCAATTTCTGGACTGCATGCTAGTTTATTCTTTAAGAATATTGGTCAGATATACGTTAACATAATCTATAATTGTTTTTTTTTTCCATCTTTTTACATGAACATAATTATCAGACACGTAAAAGTTTTCATGATGATCAGAGACTTGTTTATATAGATTTAACTTTATTTGGATTCCACTTGCAGAGAGGATATATATAATCAGACCAAAACAAAAACTGATAAATAATGTTTTAATACTCCGCATAGTCATGTTTTTCATGTATTGCTTTTTGCATTGGTACTAAACTGTTATTCATAAATATGTTTTGATTAAAATTTTGCAGATTTGCTTAACAAGGGTTACATCAAGGATGATGTTATTAGCATCTCAACCCGCAGTAGCATCGGAGTAGTACCTGTGAGTATTTTCATTAAGATTTTAGATGTTCAACATGTCTAGGAGGATCTCTATATGATAAACAATAAGCACATGGTGATCCATTCTGGTAATTGTAATTTCAGAGCCTTACAACTGTAGTGAAAAAGGGAAGGCACTCAACTTCAACTATTGGAGCAGGTTACAGTTACAAGAACGCTACTGTAGATGTGAAATTTGATTCAAAATCACATGTGAGTTTATTTTTCTATGAAGTTAGTTCAATGTCGCATTGTACAAGTTGTTAACTGCTTCCACCCCCCACTAATTATGACCTGTAATGACAGTTTTCTACTACACTCGCTTTTTGTGGAAATTTTTTGCCATCCACGAAGACTATATTCACGTTGAAACTGCCCGATTACGGTTCTAGCCAGGTACATGATTGTTTGTTGTGATAAGCAGGCTGCTTTATGGTGAACAGCTTGGTCAATGACGAAATTGATGAGACAGCTAGTCACCTTTTTTCTTGACCTTTGTAGTAGTTGAATGAAATTCTAACAGCAAAACATTGCTTTCTTGTTTCAATTTCAGCTCAGGTTTCAGTATTTCCATCCAAATGCAGCATTGGCTTCATCTTTTGTCCTTAACCGGTCCCCTAAGGTTATAATTTCCACGGCCATTGGCAATCCCAGAATTGCATTTGGCGTGGAGGCAGAGTACAAGACCACAAGCTGTTTCACCAAGTATGATGCAGGCATTCATGTGGCAAATCCCAAGTACAATGCTTCAATGATCCTGTAGGTCTTTTTAGCTTCATTATTTTTGAGCGAATAGTGAGCATTTTGAGCAAATAAGTCAGGCAAGGTCCTGGAAATCAATTTGTGAAAGAAAAATGACATGATTGAAGTGAAATATCATAGAAAACTATAACGTAAATTGTGTTAGTAGCATAAGATGCTTTTTTAACTTCTGGTTTCCTGCATTTTTGTAGATGTAACATGACATCCCAGATGACAGAACTTTACACTCAGTGCAATTTTTCATTTGTAAAATTTTCAGGGCCAACAAGGGTGATCTACTGAAAGCATCATATGTGCATCACTTTGATCAGCCAATAAAGATTACAGTGGGAGCAGAGATCACCAGGAAATTCTCAACAAAGGAAAACACTTTGACAGTTGGAGGATCATGTGAGGTGGATCCAATGACAATCCTGAAGGTAAAGATCAACAATCAAGGAAAATTCAACGCCCTCCTACTGCACAGACTCAGAACCAAGTCATCCCTATCAATCTCGGGTGAATTCGATGCAAGAGCCCTTGACAAGACTCCTAGAATTGGTTTGGGTGCAGCCATCGTGCTTTGAAATGGTTTCTTAGTTGGCACTAACAGTAATGCAGGCAGGATGTGAAATTTTCATACCTATAGTGATTTCAGTTAACAAGGAAATAAATGGCCGAAGAGGCCACACAATTCTATCATCAACAGGATGGATTGCTAGCTAAATGGAGTCCCCTGTAAACACCAGTAATAGATAACACAGGTGCCTAAATTGATAAACACAGGCGCATATATTGATTGATAATAAAAGTAACTACTTTTATAGAACAAATTTCATGTATGAGTGTATGATTTTTTTTTTTTTTTCTTTTCCTAAATCTCCATAAGAATATAATGGCATTCCTTTTGGACTTGTAGCCTCAAGTAACACTGTTTTTAACTAACAGATTAGGATAGGTTAATAGAGAAAAACCTCCTCAAATTAAATAAGACCAAACACAGAAAAAAATCAACGAAGGATTTAAATTCATATGTTTTGTTTGTAATATTAAGAGAAAGCACGCTGCTGGCTCAGAAAATGGGCCCATCCATAGCAGTAGCTGAGCTTGACGCCAAGAATGTTGTAGAGGATTTTAATTCCAGGTTTCCCTCAAGTTTTGATGTTGTTGTCTTAAGTGTATTCGTAGACCCTTATAAATGTCAGACTATTTTTCACAAAGGTAATAGTTTAGCTCATAGATTGACAAATTTGACTTTCTCTATTCAAGGAGCCTTGTTTGAAAAGAATGTTATCTCTTTGTGTCTTTTTCTGACTCTTGTTAATAAATGCATGTTTAGTTTAAAAAACAAATGTAGGGTTGTTGTTATTATTATTATTTTAAAAGGTAAATTCATTTTCCCTCCCTAAAAAAAAAAATCATAAAAAAAAAAACAAAAAGTTTGATTTGATATTTAACTTTTGGGAAATACACAACCTTTTAGTCTCTTTAATCGTACGCTATAAGGTAAAATTAAGAATCAAGAGCTACAGTATTTGCATCATCACAACAACGACAACACACGTACCTGATCGTCCAAACTCCAAACCTTTTTTGTTAATGAACTCGAAACCCTAACATGTCTTGTTAGTTAGGACCAACCAACTAACATTTCAATCCCATAATACCCAAATCTAAACTAAAAACCCATCTTCGGTTTCTTCAACTGGCAACTAGATACTACCTCCTGTCTCCTCAGATTCTCCTAAACAAGAATGAGCAAAAACAAGAGAAAAAGTTTCAACAAAGAAGCCAAAGGTTCTGGTTCATACTTTGAAATAATTTCCACATATCTATTCAACTCTTTTGAGCTCCAACTTCTCTGATACTCCTTCTCACCCAAGCATTCTTGTTTTAATTAAATTTGCAGATTTGCTTTCCAAGGGCATCTCAACCCGTCCTAGTACTACTGGAGTGGTACATTTTTTATGTTCCCTTTATGTCAATTTGCCTGTACATGTTTGTGATAGATAGGTACATGAGGATCTATCCTAGTAACAAAAAATTGTGGTACACAACTACTAAGAAAAGCTGTAGTGCTGTCTATGTTGGTCACTCAGTTTCTGATATATTAGTTATTTATATTACATAACATAACTAGAATTGACTCGGTAGTTACTTTAAATTTATTCTATTTCATAAATTTAAATAATTTTGTACATTATTTTCAGACCTTTACTTCAACGGTCGAAAATGGAAGGCACTCAACTTCAAATATCACAGCAAATTATGCTCACAAGAATGCTACTATTCATGTAAATTTTGATTCAAAATCAAATGTGAGTTTATTCGTATTTAAAGCTGATTTGACTAAATTTTTAATTTTCGGTATATTTAACTTCTGGTATTTCTGTCTTGTTACGGTAGCTTTCAGGTACAATCGGTTTACATGGAACGTTTTCACCATCTACAAAGACTATAGCCACATTGAAACTGCCTGATTACAGTTCCAGCAAGGTACAGCAGAGTCCTTAATTGTTTGGCTCTTTATTGTGATTAAGGTTGGCTGTTATAGAGATAATTCATTCAATTATGTCGAGATTCGAAGGATTATGCTAGTTTATGAAAAGGCAAGTGGGTTTAGGGTTGAGGCCATGGTCAGCGAACATAGTAAATGAATGAAATTCTAATGTAAGACATCTGCTTTCTTATTGCTATTTCAGCTCAAGTTTCTGTACTTGCATAAGCGCGATGCATTAGTTACATCCTTGGTTCTAAGTCAGTCCCCATCGGTTAAGCTTTCAGCAGCCATTGGCAACCCTAGACTTGCATTTCGCATGAAGGCAGTGTGTAAGACTGATTTTGGTTTTACCAAGTATGATGGAGGCATTTATGCAACAAAACCCAACTGCAAAGCTTCAATAATTCTGTAGGTCTGCTTGTTTTGTTGTTTTTGACTAAATAGTACATCTTTTATAGTCAGATGTTTTATACCTCCAATAATGCTTCTAGTGTCAGGGGTTGGGTACATTTTGATTGTTGTGTTCTCTCTTTGAACTCGGTAATAGTTTACTTTATTGAATAGGTTTAAGTTTCATAGACCTAAGAGGTTCACCCTAATCACAGCTAAACCGAATGGGCTTGGAATTGATCAAGAACCTTTTTTGAATCTTGAATTTTGTTAAACGCTTTCTTGAAATTCACTAAGACTTCCTTGAATCTCAGTAAAATTTTCAGAAATCTCCCGTAAAGGAGAAGTCATGAGCTTGGAGTAGTCAGAGTTAGCAATATATTTTGACAAAACCTCAGGCAAGGTCCTTCAAATTTACTTTTGATATAGATGGAAATAATTAAAATGGAATATCACTAAAAACTGTAATGCAAGTTGAGTTAATATCAAGTGGGTTTTTTGCATGCACGTTGCAGATATGATATGGCCTACCAGATGAGAGAACTTACAGACTTACTTCTTTCTTTTGCAAAATTTTCAGGGCAAACAAGTGTGACTTGCTGAAAGCATCATATGTGCATCGCTTTCATCAGCCAAAGAAGATTACTGTGGGAGCAGAGATCACCAGGAGGTTCTCAACAAAGGAAAACATATTCACAGTTGCAGGATCATGCAAGGTGGATAAAACAACAACTCTGAAGGTAAAGGTCAACAACCATGGAAAACTCGATACCCTACTTCTGCATAAAATCAGGCGGAAGTTTTCCCTATCAATCTCTAGTGAGTTCGACACAAAAGCCCTTCACAAGGTCCCTAGAATTGGATTGGCTCTAGCTCTCAATCCTCATGCTTTAAATGGTTTCTTAGCTTAGTATTACTAGTAATTATGAAGTATATGAAAATTTCATGCCCTTTAGTGATCTCAGATTATTGCTGAACACTCTTGCACTCATTAATAATTTATTTTGATTTTATGGGTTCATTATTCTGAAATGAAACACTGAATGTACAATTCTCGTATTACTAAATTACTAGTTTCAAATTTTTTGTTATTAATAATTGACTACTTAAAAGCGAAAATGTTCTATCATCAGCAATCTAGTTCTGATTCAGTTGATATTTGTTTATGTGCTCCTTTAATGACCTGATTGTCATGCTCATAATGTTTTGGTTATGTTTAATGTCGGCTTTTGGCCTTGAGGATGCACATCACAACTTTAGTACTAACATACGCAAACCATATAATAATGCAATTTTTATTGGTCTATCGATGCCTCAAAGTGAATTCTAATTACAGACTCTTTATAAGCAGACAACCTGTATGGAAAATTATACCATGAATTTGTTATGATCCTAATTGGCTCATGACAATCTTGCATTAATCATTCCTAAAGATAAAAAGAAGAAGAATAAAAATAAAACTTTCCTATGGTTGCTTGAACATAGATAACAAGAGAATTTGAAGAATGAAGCACTAGCAATGTATTTCCGAAAGAGGAATATGAAGTTTTGTCATAACATTGAGAGACTTATAAGATATCTGCCAAATGAGAAGAAGTTTGATCAATCAAGAATGTATGATTAGAAGATTATTACTGTATTACATAGTGCTTCAACAAGGGAAAGTTCCTTCATTTGTCAACTATTAGTTTGAGTATATAATGTTTTCCCTTACTATTTTCTATTTAGCCCCACCAGGTATCATACATAATTTTAACAGAGCGGTACCTTTTCCTCACTACATCACAGTTCAGCATACGAGAGAACGATTCCTCAGCGTAACGGCAGAGTTGTATCGCATGCTAAGTATACACCATTCGCTTACAGAGAAAAGCACACTATTCACTATTCAAAGGATTATTGCCAACGAAATGTTTGATACCAGCAATCCTCAGTGAGCAGTTGGTTTTAGCTTATAATTCGAATCCAGTCTTCCTGTAAATAAAGTTGAAGGCAGGAGCTGCTGCTCAAGCAACAAGATGGTAAAATCAATTATGAGATTTGAACCTGCTGCACCATTTTATTAGAAGCTCTTCAACATTGGCATCCATTCGGGTACCAATGCCTCCCCAAACCAACATGTGAGCCATATCACCCAACGTTGAACCTGTCACTTCGTGCACAACCTTGAACCCAATCCTTTTGTAGAACCTAACAAGCTGAAACGAGAAACAATCACCTTCAGAACCACAATCCTATATGCATTTAACCTTCTACATAATTTGTTGAAGCCTAATATTGACGTTACAAATACCCAAAACATTCAAGATGTCCTTTTCCTTTACCTTCGTGATAAGGTTCGAATTTTACTATGCATATTTACCAACACAATGCACATTGATGAAGTAGATATCTCCAATGTTAGGAGATTAGATATTCGTACCACACACATAATGTTAATTCTTGGCATGCCAGATACTCCTTGACTATTAATGTAAGATTATATTACCTTATAATAATTATATAAAAACGGAAATGAGCAAAGTTGCCCAAGCTGCTCAACTATATAAATGTGTAGCTTAAATCGTTTTTTACTAATACAAGAACAAAATCAATTTGTAAATTTACAAAAAAGAAGATAAGATAGAAAGTAAGAAAGCAAGAGGTGACCTTGGTATGATAAAGATCAGAGTCATTGATGGCAAGCAACTCAGCTGTTTTACAACCACACTCATATCCATATCGAACCGCAACAGCTCCTATGAACAAACCAATACCGAAGATGGATTTGTCCATGCCCAGTGTCTCTCTCTTCAGTCTAACTGAGTCCAAATGAAGAACTCTGCCCCCTAACCACACCCTTATCAGGCCCTCTGCTCCTCCCAGCTCGTTTTGAGTCTCCAAGCTCTTTGCAGTGATTCTGAAAAAGGGTCCAAAAGTCTGAAGCTGGAGCTCCAGGTTTTGGGCTCTGGATGAAGCCAGTATGTCTGACATGGTTGGTATGGTGGTTTGCTTGATGACATTGATAAGGGGCTCATGTTGTGGGGCGGTGGTGGTGGTGGTGGTTTTTGAGAGAGAATTCAAGTGCGTTTTTGGTGTAGAGAGTGAAGATTTGGAAAATGCGACGATTGGAGTTGAAGAGGGAGGGATTGTTGGATTGGGAAAAGAGCATTTGGATTTTGGAAGGGTGTGTAACTGCGCCATTCAAGTGTCTGCTTTGTTAAGTTTAACCGTCAGGTCATTGATGACTCATATCTAAGCTAGTAGTGGATAAAACTGTGACACGTGGCAAATAAATGTGCTGACGTCTGACGTACGGTTAGAGATTAATGGATGATTTTTAGGGTAGACGATAAAAATTTTATTATATCATGCTGATGAATGGTTATTCGACTCAGATAAAATTAAAACTTTTATTCGAAATTGATATCAATTAATTAGCAATTAAGTAAATTATTAAAAGAAAAATAGATTTCAATTGATTTAATTCTGATAGAGGGAACAAATTGATGTATTTTAGACATAATTAGGAATTATACAATCAAAAAAATATAGGGAAATTTACAATTACGCCATCTCTTTTTTTTTTTTTTTTTTTTTTAAATTAATTACGCTATCCCTTACCCTCAGATTATCAGTACAGTATTATAAAGAAAACACACACGCGCGCGCACAAAAGGAGTATATTATGCGATAAAAACAAGATTATGTAGAAACAATATAGTAGAAGAGAACCACTCGCAAAGCCTGCTGAAGATAACAGGCATCGAAACTCAAACAGTCAAAAAAGTTATTAGTGCTGCAAGCTTAACAAGCAAATAATGAGGAGCTTTTATTATCTGGACTTTACATTCGAAATTACATTTTTTTCACTGTTCCACTTGATGAAATGAAATATATACAATTAACGAAACAGTTACAGGTGCAGTTTTTCTAAAATGTACAAACTATGTACAGTATATATAAGCAAAGACTAGAGAAAACAAATAAAATGAAATATGATGCTAGAAGTTCTGATTGCTCTTTACAAAGAATGTATCGATTGGAATATGAGTGCCTTCTTTCTGAGAAGACTTCAACTTCTTACGTTTATTATGGCTTGCACTTGCACTACGATTCTTCTGTACAGGTCTGGCAAATTTTCACAAACATTAGGTCACACGTAAAATGAACAAAATTTTGATAAGAACAATGGTAGATAAAAATTTCAATTTAATAGAGTTTAATGTATACTTCTTTCTGACATTTGGTCAAATCTAGATATAAAATCCGGTTCTAATCGAGTCATAAAACTCTTATATTAGTAGGTTTTCAACATTCGAAAAAAATTAGTGATATTAAGGACAAGGACAAGCCAGGATTCCAGGACCAGATAATGAATCAGTAAATAGAGTTACAGGTTTATATTCTATGGATATTACACCTAGTAAACAAAAAATAAAGTACCTTTGTCTCGGTGTATGAAATCTTGAGGTGCCAGATTCCTCCTTCTGAAGCCTCTCAGCAAGATGAAAATCAAAATGCTCTCGCCTTTCCTCAACGAATGTTGGTGGCAGTTCAGATCCACACAATGAACACTTGTAGTTATCCACCCAGAAAAACTCATTGGTCTGATTGGATGGAAATAGGGCTTCATTGTTCGGGATGGTAGCCACTTTCTCCACTCTGTCATGGTTGTTACCCTCATGCTGCAAGCGGAATGAAGAATCTGCTTCTATCAATTGCGGCACTTTACTTTGATCAGATTTCAGAGTATGCCTTACCATGTCTGATCTATTCTCCTAGACAGATTGAAAAATGTGAGATAAATCTGGTTAAGAGAGTAAAAAATCAAGAAATGAAGAAAAACTTATTAAGGACTGAAAAGTATCTATGTTGTGCAAGTATGGAATGCCCATTAAATAATATTCAAGTTTAGAGTTAGCATATGAACTGGTCTTCAGGCTTTACACATACTTTTTCTCCAGCTTCACAGCTTGAAGGTTGATGAATTTTCTCCATCTGACCAACATTGCCACTGAACGTGTGATTGTTATCTTCTACATTTGGTACATGGTTGTTCTCAAATGGATCATCAAATTCATCAGGAATTGTCTCAGGGATACCATAGGAAACACTAGTTTCTTGATCATCCATGAAATGGTGATCACTAACATCGGAACCCAAAGCACTTTGATCACCTGCACTTTTCCTAGAAGCATCTCCAGACATGATAAAATTGGTGAGAGTTCTTTGCATAGGATCAGATGGAGCACCGGCCTTATCTTCATTGAACTGAGACACTCGCAGCCCTGACATTACAAATATAGATGTTTTGTCATACACTAAACCTGAAGTTTTTCTACCTTGTACTACATGAGTGTGTCTTTTTTGAGAGAATCACATGTTATATGCATTCATATTTACCATGCCATGAACAATTCCATGAGGGTAATAAAGGACCAAAAAAGATACAGCACCAGATGAAACCCTACCTATGAGTCTTAAGGAAACAGGAAGTTCAGCCTTGAGCAACAGTGAAGCATGTTTTAAGATGTCCTCACTTGAGCAAATATATTTTGACAAAGTCACTGCTCTGGTTCGAACCTGAAGATTACAGACTTTCATTAAGCTTCAGCATGAATAATAAATTATAAATGACAATAGAAGGGCAAGAAACAAAAAGTAGAATAAGAAAGCTTACTATAAATAGACCGCTCAAAAAGAAAAAAAAAAATATTACAGGAGCAAGATCTCTAAACATAATCATTATTTATAGTTTGCGACTTGTTCCTCAATGTAAGAGAAGTATCAAAAAGTACCTCAAACGTTGCTGTTTTCAGTTTAAGAGTCAATGTTCGCCCATGAAGACCCTCTTTTTGCATATCAGCGGACAGCATTTCAGCAATCTCCGCTGCAAGCATAATCTTTATAAGGATCACTATTGAAGGAAATATTATCTTACTTATCAAGAAAACATTAATTTTGAAAGTCATTAAATTTGCTAAATGACAATTATGGCAGCATTTTAAGTTAAAAGAGTTTGGCAACTTTTTTCTTTTAAAAAATTTTAATTTCTTTTTAATTGTTATACACCTGAGCAGGCAGAACGTATACACCTGAATACTGATGTCAGTCAAAACTAAAAATACAAGATGAAAATAGAAAGCTATAAAACCAAGAGAAAATAAAGTAAACTTGTTGCCAAATTACAGAAATCATTGATTTTATGTAAGTGTGCAGCTGACAAAAGTCCACAATGCTGGCAAAAGTGAAAGTGTGCAGCTTTCTAAATGTCCAGCACAACAATATTGCTCTTTCAAATGCCCCACAATTATCAGTGTCCTTTCAGCAGCAGCTCAATGTAATATTCAAGGTTTAAATGCAGTATATTACATAGCATCATCAGGGTGTATCGAAGTTTATGACAAACTAGGGCAAGTTAAATGACTGTTGCAAGTTAGCCAAAGTGAAACCAAATCCCATCTGACAATTTATAAGCATTGGGTCTCAGGTTAAAATTTTAGATATAATGCTGTTGCCTTATGGTTGGCCAGGCTCTCCTTTGACCCTGGATATCCACAAAATGAGTGATTGAGTGTTTCTAGTTACGGCTGCAACAATTATGATATTGGTGCACTGAAAATGCCTCTGGTTTAATGGTAGAGAGGCATCATGCTCAACTGAACAGTCTTAGATTTGATTTTTCAAAATATGAAATAACAATTTGAGTATAGAATATTAATTAGATTGACAAGGGACAACTAACAAGAATAACATTAATCATGTCAAAGATAAAAGCATCACCTCAATGTCAAAGCATCAGCTATCAATAATGTCATCGGATAGGAAAACAAAATCTAAAATATTTAGGTGGCTTACCTAATTTCTGATAAAGCAATGCTTTGTCCTCTGTGGCTGAAAAGGTTCTCTCACTACTGATACTTTTCCGAAACCTTACTTGAGGAGTATCTGTCCCCCCAAGCCCCAATCCCACAGAGAGAAAAAATTCTGCATAAATTGGAAATATTTTCAGCAGTCAGATCAAAAGTTTTCTGCTAACCTTTCTAACCCTTCCTATGTTATTCTTTTATTATTAATATTTATTAACTGAACCTTGATTATTATAGATCCCAAATTTCTCAAAATGCAAAACTGCTAATATCTGTAAGTAAAACTAATGTCAAACATACAATCAATATTCAAAATCAAAATGTGTTCACAATCATGATCAATAACGGACAATAAACTACCGAGTAGTTCAATATAAGGTAAAACTGAAACCCCCACCCAAAAGAATACAAGAGTGAATAAGAAAATGGAAATTCGAAGACCCCGGAAACAAATAAAGAAAAATCTTATATCAAATGAGACACCAATCATATAAAAAATACAATGGACAATAGGAGTATAACAATAGAAAATAATACTAAATTTCACTCATATGTCAATATGATAGAACTAACTAATGACAGTAAAACATGACTGGTGTGCAAACCTGCAGTGGAATGAGAAAATAGTGCACAAAGGAAACTGCCCTTTTGAAGCATCTCTTCACATGTATTAATTCCAAATACATCTGTTAATATATGTTCAGTCACCTTACCAATGCCCCCAATCTGTAGGTACAATTTGCCAATGAGTATATTAGGCAACATGTCAAAAAATTTAAGTACATCACATATCAAACTTGTCCTTTAGGAAACAATTAAGACTAACAAGATTGTCCAAAGTTTTCTACAACCAAAAACACATATACCTTCCGTATAGGGAGTGATGATATAAATGTAACAATAGCCATCCTATCATTTGGTAAAACAAACTGTCCGTTTGGCTTGTTTATATCCGAGCAAACCTGTGAAGAAAGAGAATTATTATATAGACCCAATACTTCAATCAGACTGCTAATATAAAAACAACATTATTGATAAAGCTAAAAAGGGGGAGAAAATATCAATGAATGTACTGGGGAACCATATTAACACCTTCGTTTCTAAGTTAGAAATGCCAAACATAAAATGTGAAGGCACATGCTTCAGATATTCTTACAGATACAAATGAAGCTAAAGAGTTAAATGTAATGTAAATAATAGTTGGAACATTTAAAGGTCCTAATTCCGTCATCGTATTCAACAATGTGACTAATGTGCAAACAAATTCTTATTACATCTATGTATTTTCAAAACTATGTGGGTTCACCGTGTCAACCCCCAGAAAAGATATAACATATAGTCTTGTATTCTGTTTGAACATTTCTAAAATTCCCAGAATATTTTCTGTATCTTGCCGTTCTCAGCTTTGCAGCTACTCCACTTTAACATTTTTTGATCCTCACTAAGCTTCTGGCTATTTCCATTATTTTTAAAACTTCATTTATATAACAAAAATACGCTTTGTTTTGGATCTGAAGAAATACACTTTAACCTTGCATTGTATACACTAAATTAAATTATAATCAAGCAAACTTGGCAGAAACTAAAATTTTCATCCATCACAAAATAGAGCTTTCATCTCTTTCCCCACCAACGTTGAAAAAGAAAAGAAAGACACTGGACGAAGATTACCTGCAAAACCCTGAAACATATGTTTATGGAATTAACTGGACACCTATCATTCAATTTCAATAAGCATTACGACATTGAGCAACATACAAATTGCAGTAATATCTAGGAAACAGCTGGAAGAACCTTAGCAAGTAAGCGGTTTGGCGCCACTCCAGCACTGCAGGTCAGACCAGTCTCTTCATAAACATGGCTTCTGAGTTCTTCAGCAATCTATATAATGTCAAAACAACAAAGAAGGCCACCAATTTAAAAGTTTACCAGCAAAATCTATACAGATAGGACCTTATATAAAGATGTAAAGAACAAAAAGGCAAAGATAGGAATGTGCTATGCTCGGGAAATTAATAAAATAATGTGGAAACTTACTTCTGCACTGGTAATGCCCCTTTCTCTGCATACCTCTGTTATGTCAAGGTATGCTTCATCCAAACTACTAGCTGTGAAGTTAGGATCATAGTTGCGAAATACTAGCAAAGAGAAAAATGAGCTAAATTAAGACAGGTGCATCTGATAACTGTATCCATCATCCCAAAATCTTTTTGAATATAGAAATCTAACCTTTTCTAGTTAAATCACTGTAATAAGTATACTTCTTAAAATCCACGGGAACAAAAATCAACTCTGGACATAATTTACGTGCAATGAAACCAGGCATCGCAGCACGAACTCCAAACTTTCGTGCCTACAAAGTGAGGAAAAGGTGTTCCAACATAGTTAAGTAACAAATTGGGGTCGTAGGCACTAAACTTTCAATATGAAATCCAAAGAAACAGTAAAAATTTCATTCCTAATTCCCCTTAGAACTTACAGTAAGCAATTCGAACCTCATAATTAGCAGTAGATATCATAGACATGCCGCCAACAGCCATTGGCTTGCCTTTTAATGAAGGATTGGTCAATGTCTCCACAGCCGCATAGAAAGCATCCATATCTACATGTAGCCAGATCCTGGATAAATCCCGTCTAGCTTCTAACTCTAATAATCTTTTATCTGCTACCTGAAAAACGTAAAATCTTTACCACAAAAGAGGTAATAGGACCTGAGTTTCAGCAATTTACGTATACTCTTAACCATTTTCCTTTTTCCTCTCCACCATGAAAAATTTTCCACAATCCACGCTCATTAAACTAAACATTCCCGTTTTACACCAGGGAACCCTAAGTCTATAACCATTCAAGTCTTGGATTCATTCACGATCACACAATCCACCTAGAAACCTCCTAGTCCTCGACTTAACATCAATATTAATAAAGGTTACTTAAATACAAAACTAAGGTGTTCTAGTTCCTTACTAGAGCAAAAATCCAAAGGCAGAAGCATTTTATGTGCTATGCAAGAACGCAACAAAAAGAAGACATACATACACCATTAATTAATGCACCAAATTATATAAAACGAGCACCGATATTTCACAATCCGAACCTTCTGGTAATGAGATAAATCCACAGGTGTAAGCTTTGCACATCGGACACGCATCTGCTCAATTTTCTGTCTTATAAAAGCTTCCTTGCGCTCTTCATTCGCGAAATACTTGGATCCTTTGCTCATCTCATACACTACTCTCTGCACGTTCTCCTTGTCTACTCCATCCATACCTTCAACCACCAACTCATTAACAACTACAAAACACTATACCGCAAAAGCTGTCTATGAATTTATATGAATCTCAAATTCGAATTATTTTACGCAAAATTTGTTCAAAATTAGGTTGACGAAAGAATCAAGCGGCGGCGATTGGTTGGTTGGAGTGAGAAGATACCTGCTTTAGCGTTAGTGAAAACAGTGTGGTAAGACTGCCATGGCCTTGGATTGTCGGGTGATGAGGATGATGAGCGTGAGCCTTCTTCGATTTTCTCCATCTCTCTCTCTTGGTGAATTGTGAAATGCTTCCTCGACAAGCAGAAGAGAGAAAGGATCAAGTTTATATACGCGAGGGACTGGAGGAGCGCGGTACTATAATAATGAGGGAGAATTTCATTGAGCCTGTAAAGTTTAAGGATATTTCACTTTTTAAACGACCAATGAGTTGATTTGATTTATGGTTCTTAAAGTTTCAGAAATATAATTTTTGAACCATTAAATGTTAAAGAAAAGAAAAAAATAATGATCGTTATTCCTAGTCAAATATTCAAATATTCACACTTATTGTCATTTAAAAGTTATTATTAAAAAATTTAAAATTTAATAGAAAGGGATAAAATAATTAAACAAACACAATTTATAAAAGAATTAATTTAAAAAATAAAGATAAATAAAAATCATCAAGTAGAGATCTAATGATGGGAATGGAGGTCCATCAGGAACCTCAACCGATAAAATAAATTTGATATGGTTGAAAACTAAATTGAATTTGATATGGATTAAAACCATTAATGGCCTCCATTTGGTTTATCTCTAAGCTTCAAGCCATGAGCCCATCTCTCTCCAAACCTTCATCTTTACCAAGATTTCTAGATTGAACCTCTGTCACTCTCTAAACCTTCGTGTTTACCTCACATGACCAAATCAAACGTCTATCTCTCTCTAAACTTCAATCTTTTTCAACTTTGGAAAGAGATATTGGTCAAAATCCCTTGTGGGCGAAGATGAAGGTTGATGTCCATCTCAACCTCCATCTTCGATTTGGTTCTTGTTTGATATAGTTCAATATATAAGATATTTTAAAGAAAGAGAAAATCTCACAAAATAGAATTTAATTTTGATATTAAAGTATCAATATTATTGATACTTATTCGTTTTGCATTTTCAGAAATGAATATTATATATTTATAGTATTAAAGTATTAATATTAGAAAATTCTGCCATACATATGAAAACTAATTATTTTTTTAATACGCATAAATTTTATTATATTTCATGCGAATCTACATCTAAATTTTATATATAAGATATTTCTAAGAAATAGAAAATCCCACGAAATAGAAAATTTTGATATTAAAGTATCAATAGTATTGAATCTTATTCTTTTTCCATTTTCATAAATGAATATTATATATTTATGGTATTAAAGTATCAATATTAGAAAATTTTGCCATACATATGATAGCTATTTATATATAAGATATTTCTAAGAAAGAGAAAATCCCACAAAATAGAAAATTCTGATGTTAAAGTACCAATACTATTGATACTTATTCTTTTTCTATTTTGGGAAATGAATATTATATATTTATGGTATTATCGTATCACTATTAGAAATTCCTCCCATTTATCTTTTGCATTAATATATTAGAAATTTCTCCCATTTATGGTATTAACGTATCAACATTTATGGTAATCATTTGCAATTATTGTATTGATTATAAGATTATCTAACCAATAAGGTAAGTCGACAATAGATGCAATCTAAGACTATATTACCGTTTGCTTTTATTTATAAATTATAATAAGGTTTTTCTTCTAAAGCTCTATCAGTCTCTTTCTTTCTCCCAAGATGTTTGCGTGGGTTTGTGTGCTTAGTTTTCATGACTCCAAAGAATATGATGAAGGTGTTTGTTAAAGTATTAAAAGAAATTTATATAATATAAAACTAAAACAAACTTAGGGGTCGTTTGTTTTTTTGTCTGAAAACTGAACAGTGTTACTTAAGACTGAAAACCGAATAGTGACTGAAATCTGAAATCTGATAGATATGTTTGTTTTTTCTTTTCTTAACTCTGAATGTATAATAATCTTGTTTGTTTTTTAAAATTAAAATTGTCTGATTACTAGTAATTTGACGTTTATATCTTTTTACTATTAGTTGTTTTGTAACTTTATTTAATATAATACTAACAATTATAATAAATTATTTAACAAATATTAAAACACTTATATATATATAATATTTTTATTCATAATTAAAATAAGATTAATTATCATAGTATAGTCAATTAAGTTTATATATTCAAATAAAAATAAACAAAATAGTCTTAAATTAAATTATTATTACAACAAAAGTTGAAATTGTAACTTTTATATATAATATTTTTATTCATAATTAAAATAAGATTAATTATAATAGTAGAGTAAATTAAATTTATATATTCAAATAAAAATAAATAAATTGGTTCTAATTTAAATTACTATTATAACAAAAGTTGAAATTGTAAAGTAATATATATTCTCTACTATAATTAAATAAGAATAATCAAATACTTAAACAAATTGATTTATAATTTTGTCTCTAAGTTGTTGTATAAACACTTGATCAATAAAGATTCTCATCGAAATTTGATTGGAGAAATATAATAATCTAGCTATAAAAAAATTTGATGTTGAGATGTTTAAGGTTTTTATTTTTCAATGTTATTTGTTAAAGTATTAAAAAAAATTTGTATAATGTAAAATTAAGACAAACTTAAAAATATATTATTTTAGAAATGATAAGCTTGGAATAATATATTTATAAAATCATTAAGTGATTTTGTATTAAATGAAAAGTTAAAAAATGTTACTTTTTTTATTAAGTGATTTTTGGGTTGTTTTAAGTGGTTTGACCACTTAAAAAAACAAACAAAAATATTTTAATTTGTCTAATTCAGCATCATTAAGTGTTAAGTGCAAAAAACAAACAACCTCTTAGAAACATACTATTTTAGGAATGATAAACTTAGAATAATATATTTATAAAATCATTAAGTGATTTTGTATTAAATAAAAAGTTAAAAAATATTATTATTATTTTTTTTTGGCAGTGGTTTTAAATTGTTTGATTACTTAAAAAAACAAACAAAAATCTCTTAATTGGTTTAATCCAATACCATTAAGTATTAAGTACAAAAAACAAACAACCCCTTAATTATTTGCAATCTTTGCATTGATTGTAAGATTATCTAACCAATAAAGTAAGTCGACAATGGATGTAATCCAAGACTATATTACCGTTTGCTTTTATTTATAAATTATAATAAGGTTTTTCTTCTAAAGCTCTATCGGTTGCTCTCTCTCTCTTTCTCCCAAGGTGTTTGTGTGGGTTTGTGTGCTTAGTTTTCGCGTGGATGACTCCAAAGAATATGATGAAGGTGTTTGTTAAAGTATTAAAAGAAATTTGTATAATATAAAACTAAAACAAACTTAGGGGTCGTTTGCTTTTTTGTCTGAAAACTGAACAGTGTTACTTAAGACTGAAAACCGAATAGTGACTGAAATATGAAATCTGATAGATATGTTTGTTTTTTCTTTTCTTAACTCTGAATGTATAATAATCTTGTTTGTTTTTTAAAATTAAAATTGTCTGATTACTAGTAATTTAACGTTTATATCGTTTTACTATTAGTTGTTGTGTAACTTTATTTAATATAATACTAACAATTATAATAAATTATTTAACAAATATTAAAACACTTATATATATAATATTTTTATTCATAATTAAAATAAGATTAATTATCATAGTATAGTCAATTAAGTTTATATATTCAAATAAAAATAAACAAAATAGTCTTAAATTAAATTATTATTACAACAAAAGTTGAAATTGCAACTTTTATATATAATATTTTTATTCATAATTAAAATAAGATTAATTATAATAGTAGAGTAAATTAAATTTATATATTCAAATAAAAATAAATAAATTGATTCTAATTTAAATTACTATTATAGCAAAAGTTGAAATTGTAAAGTAATATATATTCTCTACTATAATTAAATAAGAATAATCAAATACTTAAACAAATTGATTTGTAATTTTGTCTCTAAGTTGTTGTATAAACATTTGATCAATAAAGATTCTTATCGAAATTTGATTGGTAAAATATAATAATCCAGTTATAAAAAAATTTGATGTTGAGATGTTTAAGGTTTTTATTTTTCAATGTTATTTGTTAAAGTATTAAAAAAAATTTGTATAATGTAAAATTAAGACAAACTTAAAAATATATTATTTTAGAAATGATAAGCTTGGAATAATATATTTATAAAATCATTAAGTGATTTTGTATTAAATGAAAAGTTAAAAAATGTTACTTTTTTTATTAAGTGATTTTTGGGTTGTTTTAAGTGGTTTGACCACTTAAAAAAACAAACAAAAATATTTTAATTTGTCTAATTCAGCATCATTAAGTGTTAAGTACAAAAAACAAACAACCTCTTAGAAACATACTATTTTAGGAATGATAAACTTAGAATAATATATTTATAAAATCATTAAGTGATTTTGTATTAAATAAAAAGTTAAAAAATATTACTTTTTTTTTTTTTTGGCAGTGGTTTTAAATTGTTTGATTACTTAAAAAAACAAACAAAAATCTCTTAATTGGTTTAATGCAATACCATTAAGTATTAAGTACAAAAAACAAACAACCCCTTAATCATTTGCAATCTTTGCATTGATTGTAAGATTATCTAACCAATAAAGTAAGTCGACAATGGATGCAATCCAAGACTATATTACCGTTTGCTTTTATTTATAAATTATAATAAGGTTTTTCTTCTAAAGCTCTATCGGTTGCTCTCTCTCTCTTTCTCCCAAGGTGTTTGTGTGGGTTTGTGTGATTAGTTTTCGCGTGGATGACTCCAAAGAATATGATGAAGGTGTTTGTTAAAGTATTAAAAGAAATTTGTATAATATAAAACTAAAACAAACTTAGGGGTCGTTTGTTTTTTTGTCTGAAAACTGAACAGTGTTACTTAAGACTGAAAACCGAATAGTGACTGAAATATGAAATCTGATAGATATGTTTGTTTTTTCTTTTCTTAACTCTGAATGTATAATAATCTTGTTTGTTTTTTAAAATTAAAATTGTCTGATTACTAGTAATTTAACGTTTATATCTTTTTACTATTAGTTGTTGTGTAACTTTATTTAATATAATACTAACAATTATAATAAATTATTTAACAAATATTAAAACACTTATATATATAATATTTTTATTCATAATTAAAATAAGATTAATTATCATAGTATAGTCAATTAAGTTTATATATTCAAATAAAAATAAACAAAATAGTCTTAAATTAAATTATTATTACAACAAAAGTTGAAATTGTAACTTTGATATATAATATTTTTATTCATAATTAAAATAAGATTAATTATAATAGTAGAGTAAATTAAATTTATATATTCAAATAAAAATAAATAAATTGATTCTAATTTAAATTACTATTATAGCAAAAGTTGAAATTGTAAAGTAATATATATTCTCTACTATAATTAAATAAGAATAATCAAATACTTAAACAAATTGATTTGTAATTTTGTCTCTAAGTTGTTGTATAAACACTTGATCAATAAAGATTCTTATCGAAATTTGATTGGAGAAATATAATAATCCAGCTATAAAAAAATTTGATGTTGAGATGTTTAAGGTTTTTATTTTTTAATGTTATTTGTTAAAGTATTAAAAAAAATTTGTATAATGTAAAATTAAGACAAACTTAAAAATATATTATTTTAGAAATGATAAACTTGGAATAATATATTTATAAAATCATTAAGTGATTTTGTATTAAATGAAAAGTTAAAAAATGTTACTTTTTTTTTTAAGTGATTTTTGGGTTGTTTTAAGTGGTTTGACCACTTAAAAAAACAAACAAAAATATTTTAATTTGTCTAATTCAGCATCATTAAGTGTTAAGTGCAAAAAACAAACAACCTCTTAGAAACATACTATTTTAGGAATGATAAACTTAGAATAATATATTTATAAAATCATTAAGTGATTTTGTATTAAATAAAAAGTTAAAAAATATTACTTTTTTTTTTTTTTGGCAGTGGTTTTAAATTGTTTGATTACTTAAAAAAACAAACAAAAATATCTTAATTGGTTTAATTTACCATTAAGTATTAAGTAAAAAAAACAAACAACCCCTTAATCATTTGCAATCTTTGCATTGATTGTAAGATTATCTAACCAATAAAGTAAGTCGACAATGGATGCAATCCAAGACTATATTACCGTTTGCTTTTATTTATAAATTATAATAAGGTTTTTCTTCTAAAGCTCTATCGGTTGCTCTCTCTCTCTTTCTCCCAAGGTGTTTGTGTGGGTTTGTGTGCTTAGTTTTCGCGTGGATGACTCCAAAGAATATGATGAAGGTGTTTGTTAAAGTATTAAAAGAAATTTGTATAATATAAAACTAAAACAAACTTAGGGGTCGTTTGTTTTTTTGTCTGAAAACTGAACAGTGTTACTTAAGACTGAAAACCGAATAGTGACTGAAATATGAAATCTGATAGATATGTTTGTTTTTTCTTTTCTTAACTCTGAATGTATAATAATCTTATTTGTTTTTTAAAATTAAAATTGTCTGATTACTAGTAATTTAACGTTTATATCTTTTTACTATTAGTTGTTGTGTAACTTTATTTAATATAATACTAACAATTATAATAAATTATTTAACAAATATTAAAACACTTATATATATAATATTTTTATTCATAATTAAAATAAGATTAATTATCATAGTATAGTCAATTAAGTTTATATATTCAAATAAAAATAAACAAAATAGTCTTAAATTAAATTATTATTACAACAAAAGTTGAAATTGTAACTTTGATATATAATATTTTTATTCATAATTAAAATAAGATTAATTATAATAGTAGAGTAAATTAAATTTATATATTCAAATAAAAATAAATAAATTGATTCTAATTTAAATTACTATTATAGCAAAAGTTGAAATTGTAAAGTAATATATATTCTCTACTATAATTAAATAAGAATAATCAAATACTTAAACAAATTGATTTGTAATTTTGTCTCTAAGTTGTTGTATAAACACTTGATCAATAAAGATTCTTATCGAAATTTGATTGGAGAAATATAATAATCCAGCTATAAAAAAATTTGATGTTGAGATGTTTAAGGTTTTTATTTTTTAATGTTATTTGTTAAAGTATTAAAAAAAATTTGTATAATGTAAAATTAAGACAAACTTAAAAATATATTATTTTAGAAATGATAAGCTTGGAATAATATATTTATAAAATCATTAAGTGATTTTGTATTAAATGAAAAGTTAAAAAATGTTACTTTTTTTATTAAGTGATTTTTGGGTTGTTTTAAGTGGTTTGACCACTTAAAAAAACAAACAAAAATATTTTAATTTGTCTAATTCAGCATCATTAAGTGTTAAGTGCAAAAAACAAACAACCTCTTAGAAACATACTATTTTAGGAATGATAAACTTAGAATAATATATTTATAAAATCATTAAGTGATTTTGTATTAAATAAAAAGTTAAAAAATATTACTTTTTTTTTTTTTGGCAGTGGTTTTAAATTGTTTGATTACTTAAAAAAACAAACAAAAATATCTTAATTGGTTTAATTTACCATTAAGTATTAAGTAAAAAAAACAAACAACCCCTTAATCATTTGCAATCTTTGCATTGATTGTAAGATTATCTAACCAATAAAGTAAGTCGACAATGGATGCAATCCAAGACTATATTACCGTTTGCTTTTATTTATAAATTATAATAAGGTTTTTCTTCTAAAGCTCTATCAGTTGCTCTCTCTCTCTTTCTCCCAAAGTGTTTGTGTGCTTAGTTTTCGCGTGGATAACTCCAAAGAATATGATGAAAGTTACAGAGAATAACAGCCTTCCTCTTCTGGTCCTGTTGTGTACTCTCCTTTCTTTAGGTTTGTCCTCCAAGCTTCTATAGATTTTCTGTTCTTATCTAAGAATTCTGCATGCATAACTGACTTTATTTTTCTTCTCTTGTGATCCATTTATCATTGCTTAAATGGGTTGCAAACTATAAATTTTAGTATATATGTGTATGTGGACATTTGTCTTTTTAGCTAATTCTACATGCAAAGTATGAATTAAGTAGCCGTTTGTTTTTTCCACTTAACACTTTACATAGAATTTGATATAAAACAAACCGTTGGTATAGATATTTAATACGACCCGCACTAAATAATTCCTATTACAAGTAAGCTATGAAAAGCCATAAATATTGGCTAGGCATCTCCAACCCAACCCGACAAACCCAACTCAAAAAAAAGATGGGTTGAGTCGGGTTGGGTTGAAAAATTTTCAACCCAACCCGAACCCGACAAACATCTATCCTTAATTCTAAATCTAAAGTTTTTTCCTCCTTCTACAAAAACACTTGTTAAGGATGAGGATTAATGACAACTTTTATGATGAAATAAATCCTTTATTTATAATTATTGAATCTTTATTTATATTTATTTTATTTGTAATCAAATTGTTAAAACTATAAAAATTATCAATTAGATCTTTTGTATCTTTATGGTGAATTAAATTCAACTTAATTTGACTAGTACTAGGTTGGGTTGGGTTGGGTTGAAGAATTTATTGGATTGGGTTGAAGAATTTAGTGGATTGGGTTGAGTTGAAAATTTTTCAGTTGGGTTGGAAGATTTTTAACCCAACCCAACCCGAACCCGAAAATGTCCACCCCTATTTATAAGAGGAAAAATTCTTAAAAAAACACATTGATATTTGATAATATTTTGTTTTTTCCACCATGTGATTTTCTTTTTTACCCAAAATCTCTCCTACGGTTAAATATTTAATGAAAATGTTAACAAATATTAAAACATGGAATTTACCCTTATCATTTCATATTAAAATATGAAAATTTAAAAATAGGAAAAATCCTGAGAATCCTCTTGACTTTTGATAATATATATATTTTTCACCATGTGTTTTCGATTTTATCTAAAATACACGTTAAATTAAATACCTAACCTGGAGGTATATGACGGCTTGTTTTAAATGTATAGAACACTAAGTTGGACTTTGTTAACTTTATGCATATTGTAAATTAAGAATTACTAATTAAAAACCTAAAACAGATGTATTAAATTACGAGCTTTTAACTGAAAATTAAATTTACTGTCTTGCAGGTTTCGAAGCTTATGCTTTGTCTTATGATTACACAGCCTATATCGAGGCAACTTTCTGTAATTCATTACACCTTATCAATTAATTAATTAAAAGTATCTTTTGCTTCTTTATATAATTAGCATACAACTCCTACTCCTTTTTTTTTTAAATAATTTTATATATGTTCTATTCTACTCCGCTCCGAATTCAGTGTTTGGCGAAACCTCATAAACCTCAATACGGTGGAGGAATCATCTTAAATCCCGAGTTGAATGATGGCTTGGAAGGATGGTCTACATTTGGAGATGCCAAAATCGAACACAGAGAATCGGGAGGCAACAAATTCTTAGTGGCTCATAGCAGAAGCCAACCATATCATAGCCTCTCGCAAAAGCTTTATTTGAGAAAAGACATGCTTTACACCTTTTCTGGTATTTCATTTCACTTCTCCTATCTTTCCTTTCCAACATCAATAATGATATTTATCAATTAATTAGAATCAGGAGCATTATTTTTCACACAATGTAATAAATTTTAAGCCATCAGCAATGGACGTCCGGTACGGTTAACTGATGGAATATGCATGGCAGGTGTAATTTTAATCATTCGACATGCATTAATCTATGAAAAGAAGTTTATATCAATCTTCTCACCAGGAGATGTTGGTTTGACCCATTAATAAGAATAAGCGAAATGATACATGTGTAGACAATTGAACTGGTTTAACAACTGAAAAAGATTTTGAAACTGTATTTAAATCGAAGATTGGTGAGATTATTGCTAACATATATATATATATATATATATATTTGTGTGCAGATAAGAAAATCAATACCAGCTTTTGTTCTCTATAATTTTTAACTGTGTATTAATTATACGGCTGCGTTACTGCAGCTTGGATTCAAGTGAGTGAAGGGATTGCTGAAGTATCAGCCATTTTCAAAACCACAAGTGGGTTCAAATACGCTGGTGCAATTGTTGCCGAGTCCAAGTGCTGGTCCATGCTCAAAGGTGGCCTTACAGTTGACGCATCAGGACCTGCTGACCTCTATTTTGAGGTACACATATTTTCCTAAAATCAAGTTCAATTCAATTACTAAATTATTACCAATATGTAGCAATATTGATTATCTGTTTTGGTCCTTTTGGATCTTTTACTTTCGTAATTTGAATATATATATTACTCAATGAGTTTTTTATTTTAAAAAAAATGAAATATTTCTTAAGTCATCTAAATATAATTAAGAAAGAAAGTTTCATCCCAATGTATATTTTTTATTATTGGTCTAGCATTTAATAGTTGATACAAACTTGTCAGAGCAAGAACACCTCGGTTGAGATTTGGGTGGATAGCTTGTCATTACAGCCATTCACTCAAAAAGAATGGATGTCTCATCAACAACAGAGCATCAACAAGGTATTATCTTATTTTCCATCATTCTTAAAAGGGTAGAATCTCTAATGGTTATTCAATAATTAATATCCACTGAATTCTAAATTTAAGTAAAAAAAAAATCAAAGCAAATCATTATCTTCCCTTATTTTTAAACAGTTCATCAATTATATAAAACTAGAATTAGGATTTCACTTCTATACAGAAACTGTTCATATGTAGTTTTAAGATATAAACGTAAGAGACAACATTTATTTTAGGTTTAACTTTTATAAATCTTTAGATTGTCATTTAAATATAATATATCATATAATCTAATAACAACTAAACAATCATCTATCTACGTCCAACGATTAATTAATCCTTCGGATCGTTGGCAGATCCGTAAAACAAATGTAAGAATCCAAGCAGTTGACAAACAAGGGAAACCCCTTGCAAACGCCACAGTCTCCATTGGACAAAAGGTACCAAGCTTCCCTTTTGGTTGTGCAATAAACAAGAACATCATCAACAACCAAGCCTACCAAAACTGGTTCACTTCAAGGTTCAGAGTCACCACATTCGAAAACGAAATGAAGTGGTATACCACCGAACCATCCTTCGGCCACGAAGACTACTCGGTCCCAGATGCAATGTTCCAGTTCACGAAAAAACACAACATAGCAGTCCGAGGCCACAACATCTTCTGGGACGATCCACAACAACAGCCCGGATGGGTCAAATCACTCTCTTCGGACGCTCTTAGGAAAGCCGCCGATAGAAGGATAAATTCGATAATGTACAAGTACAGGGGCCAAGTCATTGCATGGGATGTTGTTAATGAGAATTTGCACTTTAACTTCCTTGAAAGCAAGCTTGGGACAAAGGCTTCTGCGCAATTCTACAACAGAGCTCATGCATTAGATAGAAGAACCACATTGTTTATGAACGAATACAATACTATAGAGGAGAGCGGAGACGGGCAGTCGACGCCGGCTAAGTACCTTGACAAGCTGAGGGAAATCCGGCAGTTTCTGGGCAATGCCGATTTGCCAATGGCGATTGGACTAGAATCCCATTTCGGTGTACCAAACCTTCCTTATCTGAGGTCTTCTCTCGATACTCTAGCTGCGGCAGGATTGCCGATTTGGCTTACAGAAGTGGACGTCAAAAGCAGCCCAAGTCAGGTAAGAATATATAGCAGGTTAATTCCATGATTGTTTTCTACAAGTTTGGATTCATAACAATATTTTGTTCCCAAAAAAATAACAAAATTTTCTGTAAAACATTTTTGGAGTACTAAAAACAATAAAATGCTTTATTTTAGGTGGAAAAATCTTCACTTTAATTGAGAGGTGTTGTTAATATGATTAGACTTTGCAACCACAACACTAAGAGCATCTCCAATGCAAGTATGGATTGTGAAAAAATGGAGTGCCACGTAAGATAAATTGATAGAGTGTTAAAATTAAGCTCTCCAATGCAAACTTCTATAACTACTATCAAGCTGACGTGGCAAAAAAAAAAAAATAGAGGCTATCAACCTCAATGTCTATTTCTAGAGAGCCTCCTTGACAGCCATGTCAGCAATAAATAATTAAAACTTCCATAAAATAATATTTTATAATAATTTACTTTAATGATATATTATTCTTTGACTATTCATTATTGAAATGAATAGACTAGCATTGGAGAGCCCTTTTAAACTGTGTTTATCAATTAATATTTATGCCACATATGATGCACATTTCCTTGACATTGATGATGTGTCCATTTTTTTTAAAAGACAATCCATATTTGCATTGGAGATGCTCTAATATATTTTTAATTTCAATTTGACTACCTTACTAGTTGAGTTTAGTTATTAATAACAACTCTTTAATGCTTTTCAATAAATATCCGTACAACCAATCTAAAGATTATTATTGATAGGTAACCTTACTCAGTAAGTTAGCTAAATCCAATTTTTTTTTAATGTCATATAAATTATGTTAAGTCAATATGATGGAATCGGTTATAAGAATCTTGATTATGATATTATAATTTGTTTAGGATAATAAGTTTTTTCGGTGGGTTATTTGTGCAGGCACAGTATTTGGAACAGGTCCTGAGGGAGGCACATTCTCATCCTAAGGTCAGCGGAATAGTAATTTGGGCAGCATGGGCACCAGGAGGGTGCTACAGGATGTGTTTAACAGATAACAGTTTTAAAAACTTGGCAACTGGGAATGTTGTAGACAAGCTCTTGTCTGAGTGGGGTTCTAAGGCCTCGACCACCGCCACCACGGACGCTGACGGCTTCGTCAAGGCCTCCCTATTCCATGGAGACTATGAAGTGAAGATCACTCACCAAGCTACTAGAAATTCTTCCGTGGCTCAAAGCGTTAAGGTGGCTTCAAACGTTGCATCAACTGAAGAAACATCATATCTCTATATATCTGCTGAGTTGTCATAATTTTCTCCGGGTTAATTTTTAAATTCAATAATAACCTAATAAGTGCATAATCACTTAATTAAATGGAAAAATTTTTAAATCGTTCTTGATAGTCAAAACACATCCCTTTAGCTCAAGAGTTTAAGGTTTTGTTAATTTATTGGGATTCTATATCTAGTAAACTTACCTAGCTCTCAATTTGAAAGCCATTGTTTATTTGCATATCATGTGCCAACCTAAATTTAATTATTAAGAGGCGGTTGCATGTTATAATAGGCTACTATCCAGTAAATTAATCAATGCAAATATTTAATAGTTTATAAAACTAATAAATTAAGTAAAAATAAATTTGTAATATTTATAATAAAAGTGCTTGAAAAAGTTAAAAAATATTTAACATAATCATTAAAAAGATAGTTTATTAATGATCCATCTTGATTATATTAAATATTTAATAGTTATGTTAAAGTAGATTACACAATCAATATTTATTTTGTATGAGAATACACCAATAATAATTAATACAAAATTTTAAATACATAAATTATAGCATAAATATTTTATTAAGTAGATAAGAGGACATAATAAAATGGAGTCTTTCTCTCAAAATAATAATAATAATAATAATAATAATAATAATAAAATAGAGTCTAAATTATAGAAAAGTTATCAAAATGGGGCCTAAATTGAAGCCAATGATATCAAAAAGAGACCGAATGAGGCCTAAATATTAGGATAACTAGATGAGGCCTTAGGCAGTTGCCTCATTGACCACCCATTTAGTCGGCCATGTCCAATATAAGGTACATAAGCCATAACATAATTATTGCAAGCTAACATATCTTATTATAATTAATATGTTAAATATATTCATTCTAATATAATTACTAAATAAACGTAAAACATTTTAAGTTAACATTAAGTTAGATGTTAAAGTGATATTACAAGTAAAATATTAAAGTTACTCATCATGACATAGATAATAGCTACAAAGACGTAAATATTGCAAGGTAATGTTTTTTGCAATTAATATGCCGAATATAGTTACTCTATATAGTTGGTTATTATATACATGTAAATATTATAGTTAATATCATGCTACATGTTAAACTGATGTTACAAGTGAAACATTAAAGTCACCCATTATGACCTAGATTGTAACCATAAAGATACAAATATATATTGAAACTTAATGTCAAGTTGCAATTAATTAATACGTTGAATATACTCATTCTAGAATAATTAGTTATCATATAAATGCAACCGTTTCAAGTTAATGTTATGTTGCATGTTAAATTGGGGTTTTGCTAATTTACTGGTTTAGATAAGGTTACTTAAACTAGTTTTTTCAATAATAATCATTAGATTTGTTGTAAGGGTGAGTTTTGAAAATTCTTATAACCAATCCAAATATGGTTATTAAATTGTATAAGATTACCATAGTAAAGTAGCTAAACTCATTAATTGATATAATATGTTAAGTTTAAGTGTAATTATCACAATATTAATATATTATTATAAATTTATGTGATAGTTACAAATCATCATGTCACATCATTTGTACAAAATTTTTGAATAAATATTTAGGAAATGTAACATTATTCATATTATTTTGACTAATAATGTTTACATAAAAAAATCTTGATATTATCAACACAGCCTATTCAGAGGTGAAATTCACAAAGTTATATCCTTTTAGGTCGTAGTTGAAATTCCCTTTTCGTATTGTTCACTTACCTTTCAGATTTGATAATATTGCCTCTTATGTTTTATTTTATCTGAAGAGTTATTCATCTGTTCACCTTTTTTTTTTTTTTTTTTAAAACTTATTCATCTTCTCACTCATTTATTAAAATTTAATAACTTGGTCAATCTAATTCATGCTGATTTCATAATTCGGTCAACTATATGCTTTAACCAAATACTTTGTAATTTTTTCACACTCATATATTCCAAAAAAGACAAAAACAATAGGGGGAAAAAGCTGTATTTGGATTCTTTATTAAACCCCGATAATTATCATGTTGCCACTTACCACATAAGTATACATGTAATAACATGTATTGATAAATATACTTTCCAATGTGGTTTGATGGGAAAGTGCAGTCATTTAGTTTGGTAATTTGGTTATCCTCATCACACATCACACGTGATATCTTAATAAAATAAAAAATACTTACTAATATGAATCCATTACTTGTAATTATTTTATTTTATTTTGTTCACTAGAATTTTCTGATGTCATGTAGTGGTTTATCATGTAAAACATGTATCTTCGTTGTTTACTCTTGAGTCAATTTTTTAAGAAGAGAATTTCAGACCTCTTTGGTTCTTGTTGCTTGAATTCAAGCGAACACCTGATCCTTGGTGTGTCTTTGTGCAATCCAAATTCCAACGTACTCCAAGCCCATGCTGTCCAGCAAATAGCCTTATAACTTACAATTTTAAAATTATTCTCATTCAAGCTCATTGAATTTCTTAGCCAATTTCTAATTTATCAATATATCACACCCTAAAATTTTAAATACTAGAGTTTAATTCTTTCTTATCAACTTAAAGTGCTACCTATCATTATATCAAAGTTTGAACATTTTTTATTCAAACTCTCTCTTTCATGTTTATCTCGAACATCTATATCTATACATATCGCACATGAGAGGATATGTCAATTTAAGTTTTAGATTTGGTGGTAACTATCATAATTAAAAATGAATTTTAATTCAAATTTGGAGAGAGGAAATTAAAAAAGTGATATATAATTGTTATCAACTATTCCAACAATTTGAGAGAAATTAGAAATGCATTCCACTTATTATATATCCTCTCTCCAACACAACCCATCCAAACAGCATGTACAAGTAATCTTGAGTCAATTAATTTGCTGAATTATCAATCTTGTCAGTTGGATTAAGGTCGTTTATTTGTATGAAAAATGCTAATTTCCGTGATTAACACGATTTCAATCTCAAATTAAGGAAAATTTATTTCTATACTCACTACTCAAAAGCATGTTATGGCCTGTCACACTTCGTCAAGAGTGAAATCGAAAACCACTTCCACATTTATTAACAAGTCGTGTGAAAATGTATTCTCGTACTTGTGAAAATAGATACATAAGCTGTAAATATAATATTTAATTTTAACATATTCTAACATCCTTCTACCCCAGTTAGGGGTTGATTTGAGAAGGGAAAAAAAAAAGATAAATTTTTTACTGTTTTTCTTCCATTTAAGTAATTGTTATTGTGTACCAGTAATTTATCGTTAATTTATAATCAATGATCGAGGGAGTAAATGTTATTATTAATAGAAATAATTCTTTCCAAATTTGTGTTAATATCCATGGTAATTTCAATACAGGTTGAATATTAGGGAGAATATTTAAAATATACATTGAATATTTACTTTTAAATTCAAAGTTTTTTTGTGAAACTTTAGGACAAAATATAATACGACAAATAGTGCAGCTAATAAATTACTTTTTGACAATAAATTAGCACAGAATAACCTTTCGCACAGAAAATTAGCGAGCAAACTATTTACGCTTCCACTAATAAGATTACTTTTCTCTGTTTCAAAAAAATAAAATAAAAAAGATTAGTTTTTCTCTTTTCCAATGGATTCGATAAGATTAAACGTAATTCAAGTAAGATAAAACAAAGAAAAAACAGAAGGAGAAAGCAATTGATTGGAATTCTGAGAGGGGCAACCAGTGTTGCACTAAATCATCTCCTAAATCTGCATATGCTCTAGATTGAGGGCATGAGTATCTATAGTTATCAGGGTATGCATTAAAGATAGTGGTGCCACGACCCATAACTAAATGGAAAACCAAAACTGTGATTTAATGGGCATAATGAGTTGCAAAATATTTTTATAGTTTGGTGGTTGTGTCAGCAACCACAAAACAGACACTTCAAGATATCAGGGAAGGGCAGTGGACTATGTAGGTATCATTTGGAAGTCTGAGGTATGTTATCATAATTAAGTATGCGCGCGCACACTATATATATATAATTTCTATATATGATTAATGTTCATAACTTTAAAAAGTTGTGATGAATTAATTAAATTTATTTATTACATTTTCTTTCCTTAAATAAATTATCTTTTATATTTAATTCAAATATAATAGATAAATTTGACCTGTTCATCTAAAAAGATAACAGACGTGGACTATAGAAGTTATATATATTTATATATATAGCTATAAAGTCGCTCATAATGCACTTGAATATGAATACACTTGACACTATATTTATTATATCTTATTATAACTAAATGATCTAATTTATTTTAGTTATAATCAAATATAATAGATACAATCAGTAATTTTGGAATGTAATCGATTATTTGTAGTTCTCAAATGTATCATACTCAAGTGCACTATAAAATGGGCATATACATATATTCATTCTACAATATACATAGTTATGAATATGCTTGTAATATTGATCATTCAATTTTCAATAAGTTAGATCTAAGAATGCTAACCCACTAATTGAATATTAAGTCACAGCTCTTAGATTTAACTTATTGAAAATTGAATGGTTAATATTAGTTATCATTTTCTAACTAGTAATTGCTATTTATTTTCCTTCTTAATTAATATTAGGGGTAAATACTTAAATGTTCGGTTTGGTTCCAACTGGAATAGAACACTAATCGAACTTTTGTTGGTTATCAAAATTAGAACTGAACATAAATCGATTGAAGGGTAAAATCGAACTCAATTAAACATAATCAATTCATATCGTCTAAAGTTGTTTCTAAAATATTCAAGCAAACACCTACTCTAAAAACCATCACCTGCAAAACTAGACACCCACTTAACCACTATCGGCGGCAAAACAGACACCCACTCAACCACTAGCACCTATAAAAGCCAAATATCAATCATATACCATGTTACAATCACTCCACAGTCCACCCATCAATCACAACACCATGCCAACAACAATCACTCAAATGTCACCAAACCAGAGAACAAAGAATAGAGAAAGAAACTCGAAATCGACATCACGCGTAAATCGAAAGCAAAATCCATAATCCAAAGAAACCAATGAAGAAGAGAGAGAGAGGAACTGAAGAAGAGAGAAAAATAAGAGAAGAGAGAGAGAGATAACAGAGACGAGGGAGAGAGACCGAAGAAGAGAACGCCGTTTTGGTTAGATGATGTCGATAGCGGAGAAGAAGAAGAAGAAATGGTGACTTGCAATTAAAGACATGATGTGTGGCGTGCAAAATGGGGATTTAAGCAAGAAGAAGAAGAAGAAGAAGGGAGAACGACGTGAAACCGATAATGGTTTGTGATTTTTGAAGAATCTAGAAGGAAGGGTTTAGTTTATATAAGGCATGTGAAATTATGCATATACCCTTGTTCATGGATCGGGTCGGTTCTGGATGATAACTCTATTTTTATAGAGTTATCTTATCTTTTTAAACTTGAATTCTTGTTTAATTCTTGATGTTTTTATTATTATTAAGTACATTATTTCATCATTTTGTATTTTTCATTTTCAGAATAAAGTTTGTGAAAATCGTATGTGGACCCCACCAAATGCTTTCGCTCGAGACAAGATCATGAATTTCATTCGAAGCAGTTCATCGCCTCAAGAATTACTCGAATCAGAAATCGCATCAAAAAGATTATCGCAATTTAAAGATCGAGTATTCTAGAAATAAATATTATGTCATGCTTATGTAAGGAATGATGTAATCAAAATTATGATGTAAGCAATGATGTAATATTAAAGTTGACTTTGAATGAGGTAGGTGAACGATGATGTAAGCAATGATGCAATTTGAAAGTTGACTTTGAATGGGGTAGGTGAAAGATGATGTAAGCGATGATGCAAAATGGTGGAAAATCAGGAAACGATGATGCAATCGATGATGTAATTGGAGGTGAATTTGGCCTATAAATAGGCCTTAGAATCACCATTCTAAGCATTCCATCACAAACCAAAACAATAAGTAGTTTAGAGAAAGAGAGAGAGAGCTTGGAGAGGAGGAGCAAAGCAGAGGAAGAAATTCTACGGTGAAGCTTCAATCCACTAAGTTTTCCTATCTCCTGTTATGTTTAATTTTCTAGTTTTTGTAAATTCTATTATGGAGTAGATTTGTTTTCTAAGATTATGATGTAGCCTAACTTTGATGTTCCAAACCTTTGTTCAATTCAATTAATGATTTTCTATCTTGGTTGATGCATTTAATATTGTTCTTAATGCTTCTAAATAATTGGCCACTATTTAGTTGAATTGTTAATCATAATGATAGCGGAAGCTGATTTATGTGTCTAGTTCATTATATTTAATGTCATAAATTACATGTAGGATAGGAATATACCTGCATGGTTTGTGTAGTCTATAAAAGAGATCCATAAATCTTAATGAATCCTTTAATGTTTTGACTTGCATGGGAACATAGCAGTTAATCTTTATAGGGTATTTTCCTTAGACCTCGGGAGGGGCTATGTGAATAATTCAGGGAATCTCGACTAGCAACTGGATAGTTAATTTTTGTTAAAAAAAACAAAGGGGAGGAACAGATTAGTTATGGTGAAATCATAATCTTAGAATTTTTATTCATTGAATTAATTTTCATTTATTTACAATTGCAATTAAATTTACTCATAGTTTGCAACTCATTTACCCAAATTTCATCTATCAAATAAAAGTTGAGTTATTTTAATTTTGGGCATTAATTAACAACAATCCTCGTGGGACGATACTTCTCTCATTACTTTATTACTTGTTCGGCTCGTTCACTTGCGATTTTGCACAACAAGTTTTTGGCGCCGTTGCCGGGGATTGTTTGTTTCAATTAATACTAATACTACGTAACTCAATTTTTAATTTGGTCATTTATTTATTTATTTATTTTTATTTGCTTGATTACTTGTGAATTTTCTGGTATATGAGAAAGTCTGGGGGCGAAATTTTACAATTTGATCCAGAAATTGAAAGAATTTGTCGTAAGAATAGGAAATAAGCAAGGAAGGCCGCAAGTACTGTACTCATGGATATGGCTGAAGGATCCAACAACACACAGAACATTGTACCAATAGATGCTGAAATTCGAGCATTACGAGATTATGCTCTACCCACGGTGGGTAATACTTCAGCGATACGGAGACCAACTATTGCTGCCAACAACTTTGAGATTAAGCCGGCAATCATCCAGATGGTACAAAACAACCAGTTCAGTGGGGCTCCGAACGATGATGCAAATGCCCACATTGACAACTTTCTGGAGATCTGTGATACTTTCAAACATAATGGTGTTACTGATGACGCCATCCGATTGAGATTGTTTCCATTCTCTCTTCGAGACAAAGCCAAAAGTTGGCTCAACTCGTTGCCATCAGGAAGTATTACCACATGGGACATCTTGGCACAAAAATTTCTGGTCAAATTCTTTCCACCAGCCAAGACTGCAAGGCTGCGAACCGAGATTGCCACATTCAGACAGCTTGAGGGAGAATCATTGTACGAAACGTGGGAAAGATTCAAGGATTTGCTAAGACGGTGCCCACATCATGGAGTTACTGACTGGTTGCAACTACACACATTCTACAATGGGTTAGGGAGTTCCACGAGAACATTGGTAGATGCCGCAGCTGGTGGAGCACTACTGGGGAAACCCCATCAAGCCGCTTGGGATTTACTAGAAGAAATGGCTACAAATGCCTATCAGTGGCCATCAGAAAGATCAGTTCCGAAAAAAGTTTTCGGAATACAGGAAAATGATGTGTTAACCAGACTTTCCACTCAGGTCGAGACATTAGCCAAGCAACTTGGAAACTTGACAGCTAATGCCATTCATACTCAGTCAGCATCCTGTGATTTTTGTGGAGGGGATCATTCCAATGGACAATGCGATGAAAACCAGACGGGTCAAGCCTTTTTTGTAGGCAACAAGCAACCAAATAACCCGTATTCCAACACATATAATCCAGGATGGAGAAACCATCCAAATTTTTCATGGAAAAACAATGATCAACCCAGACAGTCATATCCACCACCACCTCAACAGCAGCAGGCCAACAAACCATCGCTTGAAGAAGCACTCGCTCAGCTCACCGAAAGGACTAATCAATTTATGACAAGAACAGACATCACGCTTCAGAATCAAGCTGCCTCCATTCGAAATCTAGAGGTACAAATGGGTCAAATCTCAAATCTATTGACTGCAAGACCTCAAGGAACCTTACCAAGCAACACAGAGACCAATCCTAGGGAGCATGTTAAAGCTGTCATATTACGAAGCGGTAAAATGCTGAAAGAGCTTGTTAAAGGAACAGACGAGAAAGAAGGACCTAGCAAAGTAGAAGAAGAAGTGATGGTTGAGCAAAAAGAAGCAGAGAAGCCAAAGTCAAAGTTGTTTCCAGACAATCCGCCACCATACAGACCACCATTACCTTTCCCTCAAAGATTTCAGAAGCAGAAACTAGATAAGCAATTTTCTAAATTTCTTGAAGTTTTTAGAAAATTACAAATTAATATTCCTTTTGCAGATGCTCTCGAACAGATGCCCAGCTATGTGAAGTTCATGAAGGAAATCCTATCAAATAAAAGGAAGCTGGAAGAACATGAAACGGTAGCTTTGACCGAAGAATGTAGTGCAATCTTGCAGAAAAAGCTACCACCTAAACTTAAAGATCCAGGGAGTTTCACAATTCCTTGCATCATTGGTGATTCATTCTTTGATAAAGCATTATGTGATCTTGGTGCAAGCGTTAACTTAATGCCTTTCTCTGTTTTCAGAAAACTAGGCTTGGGAGAAGCAAAACCTACTACAGTATCTTTACAGCTAGCTGATCGATCAATCAAGTATCCAAGGGGAATTATAGAAGATGTACTGGTAAAAGTAGATAAATTCATATTTCCTGCGGATTTCATTGTGCTAGACATGGAGGAAGATCAAGAAATACCCATCATCTTGGGTAGACCATTTCTAGCAACAGGGAGAACCCTTATTGATGTACAGAAAGGTCAACTCATACTTAGAGTTCAAGATGAAGAGGTGATATTCAATGTGCTGAAAGCTCTCAAACATCCACATGATGTTGACAACTGCATGAGGGTAGATGTAATGAAAGAATATATCAAAGAAAATGCTAAGTTTTACAAAGAGCGCACAAAAAAGGGGCAGGATCCACGTATCCTAAATAGGGAGTTCACTCTAGATCGTCGATTCAAAGTCAACAGAAAAAGACTTAAAGCTTACATGGATGGTGGAGAGCCCCAACAGAAAGCCACTATTGCGCTTTCAGACCCAACTTAAGGCGTTTTTCAACAGTCAAGCTAACGACTATAAATTAAGCGCTTCTTGGGAGGCAACCCAAGTTTTTCTCTTTTTAGCCAGTTTTTCTCTGTTATTGTGTGTTATTGTATTCTTTGTGTGTTTTTGTGTTTTCTTTGATAATTTTTCTTTCTCTTTCAGAGATGGAGACAAGTCTTGCAACACTGAAAAATCATTTTCCTACTCTACCTCAAGATGTACTCAGAAAGATTTACAAGTGCAGACTTGAAAGAATGAGGGCACTAACATCTTTAGGTCTTCCAGAGCATATTCGGTGGATCATCGAAGCTAAGGTACGTTTAGCAGGTGAGTTGAATGATTCATTAATTAAACGTTTACCAGGATTAGGAAGAAGTTCTTACTCAAAGAAGAGGAGAGCTAAGAGAATGGAAGTCTGTCATAAGTGTGCGAGATGTAACTGCGACACAAGCTGTAAAAATCTTGGATATTTATCCATAAATCGAGAAGATAAAATCAAATGCATAAAGGATGGACTGAGTAAGGAGTCTCTGGATAACATCCGTGAGACTCTTGAGACGCATCCTTGTGGGAAAGTTCAACGTATTCTTTTAGAGTTATGGGAGTTATTCAGTAAAGAGAAACAGCGTTATAGTCTTGGGAATCTGACTGTAAACGACCCTGTTTGCCAGTTTATAAGAAAACTGGATGGGAAGCCGATCCTCAACTCATAGAAGTTGTTTAATCCGTTTCTGGACGTAAAACCAGAGGAAGATGTGAGCCACAATCACAACTACTGTAGCATCAATTTTTTTCTTTGTTTAGCAGTCTGTTTCAAATTTTTTTGATAATTGTGTTTACTTTTCCTTACCTGTCCTTTTGGATTTTTAGGTCGTTTCAAGCTTTCTTGATAAGTGTGTTTACTTTTGACGTTTCATCACCGAACATTTTTATTTTTAGCAGCTATTTTCAAAATTTTTCGATGTCTGTGTTTACTTTTTGACGTTTGTGTTTACTTTTTCGATGTTTGTGTTTACTTTTTGACGTTTCGTCGCCGAACTTTTTGAATTTTGTATTTGTAGCGGCTTGTTTTATTTATTTATTTTTTTTTCTCGAAGATTGTGCTTTCTTTTTGACATTTCTACACTTAACATTTCCTTTTCCCTCTGACCAATACTGTGTAGCATCGTAAAACTGTTCTTTTACTCTTTCATCTTCTTTAAATAAGTGTTTATGACTGATAACAAATAATTCGTTTTCTCTGAAAAAAAAAAAAAAAAAAAATGGCAGAGTCCTCGAGCAGTAAATTCAAAAACATCTGTGTTTTTTGTAGCCCAAAGTCTGGTATGAGTACACAATATTCAAAAGCAGCTGCTGAACTTGGTACGGCTTTAGCTACCCGAAAAATAGATTTGGTGTATGGAGGAGGCAGTTTAGGACTGAGGGGCTCTGTCGCAGTAACTGCAACTGTTGGAGGTAGGCAAACCCTCGGTGTCGCAGTAAAGCCTTTGGCTGAAAGGAAAGACATCATCGGTACGAGCATAGGTAATGAGTTTCAGGTTATAAGTATACACGGACGAATGGCGTACATATTACTCAATGCTGATGCCTTTATCGCGTTACCTGGTGGTTTGGAAACATTTGAAGAAATCTTCAACATTGCATCCTGGGCCCATTACAACATTCACAAAAAGCCATTAGGTCTGCTTAACACTAACGGTTTTTATGATGGTTTATTGGCTTTTCTTGATCATGCTGTGGAACAGGGTTTTATGACTCAAGCAAACCGGCGTATTCTAGTCTCAGCTTCTAGTGCTGATGAACTGATTGACCAACTGCAAGATTTTGTACCCGAAGTTGATCCAATCATGTCACAGGTGGTTTGGGCTCCTGAATCAAGCGGTAGCAAGAAGCGTGCACTGGATCTTAATCTCCGGTTGTAACTTTCTTATCCTATGGTTTTATTAATAGCATTTCCATTTAAGTTTTTCTTCTTTTTATCTTACTAGACATTGGGGACACTGTCTCAAATAAGTTTGGGGGTAGAGTTTGCTATTATTAAAACCATAAGATTCAAAAGCTGGTCCGAGTTGAAACTAAAAGATGGCAGAGTAAAGAGTACTTTTGTGCTCTTGAGACGCATCTTTGTTTTCATTTAAAAAAATAAAAAAATAAAAAAAAAAAAAAAAGCAAAAAGATTTTCATTATTTGTTTTATTATTTTTCTTTCTGCCCTAACAAGTCGACTACTTACTTTGTATTTATTAATGGAGTCTTAATGCATGTTTTTGGTTGAATATCGTTACTAAGGAATAGTCATGAACATCTTTGCATGATTTAAGACTTTTGAATGTCATGATCTTAGTTAATTGAGTGGATAAATATTATGTTTACATGAACTGTGGACTATTAGTGGAGATTATCCTTGGTGAGGATTTGAGCCTTTTAAACGTTTCATTTTGAGAGATTTATTTGTTTATACTCTTAAACACTCTTCACTTTGTTCTTAATAGATGATCTCTATAGGTTTTGCATTGAATACTGAGAACAAATCATTATTGTAGATAACATGAGCTGCTTTGATTTGAAAATTGGATCGACTTCTTAGAAGTAATATAGGTCAGTTCTACTCTACAAAAGCCTACTTTCCTACTTTAAATTGAGACACATCATAAAACCTTTGAAGCCAAACACTTTAAATATTTTTCTCTGTTTACCGTTATTAAATGACCCTATTGAGCCTTTAAATTTAGTCATACCTCATGAAGTTTGGGATCATGCAATGAAGTAAGAGAGGAGAAGAGAATTGAAGTGTTAACATTTACACAATGTGTTTCTAAAAAAAAAAAAAAAAAAAATGTTGAAAAAAAAAAAAAAAAAAAAAAAAAGAAAAAAAAGAAAAGAGAAGTTGTGATGAAGTAAAGAGAATAAATGAAGTACTTTGGTATGATCATATGTTCTTGTTGAACCTGTACCTTAAAATTTCTTACATGTCAATTAACCATAGCCCAAATACAATCTTTAATAAAGCCTATTGATCTTCAAAAGGAAGTCCAATTTGAGAGTTGAAGTCTGTCATCATGCTCTATCTACGTTCTTAGTATTCGATTCCAATCATGAGATCTATTCACTTGAAAGTGCGGTTCTTTTAAACGTCTATATTCATATGTGATGTAAATGACGCTTGCTATGCCTTTACATAACCTCTATCACATATGATTGCATGAGTGTTTGCTTTAGGATTCATGAGGGTTATGAGAGATATCTTGTGAGAATTAGAGTCGAAGCGAAATAAGTCCATAACATGTGAATATGATGTTTTGAAATGAAATTGCTTTGAAAGTGGTGTGAGATTGTTGATGATTATGTTTTAGATCATTAGTGACTTATCCTTAGTCCTGATACAAGATCATACATGTATGAGACTTCTGTTAATTTGTATTTAGTGAGATGTTGATAAGTTATGGGTGGAATCTTTTAACGTTTGTGGGTATCGTTGCTGGTAAACCCTCAGGAGACACAACTCCTCCTACTAGGGACACCTAGGGGTTTAAAGGCTTGTGGCATACGCTCAATGCCATCGTGTTTACCTACGAAAATGGATTGTGTTTTTATTTTCTGTGTTTTTAACTTAGGTTGTTATTTTTAGTTTTACTTGAGGACAAGCAAAATCTTAAGTTTGGGGGTGTGATAACTCTATTTTTATAGAGTTATCTTATCTTTTTAAACTTGAATTCTTGTTTAATTCTTGATGTTTTTATTATTATTAAGTACATTATTTCATCATTTTGTATTTTTCATTTTCAGAATAAAGTTTGTGAAAATCGTATGTGGACCCCACCAAATGCTTTCGCTCGAGACAAGATCATGAATTTCATTCGAAGCAGTTCATCGCCTCAAGAATTACTCGAATCAGAAATCGCATCAAAAAGATTATCGCAATTTAAAGATCGAGTATTCTAGAAATAAATATTATGTCATGCTTATGTAAGGAATGATGTAATCAAAATTATGATGTAAGCAATGATGTAATATTAAAGTTGACTTTGAATGAGGTAGGTGAACGATGATGTAAGCAATGATGCAATTTGAAAGTTGACTTTGAATGGGGTAGGTGAAAGATGATGTAAGCGATGATGCAAAATGGTGGAAAATCAGGAAACGATGATGCAATCGATGATGTAATTGGAGGTGAATTTGGCCTATAAATAGGCCTTAGAATCACCATTCTAAGCATTCCATCACAAACCAAAACAATAAGTAGTTTAGAGAAAGAGAGAGAGAGCTTGGAGAGGAGGAGCAAAGCAGAGGAAGAAATTCTACGGTGAAGCTTCAATCCACTAAGTTTTCCTATCTCCTGTTATGTTTAATTTTCTAGTTTTTGTAAATTCTATTATGGAGTAGATTTGTTTTCTAAGATTATGATGTAGCCTAACTTTGATGTTCCAAACCTTTGTTCAATTCAATTAATGATTTTCTATCTTGGTTGATGCATTTAATATTGTTCTTAATGCTTCTAAATAATTGGCCACTATTTAGTTGAATTGTTAATCATAATGATAGCGGAAGCTGATTTATGTGTCTAGTTCATTATATTTAATGTCATAAATTACATGTAGGATAGGAATATACCTGCATGGTTTGTGTAGTCTATAAAAGAGATCCATAAATCTTAATGAATCCTTTAATGTTTTGACTTGCATGGGAACATAGCAGTTAATCTTTATAGGGTATTTTCCTTAGACCTCGGGAGGGGCTATGTGAATAATTCAGGGAATCTCGACTAGCAACTGGATAGTTAATTTTTGTTAAAAAGAACAAAGGGGAGGAACAGATTAGTTATGGTGAAATCATAATCTTAGAATTTTTATTCATTGAATTAATTTTCATTTATTTACAATTGCAATTAAATTTACTCATAGTTTGCAACTCATTTACCCAAATTTCATCTATCAAATAAAAGTTGAGTTATTTTAATTTTGGGCATTAATTAACAACAATCCTCGTGGGACGATACTTCTCTCATTACTTTATTACTTGTTCGGCTCGTTCACTTGCGATTTTGCACAACACTGGATACCCATAATGGAATCGATCCATAAAACATGATGTTTTCTTGGGTTGGGGTCTGAACACCTTGATTTGGAACATGTGAACAGAACCTAACACCCACAGGTCAGGTCAGGTCGGATCATTCAATTCGGTTTCATGTTTTTATGTCCATCCCTAATTAATATATTTTGAGGAGGAAAAACAAGCTATAAATTATGTCAACAAAATTTTGGAAATCTTCTAAGTAATAAGACATATACGTGCGCCCGGTTACTCCTCTAATAAATCTTTTTTTTTTTTTGGAGAAAATAATCTAATAAATCCATTTTTTAACCGTTAGACCTTAATAATGAATTTTTCTATAAAATTAATTGAGCTTATTTTGCAGATCCAACTTTGGGTATTTATCAAGGATAGTTGAAGTAACCAAAGGGCAAATTAAGATATATAAAATAGAAAATTCAAAGACAATTTGAAAGCAAGGATTAGTGCCATTGACGTGTAATGCTAATGCAGCCGTGCTGATATAAAACAATATTCTCAAACAGGTATTCTTCAAAAGTTAATTAGTTTGTGTGTCCGTTCTCTATCACTCTGATCCAAAAATGAGCATATATGATAAGCATTTGATTGACGTGAAGCAATAATTTTCAAAGCATTCTTGGTTGTCTTACATATTCTAACTTTTAAGCTTAAGCAAAAATTTTATCCAGTATCGAATCATATAACTAATTACTTTTCTGATTAAGATCATTTTTATTTTAAATAATTTGAACTTTGATATTTATTAGTTATTAGATGCAACAACAAATAAGAGTTTAAAAATCATCAAAAATAAATAAAATGAAAAAGATGTGCCACCTATATCAGCAGCGGTGGAGGTGGTATTTAGCAGTTGCTCTTAGTTGGAATTTGCCAAAAAGTCGATCTCCAAATGGAAATCGAGGGTTGAAAACCAGATCAATAATGATCTGGTTGGACCAGCTTGATCCTTTATCTGGTCCTGTCCAGATCGAACATCAATTAGGTGGAGAACTGGATCGACTTTCCACTAGATCAACATTCAATCTAGTGACTAGATCAATATCCAATCTAGTGTTGTTGGATCTCCACCATAGTGATGGAGGTCCATTGTCTATTAATAGTCCTCCACCATGGTGATCGTTGGTGGAGTTGGGCCTCTACTAGTATCGATTTTTTTTAATTAAAAAAAAAAATCTTCTCTTAGTTGAAATAAGCTACTGAAACTTTGACACGTTTTCAGTATACAATTTTACTATGTCGTGTCACAATACAATAACTTATAGTGGATCCCTCTATTATCTTTTTTTCTTAAAAAAAGAAAAATCACATATATATAAAAATTAAGAGCCAAATTTCTAAGTTGGGACCCTCCCATTGTGTGTGTGGTTTTTTTTTTTTTTTTATCCTCAACTTTTTACAAGAGAGCTTTGAACTTAAGCATGCACGAAAGAGAAAAAAACTCACAATATCTTGGTTATTCTCAATATTTCCTTTTTCTAAAAAAAAATAAAATCACATATATTTAAAAATCAAGACTCAAGAGCCGAATTTCTAAGTTGGGATCCTCCCATTACCTTCTTCTTTTTTTTTTTTTTTTTTTTGCTTTTGACTTTTTACAAGGGAAGTTTGAACTTAAGCATGCACAAGAAAGGAAAAAACTCACAATATCTTGGTTATTCCTAATATTTCTTTTTTTTTAAAAAAAAAAAAAACAAAAAAACAAAATCACATATATTTAAAAATTAAGAGCTGAATTTCTAAGTTGAGATTAGGGGTGGACATCTCTAACCCAACCCGACCAATCCAACCCCACCCGACCACTTTTTATCGGGTTGGATTGAGTTATATCTTTAAAAAAAATTGAGATGGGTTGGGTTGGATTGGGTTCAAAATTAGATTGGGTTGGGTTGAGTTGAAAAATTTTTAACCCAACCCAACCTGACAAATGTCCATCCCTAATTCTAAATCCAAGTATTTCTTTTTTTCCTAAAAGCACATTTGCTAAAGATAAAGATAAAGAATAGTTTATATAGTGGATTAAATCTTTTATTTTTAATCATTGAATATTTATTTGTATCTATTTTATTTGTAATCAAATTGCTAAGACTATTAGAGTTACTAACTAAACTTTTTATGTCTTCGTAGTAGATTAAATTCAATCCGATCAACTTAACATAAATCAACCTGATTATTATTAGGTTGGGTTGAAGAATTTATTGGGTTGAGTTAGGTTGGGTTGAAGAATTTATTGGGTTGGGTTGGGTTGAAAAATTTTTAACCCAACCCATATTGGGTTGAGAGATTTTCAACCCAATCCAACCCAACTTGAACCCGAAAACGCTCACCCCTAGTTGGGATCCTCCCATTCGCTTTTTTTTTATTGTTATTATTTTATGTTTGGCTTTTTACAAGAGAAGTTTGAACTTAAACATGCATGAGAGAGAAAAAAAAATTAACAATTTTTTTTTTAAAGAAAAAACTAACAATCTTAATTATATATATATACACACACGTACATATACACATATATATATTATTTTTTTAATGTTAATATGTCACTTGAATAAAAAAAGTTTAGGAAAGAAAAGATGAGAAGATCTTAGCTTAGAATATTTGGACACAATCATCTACCAAGATTATTTATTTATTCACTTAAAACTTTTCGCATTATTGTGTTTGTGCTTACTCTTCCAATGACATTGCTACTACTAAACGATCATTTCAGTTATGTGCATTATTAAGATTAGGCTTCACCAACAAGATTAGTATGATTTTCTTAAAACTATTTGATCATATGTACTAAATGTGAAATCACAAAAAAATTTAGTGTACTTATTTATAGATGATTTTTAGATTTAAGAGTGACGAGTTCCATTTTCAATATTTGCAAAGCAAGATTCTATTTTATTTAATTTTTTGTAATAAGAATTAAACAATACCACATTTAATTTTCGGAACAACATAACTTTTTAGTATTAATATCGTTAACCTCAAAAAGTCACTTGGAGTTAACAAGAAGCAGAGTGATGTTGGTTCTCCTTTGGGAGAAAATTCGTCGAGGAACAACTCGTATTTTTGTTGGGCTAGGACAATTTTGTGAAGGCTCTATGGAATCCAACCACAAATAATCCTCTTGATGTAAAAATCGTGTAGAGAACCATTCCCGTACATAGAATTCCTCGTTGTGGCCAAAGCTGTCCTTGAAAGGTGTCTAATGTGATTGTCTAAGACTAGCTCCTTTCAGAATAATAATAATTAGCCTTGTAAAATAGAGTGTGCTGCTGGTGAGCACTGTTCAACGCTCAAGTCCAGAAATGAAAGGCGTAGCCGCTAAAAAATGTGGAAAGGAGGAATAGATAAAATATTAAAATATAAGAGTGATGCAAAAAATGACCAGAGAAATCAACAAAAACAAAGAGAGAGAGTGATACATATAGTATTTTCATATGACCAAAATTGGACGCGTATTTTCTTCCTTGTAGTCTTTTCATTTGTCTTCTTATGCATGATAGTAAGGATTAATTTATTCTTTTCTTGTGTCTTGCGCTTGCCTTCAACTAATGAGATTTCGCCACCTAAGACAAACCTTTATGTTATATTTTCCCGCCAACAAACTATTGTCCACTTGTCGGCATCATATTGCTGTTGTTGGATTAAAGTCAATCTTGGAGACGTTTACACGTACGTGGCAATCTCATATTGGACGGTGCCTCTACAATTTTTGGTGTGAAAGGAAACCATTCTCAAAAACATAGGTGGTTCCCGCGAGCTAATTATCATCTTCATTTCCGAGCGTGTTTCATCTCAAGTTTGTTTTCTTTTTGTAATTTTATGGTGTTGAGGTGGCATGTGATGCTTTTAAGTGCCTTTATGGGAATTTTTCTTGTTTTGGACCTTTGGTGATAAAAGTTAAAATCACCCATCCTACTACCCTTTTTTTCACACGTTGGAGATAAATTCTTCTTTTGGGAAGCATTTTACAACGTATATTTGGTATAATTTATCTACTAATCAAAAATATTTCTTTAACCTTCCAAACTATTTTTGAATTTTTTTTTTTAACGATATTTGATTATTATCCCAGTAGAGTTTGTTTGAACGATTAAAGAAACTGAAATATGTCTACTTAAAAGAAGCTAAAATTTTGAGTTTTTATATGTAGATTTTTTTGAGCTTTTTCTTAAAAGAAATGAAATGTGTAATAACTACCCTTAAAACCCTGATACACTTTCTTTAAACATATAAACACTGCATCCTTCACTTTTATATACATTTTCTTAACATATTAACATTAGCAAAATCTCTTAGAACTCTTCTTTAACGGATGAGTTTTCTAATATTTTGTATCTTTTTTTTTTTAAAAAAAAAAATACATTTTTTAATGGCTATGCAAACCTTCAGATCACAAGACATTCAACTCGTAGATAAGTTTTCAGTCCCCATGACATTCAGCTCACATAGAGAGGCTCACAGTTCGCTAACCTAAGGACGTCCAGCTCGTAGAAAAGAGCTCTCTTTCAAGTCGCTGCTCAGTTATAGTTAGAGTTGTTTAATACCCAGCTCCAGTTCACCTAGAACAAGATCCAGTCCATAACTTGACATATAAGTTGAGTTTTTCAGAATAGTAGTAGTACAATTTAAAGAACACTCAACCATCAAATTTGAAGATCAGATCTCTGATTTGGTGGAGTCAAATCCCTAAAATTACGGGCATAGTTTTGAGGAAGTGTAATTAATGTTAAATTATTCCTAATTTACATTATACACAAACTATAGCACTTCCCTCTATAAAGAGGGGTTGAAAATCACTTGTAAAAGGGGGACAGACATAAATAACATATTGTCACTCTATCAAATTAAGGAGGGATAATCGTGGACGTAGGCTATTTTGAGGCCGAACCACGTAAAAACGTTTGTCTTCAATTCTTTCTCTTTGTCTCTCCTCCAGTTTTTGCTTTGTTTTTACTTTGATCGCAGTACTGAGCTTCAAGAATCTGGGTCGATCAGATCTGAACGTCGACACTCCCAAAATCCAATCTTGATTTAATTTGAGTATTTTTTGTTTGTTAGATTTGTATAATTCACAACATTAGAGAAAGTAAAAATCCCCAAACTCAATCCCACTAGTCCAACCCCCAACACATTTCTTAGTTTACAAAGATACCAGTAATATCATATATTCATAGTACTTAGGTGTCATTTTAACATCCCACGACATGAATGACCAGCCTAAATAACTAAATAAGTTAAAAATAAATTTTACCAAGATGTTGAAGAAATATAATAGTTACGAACAAAGCGTCTATAGTACTCTTGTTCATTCGAAAATTCAAAACAAAAAACATAACAATGTCTTATGTTCTTTTTGATAAATTTATAATATAAAAGAGCTTTCAAAAGTAATATAATAAAATAGTTTATAATTTAAAAAAATTTTTTTAATTAATAATCAAACCATCGATATCTTATTTTTAAAAATTCTACTTATAAAAAATCTATTTTCAAAAGATCTAATATCAAACAAAATCGTACTAAATGAAGCCTTCAAGCGACGTCCTAGAAGTTTTCCCTAAAAGTAATGCTGACATGTTTTCTCCCGAAGGCATTTTCTCCAAGATGCTTGTCATTGAAGTTGGTGACGATTTTTATCATTAACAAATATAATTTGGTTTGGGTTAACTTAAATATTTATTATTGAGTTGACATTTTAATTAAGTAAAATTTCTGACTTTACCACTACACGTTGGTGAAATTTCACCTACGTGAAACATCAATCGTTTTCGATTGTCGTTTGCGATTTCGGATTTCTGGAGTTAAAGTTTTCAATAATATCTCATACAATCTATTTAGACTCCATTTGTATTACTTTTATATTAATTAAAGTTCGTTGGACAATCATTTTCAGTCGTCGTTTGTAATATTAGATTCCTCCGGAGTTAGAGGTTTCCAACAATATCTTATACAATCTATTTAGACTCTAATAGATCGAAGTTTGTTGGGAATTCGATCCAAAATTCTAACAAATATTTCACATAGGTGAAATTTCACTTACATGAAATGTTGAAGGTGACTTTTCACCTATATGATATATTACTCGAACTAAAATGGATTAGAAATAATTAAGGTTTCGTTTGAAGCTAAAAACTTTTAAACTTTCTTTTGTAAGTTAAATACGAATTTTCATTATTTTTTTGGGACATTTTTAATAATTTCCTGTATTTGATCATCCAACAATATTACGAGATTTACATCGTGGCATCACCTAATCCCAAAAATAAAACCTTGAAAATAATTAAATAACATAGAAATCTGTATGTACTTTCACATCGATTCATACTTGAAGACGAAGTACATCTGGACATGATGTTGTCACTTGTTCCTAATTGTTAAACGAATCGCTTCTGGTAAAAGATGAGTCAGGGTCTAGTATAAAGTAAGGGCCACAAATGTAACGACCTCATCTCCCATCGTGGTAGACCAATACGAAACATGCAACAGCACTAGCAGCCATCTCTTACAACCAGAGACAGAGGGAGGGAAGGGCTGGCAAGGGGCATGGCCTCTCTTTCTCTCAGAATTATTTAAAAGCTTTTGAAAAAAAAATTATATTTAAATTTTGTAATTCTTATGCTTTGTCCCTTCTTAAATACATCCTGTTCAGTATATTGATCCTCCAAATAAAATTCCTGTCTTCACAGTCCACTCCTTTACAACTTTTCCACGAAAGACCACGCGTCACTCTTCTAATTTTACTTTTGAGTCATTGACGACATTGACGCGGCAGATTCACTGCCTGCCAATTAACTTCCGCCTTAGCACATGATTCACATTGGACTAAATTGCATAATTTCTAAAATAAATTTCTTATAGTATACAGTATATTTTTTTGCATCAACTTCAAATAATTTATTATTAACTTAAAGAGATTTATTCTTTAAACAAATAAAAAAAATATAAAACTTAAAGGGGTTTATAATTTTATATGGAAATGAGATAAGTTTTCTCATTCATGATATTATTAATTTAGGTAAAATATTTCATAAAACAAAAGTTTACTCTTTTTTTTTTTTTTTTTAAAAAAAAAATCATATAACAAAAGCAAGAGTAATGCTAAATATTTCAAACTTATATCGTGACTTACGATGTGTTAATTGATAACTGAATGAATAATACTATACTTTTTAAAAATTTATCTAAAAATTTTACCCAAATAATGTGATAACCTGATTTACAATTACCATATTAATTTTGAAATAATGTATTAATGATGTGATAATTATAGATAAGTTTGTCATATCATTTCAACAAATTTTTAGATAGTATAACATTACTCTCAATGAATACATATTAATAATTATAATAATGCTACACTTCCTAAAAATTTACCTCAGAACTTTGCCCAAACGATAAGATAAATTTATGTGTAATTACTACATTACTTTTGAGATAATATATTGACGATGTAGTAATTACACATAAATTTGCCATATCATTTAATTAATAAACTTGAACAAATTTTTGGATAATGTAACAGTGCTTTGAATGAATCATACTATACTTCCCAAAAATTTATCAAAAAAATATACCCGAATAATATGACAAGCTAAGTTGTAACTACTATATTAATTTTGGGATGATGTATCAATGTTGTGATAATTATACATAAACTTGTCATATCATTAAGACAGATTTTTGGATAGTATAGCATTACTCTCAATGAATACCGATTAATATTTAGAATAACGCTAGACTTCCCAAATATTTTATTTAAATTCACGTCAAATAATATGACATATGAGTTGTTAGAATCTTAACAACTCACATTCCACATTATTTGAACATGAATTTAAGTAAAATATTTAGAAAGTCTAACACTACTCCAATAATTATTTCTCTCATTTCTCATATGCATTGTATTCATCAATTATAGTATCATTGGTTAAGATGCAAAATCTGAGATGTCTATATCATATATGGAAGGTGACACAAACTGGCCTAGATTTGTTAGCTATTAAATACTGTGTTATTTGTATTAACAAATCATAATAAATGATTTACCAAAAGGAGCATACTGTAATAAAATTATGCAAGTCAGCAATTATTATAGAAAAGAAAGCAAGGTCCATATATTAACATCAATTAATTAAATTAAACCAGAAAGTTCTTAGAGATTGTTTGTTTTTTACACTTAACATTTAATGGTGTTGAATTAGGCCAATTAAGAGAATTTTATTTGTTTTTTTAAGTAGTCAAACAACTTAAAATAACCTAAAAACCACTGAAAAAAAAAAGTAATATTCTTTAACTTTTCACTTAATGCAAAATTACTTAATGATTTTATAAATATATTATTCCAAGTTTATCCTTCCTAAAATAATATGTTTTTAAGTTTGTTTTAATTTTATATTATACAAATTTCTTTTAATACTTTAACAAACAATATTGAAAAATAAAAACCCTAAATATCTCAACATCAAATTTTCTTATAACTGGATTATTATATTTCTCTAATCAAATTTCGATAAAAATATTTATTGATCAAGTGTTTATGCAATAACTCAGAGACCAAATTGTAAATCAATTTATTTAAGTATTTGATTATTTTTGTTTAATTATAGTAGAGAATATATATTACTTTACAATTTCAACTTTTGTTGTAATAGTAATTTAATTTAAAACCAATTTATTTATTTTTATTTGAATATATCAATTTAATTGATTCTACTATTATAATTAATCTTATTTTAATTATGAATAAAAATATTATATATATATAAGTTACAATTTTAACTTTTGTTATAATAGTAATTCAATTTAAGACTATTTTGTTTATTTTTATTTGAATATATAAATTTAATTGACTCTACTATGATAATTAATCTTATTTTAATTATGAATAAAAATATTTTATATAAGTGTTTTAATATTTGTTAAATAATTTATTGTAATTATTTATATCATATTAAATAAAATTACACAACAATTAATAGTAAAAGGATATAAATGTCAAATTACTTGTAATTAGATAATTTAAACTTTAAAAAACAAACAAAATTATTATAGTTTAGAGTCAAAAAAAGAAAAAATAAATCTGTCAATCAGATTTCAGATTTCAATCACTATTCAGTTTTCAGTCTTCAGCAACACTGTTCAGTCTTCAGATAAAAAAATAAACGATCCCTTAATTTGTAGATTCTTACTATCAAATTAATTAATTAAGGTATCTAATGCCATAACTGTGTCTTGTTGTTTGGTATCACCGTATTAGAATATTTGAACCATAAAATCATGTACTCCAAATTTCCTCAGTCAGACAATACTTCGATTTCATTTGGCGATAGTGTCTGTAGGGTTGTTTTGTTTTACTTCACCAATTCAGCTCCTCCAACAGAAGCGTATAACTCCAAATATATCTCACGGGCCTAAAAGGAATTCTGTACTTTCTACTTTCAGTGATTTTTGCAACTGTTTCAGGTTCACGTGTTTCCGATCAATTGTTTCTATGTTTTTTATATCCTTTCATTTCCTTGATAATTGCGAGAGCTCAAGGCCAAAATTGGTTGCTCTGTTGTTTTCAAATGTGCCGTTCATTTGGACTGATGTTTTCTCCACCTATATATCTTTTTACAGGAAAGCTTGATTCTACTTTGAGAAAAAGATGTACTCCATTGCTGAAACTTGCATCCTAGTGCTTTCTTGCATTTTGATCATTTCAGGTCTCTCTAAGTCTCTCTCTCTTGTCCTGAAATATGAGAACATGACAAACAATTTTTACATGAAAATAATGTTGTATGCATGGTAGAGGTTCTTGCTTGTGAATTCCTTTTCAACTTATGCAGGGTACAGGATTCAAGCTTTATGGTATGACCACTCTGCAACAACAAAGGCAAGATGACATTTCTTGATGATGTTGCATGTTTCCTTAATATTTGTAGTAGACGAGTGTGTTGGATTTTAGGACTTCGCAATGAAAAAAAAAACTTAAATCAAGAATCTCTATGAAGCAGTGTTTGGCAGAGCCTCTGACGGCTCATTATGGAGGAGGACTGATAGTTAATCCAGAATTTAATAATGGGATTGAAGGATGGACTGTGTTTGGGCAAGGAGCAATCAAAGAAGGTACCTCAAAAGACGGCAATAAGTTCATTGTGGCACACAATAGAAGAACATCACTTGACAGTTTCTCCCAGGAGATTCAACTAGAGAAAGGAAAACTCTATAGTTTCTCTGGTAAATAACCCTTTAACATTTTGTCAAATTTTATGGCATTTATTGACTTCGATTTCATAAAGGCAATAAACTATTATGTATTCTTATAAATAATTGATTTTAATATAATTGTTCAGCTTGGGTTCAAATCAATGAAGGAAGGGAGACTGTAAGTGCCGTTTTTGTGACTTCTGATGGAAAATTGATACATGTTGGTGAAGTTCTAGCCAAGCATGGTTGCTGGTCTTTGTTAAAAGGTGGTTTAGTGGCCAATTTCACAAGTCCTGTTCACATGAGTTTTAAGGTAAGCACTTCACTACTCTTTGTTACTTTAGAGACCAACTTCATAACAATTTGGTCAACAGCAAGCAGCTACTCACATGACTTCTTATTTAAGTGCACTTTATTAGTTCCATTGTTCTAGTTTTTTTTTTTTTTTTTTAATTGAAATTATGTGGCAATAAAGTTAAATGATTTTCCAATTTAGATGTTTCTGTTCTCTGAATTGCAGAGCAAGAATACTAGAGTGGAAATATGGGCTGATAATGTCTCATTACAGTCATTCACAAAGAAGCAATGGAGAGCCCACCAAGACAAAACCGTAGACAAGGTACCCACTAGAGTATAAACGTGACCCTGCTACTCTTGGCATTTAATGTACGACAATAGTTTAACTTTCTTACTTTTGAACCTTCACACTTTTGACTGCATGTTTTTTTTTTTTTTTTTAGATGGGGTACAAATGTTGTTGATAGACAGGGAAAATTCAAACAAATCTCGAAAAATAAAAAAATCATGCCAACCAACCCCAACTTTTGAAACTGTTAGCCAAAACACTCAAACGTTCGTCCTAAAGCCGTTTCCATCCAAAACAAAAATGGTTTATCACAAAACTTGGAAAAGACTAAAATACTTTTAGGCTATATTAGGAACATGATATTTAAGATGGGTTTGAGATTCAAAATATCTCAAACTCTCAAATATTATGTTTGAAGAGTAATAGGTGAGGTTCCAAACTCAATCTTAAACTCCCCTCTCAAATCCTCCTCTTATGGGAATGCTCATTCCCAACCAAAATGGTGAGATTTGATGGGTTTAGAAATGAGCATTCTATTTCCACTTTTTTTTTTCCTCCAAATTTTTTAAAGAATTTTTTTAAAATTAATTTTTAAGTATATTATAAAATATTTAAATTAATTTTATTTCAATCAAATCTCAACGTACACCAAATATAATATGATATAATTTTAATTCAATCCTAAGTTCTATCAAATATAGGACAGTAATTTGTCAATCTATTTCAACTAAATTCATGTCATTCTATTCCAATCTCACATGTCAAATGTAGTCTTGTTGTATTATATTAAAAAATTAATTAAAACTGAGAAAAAAAAAAATTCTGGGTTCAACCTAAATCTTCCAAATTTGAAGATCTGAGTTCATTAAAGCAAAAACAAAAACAAAATACTAAAAAAAAAAAAAAGTAGAAGATTTGGGTTCGTTAAAAAAATAAAAATAAATAAAAAACAATACAAATCAATAATTTTCTTTAAATAAACTGGAAGATCTAGTGAACTCAGATCTTGAATATTCGAGTTGAAGATCTTAAACTCACATCTTTAAGGATCTGAGATCAAACTCAAATCTTCAACATTATGAACCTAGATTAAAAAAAAGTCAAAAACCAAAAAATATATATATATATTTTTTATGTCATGTTCTCTACAACCAAACACAAATAAAAAAAATTAAAACAAAACAAAAAATTAAAAAAACACAAACATGAATCACAAGCACGCTAAACACACATCCAACAACAGTAGGAACCTAGGTGGGTTAGTCATCAAGCAAACCTTCTTGGGTTCGATGATTTGGACGAGCCCACCTAGGTTCATCATTGAACGAACCCACTTGGGTTTGTCGACGAACCAATTTGGTTAATTCAATTATTTAGGTTTTGAACCTAGATCATCTGGTGATTTAGTTTTCTTGGAAACTAGATTGATAGTTGTCGATTTAGTTTCTTGTTAATCTAGTTTTCAAGAAAACCAAATCCAATCAGTGACCTGTCCTAAGCGGTGAGCTTTCTTGATCGATAGTGGTACGTGATAGAGAAACTATGAGAGAGATAAAAATAGATTTTGAGATAGAGTGAGAGAGAGAGAATGAGTTTTGTGAGAATCCAATTGTCCCCAATTCTCCAAGTTAAGAAAATTGAAGTTAATACCCTTATACCCTAACGACTCTATCAATTTATGAACATAAATTACCATTCAACTAACGTTTGGGGTTTTCAGATAATATTTAAAAAATCAGTGGTGCTTCCACATTATTTTCATTTTTAGCTTTCTCTTTGTTTGTATAGATTCGATGAGGGATTAATCAAATCTTTTTGCTTCCCATGTGAGATTCTTTCAACGTGGATGCTTCATATGTGAGATGATCTAACACTTTCTCTCATGGTTTTATGTTTTTAATGTGGATGAATAACATCTTCTTACTTGACATATGGAATTCTTTGACAATTCTCCTCACACATGATTTTTTTCGTTTTTCGTTTTTCTTGAGATTTCTATTTCCATTTTTTATGAGTTGAAGTTAGCCACCCATTTCATTTTTTTTTTTTTTGAGTTGTTTTTGGCACAGCTCGGTCCATACTCATTACTCTAGTGAAAGGCTTTGATCCATATTAAGTTTTCATAATCATTTAAAACCCAATCGATTAATAATCCGGCTCCAATAACCAGGTTTTACGAGAGTTGTTTTGGAGTAATTTTGTCAAGTCTAAAATCATTGTTTTTTACATGGTTACATGATTAACCAATTAGTGGGTTGGGTGCAAATGTAATTTCATTACATTTGTGAAAGGCTTTGATCTATATTAAGTTTTCATGATCGTTTAAAACCCAATCCATTAATAACACCAACCCGATAAAACTAGACCCATAAACCATTTTATACGAAGTGGGTTTGTTGTAATTTTGTCGAGTCTAATTAAAATCTTTTTTTTTTTTACATGGTTACATGATTTTTAGGAAGCAATACTGATATTGGTGGTGAGTCTTACAAACCAAAAGATACTATTATTGGGTTGCGACATCCATTCTATATAATACCTATTCTCTAGATCCAATGTTTTCATCGTGGACTCTTCAATAAAGAAAAAAGGGGGAAATTTTAATTTAAGGTTTGGCAAAATATTACTTTTTTTACAAGTATTTGCATTTCGAATTTTCATCATCCCGAATGTTTCGAAAATATATCAATTTAGTCATTCTATTAGTCAACCTTAATAAGAAGATGGTTAATTTGATCATTTTAACTTAAATATATTTATATAATTTTAATATATATATTTAATATAATATATATTTTTTATATTTTAGATTTAATAAATAAAAAAAATTTTAAGTTGAGAAAAAAAAAGAAAAAAAAAAAGAGATCTCCGTGGATGACCAGAAAACTGATCTCCCATGGAGACCTCCTTCCAGTGAGGGAGACTAGAAAACTAGTCTCCATTGTCAAGCCTGCTAGAGACTAATTGGTCTCTAGCATCTGGAGACTAGAGGGTCTTCACAGTCAGAGACTAGTCTCCAACAGTGGAGACTGATTGGAGATGACGCTACCATTTCCTTTTTTTTTTTTAATTTACATATATATTTTTTTAATTTGTATAAATATATATATATATATATTTTTTAGATTTGGAAGATGTTAGATTTGATGTTAGATGTTTAATTTGGATGATATTGGCTTGATGAAAATAATGGAAATGATGATTTGATGAATGTAAAAGATGAAATTGAAGATGAGGACGATGATGAGAGGTAGAAGATGGAATTTTTTTTAATTATTTTAAATTAAAAATATTATTTTTTAATTAAAATATTTATTAACAATAAATTGAATTAAAAAATTGATTCAATGATGTGTCACAATTTAATTGGAAGGTTATTTTGTAATAATATTGATGGTTATTTTGTAATTATCAGCTTTTAAAATGATAATTACGTCATTTTAACTATTTTAAATTATATCAAGGGTAAATTCATCTTTTTGTCTCATCTGTCATATTTGACTGTTATTTTTTTTTATCAGAAGAACTAAATTGATGTATTTTTAAAACGTTAGAGATGACTGAAATTCGAAATACAAACGTTAGTAAAAAAGTAATATTTTAAAAAATATTAGGAACTAAATTAAAATTTCCCCTAAAAAATATGTTTTTGATGTGGAATTGATCCATCTTTTTGCTTCTCCAACAGGAAAGATGTTTAATGTTTCATTTAATATTAAAGATATTACTTAATTAGTAATTGGTGTTTGAATCCCAATAATCCTCAGGTTAGGAAACAAAAGGTGAGGTTTCACTTAACTTATGCCAACAAAACTGCACTGGAAGGTGGTGTAATCTCCATCAAGCAAACCAAGTCAGGCTTCCCATTTGGATGTGGTATGAATCACTACATCCTGACAAGCACAGGTTACCAGAACTGGTTTGCTTCCAGATTCAAATACACCACTTTCACGAACGAAATGAAATGGTATAGCACAGAGAAAAAACAAGGAGAAGAAAACTACACCGTTGCCGACGCCATGGTCCAGTTCTGCAAACAGCATGGCATCTCTATAAGAGGTCACAACATTTTCTGGGACGACCCCAGCATGCAGCCCAAATGGGTCAAGGCCCTTTCTGCCAAGGAGTTGAAAGAAGCGGCTGAGAGAAGAATCAATTCAGTGACTTCAAGATATGCAGGACAGCTCATTCACTGGGATGTGATGAATGAGAATCTGCATTTCAGCTTTTATGAGGACAATCTTGGTAAAAATGCTTCGGCAGAATATTACAGGCAAGCTCACTTGCTTGATCAGCAAGCAACCATGTTCCTGAATGAGTTTAACACCATTGAAGAAAGTAGTGATAAGACAGCAAATGCACACAACTACGTTCAAAAGCTGGAGGAGATTAAGTCATATCCTGGAAATGGTGACTTGACTATAGGAATTGGATTGCAAGGCCATTTTCCTTCTCATGAACCAAACATTGCTTACATGAGATCTGCCTTGGACCTTCTTGGATCAACAGAATCTCCCATATGGATCACAGAAGTGGACGTTGATGAGGGCCCAAACCAGGTACCGTCTTCGAATTTTCGACGTAACCAAATAAATATGTAACATATTTTAGGTCCAATATATTTGTTTGAAGAACCACAAAACCAACCCAAAATTGAGTTTTTAACTATTAAAAGTATTCGGGCAATACTAAAGACACACCAAATTCACTGTGAAATAAATCTTGGTGAATCTTAAACTGCATATTTGTTTGTAATTAATGTGGAAGTAAAAGAAACTGATGCTGACACTAGTATGATCATTCGCAGTCACAGTACTTGGAGGAGATACTAAGGGAAGCGTACTCTCATCCTGCTGTTAAAGGGATAATAAGTTTTTCTGGCCCAGCCGTGGCTGGATTCAATGTAATGCCTCTAACAGATATAGACTTCAACAACACTGCAGCTGGAGATGTTGTGGACAAGCTGCTTCAGGAATGGAAATCAGGGGGTCTTGAAGCTGCTGCAGACAGCAATGGATTGTCTGAAGTTTCGTTGTTTCACGGAGATTATAACATAACTATTAAACACCCTGTGACCAATTCTTCAACTTCTATCAATTTTCAGGTGACAGAAGAGATTGTGGGAGGCATAGTACATGTTCAGATCGATGCCTGAATCATGCTGACCATGTTTAGCAACTGTATGCCTTCCTATCATATGTGAAATAATATCTTAGAGTGGAATATGGAACAATAAAAACGAAACAATAACAATTGTCTAAAGTTTATATACACCAATAGAAATGCATTATTGATTACCTACGATTTATTGCACCTGGTTTACTTATTCTTAACTAGATCACAAATAATATCCAAAATTTTAAATTTATGCATGCTGAGGGTGTAACTTTTGAAATCCTTAACAATATTTGTGATGAGTCAGTTTTTAGAAAGTTTTCAATGAGACGAATGTACCACATCATCTATATGTTATCATATATATAATATTTTAAAGAAACTATGTACCGATTTTGATGATAGTTGAGATAATTGAGTATATGTAAGTACACTATTTAAAGAATTCATAAAAGTGCATCCATATGACATATATGTTTTACGCCTAATTTGATGCCGGTTTGAAAAATTCTTGATCTTCGATGAGATAGAATTTAGCGTGTTAATCCATGGGTTCATGACTGAAATCAAACTCCAATTCAATCAGTAAAATACTGTAAATTAGAACTGAATCGGTTGAAGTTAATTTATGTAGGAATTGTGATTTGAGCATGTGCATTAAGGAGCAATTTCCTTTGAAAGACAACTTAATTAGCCTAATTGATTCACTTGAGTAAAAATTCAACTTTTAGATGAGTTTTTTTTTTTTTTTTTTTAAAAAAAAAAAAAGAAAAGAAAAAAGACAATTTAAAAATTTTAAAAATGTGAGTTTTTGAACTATCAGTAAAAATATAAATGAGTTATTTTCTTTTCCCAAAAAAAAAATAATAAATGAATTTTTTAACACGGTGAGCATACACAAACTATAATTCGAAAATAAAAGCAATAGACTATTAATAAATAGCTACAAAAGGTTATAATTCACATTTTTTATTCGCAAATTATTGCTTTTAATGTAAACTCTAATTTATGAATATTATAATATTAAAAAAATTCATTTTATTTTTTATTGTTTGAACTTGCACTACTCTCGGATTTGTATAGTCATTATTTAAGGGTAATTCAATCTTATTAACTGTTATGAGCATTTTTGCGGTCATAAAAAATGGGCTGATAAAAACCCAAGAATAAGCCCAGTATGATGTCTTATGAGAAAAAGCCCAAGAGGTTGGTCCATTAGACAAATATTAAAAGAGAAAATATGTAATCAGTTCTCAATTTGTAAGACCCAAGCACATTTGATCGCGTGGTAGCGTGGTCGCGTGTTATGATTACTAAACCGATCTAATCGTGGTCCAAGAATTGTTCGATAATATTCTTCAGAGGCAATCAGAATGATCAGAAGGTTGTCCATTGTGCGACCAGATATTATAATCTTTCCAGAATGTTTGACAAGTTATGGGTTAACTGTTCATCTTTTCATTTACTCGCTGAGAGTACCAACTAATCGCTTGAGTAATTTGCTAGCTCAAAGTGCTTACTAGAGTTGACCAGTTGACCTTTTAGAAGCCAAGAGTTGTTCAGTTAAGGAAGGATTTAACTTGCCTATTTCCATGCAGATCAAATCACGACATTCTTGATGGTCGTTACTGATATGGTGGAAAGAATCTTGGCAAATATTATCTTAATTAATGTTTTTATTTTTTTGTCTTATCTATAAAATTCTGAAATCAATTCAAATTGTAACATTCTCATCTATAAATAGGAAATCAAATTCATTGTAAAGGGAGGATTGAGAAAATATATATTGTTGCTCTACAGAAATAAGAGTAGTAGTCGTGAACGTAGGTCATTACTTTATCAAACCATGTAAAAATTATTGCGTCCAATCCGTTTTGATTCTGGTTTTCGATATTTCTTCTTGTTATTTGTTGTTTCGTAGGTATTGAGCTTCAAGGGTTGATCAGAAAATAGAGTTAACATTAACTTGTGCTTTGTTTTCCCTTGTTGGGTCTTTCTTTGAAAGAAATTTCCAACGGCCCGATCTTAATGTTTTGTTTTCCTGTTTTGTGCAGTCAACATTCAGTATGAATTGTGACCACATCTGGAGAGATTTGCTTATCATAAATGAAAAGTACCAATTAATAAAGAGAAATTAAGATGGCATATTAATGGTACTTCGGAGATTAAGGAAAGAAGCCACAATAATATTATTTATTTGAAGTTTAGCCCCTTTATTTTTGTATAAATTTATAATCATAAATCAAACAATTACCAATAACTAGCAGCAATATTAATGTTAAGAAGTAAGATGGATACTTCTCTTCAATGATGTCTATAGTAATGCATAATTATTAAACAAATAATACTAGCAACAATAGCTTATCTCGATCACTCTTAATTTTTTTTTTCTCTTTTTGTTGATATGTATGTCAACTTTATGAATAATACTAGTAACAATCACTTATTTCGATCACTCTTACACCTTTATTCTTTTTTTTTTTTAATACACTTTATGTCTTTTTTTTTTTTTGAATTATTGAAATTAACTCAAGAAATAATTAAGACTATATTGGTAAGATACTGATTGCACGACACTCACATAACAATCTATATATATATAAAATTCCACCATTTTATGAATGAAGGTGAGGTACACATATTCGAACCCATAAAATCATGGGAGGGAGAGCAGTTATCTACCAGTCAACTCACCCCCGGCGCTGCTTTATGTCATTATATATAACAATTAACCCATAAAAATTTATTCTTGATTGACTTTTTTTAAAAAAAAAAAATAAAGAAAACTGATAATTTAATTATTAAATTAGAAAATGATAGATATGGATATCCTATCCAGGACATGTGTCAACAGTACAGTACAAGAATGACTCGAGCAGTGACAACTAGTTACATATCTATCGATAGTTTCAATGGGTTAGAATATCCACCTCTGCCCGCTATTATTATTATTATTATTATTACTATCATTTTTATAATGAAAAGAAGAATTATATTCAAATAAAATTACTCCTATTTTATATTTTTAGGATCAAAACGAAACTTAAACTTTTGATATTTTAATATTAAAAAAATGCTTAACCATCTTTATCAGTTAATTAATAATTCACGAACTTATGATGTATAGATGGATATTCCTAATCATAGGTTCCAAATTAAGACTTAATAGTATATTCATGTGAATTTACTTACAATTAATGTGGCAGGCATATGATATCTGAGCACCGTCAGACTGCCCATACATTATGTATATAAAATAAAATAAAATGTACACACCGCGAAATGTCAGTGCCTGCTCGTGTGAAACTGACCAGAAAATAATTAATAGGTGGCACAAAAATCAAGTTGCATTAATTTACATCACAAGAAAGACTGAAAGAGCCAGACTCATAAACACCAAATATGACTACCAAATATCAAGTCTAACCTTTCAATAGTACAAAAGAAGAGTAAATGAAAGCCAACCCTCATCGTCTTCTTACAGCTACCAAACATGAAACAGCCGCCATGATAATCTTCAGTGCAACAAAGCTCAAGTCGTCAAAAATGTTTGAGAATCGCATCTCCTGCAGATCCCAAAGCGTCGAAACACAGAAACTCAGGCCATCAAATATCTCTACCAGGATAGCCATAAGCGACCCAATTGAGTACTTGAAGACCAAATAAAATTAATGTGGTGTGTTGGGTTTAAAAACTGAGGATGGCTCCTGCAGTTAGCTAGTTTGATAGTGAGTTATTTGCATGTAAAAGTAGCAACAAACAAAAAGCGATAATTATGTGTAAATGAAGAATGTTCAGAGTTGGAAGCAACTTGGAGTTTAGGTGCTACTTCCACGATGTTTCCTTCTTATGTCTTTTTGATCCAGAGAGGGTCCCATACAAACATACCCACTTGTAACTTTCATACCATGCAGAAGTGCAAACCATGAGCGTGTACATACATTAATTTTACATAAAATTTACAATTATTATAATATTACCTCACCTTTTTTTAAGAAAAATTATTATATGTGTGAGGTTGGCAAGTTAAAACTACTGAAATATTATTAATAATAAAAATGGTGATTTAACATATCTCCGCCAGCCAACTGTAAGTCGTTTAAACCTGTTCATTCACAATTTAATGTTTTCCTATATACACTGTTATCCGTACTTATAAAGAGATTTCTTCTTGATTAATGTTTGTGAGAAAAGATTTATCTTGATTATAAAATTAGATATTTAATTAACTCAAATCATTTTCAATCGTTGGAGGTCCGAATAGATTTTAGTCCGTTACGTGTAAGATATTGAAAAAATAAAAATAAAAGTAATGAACTGTGAGTTTAATAGAGTGATTTTATGAGATCAAAATAAAGAAAATGAGAAATTCCTATTTTTGTCTTTAAATTAATGGTGATACAAATACTGTAATTAAACTTGTGATAGTGATCGAACTGAACTTTTTTTTAATAATATTTGTATCTTTTATAATTTAGAAAAATCATTAATTTGGTTCAATCCGCAGACCGCAGAGACTCGTCATAAGTCATAACACGTCACTGTTATGATGCGGCAGTTTCTCCACTGTCCATATTGTGGTATCAAAGGACATGCTAGAAACTTTAAAGCACAGCATACTGATTAAAGCCTGCTTAAGCATGTTGAGTACCAATTATTTTGTTTTTAGTGGAAAAAATGAATGGGATAAAATTATTTTGATCAAAATTTAAAGATAAATTGGTTTTTGAACCCTACAAAAAAGATATCCTTTTCAGCCTAAATGAAATTTCAGTGGTTTTTAATCCATTTAAGTTTGCACAACAATTTACTAGGTGAAAAATTACCTATGTGGAAAAATGTTGATAACATTTCACATTGGTGAAATTTCATCTACATAAATGTTTGTTAGAAAACTTCAATTAATGCAAAAGTGATCCGAATGGAATCTGAATAGAATGTATAAGTTATCATTGAAAAACTCGGCTCGAGAGGAATCATATGCAACAATGGAGGCCACACACTCCCACATGCACCCTAACAAGGCGACAGGATCAATTTTGATCAAACAAGAGAGCAACATTTCACATGAGTGAAAACACACTAACCTCGCCGCCATCTTATGGCACGGACTGGCATTTCCAATTGAAAGACCCCGGCGAACACAATAAGTAGCCTAAAGGGGAGAGGGGGAATAGGTTATTTAAATGTCATTTATTTTGTTTACAAGTGCAACAAAAAATCAAAAACGAAAATAAAAGAAAGGTAGAAAAGAGAGAGAAATGATTCACAATAATTTTTACATGGAAACCCAACGAGAAAAGTCATTGGACTAGAGAACCCTTCAAGCCACTTTTGAACAAAATCCTACTATTAAAAGACAAATTACAAATTTCTTTTCACAACATATTTTGCTTAGAAACCAAATCCTCATTTAACTAATAGTAATTGTCCAGTCTTGCTTTTCATTAGCTTAGAACCATCTACCTGTCCGACTTTTAAATTTACTGTGGCCACCACGAACTTGGTGATTTTGTTACGAGCAAATCACTTGTCATGACAATTATGATGACTTGATTGGTGAGGGTAAATTGTCGTGATTAGTGACTTGGTGATTTTCTAATGAGCAAATCACTTTTTATGGTAGTTATAATGTTATGATTAGTAAGGTTAAAAACTGTCATGATTATTGATTTGTGACTTTTTAGTGAGCAAATCACTCGTCATGACAGTTATAATATTGTGATAAATAAAGGTAAAGTGTCATGATTGGTGACTTGATAATTTTCTAATGATAAAATTATTTGTTATGACACCTATGATGTCGTGATTAATGACGGAAAATTACCATGATTATTGATATGTGATTTTTCAATGAGCAAATCACTTGTCATGGCAGTTATAATGCCATGATTAGTGAAGGCAAACTACTGCGATTAATGACTTGGTGATTTTCCAATTATGTTTACAAATCATAATAGTTATGATGTCATGATTATAGAAGATAAGTTATCATGAATCATGATTAGCTTTAACCGGTTTGACAATTTTTTGGTTTTGAAATATTTTCGGAGTATTTTTATCCATTCAATAGGCTTTTATGACACACGTGTCAAAACTAATAAAAAGTTATTGAAATGTTAATCCACTTATCAAAATGATTATTTTTATCTTTTGTCCTAAAATGACCTAAAAATTTAAAGAGTTAACATTTGAGTCACACTTCATTGTTTTTAACATTTGAATCACAGAAGACATGTGTTTAAAAAAAATTAAAAAATAAAAACTTACCTTCATCTTCTCTAATCTCTTTCACCACCAGGATCTCTCTCTATCCAACGTCTTCTCTAGTGACTTCTTTGGTTAATTTTCTCCCTTCTCCAAAGACATCTCTCTTCTTCTTTTTTCTCCTCCTCCTCCTTCTTCTTCTTCCATCTCCAACGAAGAGTGCTCATCTTCATAAACATAAATATGTAATTCTAACGATCAACAGAGTTCCTACCACCAGTCGTGGTAGCCTGACGTTGTTAATTACAATAGCATAACCTACTATGACTAGTGAAATGCTTACTCAAAAAGTAACCTTTTGAAACGAAATGACAATTCATGGTAGTCTTACGTCGTTAATCATGGCAACCTACCATGACTAGTGAAATTTTCATTGGAAACGAAGACTTTTGAACCAAGTGACTAATTATAACAGCCTAACATTGTTAACCACGACATCATAACCAATCATAACTAGTGATATACCCATTGGAAAAGCAAACTTTTGAACCAAGTGATTAGTCATGATAGACTAGCATTGCTAATTACATTAGCATGACCTGCCATAACTAGTGCAATATTTATTAGACAGACTCTTGAAACAAAATGACTTGTCATGGCATCTAGCCTTGTTAATCACAACAACATAACCTGCCATGATTAGTGAAATGCTTATTGGAAAAGCAAACTTCTGAAACTAAGTGACTAGTCACGGTAGCTTGACGTCATTAATCATGGCAACATAACCTGCCACTAGTAGGAAAGTTGTTATGAGTGAGGATAGCTTTCTTACCGTGACTAAAGGCAAGCATTCTATAGATCAAAGATCTGCATTTGTAGATCTACATCGTTGGGGATGGAAAAAAAAAAAGGAAGACAAAAGAAGAAGAAGATGATGATGATGATGAAACAAGAAGAAGAAAGATGTTAGAAGAAGAAGGGAGGAGGTTCGTTGGACGGAGGAGATTCCAATGATGAAAGAGATTGGAGAGATTAACTTATTTTTTAGTTTTTTTCAAAGGGTAGTTTTCTCTAAAAAAAAAACACCCTCTTATAAGGACAATAGGTTAAAACTTAAACGTTGATTCGCTATCCAAAAGTATCATTTAATGACATTTTATCTTTAAAGAATGTTAGTAATTCAAATGGTTGGAGTAACTTTTCTTGTTCCCCCAAAATAAAAGAAAATGATTAAATTTAATCAAATGAATCTTAGATTCGCTATCAATAGATAGTATATTCGAAATCTTAAGAGGCAGAGGCAGCTCACTACTCACCTCGTAACAACATCAAAAATATGTAGCATCATCCAAAATTCTAGGATTACTAGATTAGTAAGATAACCACGACAAATCTTTCATGATAATTAAAAAAAACCCTTCATTTATTACTTTTTCCTACAATTTCATCTGCAACCAAGCCTATAATCAATCATAGAAAACTCTAATCCTTGTAATAACTTTAACTAATTGGTCATAAACTCCATTCAAACACAAACCTGGTGTGAAAATACTCAAATGACACCCAATGTCAAAATTTTTAATTAATAATTAATCTATACTCCAAAGCTAAAATTTTATTAATCATTCTGCTATATCAAACACCCAATTGCTGATATTTGTGATGCACGTTCAATTTTTTTTCATTGGAAATTTGGATTCATTATTTGAGGATCAGTAGTTACATGTCCCTGCATTCTATAGTGGCACTACTTATGTGCTTTATTGCCCTTTGTTATAAATAAGTTAGGACAAACCTATTTCCGACGAGAACTATACGATTACATGTATGTTTATATTATGTCTACCATGTAACAACATTTATTTTTAAATCATAGGTAAGGAATCTTGTCATAAAAACATTTGAATTTAGATCCATTAAATTTTATATTATAGTTTCTTTATATATATATATTATAGTTTTCTTAGTTGACTTTTGTAAAACCTCAAATTTTATAAAAGAGTGAAATTGAAAATATTATGAAAATTTATATAAAAGTGTAAAGGTTAAAAAGTTAGAATTATAAAACTTTAGATTAAAATTGTAATTTTTAAACAGTTAAGGGGATCAAATTGTAATTTGATCGGATTACATCACCCTTCTTCAACCTCCAGTCGACCAACTCTCTCTCTCTCCTCATTTTCTCTCCAGCGGCTCCATTTTCGAGAGCCCGACTTTGACTCGTCGTTCCGACCTCATCCGACCTCCGTTTTAGCCAAATTTGGTACTGTTGAAAAGCTCGTGCGACGTAGATTCCATAGATCCCGGTGAAACTAGGCGATTTTGTGGGGTCCCTCACCGTCGTATCAACCTCGGGTCTCGGTCCCACTCATAGGTACTGTTCCAGTCAAGATGGTTTTTCTTTCGCCTCCCCCACCTCTCGAACCTGGCCCTTGACCCTTAAATCCAAATTCTTAGAGAGGTGAGTACCAATTGAGCTAGTAGCTCAATTGGTACTCACCTCTCTAAGAATTTGGATTTAAGGGTCAAGGGCCAGGTTCGAGAGGTGGGGGAGGCGAAAGAAAAACCATCTTGACTGGAACAGTACCTATGAGTGGGACCGAGACCCGAGGTTGATACGACGGTGAGGGACCCCACAATAAAAGGCGCCTTTTATTGTGGGGTCCTCACCGTCGTGTCAATCTCGAGTCTTGGTCCCACTCATAGGTACTGTTATGGGAGGTCGCAACTCCCCTTTTCTTTCGCCTCCGCGAGAACTCGAACCCACAACCTCAAAGCGACTCTTATAGGTTTGGGAAGCATTCTCACTACCAATTGAGCTTTGTAAAACCCAAAATCTTCATAGTTGATGAGCGAATTATTTTCTGATTTGAATCGTGTTTTGATCGGAAACGAAATTAAGTTGTAAGTGGTTTCCAGGACGGACGGACGGACGGAATACGAGCTTGGAAGTTAAAGCTAGCATGCATGGAAGGCTTTTAGTATAAAAATTATATTATAAGTTGATAATCAAATAAAGAAGAAGTTATAATTGCTCTCAGTCACTCTTGGTCAAACAATGATTTTTTTAAAAAAAAAAGAGGAACAAAGCTTGCATAAGGCAAGCACCCGATCATCATTTATGCATTAGAAACAAAACCGAATCCAAAGCAATCTGTCAACTTCTTCTTCTTCATTTCAAAACAGAAACCAAAAGCAAAGAGATGCTGCTCGTGGGTTTAGAGAGACCGAGAAGGGAGAGAGAGCTTGATTGTGCAATCTGCTGACCGTGAAGAGCAAGAAGAGGCAGTCGCGAGCTGGTGAAGAAGATGAAGCTTATCCCGTTGATGCATGTGCTTTCCCAGCCCCAAGATGATCAGATCTGAAGCCAAAGAAGACATGCAAGGACAGATCTGCAAGCAGATCGTGCATGCAAGTAAGAGAGGGTGAGCTGCTGCCTTCGTCGCTGCCTGTCTGACCGTGAGCAAGGTGGGTGAGCTGCTGCTGGCGTGAAGGTAGTTGCTGCCAAGCTGGAGTTGTGTTGCTGCTGGCTGTTACCGTGGTTGCTGATGCCTGACTGTTAAAGTTGCTGCCATTGTCGCCGGTGAGAGGAAGCTTGCTGCCTTTACTGTGTGCTGTCAGCGTGAGCTGCTGCCGACGAAGGGAAGGTGTTGTCGTCCTTACTGCTGGCGTGTGGGCGTTGCTGCTGCCTGGTGGGTGCTGCCATGAGTTGAAGCTACTGGTGGCGTGAGGTTCTGGCATGAGGTTGCTGTTGCTGGCATGAAGGTGCTGGTGTTGCCGTGTCGCGGTCCTTGCTGCTGCCAGTTGCTGCTCTGTTGTCTTGCTGCCGATTGCAGGTGTGTGTGTGCTGTCTTCGTAAGTTGTTGCTGTTAAGTTTATTCAAGTGCATTATTTCAGAGCAACAAGGGAGGATAGCTGGCTGGTGGAAGAGACAGCTTGCTGTCATGAGAGTTTCATCGCCGTTCGAAAGCCGTTCGAAGCGAAACTAATGAGTAAGTGCTGCCCCTTGTTGCTTTGTTGAGTTGTTTTGGTATTTAGTAAGCAACCATGGGATTAAGTTGAGATAAAGTGGTGATATTATGTTTGGGTTTAGGATTTAGAACCTCGTTAGTGCGGAGGTTCATTTGATTTGTTTCGTTATGTTGGCGATTGATTATTGATGTTGAAAGTTCGTGAATTATTCGTTGTATGGGCTGTTATGTTATGATAAAGGGGCTGTCATGTAGTGCTTTTATTTCCAAGTTTGTTAACATGAAAAAGGATGCATTTTAGTGTATTTGAAAGTATCGAAATATCGTTCGGGCGTTGATCAATCGTTTCCGAGCATTTTGGTTGAGTTTTTCACGAGTGCGAATGTTTTTAGTTTGTGATTTTCGTTGTCGATAGTGAAAGTGTTTATGATGTCAACTCGCTGCCTTGAGATGTGTTTAAACCCATCATAGTGTTAAGTCGATGTTAGGATAGTTTAAGATACATTTAAGTTAATCGGATAGTTTTAGTTTCGCGCAAAATCGTTAAATTGTCAAATTTTGGAATTGAATCGGTAAAATGTATATTGTTTAAGCTTGCTGCCATATTTTTCATGTTTGTGTTTCAAAGTGTTTGAAAGTTCATTTTTCATGATATAAGTCAAGTCACGAGTAGTATGGACGATAAGTTTATTAGGAAATGAAGGAATCGCGCGAAACGTTAAAATCGATAAGTCGCGATAGTTAGGAAATCGCATAAGTTTTATGTTGATCGTTTAGCTTCGCTTTTTCTTCTTTGTTGAATCCATTCGATTATGGCTTCGATGATGTTGCTTTGGATTCGAATAGCATAGTTGCGACATGCTCATATTAGATTGTTAACTTATTTAGGCAGCAATAAGGTGAAGGAAAGCGAAGTTGAAGAAGTAGCGCGAGGTAGAAAATCCGGTCGTTTCCGTGAGTTAGAAATCGGTGAGTGTAAATTATTTTATAAAATGATAAATGCAATATGATTTCTATATGATTTTTATGCTTTCATGCAAGATTTAAACGTTTAAATACTTAAATGAAATTATATGAATGATATACGCCTTACAGGAATATTATACGCTTCGAATTGTTTATATTTGTTTTTAAAGTAATATTGATCATATAATTTGTTATTGAAATGTGCTTTTATGTTTCGTTTTATAAGCGAAGGAACATGTTTTACAATTGTTATTTTGGCATGATAATGTATTTCAAAACCAATGGCTACCCATCCCCATTATGACTGAATTATGACTGTTATGCGGCCGAAGTGCCTTATTGCGCGTATGGTATGTCTGTCGGGGGAAAGTCCACTAACTATGGGGGGGGATCGAGTCTGTCATGTCGCCCTCTACGCGTAGATAAGGTACTATCATAACTGATGCCCTATGTGCAGCGAGGTAACATACCGCGGCATAGTGGTTATGACTGAGATTGCACGTCCCCACCACCGGTGACCCAAGACCGGGCGGTGATCATGATTTCCCCGGATCCCATTGGATATATGTTTTATTCTTAAGAATTGATTTATGATTTTATGAGATTATGTATGAACTTATGATTATGTTATGAATTAATTTCACGATGCTTATAATCTTGTATTTTATTTTCAAGTAAATTATGTCTAAAAATGACTTTATAATATTATGAAATGCACTTTTTAATTAAATTATTTAGGAACTTAGCATTATTCCAAAAGGTTTTAGAAAAGAAACTTATTTTGAACTGCATAACACTCACTGAGCCTTTTTAGCTCATTATTTTCTTGTTTATTTTGTTTTAAAAATTCCCCAGGTGCAGGTTCGAGTCCTCCAGGCGGCAGATCTCCAGCTCAAGAGTAGGCAAGCTTATTAAGCGACCGGAACTGTGAAATCAAAGTAAATTTTTGATGTATAATGGATTTAACGTGATGTAAATATTTAAGTTTTATAACTTTGATTATGTTATCATGCATGTGGAATGTCTTATTTTAAGTTTGAAATGATTTTATTTTAAATACTTAAATTGTGTTTAAACGTAGAATTTGAGATGGACCTGAGGTCCCATTTGGAAGTGGAAATGAACGTATGTATTTTGAAATATTATTAATTATTTTACAAGTGTTTGAAAAAGTTGAAAATGTCGGAGAAACAGCCGTTGTACTACCGAAAATTTTTACACCTAGAATTTTTATGGATCAAGAAATAAAACTGTTTTACGGCTTAGCTTCACGGAGTCCTTTTAAGTCACCTGCATAAAGACTGTAAGGATTCTGTGGGGTGCCGGGAGGGCTCCGCTTGGATCTCTTTGAGGGAAATCCGGGTTGGGTCCTTTCAGATTTTGACTCCGATCAACTCCATTTTCGTGACAAGCGTGTCTAGGACAACAAAACCCTCCTAGACGCACGTCCCGCCATCGTGGTCGCTAGAATCCGTCATCGAAAAGTCGCCATCGACCACCACATATGGCGAAGGTTCGATCTGAAACGATGATAATTACTTTAGGAATCAAGATTTTTAGAGTGATTAATAGCTTATATTAAGGTAGGAGTTCTATCCTGATCTTTTAGTAATTTTTATATTAAAGTGGAATTTATTTAAAATACATATGTATAATTTTGAAAGTGTGTTGATTATTTGCGAAGATATATTGTGGTTTGCTTTTGAAAATATTTTGTGGTTTGTTTGGTGAAAATTTATGGCTTTATGACAGGTTTATAAATTTTGGTTTATTGAATTAATAGTCGTTTTGAATTAATAAGCTATCAAAATTTTATAAATAAAAAAGAAAGTTTTCAAAATATCGAATCTTATATATATTGTATTGATTGCATGGTAACTCATCTGAATAGTTTTGTTAACTTAAATAAGATAAAAATCCACCATCCTAGTCATTATGTGATGCTATCAATAGTTATTCATATGATACGACTTTATGTCGGGGTTACTACGCAGGGTATTTTCTGGTATGGCTATCAGGGTCACTGTATTTTCTGCTATTCATATGATACGACTTTATGTCGGGGTTACTGCATGGTTTATTGTGCAAGGTATTTTCTGGTATGGCTACCAGGGTCACGGTGTGCCGAATGTTGTTTTTCTTATTTAAAAAAATTTACTGAAAACTGTAGGCCACTGGGTATATGACTAAATCCACCGTTCTAGTCATTATGTGATGCTATCAATAGTTATTCATATGATACGACTTTATGTTGGGGTTACTACGCGGGTTACTATGCAGGGTATTTTCTGATATGGCTATCAAGGTCACTGTATTTTCTGCTATTCATATGATACGACTTTATGTCGGGATTACTGCGCTGGTTACTGCACAGGGAATTTTCTGGTATGGTTATCAGGGTCACTGTATTTTCTACTATTCATATGATACGACTTTATGTCGGGGTTACTGCACGGTTTATTGCGTAGGATATTTTTTGGTATGGCTACCAGAGTCACGGTGTGCCAAATGTTGTTTTTCTTATTTAAAATAATTTACTGAAAGCTGTAGACCACCGGGTATATGACTAGGGGACAGGATTTACCTTGTTTTGAAAAGGACATGACTTGATATAAACACTTAAATATTGTATGACTATTCTAGTAGCCTATATATTTTATGACATAGTTTATTGAATTTGTTAAACAGTTAAGCATACATAGTTTTAATAATGGTTTTAGAAAGCGGTTTTCAAAACCTTATCAGGAATAAAATCCTACTGAGCACTAGCTCACCCCTCTTTTATTTTTCCCCTTCCAGGAAATGTGTAGGGTGATTTAGGTGGCCATCAGGCGGATTAGGTAGAGGACCAAGGAAATCAGGGGTTATGCTTGTGATATGGATATTTAGTTTATTTCATTTCAAGTTTGATATTTGGAATTGAATGTCCTTGCAACTCATTTAAGGGACTTGCATTCGATGTATTTAAGACATTGTGTTAAGAGCGTCGGACTGTTGGAATTCATTTGAGATTCTAAATGAATGTGAATGCTTAATTATGATAAGTTGATTGCACGGTTAAGTGTTTATGCTTTTATTATTTACTCTGAATCTATGATTTCTAACAGGTATTTACATATCTGTGGAAATAGTCCACACCGGAATTATTTTAAAGTGTTTGAATATTTTCGTTTCATCGTTCACAATGTTTTATTTTGGTACTTCGGAGTATCCAAAACAGGAAAATTTTCTTTATATTTTTTAAAATTAAAAATTTCTATTTATTAATATTTATGATTCTGTCACGACCCAGGGCCCAGGTCGTGACAACTTTAGTATCTTTCAAACAAAAAATATATATATATTATAGTTCTCTTAGTTGACTTTAGGCATTCCTCTAGAAAGACTTAAATAAAGTATTGATGCTTATTTTAAATTGTAAATTAAGAAACCGAAAAATGAAATCAGGGGCCATTTCAAAAATCGAACTCGGGACCTCCTGCACCCAAAGCAAAAATCATACCACTAGACCAAATGCCCTATCAATAAAATGCATTATGTTTTAAATCTTTTTTATTAGAATCATCCCTCAAAAATTAACAATTACATCTGATTTTAATATAGTTCTTCATGATAATTTTTGTGGCTACTTACATGCAAAAACCTTTGGAAGAAATTATTCTTAAAACATTGTATTTCCTTATTCCTAAAATCAATGGCACGAACTGAGATCCTCTATGATGCATAATGGATGTTAACTTTGTCCTCAAACTCAAACCAACGGGTAATAAATGTAGGCAACATGAATGGTCTTAGCTTTCCCCTATTAATCACTTCATTTGCGTATACTACATGGTGCAAGAACAATGACGATCACACATCAACATACTTCAACTTTCTCTATATTATTTTACTTGTGCTGTCTTTTGTTGAATTTAATTATTGATTTAATGGATTTGCTATACAAATGAAAATATTACCGTTATACATTAAGTGGCAATCACATTGCTTATGTGCTTTATTGCCGTTTGTATTAAACGAGTGAAAGAAAATATATTTCCAATGAAAACTATAAGGTTATAAGTATGTTTATATCATGTCCATCATGTAATAAGTAATAACATTTAAGGTGGCTTTTTTGTCACTCAAAAACTTACTTCTCAAACCCATTTACTCGATACACCTAATATTAAGATTTAAAATTTATCTTTCTGTCTTCATCCACCCTTTAAAATATAGAAAGTGACCCTAAACCAATTTATATATATAAGTTATTAAATTTACATTTATAAATACTCTTTTCTTTTCTAGCTTTCTTTCTTTCTTCCCCTTTTCTTTTCCTTTTTTTTTTTTTTTGTTTTTTTTTTTTTGTTTTTTCCTTTCATTCTTCTCCAATCCTTCATATTCTATTATTTTTTTCTTTCCTTTTGGTTCAATCTCATCTTTCATTTTTTTTTCTTTTTCATCAATGGCTTCAAAATATGTTAGCCACAAAATATGGCTTCATTATTGTTCTTCACACATGTTTGCACATATACATAAAAATATTTTGTGTAAGAATGATTTGTAAGACTTCGATCTGATTTATTTATTTATTTTTTTATTGGATCAAAATGTGTTTAATTGTATGTGATCAAGATATGTTTCTTCAAAAAAATCCAATTTATAATATTTATCTATCAAACATAAAACAAAGTAAGAAAAAATAAATAAATAACATATACAAAATTTTACCATCCAGATTTATTTAAGTCACATGTAATTAAATTTTATTTAATACATCACAAATTAGATTTGATAGAAAAATATTTAATTGTCTACAAAGATTGTTAAACAATAAGATAAACTACTTTATAAATAACAAAGTTTGAAATTTTGAAAAGTAATCTTGTTTTTATTTTCATATATTTGATCATGTTTTTATAAGTAAGTTTAAGTATGAGTATTTTTATAATTAAAAATTTTATTTAACAATTGGGTGTAAGAAGTATTTTCTTGGGTGGCAATAGCCTCATCCTAACGTTTATTTACAATTTATTGGTAAACAATTAAAAAAAAAAATGATTGAATCTAGATTCATTGAAACTTTATATGATCAGTTTCTTAGTTGACTTTAGTCCTTAAAAGGACTAAAAAATATATACTAATGGTTATTTTAGATTTTAATTAAGAAACCAAAAGTCATAAATAGGGGGCATTCCGAGAATCGAACTCGGGACCTCTCGCACCCAAAGCGAGAATCATACCACTAGACCAAATGCCCAATTGTTGATATTTGTGATGTTTATAATTTTTTTTGCTCACAATTATCCTTTGAGGATCAATAGTTACGTGTCTTTGCATTATAATATAGTTGTTGATTTCTCAATTTTTACTACTTACAGGCAAAAACTTTAGAGGAAATTACACTTCAAAATTTGAATCTTTTTGAAAACGTTGGCACTATCTTAAATTATCTGTGATGCATAATGGATATTTTCTTTTTATTCAAACTCAAACCAATAGGTTGTAACTTGTAATTCTAGGCAAGGGGAATGGTCCTGGCTTTTACCGCTTAATCACTTCTACAACATGGTGTAAAACTGATCGTATTCAACTTTCTATCTATTATTCTACTTACGTTTCCTTTTATTGAATATAGTTGATTGATTCAATGGATTTTCGAATAAAATGAAAATATTTCTGGGATACACCATGTGGAAATGGCATTAGTTATTTCCTTTATTGCTATGATCTTAATTATTTAACAAGTTAAGGCAAATCTATTTTGAACCAAAACTATAAGGTTATAGTTACGTATAATAGTCCATCATATGTCACAAAATTTATTTTTGAAAAAATTTCACCTTCGTTTTTATATTTTGAGAAAGTGTCAATTTTTTAATTAATTATTTAAAATAGGTCCAATCTTCCCTAAAGTTTCTAAAATACATCAAATTAGTCTTTCTCATTAGTCAATTGATAGTCAAACCAAACATTGACTATGGTTATAGGGAGTAATTTCGATATTTAATGTGATTAATAGATAAAAACTAAAACAAAAAGGGAAAGATCTCCACCGTCCAACTACAATCGAACGGTGGAAGTAAAAAGTAAATATAAACAAAATTAAAATGAAAGAGATAGATATTTACCATATATCTTTAAGATGGACGATAGACATTAAAACTAATTAAAAATTTATTAAAAAATTAAAATTAAAAAAAAAAAAAAAAAAACTTCAAACAAGATTGATAATAATCTAGTTTAAACTAGATTGTCGATGATCTCCTTCATCACTAGATCGTCGTGATCTAGTTGCCAACCAAATCATGATGATATGGTGATCAAGTAAATTGTTGACAAGTTAGTGGACACAATTTGTGTAATATGATTCATCACTAGATCATCACAACCAAATCGTAATGAACTTGATCACTATGATTTAGGTTCGCTAGATCATCATGATCTAGTGAATACAAAATTAATGACAATCTAATGTCTAACTAAATCGACAACAATCTAGTGTCCAACTAGATAGGTGATGATCTGGTGAAGATGGATCTCCATCTCATGGAGATCTAGATTGGATCTCCACCATTGATGGAATCCATCCTCAACAGCGGAGATCAATTGGTTTCCCACTACATGTAATTATTTTTTTAAAAAAAATAATAATAAATTTTATTAGTTAGTTTTATTCTTCACCATTCATCTTTTGAGATGAACAGTAGAGATTATTAATTATTATTTAGTTTTTAACTTATTGTCGTCATTTAATTGATTTTTAAAAGGTAAAATTGCAATACTTTTGTTTCATTAGGGGTAACATGGTCATTTTAAGTAGAATAACAAAAATGAGGATGAATCAGTCTTTTCTTCTTTTTGTTTGGTTTGACCATCGATTGATTATTGAGAGTGACTAATTTGATGTATTTTAAAAATCTTAGGGAAGATTTGACCTATTTTTAATAAATAATTAAATAATTGACATTTTCCTCAAATATAGGGACAAGAATAAATTTTTTCCTTTTTTTTTTAAAAAAATTCATAGGTAAAGAATGTCGTCATACAAACAATTGAATCTAGATCTATAGAATTTTATATTATAATTTTCTTGGTTGACTTTACGCCTTACAATAAATGAACTAAAATAAGTTGTTGATGATTATTTTAAATTGTAAATTAAGAAACCAAAAAATCTAATTAGGGGCATTCCGAGAATCGAACTCGGGACCTCTCGCACCCAAAGCGAGAATCATACCACTAGACCAAATGCCCAATTGTTGAGATTTGTGATGTTTAATTTTTTCAGTGGAATCATCCCTTGGAAATCAATAGTTACATGTCTATGCATTCTAATGTAATTCTTAATTACATATTGAAAATCGCAAATAATAAATTAAAAAAGTTTAATCAAATTTTTCATGGAATAAAAAAATTAATCATTTTATTAGAGTCACTAAAAAAAAAAGAGAGAGAGAGAAAAAAAACGACATATGATTTTGATATGGAAAATTAAAAAAAAAAAGTAAAAACCATAAGACCAGACACCTTTGACTACTTTTTCAAAAAATTCACCCTCAAGTTGATGAACTTTTGGCTAGTTTTTCTTCTTTCTATTTGGTTTGATCATCAATTAACTAATGAAAGACTAATTCAAATATTTTAGAAAATTTGTTGAAGATTCCACCTTTGCTTAATAAATAATTAAATAATTGATATTTTCCTCAAATATAGGTACAAAATGAAAATTTTCCTTTTTTTTGGTTAAATTCATAGGTAAAGAATCTCATAATACAAACAATTGAGTCTAGATCTGTCGAATTTTATATTATAGTTTTCTTGGTTGACTTTAAGCCTTACAATAAATGGACTAAAATAAGTTGTTGATGATTATTTTAAATTGTAAATTAAGAAACCAAAAAATCTAATTAGGGGCATTCCGAGAATCGAACTCGGGACCTCTCACACCCGAAGCGAGAATCATACCACTAGACCAAATGCCCAATTGTTGGGATTTGTGATGTTTAATTTTTTTAGCGGAATCATTCCTTAGAAATCAATAGTTACATGTCTATGCATTCTAATGTAATTCTTAATTACATATTGAAAATCGCAAATAATAAATTAAAAAAGTTCAATCAAACTTTTCATGGAAAAAAAAAATTAATCATTTTTTAGAGTCACAATTAAAAAAAAAAAAGAGAGAGAAAAAAAAAACGACATATGATTTTGATATGGAAAATTAAAAAAAAAAAAAAAGTAAAAACCATGGGACCAAACACTTTTGGCTACTTTTTCACAAAATCCACCCTCAAGTTGATGAACTTTTGGCGATTTTTTCTTCTTTCTATTTGGTTTGATCATCAATTAACTAATGAAAGACTAATTCAAATATTTTAGAAAATTTGTCGAAGATTCCACCTTTTCTTAATAAATAATTAAATAATTGATATTTTCCTCAAATATAGGGACAAAATGAAATTTTTCCTTTTCTTTTTTTTAAATTCATAGGTAAAGAATCTCGTCATACAAACAATTGAGTCTAGATCTATCGAATTTTATATTATAGTTTTCTTGGTTGACTTTACGCTTTACAATAAATGGACTAAAATAAGTTGTTGATGATTATTTTAAATTGTAAATTAAGAAACCAAAAAATCTAATTAGGGGCATTCCGAGAATCGAACTCGGGACCTCTCGCACCCAAAGCGAGAATCATACCACTAGACCAAATGCCCAATTGTTGAGATTTGTGATGTTTAATTTTTTCAGTGGAATCATCCATTGGAAATCAATAGTTACATGTCTATGCATTCTAATGTAATTCTTAATTACATATTGAAAATCACAAATAATAAATTAAAAAAGTTTAATCAAATTTTTCATGGAATAAAAAAATTAATCATTTTATTAGAGTCACAATAAAAAATAATAAGGAGAGAGAAAAAAAACGACATATGATTTTGATATGGAAAATTAAAAAAAAAAAAAAAAAAAAGTAAAAAGCATGGGACCAAACACTTTTGGCTACTTTTTCACAAAATCCACCCTCAAGTTGATGAACTTTTGGCTATTTTTTCTTCTTTCTATTTGGTTTGATCATCAATTAACTAATGAAAGACTAATTCAAATATTTTAGAAAATTTGTTGAAGATTCCACCTTTTCTTAATAAATAATTAAATAATTGATATTTTCCTCAAATATAGGTACAAAATGAAAATTTCCCTTTTTTTTTTTAAATTCATAGGTAAAGAATCTCGTCATACAAACAATTAAGTCTAGATCTATCGAATTTTATATTATAGTTTTCTTGGTTGACTTTACACCTTACAATAAATTGACTAAAATAAGTTGTTGATGATTATTTTAAATTATAAATTAAGAAACCAAAAAATCTAATTAGGGGCATTCCGAGAATCGAACTCGGGACCTCTCGCACCCAAAGCGAGAATCATACCACTAGACCAAATGCCCAATTGTTGGGATTTGTGATGTTTAATATTTTTAGCGAAATCATCCCTTGGAAATCAATAGTTACATGTCTAAGCATTTTAATGTAATTCTTAATTACATATTGAAAATCACAAATAATAAATTAAAAAAGTTTAATCAAACTTTTCATGGAATAAAAAAATTAATCATTTTTTAGAGTCACAATAAAAAATAATAAAAAAAAAAGCAGAGAGAAAAAAAAAACGACATATGATTTTGATATGGAAAATTAAAAAAAAAAAAAAAAAAAGTAAAAATCATGGGACCAAACACTTTTGGCTACTTTTTCACAAAATCCACCCTCAAGTTGATGAACTTTTGGCTATTTTTTCTTCTTTCTATTTGGTTTGATCATCAATTAACTAATGAAAGACTAATTCAAATATTTTAGAAAATTTGTCGAAGATTCCACATTTTCTTAATAAATAATTAAATAATTAATATTTTCCTCAAATATAGGGACAAAAATGAAATTTTTCCTTTTTTTTTTTTTAAATTCATAGGTAAAGAATCTCGTCATACAAACAATTGAGTCTAGATCTATCGAATTTTATATTATAGTTTTCTTGGTTGACTTTACACCTTACAATAAATGGACTAAAATAAGTTATTGATGATTATTTTAAATTATAAATTAAGAAACCAAAAAATCTAATTAGGGGCATTCCGAGAATCGAACTCGGGACCTCTCGCACCCAAAGCGAGAATCATACCACTAGACCAAATGCCCAATTGTTGAGACTTGTGATGTTTAATTTTTTCAGTGGAATCGTCCCTTGGAAATCAATAGTCACATGGCTATGTATTCTAATATAATTCTTAATTACATATTGAAAATCGCACATAATAAATTAAAAAAGTTTAATCAAAATTTTCATGGAATAAAAAAATTAATCATTTTATTAGAGTCACAATAAAAAAATAATAAGGAGAGAGAAAAAAAAAACGACATATGATTTTGATGTGGAAAATTAAAAAAAAAAAAAATTAAAAAGCATGGGACCAAACACTTTTGGCTACTTTTTCACAAAATCCGCCCTTAAGTTGATGAACTTTTGGCTATTTTTTCTTCTTTCTATTTGGTTTGATCATTAATTAACTAATGAGAAAGACTTATTCGAATATTTTAGAAAATTTATTGAAGATTCCACATTTTCTTAATAAATAATTAAATAACCGACATTTTTCCAAAATATAGGAGCAAAATGAAAATTTTCCTTCTTTTTTCAATTCATAGGTAAATAATCTTGTCATTAAAACAAGTGAGTTTAGATCTACCGAATTTTATATTACAATCTTTTTAGTTGACTTTACATCTTACAATAAATGGACTAGAATAAATTGTTGATGATTATTTTAAAGGTAAATTAAGAAACCAAAATATCTAATTAGGGGGCATTCCGAGAATTGAACTCGGGACCTCTCGCACCCTAAGCGAGAATCATACCACTAGACCAAATGCCCAATTGTTGGAATTTATGATGTTTAATTTTTTTTCAACAGAATCATCCTTTGAGAATCAATAGTTACAAAATGTAGTTCTTAATTACATATTGAAAATTACAAATAATAAATTAAGAAAGTTTAATCAAATATTTTTATGGAATAAAAAATTAATAATTTTATTAAAATCATAATTAAATAAAAAAGTAAGGAAAGAAAGAAAAATCGACACAAGATTTTGATATGAAAAACTTCAAAAAGTAAAAACCAAGGGGCCAAACACTTTTGGCTACTTTATCACAAAATCCACTAGACCATAAATAAGTACAGCCTCAAGTTTATGAACTTTTGGCTACTTTTCTTTTTCTTTTTTGTTTGGTTAGTTAACTAATGAGAGAGACCAATTTGATGTATTTTAGAAACTTTAAAGAATATTCAACATGTTTTTTATAAATAATTGACACTTTCCTAAAATATAAGGATAAAATTGAAAATTTTCCTTTATTTTTTAATTCATAGGTAAAGAATCTTGACATGCAAACAATTGAGTCTAGATCTACCAAATTTAATATTATGGTCTTCTTAGTTGACTTGATGCCTTGCAATAAATGGATTAAAATAAATTGTTGATGATTATTTTAAATTGTAAATTAAGAAGCCAAAATATCTAATTATGGGGCATTCCGAGAATCGAACTCGGGACCTCTTGCACCCAAAGCAAGAATCATACCACTAGACCAAATGCCCAATTGTTGAGATTCGTGATGTTTAATTTTTTTTCTTCGGGATCATTCATTGAGAATCATTAGTTACATGTCTATACATTCTAATGTAGTTCTTAATTATATATTGAAAATTGTAAATAATAAATTAAAAAAATTATTCAAATTTTTCGTGGAATAAAAAAATTAATCATTTTATTAAAATCACAATTAAAAAAAAAAAAAAAGAAAAGAAATAAGGAGGGAGAGAAAAATCGACATAGGATTTTGATACGGAAAACTTCAAAGTAAAAGCCGTTGGGACCAAATACTTTTGGCTACTTTATGGCAAAATCCAGTAGACGATGAATAAGCGCACCCTCAAGTTGATGAAGAATAACAACTTTCTTGAACTAAACTATCCTACTTAATTTATCCATAAGTCTTTTCCATAATAATCTCGTAAGATTTACTGGGTGATTAAGTAAATTTTCTCAAACTATTCTAGAATTCATACTTTCTTGAGATGATCCTTTATCTATTTTACGGGCAGCCTTTTACTAATTACCTAAATCGTCTACTTCGTCTTTCCAAACTCACTTCAGAAAACAGAATCTCAATAAATTGAAGGAATGACTTAAGTGCTCATGAATACATCACAAACAGATAGATCAAAGCACTCTAAGTGGACTAGAACAAATGAACAACAAAGCACACAAGCAAAAAATCTTGCCTAAAATTAATGTCCAAAAACAATGAACTCAAAGAATACAAAATCTAAATATTAGCTCTCATTGTTTTGAACCGAGACTAAACTCCTATTTATAGGGTAATAAAACCCTAAAAATAAGTCATAAAATCCCACGCAAAATTATAATTCAAAAATAAACATAGAAAATTTTTAATGTTCTAATAGAAAAGTACAAAAAGCCCCGATAGAAACTTACAAAAATGATCTCAGCTCTATAGTTAGAGATAAAGTGGCAAATTATAAAAACTTTCCCCACCATAAAAACATTACAAAAATCTCTCCGTTGTGATCCCGCGAAAGCGATCAGTGGTCAGAAGAGAGGCATGATGGGGACAAAACGAGACCTGACTTGTGATACTAAAATGTCCATAAATTTTTTTATAGACCTTCAAAAAAGATTAAAATTTTTAAAAACGTCTTTATATGTTTGGAATTATTCAAATCTACACTTCAAGGAAAGGATTCTTCTACTAATTTTGTCTTATCCTCATGCACGTTCTAATCTAATTGTTTCTTTCTAGGAATTTGATCTTTTTTAGGATTTACCAGTATTTGATAATATTTTTTGGCATGATCATGGTGGATGCGAACCCATAAAGATAGAACAAAATTATCAAAAAGCAAAACCGCATATATGGTTGGAGATACGGTACCCTATCAAATAAAAATATTTAAATACATAATAAAAAGTTTAATAAGTTATCACAATTTTACCTGAAAAAAATGAAAAGATTTGACCTTTTGATTGTTGCTAAAATCCAAAAACCGTTGACTTTAAATCGTTGCTGAAAATTTAAATCTTCGACCGAAAAACAAAAACTCTCTCTCTCTTGGTGTTGGTGTGGTGTTTTCTTTTGTTCGGTTTCAAGTTGATAAACAATAAATGAAAACTTGATAAATATGTTAAGGTTTAGATAAAATGATAATGATTTGGTACTTTACTCGTTAAATAAGTCATCGATGAATAACAACCCTTAAAATCCTTTAATAATTAACAACCCTAAAAATTGTTATTGATGAGTAATCTTTATCCAATCAATAAATTAACAAAACTCAAATAACATTATTATTTTTATATTTGGGTTTATTAACTACAAAAATAAAACAATTTTAGGCCCAATGATTGTAAAATTAAGCTTTGGTGTAAAATTAAGATTTGATCCCCTTTAACTATGGATATTTAAATAATGAGTGGTGATATTGCCACCCTCAAAAGTTGTATGTACACCACTTCTTGTTTGTGCACTCCGTTAATTTTTAATATATATATATATATATATATATATCTCTTTTTTTAAGCACACCCCACTTTATACCAAATATTTCATTTCTATTAATTAAAAAAATTATATATTATAAATAAGATAAAAATTAATTTTAATAACTAAATGTTCCAATTATCATAAAAAAATTAAATAAGGTTAATGTGTTGTTTTTTAATTTAATATGTTTAAATATTTTTTAAAAACTGGAAAATTTGAAAAACATTCAACCTAATTCCATGTCTTTATCATCTTCAACCCTCCCTAAATTCTACAACTTGAACGCCAAAGAAGTTGCTCTCTCTGCTTCAAAGAATGGTTCAAATCCCACAACTCCATACTCTTCCATTGCATCTTAACATCTAAAATACTCACAATCTAACCACTGTCAGCCACTCTCTTTACTCTCCCTCCACTCATCACCTGACCACACTCTCCATTTCTCTCCCCCTCCAACCAAAAACCTCTCCTCCTTCTTCTACAACAATAACGCCGCATCTCTCCGGTGATGTCCTGCAACCACGTCCTTCTGCAAACTCCAGCGACGATCACCATGCGATCCAATTAAACAACAAGTCTGATTTCCATGAAATCATCTCCTCCGAAGGTCATATCTCTATCTCCAGCATCGATTCTCTCCTCTCATGTACGCCTGATTCTCTGTCTTCACATATCATCGATGGTTCGAGTTCGAGTTCGGGTTCTCTCTCGATTCTTTGCTATTCGAAGACGAAACCTAGTTCTTCTCTTCACAGTCCGCCGTTGACGGAGCTCGATTTACATCTATTCCTCGAAGAAACGATCTTGTCTCCGAGTTCCGATCTCTTCATATACATTTACACATGTTTAAAAAAAAAAAAAAAAAAGGTTTTGTGGGTTTTGTGGAGAAGGGTTTGAGAGGTTGTAAACTGGTGTATGACGCTAGAGTTCAATCTCTGGTGGAAAGTGAGGTAGGTAGTGGTGAACAGTCTGGGAAACTAATGAGATGAAGATCTGGGTTCAAACTTTGAAGATCATCTAATTTTTTTTTTTTTTTTTTTTTGTCATCTTTAATTTCTTTAATTTTTTGTTTTGAATTTTTATTTTTTTTTTAAAGATTTTAATTAAAGCTTTAAGAATTTCTTGAAAAATTATTTTTGCATGTCAAAGTGCAAACCTAAGGTAGTCTTGCGTAATTTGCTCATTAAAATGTTTTGATATTTTTATTATAATATTAATAATTTGATTTAAGGATGATATTGAAATTTTTAAAATATATACAAATTTGGGGATTTAAAAAATTTGGGGCCTCCGAAATAATGGGCCTAAGGCTGTCACCCCTCCCGAAAAGGCCTCGGCCCGGTTATGTATCCCTGAAATGGTTGGGGGGCTTTTGAAGTTTTTTGCGTGGAATTTCAGATGATGAAAAACGTTGTCACATATGATATTGAGTGCTTACGGACGGTAACGTGTTATTCTTGGTGTATCTTTGATCTTAGCTTGCCGACCATCATATTCTTATTTACTGCTTTTTTTTTTTTTTTTTCCTTTTTTGAGATTTTTTTTCCTTGTTATTCATTGGAAAACAATCAATTTTGATTTAGTATTTCACATAATTTGTTTAGTTTTTAGTTGACTTCAGCAATGAGCTTGAATATGGTAAATGGCATGTAAAATAAAAAAAGAATGCAATACATTTTTTTTTTTCCTTTTGATACACTATTTTTTTTAAAAAAAAAAAAATCCAATCTAAATATTTAAATTCAAAATAATTCTAAAGATACTTCAATTTGTTCCAATATTATTCTTTTTATCTTCAAGCACTCCTATTGTAAATACACTTAATTTTTAGAAATAAATAATTTAATTAAACTTTCAAAGACACTCCATTTTATTTTAATATTCTTTATCTTAATTTTAATGAAATTCATTTTTCTTTTTTTCTTAAAAGCATTTTGATGAAAGTCTCGATAGTTTCTGATGCAGCTGCATACATAAATCAATGAATTCAATATATGATAAAATGTATTTTGTAAAATTTCAATATAATATAATATAATATTCTTAAGATTTAACTTCACATATAACCATATAAAATTCATTGAAAAATACTTCTTCATATTGTCTGTTTTTGTTGAAAATAATTTTCTATTATTTCAAAAATTATTTTTGAGTGCCTCATTCTCCATGAATCAAGTGAACTTTAAAGTAGTGAGAAAAAAGAAAAAAGAGATATTTTAGGTTTTTATTTATTTTTTAATGCAAAAGAGGAATAAATAGTGTTGGATTATTAAATATATATATATATACACAACATAGTGTCTAAAGAATTTATCTTGTCCTCTTTAATAATATTAGTTAAAGTTATAATTCCTATTAACCAAAAATAAAATAAAATAAAATGGAGTGTAAAAAGATATTTGGTGGATTGTAAATAATATGGAGTATAAAAAAATATTTAGTGGACTGTCAACCGTCTCATTATGAGTTAATGCCTTTATAAATTTTGCAAGATGGGGCATTGTGAGAATCGAACTCGGGGTCTCCCACAACCATAATGAGAACCATACCATTAGACAAAATGCCCTACCATGGCAATGATGTTAATGTCTGTATCTTTTAACAAATTACATTTACTGATATTTTCTGCATACTGGGAGAGGGAGATCAACATTTTGTGGTCTCTCTTTTGAAAACTTCAAAAGTTTTCAATGCTATAAGCCTGCTATGGCGTGTTCAAAAACTTCAAAATAAATATGTTCCCTTGAAGAAAACGAACTATGATTTATGACTCAATCTTTCACTTCATCAACTATGCAAACCCTGACATCTTAAATCTGAAGTGAAAATCTTAGTGCCGGACCAAATTTACTTTCTTCATGCTTACAATGTTTTCATGGCCGCTGTGTCACCTAAAATCTGATCAAATTTGTTGGTTTTCTTGCCTTTTGCTTCATGATGCTACTTTTTTGCATAACTAGATTACGATATCAATAAATAACAAAAAGGTCCGGATAGAAAAAGGGGCATTCCGAGAATCGAACTCGGGACCTCTCGCACCCAAAGCGAGAATCATACCACTAGACCAAATGCCCTCCCAAGTGAAGAGGCCAAAAGTAATCATTTAAATGTATATTTAACTCAAGAGGAAAAAGTTTGCGCGTAATAAAAAAGAATCAATGTGTGGCTCTTGCAGATATTCATTGGCCATGCTCGGCCTTCATGATTCAGTCACTAGGTAGGTTATCTATTATTATTACAACAAACTGATTTGGACCAGCAATTAGTAAAAGTTGAGATCAATTCTTTATCTTTTGATCCCATGATGTTCTCTTGCTACTTCACTTTTTTTGGACACTATATCTCCTTTTCTTTTATAATCTTTAAATAATCTATATCAACATTACTTTTTGAAAAAGATCGGTATAATGGATATATATAGATGTAGATGAAAGAAATATTTTGGATTTGGTAAAATGGATATATGTAGACGATCAAAAGAAAGATTTTGGTATACAGGATTTATGTATATTTTGGCTATAAGATAATGAAAAATAATTCCCACATAATTGTCTTGTAGATTAATGTAGAGTAGGATTCAAGATAAATTTTCAAATCAGTGTTCAATAAGTTCATCAATTGTTACTCATTAAAGCAGAGGTTTTATAGATTATGATGGATGCCTCACCACCAAATAAATAGACAAATGGATCTAACGAATCATTTGAGTTGATTATGACTTTGATGGTGGTGGGCCAATTCATGGCACCTAAAAATGTCATTAATCATGAAGAAGTTTGTTAAAGAAGTATTTAAATAAACGAAAAGAAACCAGCTGGTTATCCAGCTCAGCCCTTCATCATGAAATTCTGCTAATCAATTTCTTAAGGTCCACCACCTTTGTTAAAAGGCAAAAAAAAAAAAGAATGCCTTTCTCTTTTCCCTTGTAGCTCGTGAGAAAATAATAGTTTCTATGTATATTCTTCTCTGTCTAGCTACTTCCCATGGACTTAAGGTTTATGAAAGACTTCATTTAATACACACTACTCAATAAAAGTCAGTTTTTGTAAAAAAGTACTTTTTAAAAGCTCATCTATGAAATAAAGAAACCAATCTGAAGTAACACCTAAGAATATAAAATATTGTTTCATAAACTAATTTAAATATTTTTCTTATTTAAAAAAAAGTCTCATTTGAAAGTTAAGGAATAAAAACATAATTTGAAGCTACGATAGATATTATTGGAAAACGTTTATCATATATCCAATAAGCTCAAAGTTAATCTGAAGTCAAATTTTACTTTGTGAAAGTAATGTACAAGTAATATATGTCCTTGTCCAAATTAGGAGGTATCAAAATGCACGTCCTATCTGTAGGTAGAAAAGAAAGCAATTGAGAAGAAAAAGAAAATAGAAGACAGTAATTGGAATTGCTTTAAATTCGGACAAAATGATGGCTAAGCTGCCAGGCTTTTCTCATATCCCATTGGTTAATCTATAAATCTGCTTTGCATGTTGCCCGTAATTCACTACAACCCTCATTTCCTCTCTCTCTCTGTGCACAAGCTCTCTCGTATTTTCTCTCTGTGGGAGAGAGAATTTATATTTGAGAGAGAGAGGCAAGAGAATAGATCAACAACAAAGAAGATAAAAACGTAAACAAGGCGTTTGTTGTGACTTGTTATATAGTTGAGTGTCGGAAGAAATGGCCACATTTGGAGGAACACAACAAAAATGCATGGCATGTGATAAAACTGTGTACCTTGTTGATAAGTTGACAGCCGATAACCGAATCTACCACAAGGCCTGTTTCCGATGCCACCATTGCAGAGGTACTCTCAAGGTATGTATATTAATAACCTCTTCTTTTTCATGGTTTCTACGTTTTTGTCATGTATTTTTTTACCTATAAAGAATCATTAAAAAAATACGAAAGTTTGGAATCCGGCACTTGAGAATGAAAATTATTGATATGTATAAAGGTCAAAAGAAAAATTGTACGCATTTGAATTATTAATTTCATTTGCTATTTTGAGTTTTGGTCGAAATATTTCCTGTTTGGGAACTGACTCCACAAATTCTTTAAGCTAAATAGCTATTAATTGGTTCATGTATGGTATAATTTCAAAGTTGTTGTTTTAATCATTTGCAGCTGAGCAATTACAATTCTTTTGAGGGGGTTCTGTACTGCAGGCCTCACTATGATCAACTCTTCAAGAGAACCGGTAGTCTCGACAAGAGTTTTGAAGGTAATTAATTAAAATTAAGCAAGCACGTTTTTTTAACAGAATCACATTAACATTGTAGAATTACTAAAATATTAAAAGAAAAAGGGTTTGACTACCTTCCTTATTAGTTCATCTTCTTTCTTATTTTCATTCAGGAACACCAAAGATCATAAAACCTGAAAAACAAACTGATAATGAGGTATTATATATTCCCTTTGAATGAAATAGAACTAGATAGATTCTACTATTCTATGATCATTTATGTACTTCAACATGATATATATATATGTATATGTACGTAAAGCAATATCATTATACTAATCAGCTTGGAACTGAATTGGAAGTCACAGAATGCACAGAAAGTCTCCAACTTGTTTGTAGGCACCAGAGATAAATGTGTGGGCTGCAATAAGACCGTTTATCCAATTGAGAAGGTAACAACTACACATTGTTACATGGGCAAATTAGGTTTTGTGTAGATTACAAACACATTCTGATACTTTTATGTGTGATGTGGTACTACCAGGTTTCCGTAAATGGAGCTGCATATCACAGGAGCTGCTTCAAATGCACTCATGGAGGCTGTACAATCAGCCCATCAAACTACATTGCGCATGAGGGAAAGCTCTACTGCAAGCACCACCACATCCAACTCTTCAAGGAGAAAGGAAACTACAGCCAGCTTGAGGATAATGAGAAGAGCCACATATCTTCTATGGAAATTGCCACTGAATCATAAAACAGCCAGCTCCATTGTTGCAGTAGAGTTGATGGGATTTTTGTATTGAATATTGCAGAGAATGGTTTTTGACTTGTGAGCTTTGTTGATGTCTTGGAATCACGATTGGTGGGCATTGATGCATTAATGGGTTTTCTTTGGTTGGGATTGAGTGAGCTTAATAATAAAACCCCAGATTGTTACTGCTTTTGCTTAAAATGTGAAGAGACTTGTATCTTCTTTAATTCCTCATTTTTTTTTTTTATTATTTTGATCATGTTCTTCTTTAGTTAGAGCATTCTAATTATAACAAAGTGAAGATGTTTTGATTTTAATCATTATATTCATGGAATGATTTGGAGTTTTTTTTTTTTTTTATATATCCATTTTTAAGTTAAATTATATTTTAAAAATACGGATAGTACTAAACTGATATCTATCATCCTATTCAATACACAAACTGTTCATCTTGGACAAGGTCACTTTGCTCATCTTGGATCAAGTGGTCACCTTGATCATCTCGCACCACCTGATTACTTTAGACGAAAATAAGAATGCCAATGGGGTTGGCACTACGGTGTTAGAACAAATGAGAAATGACCAAAACTGAAGTTTGGCGCCTCACTCCCGTGTGATGAAACTCACACGGGTTCTTGCTGGCCTAGTGACTGTAAGCTAATATGTTTCTGACTCTAATGTTCTTTGTCTTGTTCTTTTATGGGTTATTTGTGTAAGTCTATCAAAGGGTATAACTTTCTACCAGGCGCGCAAGCGTTGTAGTTTTGTCTAGGTCTCCTTGGAAGCAGAATCATTGTAGACAAATTGGGAAAAGTAATCCACAACTGGCTGAACCCGACCCTCGTCTAAGGAGTCAGAAGAAGCGGACGCTTTCTCTTGGACAGCTTGGAGGACTTACTCTTAGCAGTCGTGGAAGAGGCCAAGCTAATAGGAGCGGCAGCTAAAATATAATGGTCATCTTGCCTTTAACTAACAGAAGATTCATAAGTCTGAAATTTTGGGCAGAATGAATAACTTGTCATTATTCCTGAACTCCGGACCAGTTATATGCAGGTTGTTCTAATAGAGATAAATTAAAATCTCATACTTTGTATTGATCTATACAGATTTGAGGACACATATTATGAATGGTTAATATTCATTTCTCTTATTATTTTCTGTTTCCTTTTTATATTTATCATATTATCATTAAGCGTTCTAAATCAGTGAAAAAAAAATCATACACTACTATATTGTATGGTTACTGAACAATTAGTAATTAATTGGATTCTAAACTAAGAATTGAATTATATCAAAAGTTCAAAAACGAAGGAAATCAAAAACAATGTTGACCCCTCTTGCAATTAAAGTTGATCAATCTTAATATTCACCGGAGAACTTTAAAATCCTTGGCCTAAGAAAAGGCAACAATCAAACACCGCAAGCAACTTGTATTTCAGCTTTTAAACATATTAGATATATTACTCCAATTCGCACATCACTGTACATCAAACATAGAACAACTGAAACATAGTCATGTCCAAATCCTAATATTTCCCAGAAGTGGCATGTTCAATGTGACGGGAATATTGAACAACGACAGGATATTGTTCGGTCGTCCATCCAGCCTACCTACGCCATAGATTTTCTCATTCTCCCCTCATTCCACTGCATTAACGTTCATTTCATTTTGCTTCCTTGCCTGGATAAATTTCATTTTACCTTCCCATAATTGCACATATTGATCAGGCTACTGAGATATATACATATAAACAGAGAGGTTGCAGCACAAGTATCTGCCTCGAGCCGGAGGAAAACAAACCAGAACTACTTCCAATTAGCTTCCACTTCATGAAACTCTTTTGGTTGTGCTCTCCTTCAATATCTGAGCTGCAAGTATTAAGAGTTCCACCATCTCAAATCCCGCAGCAGAAACTGAATCTATCTTTTCATTGCCATAGTATCCAGCAACAAAACCAGCCTCATTGCCCATATTTCCACTTCTTGATCCATCATCTTCCAAAGCAGACCAACTAAGGGGTAGGGAGCTTCCAAGGGCAGTCTTTACAAGTCTTGCCTCTGTCATGATGTCATCTAGGGCTTCAGTCATGCCAGGAACTGTGTCTTCCAGTGAAACAGACTCTTTGACCTGCAAAACGGATTAAAGTGAACAATTTTCAAGAATGTGAGAGCTAGTTCTAACAAGGGATATCTCTACCATCTAATTTTAAAAGGATTCCATGCTCAGTAGTGATCCAAGAAGCACCAAAATTTTGATCTCGTTTTGCCGTATACTAAATAAAATAAAGTATATATCGAATTCAATCCTAAAATCCTAACATAATAACATTCAATTTCAACCTAATCACCAAACACTAGGAGTACTACAGAACACACATCCCTGGCCCAAGCCCGAGAAGAATAAAATTTGATGCTTCAGGCAAGAGACGAAAAGCAGAAAATTCACATATCATGAAATTAAAAGCCAACCTTCGAAAGCGAGAGACGAAGTCTATGAATTGAAGAGGTCAGATGCTCCATACTTTCCATGCTCTCCTTAAGGGTTGCAATTTCTATCCTCATTCTGGAAAAATAGAAATAGAAATTAATAATCGTACAAGAAATGGAAGGAAAAAAGGTACAATGTTTTTAAGATATCTTGTCCTCATAAGTTGATAACAAAGGGACATCCTAAGCAGGAATGCAAAACCATCACACTTTATGCAAATCCAAGTATCAGAAAATAATTTACCAACCTCGCGAAATCCATATTAGTCACCCCTTCATTGTTTAAATGTGCTTGTGTTCCGCTTCCACTAAAATCCAACGGACCAATCCAACGTCTCAGATTCGTTTTCTTTAACAGGTTTTTCAGCCTTCCATCTCTTTCAGGAGCAACAACTCTTTTTTCCCCAATTTCAGCCCAGGCTTTTCCTTGTTTCATTTCATCAGTAATTTTCCTACACAAGTGTGTAATCATCTCATTAGCTGTACTTCCCATTAGTCATCAGAAATGAACACAAGCATCACTAGAGGATAGGGTTTGAAGTACATCAAACATAATAGAGATTAAAAGAAAACAAACAGCCTATTGAACAGATGTCAAAACAGCTCACTGAATATCAGACAGAGAAATAACCGCAAACCATACTCATGATACTTGATAAATAATTAAATGAACAAAAACATGAAAGGCTTGTCCATGTCAGGTAAAATAACTTCTACACATATTACTTCGCTGTTTTCCCCATTTTCAGGGAAACTTACAAGGTAAGACATCATTACATAACATATCTAGGTTTTTTCGCCACAAATAAGAACCACCATGGAAGCCATTGTCTCAAATTAATGAAGGAAAGAATACAATTCAAATATCAAAATATTTTATTAACAAAAGTCATAAGCAGTGCTGGTTGGTTTTGGACAAGAAACGATGCAACCTAATTAATAACTAAGACATATAAAACAGAGAAGTAACTGATGTGGGAATATCAGGACAGACGAACAAATTCCAACCAAAATCCTAAATCAAATTTCAGTCATAAGCTTTGATAAAAGGAACACTAAAAATAATTTCATTGCATGTGCTGTCTTGTTTAAAAATTTGCATCTATTGGAACCAAGAATCCAAAATTTCAACCTAAATTCATTGAAAGAAACTTGAAAATCAAAAGGTTATAAATAAAGCACAAGTAAAAATACAATCAAACTTCTTTTTGTTTTTTAATAAAGTTTCTGTTTCCTATCAAAAAAAAAAAAAAAAAAATACAATCAAACTTTAGTCAACCCAAAGGCCAAAATCTGTGATATAGCAAAAAAACCGAGTACACGGTCAACTCAAATTCATTCTAAATTCAGTGACTGACACTAAAAATAAAAATGTATAAGCACACATTATTATGAAGTAATCAATCGCAAAAAGTACTCCCACTCCCAGCAACTATTCAAATATTCCAAATTCAACATGAAATTTACAGAGCACCAACCAATAGCACAAATATTATTCCTTAAAAGAAAAACAATAAATCATACTCTTGTAGATGTTGGTATTCCTGCTTTAGCTGTGCCAATTCCATGAGAGCTTTAACCTTTTCATTAGTAACCTGAACCATTCAAATACTCATCTCCATCAATAATATTAATTAGCAAAGCTGTTAAAAGTAAGTTGTGTTCATGCATATAGCATTATCATCTAACAAAAGCGATAAGCAATTGAATTTTTCAAATAAAAGCTAAAAGTAATTAATGCTGATAATGGCAAATTGCTATGATCAAAGATTGGATCTCAGCAGGGGAGTAAAAGTTCCATTACTTCCTTACCAAAAATTGTTAAGCCAAAAAACACCAATACCTTCAACAGTTTGGCTCTCTCTGATAGAATTTCAAAGAAATAATTATATCATACATAAAGTTTTAACAAAAGTAGTAATCCTAAAAAAATAAAGATTTAACAAAAGTACAGCTTATAAGGCGCAATACCACTGAGAGAAATTAACATATACAGATTTCTATTAAAAGAAACGGAAAACAGAAAAAATATCATGACTTATCAGCAAGCACCACAAACAAACTAGTTCCAACATACATTAAATTAGTAGTCACAAAAGCGCATTATTGTAGTTTCATGATCTCATTAATTTGTAAATACACAATTTCTCAAACATTCCTTTCATTATTTAGACTCCATTATGATCAAGAGTGAGAATAGAAAAATACTGCATGCCATGGCAAAACTAAAACAATACAATCAGGTGAAAATCAGAATTAATTATCACAGTCTATGCATTGTGAGACAGCATGAAGGAAGCATACAACAATAAAAATAGAAGAATGTTTCCTATCATCTAGCTGCAATAGACAAATTTAAAATTCACAAGAGGAATATTTGCTATCTCACAAGTACCCTGTGTAACATCCAAAGTAATCATACTATCATACAAAGGAATGCCACGAAATTACTTGTAATAAGTTTCTCTGAAGCTCCTCTATCTTTTTCTGAAGAGCTCCATTCACATTTCTCTCCAGCAAATGTCTTTCTTCCTGCTGCGATAAGAGCAATAACGTTGCAACCTGAAAAAGAAACCTCAAGTTGAGAACAAGTCACGAACCAGTTGAGCACATTGCAGCTCAAGGAAAAACAATAAGCACTGAACATTAAGTAAATTCAAAAAGAGGGTATTAAAAAACCTTCTCTTGCAATGCCTGAGCAAGGATTTTGGATGTGTCGCCCTTTCTTTCAGCTACAATGTCAGATAACAATCCAGGACCACTTGTCTGCAAAACATATAGAAATACATTTATGATACTTAAATTTAAACACGCAACATTCCCAGGGAATAAAGAGAGATTACATTTTCTAATTTTACAAGCACAATCCTCAAAGTAAAGTTAAATGTTTAATACAAATTAGACATTTATTACATTTTCTGGAATCGCTTACTCCATTAAGCAAGATTATACAGAAAATTACACCATTTTTTGGAAAAGCAAAACAAGAAACTGCAGTGAATTACATGTCGCAAGCATCTAATGGGGCTCATCCCCCAACCAGCAGTTGAAATTCTAAGCATGAGGAAGCTAGTGTATGCAGATAAATATAAAATGTTAGCAAACATATCCTAGGGAGCTCAACTCTTTGTGGCATTAAATGAGCAACACACAAACAGAATAAAGAATAATTTCTGTAGAAGTTCAGCTAGCTTCGATTTTCCTTCCTAGCATTAATTGAAAAAAATGAGAGTATCTACAGGCCACTGATTTGAAAGGAATGGTAAAGAATATAAGTTTTTTCTAATGCTCAAAAAACAACTCTGGAATTTGCAGAGTTTCAGACCTACCAGAATTTTATTACTTTTGTTATACCCATTCCCCTCGATTAAGCCCCAACGTCCAGACGTTCTGGACATATCGTATATATCGCTAACCAACATTGTCTTTTTCAGTTTCTAACCACCAAAACTACTTAGAGAATACAAGTATTCCAGCTCATGTATGCAAAGTCTCCAACAAACTACAAAGAATACAAAATATTAGAGAACTATAAAGAAACAATTAAGAACTGAACTTCATAAATGTTTCTCAATCCTCTCGACAGCAGTTACTTTAATTTCATTAAAAACTTATTAAGCAGATAGCAGTTACATTGCTCTTAATCTGAAATTAGAAGTGTACTACCAACCCCTATTGTCCATCCTCTTCCATCTGATAATTGGCCGTAGCTACGGAACGTGTTCTATTAGGCTCCGTTGGGCACATGGGATTTGATTGGATTGGAATGGAATGGATTGAATCGGAACGGAAAATCATCGTCTTATGTTTGGTAGAACTTAGAATTTGATTAAAAATTATACCATATCATGTTTGGTGTTGATTGGGATTGGATTGAAATAAAATTAATTTTAATTTTTTATTATATAAAATTAATTTTATAAAAAATATAACAAAAAAATGGAATAACATTATAATGACATTATAATATTAACAAAAAAAAAAAATTGGAATGAAATGAAAAGATTAAAATAAAAAATAAAAATAACATTAAGTTTGGCATTAAAATAACATTAAGTTTGTGACTCTTTAGAGAGAGAGAGAGAGAGAGGATGAAATGAAAAGTTTAAAATAAAAAAATGGAATCCCATGAACTTGGGATTTTGGAATGATATGGGTAAAGTTGGCATTCCATTTCCCATATTGAATGGGAATGGAAGGGAGATTGGGAATGGAAAGTCCATTCCCATGGTTGGCTCCAAACGTGGGATTTGGGGAACGGGAGAAAATGAATCTCAATCCCACCCCAAATCCCACGTTCCAAACATACCTTTATGGTTTCCTTTGAAATTTTTGTGAGGAATTGACCGCCAAGTCCCTCGGTAGGGGCACAACCGAAATCCAATGTGAAAGACTGGTCAATTTTATCCCCCACTACCAACTGAGCTCGGCCTTTTTGAGCCAATAAGCCATCTAACTTGCTTCAGGTAGGGTTGGCATCTCTCTACATTCCCTCCTACCGAAAAGCCATTTCATTATTGAGAAAAACAGTTGAGACTTCAAAAGCTACGATCATAAATTACTCTATATAGCCTCATAGAAGTCCTGTGACAAAAAACTGTTGTCTATAATCAAAATTTCATATCTGGGGTTCTCGTAATCTCTTGAACCTAGAAACTAAGATTTTGAGTTCCACTTCAAACTTTCACTATGGTTTGCTTATTTATGCTGCTTTCTTATGGGATGACCTCTCAAAATTTAATGTTTGTCCATTATGACCTTCAGGTAGATCGTGATGTATTCTTTGTTGTGTTGGCTTCAAGATGGCAACATATCGTTGCATTACTAGAAAGATCCCCTTGAAACCTTTATTTTCTTGTCCAACCTAATATTTCTCATAGTCAGAATGGCATCCCTTGTGACTTCAACTTTGTCCTCAATTCAACTTCATAAATAGTAAAAGTTTTAGAATGGATTTAAAGTTTCACCCATGTTTTAGCCTAACTTTTATTTCAATTATGCTATTGGGATTCTCATCAAGCAAAGCACGATTGCATAATTGTGCACACTCACACAGATACAAAAGGATTAAGAGAACTTATCAACTCATAATCAACGTCATTAAGGACCAATTTATAGCTAAGATAATTGAATGTGCATGGATCCACAAACGCAATGTTAAAAAGTTAGTGCAACGAATCAATCTACTTGAAAAGGGCAATGCAAAAAGTAAAAGTATTTATTTTTGTTTCTGTTAAAAGATTAAAAAAAATAATAATAGTAATAATTAAAAAAATAGTGAAAGGTTACAAGATAAACAAAAGGAGATAGAGAAAAGAAAATCAGAAAGGTCAATGTTGAAGTCAGTAGTAGACAAACCTTTGATACCAAGCTGCTGTTAGCATCAGTACTTATATGTACATCTCGACATTCAAATTCGTCTAAATTTTCACCTCTCTGACTAGTACTCTGCTTTCTGTCCCTATCAAACTGCTGAACCTTCTCTTCAATCACATAAACAATTGACTTAATGTGGGATCTTTCCTCATCAAGTAAATTACTGACATTAGATCTATGCTGAGAGTGGCAATGATGTAATTCTTCAATCCCCTTGATAATCAATTTGTCATAACGGATCTGCAGGCAAGCCAATAAGATCATACTCAATAAGCAAACGAAATTCAGGTCAGATAAATTAACATTAAAGTACTCACTATCTTCTTTTCCAAATCACGAACACTCTTCTTTAAATGATTTTCGATCTCCAACCCCTATATGCCACAAAATCCATTTCTGATCAATATACAATACATTATACAATTTACAGCACAAACAGGGCAGATATGAGCCAGGTGTTATCCATACCACACATAATTTACTTCGTAAATTCTCAAGAGTACTCCTCGTTTTCTCCAGCTCATCTTCCAATGCACTCTGTCTGAGGGAAAGTTAATGCATGTAGACAATCTAATGGCAATTTCAAGAGCAAGACTTGGCAAAATATTCAAGACTGTTATATTATTAGTGGCAACTACACCAAGATGACAATGTCACTCAACTCCCAAGATCCATAGAAAACATTAAAATGAAGTCAATTTATGCACCACATCTAGCATAATAGCATTGTTATTTTACATCCACAAAGAGATCAACACCACATACAGCAGGTTAAACTGAACAATAATTATTATGCTGTCAGCAGCAAGCCAACATTGGACCAAGCAGATTCTAAGTCACGTATTAATCAAGAATTGAACATTAACAAAATAAAACTCTATTGACTCTGTATAATCTGAAACCAAAACAATCATATGGTTAAAGCCTTGTTCAGTGCATGAAACTAGGAGTTCTTCTAACATAGTCATTCATCTTTGTAAGATTTAACTAATAAGTGCCCATTTGTATCTCAGGAACATGACAAGATCTTTTGAACCTATTAAACAAACTTTTCTAGCCCTTCTGAGAGATTACAACTTTTTTTTTTTTTTTTTTTTATAGGAAACAAAAACTTTATTAATAAAATAAGAAAAATACACCTGTGAACCAGAAGTCTACTAAAAAACAAACAAACAAACACTAAACCTAAAGACACAATTGAAAGAAACCGTCAACAAACAGTAACCCTCCAATCTAATAAAATGAGAGATAATGATAAATCTTTAATTTCTTTACTAAAAGGCGCCCATAGAGAAACCCAATAAAACGCTTTATCCCTTAAAAAGTTGTTCTCCTCTTCGACTTTTTCGAAGATTTCTATTTCTTTCCTCTCAAATGACCCATAAAATAACGAAAACTTCACAGTTCCAAAGGATCCTAGCCTTCTTACCTCCTCCGAATGCTACACATTCTTCCAATAAAAATGAGCATAAATATTACAACTTTAACCAACAGTCTTATGTTCCGAAAACTCTAAACTCAACCTAGTACAAAAGATTCAAAACATGTGCAATTGAATGCATGTCCTTCCCAGTTCCCACTCAAGAAAATTATTTTCGTTATTATGCACATCACAAATTAAATAAAACAAATGGCATAAAGCTAATGTTTGCAATATGATATTAAAACAAATTCGGCAAAAAAAGTAAAATACTATATTTTTTTCTTGGACTTCTTCAAAGAACCAAGTAAATTACAACACCAAATATACTACAAATCAAGAAGCATGCAAAATAATTAATTAAATTATCTCCCAAGGGACAACAATTTATGCATCATTGTTCCAAAACACCAATGCAACAATTTTTTTCAGATTTCAATATACAACTCTCCATTTGGTATTCTTCACAAACTCCTTAAATTCTAACACTTACCCAAGTTTAAACACGTGTGTTTATGTTGACAGTTGACTGAACCCATAAACTTGAAGTTAAAAAGCAAAAGACAGGATTTGAGCAAAAGACCATGAAATTTGGATAAAGTAGTTTTCAGTATAGTAACGACTATGACAACCACTAAGCTTCAGACGAAATCAAAAAGAATTTAGACATTGTACAATAAAATAATAAAAGCCGCACAAAATAGAGGAATGGCGTTTCGACTTACTATGCATGATAGCAGGCATATTACTAGTGGTAATTACTAAGACTATAAAATATGTTTAGAGTATTCATTTTTGTCTTACTGGCTTATAAACATGCCGAGATGTAAAGCCTCAACCAGTGCACCAGTGAAAGACACTTCCAACATCCAACAAGACAATACAAGGAACTATATCAAAAATGTCATAATAAGTAATAACTGACATAACAAAACATTAAACATGTGCACAGATATTATGCAGAAATCGAGAAACAAAGAAAAGCTTAAGAGATGAAAATTTACTATGTATTTAGAGGTGGAAGTATCATTAAAACTCCACATTTCTTCAGGATCGCGTAACAGACGTACACATTTATCATCCCAACTTGTATCCTCAAATCCCTCAAATGCTTGTTGCCTTATCCCATAGAACTTATCAACAACCTGTTGTGAGAGACAAACAAAAGAAAGCTATACGAACTGACAGGAATATAGATGGAAGAAGAAAAGCTCTAAAGATTCCAAACATGAAGCATCTATTACAATTAACAGTTTGGTCTCAACAGCAATACTTATTAGGAAGCAATAGTCAATCCAGAGAGAGAGAGAAAAAGGACACCATTTTTTATTTAATAATGTTTAATGTACACGTGCTTTAGATGCTGTGATTAGGTAAAAATATAGTTTCATTAATTACCTGAAGATGTCAAAAAGCATCTAGTCCCGTATTAGTTCATAGTTTAGAAATATTAATGCATGTCTTTCTGAAGCAAATATTACAAGTTCTCTTACAAATCTATATCAAATTAAGAAAAATCATTGACTAGTGCCTTAAAAACAGTTTTCATTCTCCCAGCTTGTCACATAAAAAATAAAAATAAAAAGAATGCAGCATCTTTAATCAATCGTATCAGTATATTGGGTACTTTCGATAATGTTCTGGATATAACTTTGCTACTAACCAGTAACTAAAAGGTAATTAATAATTAACCATACTACAAGCTGTAATCTTACACAACTTGCACAACTCCTAAGTGCAATCCTGCTATATTATCTAGAATACTTACAAAAGAATGGAATGAAAAATAAACCAAAAGACTACCTCCTTGAATGTCTCATTCAACCCTTCTTGTTTTGTTAAATCAATCCTCAGTGTAGCAATAAGTTTCTTCATTTCAAGACAATCTGAAGTGAGCTCTTCTATCCTGTGTCACCAAGTCAACATACATTCCAATGTAAATAATGTCCTTTGCACAGTTAAAAACATTGAAGCATAGACTTACTTCAGCTTCATCAAAAAATCAGGAAATCAAAACCTGTGAAATTATATTATAATAAATACACAATACAATATTTTAATTAATTACCCACTCAAATTGATTAGAAAAAACACGCATGACATTGAATTAAACTTTTATTTACAAAACTAACAAACACTTCACTGCACTAGATTATGCATTTCAAACAGACAACAGAAAGAACTGATGTTCCTTGCAACACCATGGCTTGCAATTCCTGCACTGCATACAATTTTTTGTTTTTCCTTTCTAATATAAACTATGAAGAATTATTGAAAATACAGGCAAAGGTCAATGTACCACAGAACAATCAGTAGTCCACTCTATGCTCACAGTAGAACACTTCAAGAAAATAGGAAAACAAGATTCTTTCATCCCTAAGACAAAATCTTTAAAAATCAAAAATCAAAAATAATTAAAACCAAAGCCCATTTAGTCAATAATAATTATCATTATTATTCTTAAAAAATCTGAGGATTTTAGAAAAATAACTGCTTTTGTTTTTATTCCTCTCTACTTTCTTAATCAGAAAGTTGTTTATGTATACAACCTAATCACATCACAACAGCTAAGAGATATCTTCCCAATTAAAAGAGAAGTTTATCTTCAAAGTTTATCCCAAAAAAAACAGACAAAACATGGTTACCTAAACTAAGAGTTTTGATAACAACAAACTCTCTCTTTATTCTCCTAATAATCAGCTAACCGTAATTCTCAACAAAATCAAATAAAAGTTTCAAGGACTTCACCCACCCTTTAGCTATAGGCACATATAGAACATTAAATTTTTGCCAAATCTGAAATTCAGACCATGTGGTTTCTGGACATTTCCTTAAACTACAAAGGATATTTTGTCTATTTTATCAAACGATAGGGGGGTTCTTAGTGATTTCCCAAATTAGTGATGGATTTTGGCTATTACGCCAAATTACAAAGGGGAAAATAGAATTATCCCTTTAATAAATCATCTCCTAATCTTTTCTCTTCGACATTAATGTAGTAATAATTAGGTTCCCTAATGATCTTTCTCTTTTCCCTACATTCCTACCTGCTAGGCAGTGATAATTAATTTTTAAGCAACCAGAGTTTAATTACAAAGTTATATCAACAACAAACAAAACCCACAGCAGTCACTACAAAGTGTATTTTTCCTTCCCTTCTAATTCTCAAGTGGTAATTACAAACACTAAATGAACACTTCAGAGATTTAAGGTCTTCAAGATACCTCTTCTCGAAGTCATTAAATTTCTGTGACATGAGTTCCTCCTTTTCCTTAGCCTTTTCAGCCTATTACCAGCCAATAGCATCTTTAAAAGAGTAACATAAAATATTGCATGAAGACAGCACTTGTGAAAAAATATTATAAAATATATAAGTTTAAACAATTAAAAAAAAACTTAAGGAGGGCGCCTGCTATAACCTCCATTACTGCATGATCTCTTTCTGCAAAAGCAGCCGCCACGCAGCCTTGAAAGAATTTAACTTGCTTTTCAGCTTCCAAGTTCTGGAACAAACCACAGCCAAGAGTTGGCAAATAATATTCACATCAATTTGTGTGAAATTTAATACTTGCAAAGTTTCTGAAACAGGTGTTTGCATATGCACAAACACAGAGAGAAAGGATACTCTAGTGCAGACTTCCAAATATTTAATAATCATCATAATGTGAAAAATCAACCATTATTGAAAATCTGTCTAAGGGGGAGGGAGGGAGAGAGAGAGAGAGAGAGAAAGAGAGAACAGGATGGAGACCTTTGTGACCTCTGCAGCATGTAGATCTGCCAGCTGGCCCTATAGATAGAAGAAACATCACATTAGCTTAGTGAAAGAAATTATCCAAATGAAACTAAATGACAGTTGACATTCTCACTTTAATTCGGTATGCCTCTGAGAGCTCCTCCTGAAGATTCATGTTCTCTCTTGTGCAAGCAGCTAACTTCTTTTTCAAGTTCTCAATCTCCTGCTCCAAACCAGCAGTCCTAATAGGGCATTAATTTTGATACAATACAATATTAACTTTTTGCTGCTCATACCAACTGCCAGTCCACAGCCATCCTTCTCTCCCTCCCCAGCCAGAAGGGAAGATATAGAGAGAAGCAGGAAAAATGAAAGTCAACTGCTGTAAATAACAAATGAAAAAAAAAAAGAGTAATAACAAAAACTATACCTTTGAAAATGCATTCGAGTAGCCACGACAAGGTAGCTAGGTCCAGCTTGCTGCATACAAAGTTGTTCAATATCTTTGCGTAGTTCATCACGCTCTGCAAAAGAACAATTCACACAATATTTCACATGGAAAACAATAGAGTGAAAATGGTAGAAAATAGCACCATTTTAGAGCCTTTTGTGGGGCTAAAACCAACTTAATAAATTTAGTTTTTTTAGCACCTAAATATGTGCACTTCTGAAATGCTCTTCATTAGTGAAACAAAAAGCTCTATTCCCTCTCTCTTATTTGTTCTCTTCCCCTTTCTCCCACCATTTCTCCTTAACCAATTTCCCAATTCTCACATTCACTGTCTACAAAATGTCAATTGGTATTGTTTAAAGTTTATGTCTCCTTTTTATGTTTCCAGATCTATTCTCTCTATCTTCTCCTTGTTTTTAGATATATTCTTTCTTTCTATTCTCTTCCTAGAAAGATGTATTTATTCTAAACTTTTAAAGACTTTTATAGACTCTTTTTAAGTGACTGTCTTTTGTAGAATTTATAAACTTTATTGACTTCACAAATGTATGAAAGATTTGCATAGACTTTTATAGATTTTACAGGATTATAAAACATTTTCATAGACTTTTCAATTTCATTTTTGAAAGGAATTTATAGACTTTCATTGACTTTTGAATATAATATATTATATACTTTGGTATAATAAAAATGAATAATGCTACACTTTCCAAAAATTTACTCAAAAATTCTACCCAAACGATGTGACAAGCTTATTTATAACTATCACATTAATTTTGGGATGATGAATTAATAATATAGTAATTACACATAAACTTGTCACATCATTTGGGCAACATATTTAGGCAAATTTTTTGGGTAATGTAGCATTACTCAATAAAAATATGAATAATGTTACACTTCCCAAAAATTTATCCAAAAATTTTACCAAAATAACGTGGCAAGCTGATTTACAACTACCATATTAATTTTGGGATGATATATTGATAATGTGATAATTACTTATAAGTTTGTCACATTATTTGCGCAATAGATTTGTGTAAATTTTAAGAAGCATTACTCTAAAAAATATATTATTTGATAATCTAATATTATTAATTTCAGTTGCTAAAAATAAAAAAAAAAGGAAAAAAAAAACCACCAGGAAGGAATTCATCATTCAATGAACTAAAAAACAAAAACCTACTAACAAACCCTATTTTATTAAAACACAAACAACTTATGTAACACCGTAATGAAGTTAAGTAAGAAAGAAAATGAAACAAAACTCTAATTTAAATTTAGAAATATAAAAAGGGTTTTGATGGGTCAAGTGTATAAAATAGATAAAAAGGGATAGTTTGGACATCTAGTTTGCCAAAAACTGGAAATTTTATTATTATGAAAAAAATTAAACCCATCAATTTTCTATTGACTTTTATTTAACCAGAAATACATCCAAAGTCTCCAACAATCAAAAGTCTTCAAAAGTCTTTGGAAAGAATGGAAAAGAAATTGTAAGGATTAGCATCTATATTTCTCACTCAAAATCTACAAAAGTTATAGATACTTTGAATTACATAAAAGTCATTGACATTTTAAATACCTCACAACTTTTATAGACTAATAAAACACCTTGATTGAATATCTCATAACTTTTATAGATTTTTTTTAAAGTCTACATAAAGTCTTGACTGAATATCCATCACTTATATAGATTTTTTTAAAGTCTATATTGAATATTCCACAACTTTTGTAGAGTCTTTAAAAATCTATATTAAATACACCCAAACTTTTTAAATCCACAAAAATCTTTGAAAGTCTAGATGAAATACACCCCAATTTCCAAGAAAGAGAAGTGTTAGGGGGTGAAGGGACTTGTTGGTCCCAAACACAACTTTTGCAAGGCTACTTTTGTCCCAAAACCAATTTAGGTGCTATAAAACTTAAAATTATTAAGTAGGTATTCGTAGTAGTCTGGTGAAATAGTGCAAGAAATTTTAAGAACTCAAAATTAGAACTAAAACTGGATAACATCTAACATTAACAAACTGAAAGGATGACATTAAGGAAGCGACAACAAATTTCCCATGCAAGAAATGAATGGTCTAACTATTCAACGCAACATTCATCATAAACTCTTTTTTTTTTAACCTGAAAAAATAATATAGCCTCTTCATATCTAAAAATATAATAATGATATCGGTTTATTTAGCAGAATAGAACGATATGCCCAACTCAAATCAGTGAACATATCAGATATAGTTATTTTAAGCGTAAATAATAGTAGAAGCTTGAACCGCAAGAATCGGCTATTTCAGAAAGGACACAGGAGTTCATCTGTGGCTATTTAGAGTCAGATGAAACACACATTTATCACCATTAAGATGGTAACGATCGTGGTTAACCTATACTAATAACCCCACAATTATATACACCCATTACTCGTGACAAAAGGAACAACACCACTAATTGCTTAACCTTTAAACATTCCCCTTCCAATTTCAACTTCAAAACTAGACGACAAGCATGTGTTCTTTAAGGTTAAAGTGAACCAACAAATTAAACCCCACACTTCAAACTTTCCTTCCTCATCAAATACGACTACTCCATTGCTTGTTGTCCTACACAAATTAAGCATTCCACCTGTCTAAAAACTTTCAAATCACATCAAACAAATTCATAGCCAAACAATCAAACTATATATATATATATATATATATATCCAAATAGCATCTGTTATTAGCACGAATGTAGAGAAAATGATTATATATATATATATATATATTTCCAAATAACATCTGTTATTAGCATGAATGTAGAGAAAATGATTACTAAACTAAAGAAAAGTTCCAAATAAAGATATACAAGACTCTTTCCAAATAAACGTCTTCCACCCCAATTATTTTTCTTCCAACTTCTAATTGACATAGAAATGACAACTCTGAAATCATGTTTAGTTTATAAAACACTACAACTACCAAAAACACCCAAACCCTAAACAATCAAAACAAGATTCACCTGAGTTAAACGTAACGTAATATTACTACTAGAATGCATTAGCCTTCACAGCCTAAACACAGAGAGAATTCTATATCATCTCAAAAAGAGCTTCAATTTTGCCACGAAATATCAACAATTTCTAACGTACCGTGCTCCAACTGCTGGATGCGAGCCACCGACGGCTCGTTTGCATTTAATTGTCCATCCATCACTGAAACAAACAAAAATAAATCAACAAAAACAATTACAACGATTAAAACAAATTGATCCAGAATCGAAACCGAAATCATAATCACATGTACAAAATTTAGAATTGAAGATTGAAGCATAGTACCTGAAATTGAAGGGCAAAGATGGAGTTAACAAAAAGAAATGAAATTTGGTTTTAGGTTAATGAAAGAGGGAGAGTGGTATTTCTCCCCCTCTAACGACCTTTGCTTTCTTCGACAGCTGATGTTTGTAAAACTACAGGGACGCGCAGGAAATATTCCCTAAATAATAAAATTAGATGAGGAAACAATTAATAAAATCGGAGACTAAAATTCATCATTTTGGTGTTTTGTTATTGCTAGTTAATATGTAATGAAAAAATAAATAAAAGAAAATTATTAAGAAAAATATAGGATGCAAGAGGATTATGATTTCAAATATACCATAAATTTTGTCACTTAGTTGGTGGTACCGTCCATGCCTCCCTTTGTAAGAGGCATGGGTTCGACATCCTCCCAAATATCCAAAACAATATATCTATAATTATATATATGATATAATATATCTTATACTAATATTAACATACTAAAATATTTTGTCTCCCACCTTCGTGTGGGTTTCCCTCCACCCGTCTCTGGGGTGTAGATCCCTCCTAATTGAAAGTTATCATCCGGACTATACCCCAGTGTCCTATCTCGATTGATCCTGATCATTTTCTGGATCTGTCTCAGCTATAGTTTATGTACTCAAAAAAATATATATATATATACCATAAATTTTTATTGTTCATGGTGTTTTAATATGAACTTTTGGAAAAGGAAAAACAAAGGGAAAAGTAAAAATTATAATTTTGAAAAATTGTTTGGTTTTTTTTCATTTGTTTATCTTTCATTGCTCATTTAGTTCATAGTAAAACATCATTTAAAAATTATTAGATTTCATCAATCATTAGGGAGCAATGAATTTTCAAACTTGTCGCATTTGAAAAACTAATTATGCCCTTAAATAAGTATACAAAAAACTTGGTCATGTTGTGTACAACCTAACTTCTCTTATTTTGTTTAAAGGCGTGCACAAGTTTACTTAGTTGATCTTTCATCATTTAATTGCATTACAAATCGGGTTTATTTTGTATATAAATTATATTATTATCTTTTAAAAAATAATTAAAAAATCGTAAAATGGCTAGTAATTTTCTAGAATTTTATGTATTTATTGTTTGATAACACAAATGAGCAGATACAAAGTAGTTGAATTATTATTGTATTGAATTGTTATTCTTCAAAGAAGTGACTCTCCACTTGAAAATTTGCTAACACCAACTCCACAACAACAATTATGCACCAAGAAAAACTCAATGGGATGCTGTTATTACGTTCACCACTTATATCATACCACTCCATGTAAATAACTAACCGGTTGTAGTTTCATCATCTGACACAAAACAAATACATAAGCGGTTATCTGATAATAGCCACTTGACAAATATTGGGGTCCAAAATTCTTTTGTAGCCAAGGCAAATGTGTAGGAGTTGAATTAAAAAACACCTCCGGTGAAGGGAAAGCACAATGCAGCCCACGTGTTCAAGATAGCCGGTAATAACTCAATTCTAAAGGGATGGAAATGGAGCTCTGTTTCTTCTCTGAGACTGAACCTGTTCTTGACAACAAGCATTATAATTTCAGAATGAAAAACATGAAATTAAATATTCTATTAATCAGATTTTCCATATGCAATCATGCAGAGGAAAAGAACGCAGTTTGATAAAATGCAGCGTGTCGTCTGAAGATGGGGTTGAACAACCTAGAATTCAATGATGCAAAAACAATTACAATTACTTTCACTTCTTTCACAATGGCAAACAGAAATGAAGAGAGAAGGATTACATAACATAACCAACATCTCAGTTGGAATACAACTGTTTTATTCCTTTCCAGTTTCTACACATTAATCTCTACATTTTGCTGCATTTGAGAATTCTAAAAATCAATAATTATCAGCTACAAACCAGCAAATCCTACAACAAGAAAGAAAGAATTTAACAGGATATGCTCCTAGGTCATCCTGCATTTACCTGTCCAAAAGACCTAACCATATTTACAAGTACAAAAATATGTCTCAAAAGGGCATACATCTGCTGGGAGTTGGTCAAAAAATGCACTGGTTAATGGCTCATTGTTGCCCATTTTGTCGATGTCCATCAAGCTCGAATCATCTGCCATTTCACAAAAGATGAATGAACTCACAGAAGCTCAGGAAACACTTTTCAAGTATAAACTTAATTGCCTAATCGAAAGCGTTTAGATTTGGGATGCTAAGTGAGCAGATAAGCCATGCCAAAACATATAAAGACTAAAATTCAAGAGTCAGAGATTTGAGACACTCAAGCTCCTCTCTAGAAATACCAGAGCAAAGTTTATGGCTGAAATTAGTACAATACGATTTTCAGTTCATCAATCCAATTTATCTCAGGTCCTAAATTTCAGGAAAGGAAAAAATGAAAGCCACTAAAAAGTATGAAGAACAATTATGTACATCTGAAGCACAGTAAAATCTTCAAACTTTTAACATTGTTCGGAAACAAGCAATTTCAGGTGGCAACCACCAAGAAACAAGGGTGAAATCTTTTCCCTTGAATAAATTATGATCAGGAAAACCATGTTCAACCCATTTATGGGCATTGACAACCCCTTGGCTGAAGTTTTCAAGTGACTCATGCAAAGCAACAACCTAAACTGATCATTGAAAAACAATATTAACATCAATAAATAGTACTAACTTTACCATCTTTGGGTTGTTTCTTCCTTTCAGTGTCTTCATTGCTGCTTCAGCAAAAGCCTGCGCCACTTCTGCATCAGCTTCTGCTGCCTCTGCCTCTCTTGCTGCTTCTTCAGCTTCAGCTATGGCAGCTTCAGCCTCCGCAACTGCTTGAGCGGCAGCTGCAGCAGCCTCTTGTGGAGTCATACTCCTCATTTTAGTTAAGTCTAGATCAATCTGAGATTTTGTAGGAATATTGACATCATCTTTATCAACTCTTGCAGAAGACCTCTGCCTCCCATCCATGAGCAACACAGAAGGATTTCTTCTTCTTTCAGAATATGGAAGAGTAGGTGCAATTCGATACTTCCGCTTGACCTGAAAGGAAGAAAAACAAAATTTATCTGGCATTCAAATCTGATCGTAGCAGAGTCAACCACTATCACTAGGTCAACAAAGCAGAAACTAAACTCAATTTTCAGGGTCAAGCAAACTTTACATCGCTCCAAAACAGAAAAAGCAAATCAAAATTACATAAACTTATTTCTACTAGCACAATTCAAGTACCAAACTAAAAACCGCTGCATAACATTCAATAATAAACTCTATTAAAGATTAAAAAACCTTCAACATACACAACTCAAACACAACCATTTTAACAATCAATTCCAACAGTCATTTATACTGTGTAAAAAAGTAAGGATCAGTTCCAAAATGTGAAAGGTAACATAAAGATGTTTAGAAATTAAAAAAAATCCTTAGCCACTAATGATTAAAAGAAAGTACTCTTTAACTTTCCACAAAGGATAAACCACATTCAACAACACCACCATCAAAGATGTACATCAAAATTTGCAGGTTGTCATTCACAGATTTCGAGTCAGAGTCCAACTCTCATGTTTTATACAAAGCATCACTAGATGCAGAAGTGCAGCTTACGCAACTCAAAGAAGTGTACTTCTAAATTATTCCCTTTTGCCCCAATCATTCTTAATTCCCTGCAGTACAGAATTCATAATATTTCATGTTATAACTATAGTATATTCAGCACTTTCTCAAAGTAAATATCGGCTGGTTTTCTCTTAATTTTCCAATTTTTTACAAAACACATGAACTTATGAAGATTCATTAGTGACAATATTATGCATAACACATGCCAAACATACAACTACACTAGAAACTTTTCTTAGTAAGAAGCACAACATATGCCAACTAAATTCTAGCTAATTGTCAGTTGACACCGGATCAGCTTTTTTCTCATCCTTATGTTTCACTCAGCTTGGCTTAGATAGGTGCTGAATAGGCCATACAAAACGGGGGACCTTGTGGTTGACAGATTCATGGATAAGAATCAGACAAAAGAAGAAATACATTAATGTCCTGTCCAATTCTATATTCCACAAGCCTTTTCAAGAAAGAGTAGGGAGAGTTAACTAAAAAGAAAAAAAATAAGAGAAATTCAGCAAATAAAGAAAAAAGACTAGTAATCGGATATAAAACAAAACACGAGAAAGAGGCAGAGATTATCAGTTTGAATCCATTCATCTTCCAAAAATGTCATGCTAGGACTTAGTTTTCACTCTCATAAACCCCTTTTAACAAACAACAGCAGCAGCATATAATCTGACCAGATGGACTCTTTCCATCAGACAACAAACATAGCCATGTGAATAGCAGCTGATTTTGAAGAGGCTTTCAAGTGAAGAAGATTGGTTTGATATATAGGCTTCATAAGCTCCACCAATTTTCTAACAGTTCAGATCATTAACTAACCGGCTAACCTCGCTGATATGCGAATCACAAATGGGAAAAGGGATAAGAAAGAAGAACAAAAGAATTACGCACACACATCAACAAGAGCAATAATGTCCTTACCTTGAAAAGGGGCGAGAGACAGAGAGGTAATGATGACTCCTCATCATCATCACCATAACCATAAATGTTTTCTCTTTTACCACATAAGAGTTAAATTAGTATTGCCAATCCTAAAGTACTAATTTCCACTCACTAGCTCCAAGAATCTGCTGCTGTTGATGATCGGAAGTGGAATGGTGTACAAGGACTCATTCAATCATGGACACATTGAGAGTCAGAAACCCATGTTTTAACAATTTCACTAATAATTAATCCTACTAGTTCACCGGTTCACACATCAGCGTACTCACTCGATAAAAATTCTTCATGATTAAACTAGCTTTGAGAATCTGTTGTTAATGATACACAACAGCGTTAACAAACTCTACAATTATGCACAAGCCTCTCTAATGATAAATAACAATTTGGCAATTTCATTCACCATGACATGGTAGAATGACAAGATCTAGGGTTTTAACAATTTCACAAATAATTAATCCTACTAGTTCACCAGTTCACACATCAGCATACTGACTTGATAAAGATACTTCATGATTAAACTAGCTTCGAGAATTTGTTATTAATGATCCACAACACCGTTAACAAATTCTATAATTATGTACATGTGTGTCTAATGATCAATTACAATTTGGCAATTTCATTCATCATGACATGGTAGAATGACAAGATCTAGGGTATTTTTTCATTATGTCGAATCACAATTTAAAAAAATATCTAGCATTTATTAGGGTTTATAGCACGTATGTGTGGTGTCATCTGCAGTTAATTAATTACTGTAACACCATAGATAAGTATCACATTCTTACCTTAATGAGTTTGCCTGTTGCAGCCAAATACTTCAATTTCGCCGACAGTAACCTCTTGAAGTCTGGAGGAGACCAATATTGCTCCTACAGTTACAGAACAAATAAGTGATGAAGGTTGATTAGGTAAAGCCAATTTATATTTATTAATGCATAAAATTTTTAGTGAAAAAATTGCCTAATAAACCATGAAAGGGGGGACCAATTACAACTGTATATATTTCCGCGTATGATTGGCACCATGCCACCTCATCCTATGGAATCATAAATTGTCTATCAGGGATAAATTTAGTAATGGTCAAATGAGTTTTAGAGAAAAAGGCTCTTTTTGAACTCATTTTTAATTGTTGCAAACGCATTAGTTGCGTTGTTTCCAGCCAAGCTCATTTATGTCTACTGGCAGAACGATGAGATCATCTTCCATAGCTTTCATAAAAGTCTTAAGTTATTTATAATACCCTTACATAATTTATAAATTCCACTATAACTTTTCCCAATTTGGAATTCAATGAAATTTTTATTTAGTGTAATTGCACCTCCAGCTTTATTTTATCTCTCAGAAAACTCCAGCTTTAATTCAAATTCTCAAAACATGATAGTTTAATACTCAGAATGACAAACAGCAACCTCTTTTGCAATCACTTCATGTAATCTTTGCTACCAGAAGTACTTCCGAAAGTATACTACCAAATTAATAGATAACTTAAGAAAGCATCTCCAGCTTTGACAACTGAAAAAATCAAAATCCATTTGTTAAAACTTTATTTGTTAAAGCTACACCGGTAAAAAATATACTTATTAAAACTTTACTTGAAACCCATTAGTCGATGGTAAGAATGGTTAGGTCATAGGGTTTGCTCTCTCAAGGTCTAAGGTTTAAACCCTCATGAGTATCTACATGGTCCAAAGCTATAGTTTACTGTTTCCCAAGGATTGCAAGGTTCAGCAGGGGCTTCAGTTTTAAACTCAAATTCGCTAAGCAGTTTCGAGAGATTTCTGGATTATATTTGAAAAAAAAAACACCTTTACTTAAGGGAGTTGCATAAAATGGAGGCTAAAATATAAATATGCTGTCAAAACCAAGTCTTCAACGTCAAATGACATCCAATTGTGTCACTAAATGAGAAATTTCCTGTCAATACTAACAATGTGAGTTGGATATCTTAGGAAGTAGCATGTATAATCCTGTCAAACTATCATCTCAATGACTACTGATTTCTAACCACAATCTTTCCCACGCCTCGTACAACACTCGAAACAAGAGATATTAAATCCTTCTACCACATACACCAACCTGACTATCAACTATTTCTCTGGCTTTGCCAAAAAAAGAAGGGAAAAAAGGGGGACGGGAGTGGGTATTTAAAGCACCTCTATATATGCAGTGATAGTTGTCTTATTAGATCCACCAGGCTCCTTCAAGGTAGTTATAGCCTCCATTATCAGGCTGTCCAATCTGTAGCAATGAAAACGAATTAGCATGATACATAGCAAACAGAATCTACTGCCTCATAATACAGAACTATAACCATAGGCAGTGTATTATGCTGTACAACAACATATTTCAAAATGGCATCACATGACATTAATAGCATTTTTTCCTTTGAAACTAAGACATTAAATAACTTAAAAATAATTTTGCACAATGCAATTGGAAACTATAATCAACAACTCACAATCATGAAAGATAAAATTTGCAATAAATCTTGAGTTCCAGTAGCTAATAATAACACAGGAGCGCAAAGACCAAGCTTCTAGAGTGTAATTAATCCACAATTACCAATAGTTTCATATTACTAGAGGAACACACATGCTGGCATTAAATTCAAAATGTCAACAAAGAGGTTCCTGAAGTTGGGGATGGAGGAAACAAAAATTATTTTTTTTTAGTAAATAAAGAATCATGGGAAAGTGAGTTTGGTGGCCTGCTACTCAGTTTTAACAGCGAGGTCTGCTGCTCATGGAAATTGCTTTGGGTACTACCATCTACAATATTTCGAGAACTGAATGTACAAGACTGAACACAAATGGAAGGAAAATTAAAGGGATCTAAATTGGGTAGTATCGAACTATTAATGATAGGTATAATCATAATCTTTCCTAGTGAATACTGAAAGTGCCACCACACCATCTTGATTTAGTTAAGGAAGAAAGGTGATGCAAACAAAACTAAATGATAAGAAATAGGTCCAACCTTACAATGTTTCTCTTGGGAGCAGCAGCAATCTGCGGCATACCACTGGTAACAGCAAGTGGTTTCGCATCCACAATTTCTTCTTCTTCGCTTTCAATACCAGTATTACTTACGGAATTATCATCCAGTTTAGGGACATGTGGTGTTCTTTTAACAGCTAGCCTAGACTTTTCTCGAGATCCCCATCCATTTGTCATCACACTCATATTTCTCCACTTATCCTATCCCCAGGTCAAAACAAAACTGATCAATCACCATGAAAACTGATACAACTTCACCAAAACACTTCTGCCTCGACAAAATAGGTAAAAAAAGAGAGAGAGAGAGTACCTTGAGATCAACATTTGAACGCAGATACAAGACACCACTAAATTCTGGGTCTTTAAGTATTGTTCGCCATTTGCCAGCCCCATGTTTGTTAACCCCAGCTTTCAAAGCAGCTTCTTCTTCTTGTGTCCATTTCTGTTTAGGAGCACCCATAAAGACTAGCACAAGAAACTCGTACAAAGTATGTGAACTGCAAACCTAAAAAGCACAATACATCAGCAACTGCACTTGAAAACTGACAATCACCTACCAAAAATTAAAATATTAAAACTCCTAAAAAATTGCCATTCAAATCAGTTAGCCTTAAAAAATATAATGTGTTGATTTCCGGAAACCGAGAACATTTAGAGTTCAAACATAAGTACACTGACCACAATGTCTTCCACCTCAAGCACTAAAGAAAGACTATCAATTGCCGCAAAATATCACTAAATCATCGTAAACCTAAACGCAGATGTATTCCATCCTAAAAGGAGCCCATAACAAGACCAAAAATAACAAGCATAAGCAAATAAGTACAAGATTTTTAGAATATGCAATTAATTAAATATGTTACAAAATAAAAACCCCAAACGATATAAAATATATTTAACCAAAGCAAAAGCGATCAACACAAAAATGTGTAGTCTTCACAAAATCATACCACAATGCATCCCGCGACAAAACATTGAATTCGCTTACCATCATCATAAATAATTTTGTAACTAGATCTTTGCTAGAAGATATCAGAGAAAGTTCTGGCATTACCACGGTACTGAGGACTCACTAACTCAGCCTTTCAGTCTGAGCCACAAGGAAGCATCATTAAATTCTTAGAATCACTTAACAACCTAAAATGACTAACAAATGTGCCTGATCTATAAAATCTATTTTCAATTCCATTTATCAGAATAACTAAAACAAATCTAAAACCCACCCTAAAGAACTCTCTCGTATAACAACAAGAGATTCTAGCAGACTACCAATTAAGCTAGCTCGTATCCGCACTACATTACACAAAGTTAATTGATTCTAATTTTTAAACATAATAATACACCATTCAGATAATTCAGAACCTAAGCTAACAAAATAAATATAGCAAAACATTAAAACGCCAGAGATTCAACCAAACAGCTACATAGACACTTCAATTCTCCTCCTAAGCAAATGATCAAGCAGGCAATTTTTACATTCAACAGTACAACACAACTAAATCGAAACATAAATGGTAGATTTAGCTCAAAAAAAGGTAATATAGAGACCGTAAACTACAAACGAAAAAAACTGATCAATAAACGGCAAATACAAAACCCTAGAATCATCACAATTTGATAAAAATAAGAAATTGCATTGAAAATCTAATTCGATAAACAAACAAACATGTTATATTAAACAATCAATCACAAAAAAATGAAATTCAAAATTAATAAAAAAACAATAATTGAAGGAGGAGGGAGGAACTCACTGGAGATTGTATGATTACGCAGTGAAAGTCGACGGTGTGTTTTTTTTTTTTTTTCAATTGAAGTTTTTTGAAGATTCGGATTCGAAATCGTAGTTCAAAAAAAACGGATTGTCGTTTGTTTTCGCATGGAGTTTTGGACACATGATTGTGAATTCGGTTACAGAGGAGGGGATGGCGGTGATCAAGCCACAGCAGGTGACAGGGAGCCTGTATGATGTGTATTTACGTGTCCATCTGTGGAGCTTACGTAAATTTGGGTGGGACTCTGTTGGATTATTGGACGTTAATGCGTGCGAACGTAAATTTCCTTCCATGTCCACGTTACTTATAAAAAAGAGATGGATAAGATAAAAGAAGAAAATTGGAAAAAATATAAAATAAAATTTTTCACAAATAAATCAATAGATCTCTATAGTCCATTACTCTGGATAGATTATATAAATCAAATTAAAATAAATATGAAATTTAAAAACAAAAACCAAAAATTCAATCTTTACTAATCTATAAAAATCATCATTAGCTCTAACTACATTCACTCATTATGAACAGGGAGGCCTCTGGTCTCACCTCCTCATTTATGGTAAGTAAACTCTAGTTTCCTTCATTCGTGAATGAAGGACAAAAGATTTCTATCGACTGTAAAAGACTGTCGTTGTTTGTATTGAGTTTTTTTATTTTTACTTTTGTTTGTAATTTGATCTTTATAGTTCCTCACTCTAAATAGATAATTATTATTCTTTTTTTTTCATTATTTTTAAAAATCTTACATTTACATCTCAATTTTATTTTTTAAGTTATACCTTTTTGTGAAGATCATCTCCTTTTTCATTTTTTAATATGTTTATAATTTATTATTTTATTAAAATTAAAGATAATAGGGCACTTTAAGTCTATAGTCAATGAAATATTCATTTTATTAATCAAACATTAACGAGTCAGGAAGGTCTGTGTCAATTTTACAAAAAGTTCTAGCGATTTGCAATTAGCAAAACCCTAGGTAGTTCCATGTAATTTCTTCTTGTGAAAAAATATTTCTGTTATTAATTGTAGTTGCACATTTATTATGTTGAATTAATCAAATAAAACTACTTTTACTTTTTCAAATAAGGGTTCCATAAGATGTATACTATCATAGTAGAGAGATTACCACTTATTTCTAATTTTTTGCCTGTTCTAATAATATAATTTTTATATTGTATTAAATAACAAAAGTGATATATGAAAAACATTGTGGCATTGTGATATAATTGACATTGGCCTTTCTTTCAAAATAATAATTAATAAGAGAAATTATGAAAAATAACCCATTTGGAGAGGTGAGTTGCAAAATTAACCTTTTTTTTTTGTGAAAAAAAAATCTCAACCTTGAAGTTGAGATTGATTTGAATTAAATTAATATTATGATTCTCAACTTAGAAGTTGGAATTCTGAACCTAGAGGTTGAGATTCTCTACCTTGAGGTTGGGATTTTAAAAAAAAAGGTTAGTGTGCAAATGGATTATATTCAAAAAAAAAAAAAAAAAGAGATCATTTTTCAACAAAACCCTAATAAATTGACATTGGCCTGTAATTGGTGCCAGGTACAAACTTTACTCTAGTTAATTTTCTTAAATTTGTTTTATAGAGGGCTAACATCTAACTGGACCCCATTCGTTCGGCCCAGTCCTTTAAGGCTTGGTCTTATGGGCTGGGTTTCATACATTTGACACCTTCCAAAGGGAGAATGACCCTAAACTTTCCTAAAAAATTAATATTAACGTACGCATACAATTTTTTAGTCTTTTTAAAGCATTCACCCCTAGACTAATGGATTGATTAGGTTTGCGCATCAAGTGGTCACTTTCACCGTTTAAAAGGTGCTGAAACACAAAATTACCCCTATATACTGTTAATGGGTTTACAAAACCAAAAAAATAATTAAAAAAAATTAATCCCCTAAATTCGTCTTTCATTGAAAAAATTTTCAACTCGATCCATCACCAAAAATTCTCTTCATCGTATTCAAGAACTAAAAATAAATCATCTTCAACCTTAAAAAAATCATATGAAACTCATATAAAAAAAGCATCATTAACCTCAAAAGGATAAAAAAAAATTCATTTGAAACCCATTTGAAAATCATAATCAACATTAATAAAAAATCAAAAAACTCACCTAGTGTTCCACCACAAAAAACCTATCATACCACCAGATATTTTACAAGAACACGAAAAAAAAAAAAAATCTAACTCAAAATCATAACTGAAAAAATAAAATCATCTTCAACCTCAACCCATCTAGAACCATCTTCAACCCATCTAAAAAACCATTCACATTCTCCTTGGCAAAGCCACTTGTCACAGCCTCCAACTCCTCCACGCTGAGTTCGACTTCAAACCAGATTTGAGTTTAAAAAAAAAAAAAAAAGGGGGAAGAATGAGAAGAAGAAAAAATTATATATATATATATATAATTTTGTTCTTTGAAGAATGTGTGGGACATGAAGAAAAAATTATATATAACCCACCAAATCTGGGTTCAAAGAAATCTGGATTAAATTATGGGAATTTGTGCAATTTTCCTTAAATCAAATGGACTCTTATATATATATATATATATATATATATATATACACACACACACACACATACACATACACATTTACACAACTCATACCTCTACCGAGACCCACCGATAGAATCTACTTAGTAAACCATCCGAAAATCTATTTTTAGAACCAGAAGAGGACTACGCACAAATATGTAAAAAAATTGTCACACACATTGTGACCCGAGGGATGAAGGAGCCTACATTTTGATGGGCAGGTGGGGTGTCTCTTTCTACTAAGCCACCGTCCTCCCTTGAATCGGATGGACTAACACATGAGATAATCGTGCGTCTCCACTAAAGATGCACAAAGGAATTTTGAGCAATCACCAAGTAGCATAGTGGAATTGACAGGAAATCTCAACAAAAGATGGGCCAGCATCTGCCTGCCTCTATGCCCTCTTGTCTATTCACCAACATATCCTAAGTTTTTAGATCGCAAGTGGAAGCTGCTGCATCTTTAATCTTCTCACGGATGCCCGCATATACCATATTAATTTAAAATGTTATTGAAACCCAATGTCCAACTCATTTATACAAAATATTTGACAAAAACACGAAGTAAGTTAGCTGACGATACTTATTTGGCTATTACCCACCAAATTTTCACTGTCTATTCTCATTACGGTTCACCTAATTCTCTTTTCAACACTTGGATTCATCCTCACCTGCCTAATCTTATGTCGACGCATATACCGATAATCTAAATTTCAAAATGTTAAAAGAATGTACCCAATTCCACATTTTGCTTCTAAGAAGCACCTGCGTCAGTATCACGTCCCCTCACGTTTTCTTTTCCCGCTGCACGATTCCACCATGGCACCATGAATGTACCTTGAAAAGAAAGGAAAATACCAGATTCCTAAAACGAACAAAAAGCAAATCGAGTCGTACAAGACATTCTTTTGTCTTCTTTACATACACCCGATAGCCAAAGTCTTTTTCCCCAGCCTTATTTTGCTCTTCAAAGTTGACCCAAAAAAATACAACCAACAAACTAAAAAACAAAATGAACAAAATTATTCCACAAATAACAGCTGTTCTTTAATAGAAGAAATAGAATAAAAAAAAACGAAAGAAAAATATCTAAATAGTTATTTACACGCCAAAAACACAAAATAACAAGATAATATAGGCCGCTTTACTTTTTTTTTGTAATCATGGCCGACAAGCATTAACTGAATCTGAAGCCAAAATAACATAAATGAAATTCACTTCCAAGAGCGAGTTTTCAATTTTATTAACCAAATAAACGAAAAATGTAGAGGGGGACCTAAACAAGTCACAAGATGAACATTTTTCGACACTAAAACAATTGATATAACCCGACCTCAATGGACAGCTTTGATCCAATTGCCACCTCCAAGTTTTCTCATCAGAAACAGGCGTCCAAAAGGCAGCAGCAACACAAAGCAGCCAAACTGCAAAACAACAAATTCAAAAAACCAAAATTAATACACTTTTTTTCCCAACTAAGCCACTAGCATCAATTCAAAATAGCCAACTTCTATTAAATCCTAGATTCAATGCAAGTCAAATAATCAATAATTATTAAGTGAAGATCTATTTAAATCTACCATAGCACAATTATTTTAGTTGTCCAAACAGAAAGATACAGTTGATAAACCGGCTATTGATTTTACCAATAAGGAATCCAAAAGCCACCAGCTAAGCATAACCTTAAAGAAATCGAAAAATAACAGCACCTCGATGTTTGCAAAAAATGAAGTGACCGAAACACCCCTCAACGGCCTAAAACCAATCATGGGGCTCAAAACTTTTTTTAGAGGTAGTTTCTCAGTTTCTCCGCCAACCAGTTGACTCAGTGAATCAAACAGATCTAAATCACATATAAAAACTAATCTATACAATCGATCCAATAATATCACTCCACATGTCATGAATAGCCAAAGAGAATATACCATCCTTCCAGGAAGCCGGCGCTCTGCTTTTGTTGAGGAGGAGGCTGGGCGTACTGGGGAGCATAAGCAGGAGGATAACCCTGCTGGGGATATCCCTGAGGAGGATATCCCTGCTGCGGAGGATATCCTGGTGGCGGATATGCATCCTTTGCATATCCTTCCGGTGGATAACCTATCATGTTATCAAACACACCCTCAATTAACGATAGATCCAACTAACTCAATACCCAAATTTCAATTAAAAATAATAATAAATTCATAAATTCTTGAAACTAAAACCACCCCGATCCAGATCAAATCACTATATGAAAAAAAATAAAATAACATAAAATCACACCTTGGGTAGGAGGCACACCAACTGGAGGCTGTTGTTGATTGTAGTAACTCATTCTTTTTGCTTCTTTGATGGGAGTGGACTTCTTGTTCTTGTTTTCCAAGTCTTCTTGTACAAGGACTTTTTTCAGAGAAGATTGAGAGAGCAGGGATTTATTTATGGGGAGGAGGGGAGATATTTTATAGGGTTTTTCACGGAAACGGTAAACGGATTACAGTTTACAACTATTGTGTGTCAGTTGAGCCCCTTGATGTTGACACCTAAGCACCGTTGAGGAATATAGTGACGTGGCGAAATCTTGCGATGCGGTGAAGTTGGTGGGGATAAGGTAGTGGAACGGTGTGAGTAATGTACGTAAGTGAAGTCTGAAAATTAGGAAATGCCGCGTTGAAAACGCGCACAGTAACCATTTTTGGGTTGGGGATATGTTTTGGTAAGGTATCTCGATTTGTTGAAGTTGTTTTATTGGTGGATGTGTATAATAAGGATGTTGCTGCTACAAATTTACCTCTAGAATCTTGTAGTTAATTAATTTAGTTGATTTTTTTAATATTTTAATTAGGTTTTAATATCATATGAGCTCGTTTGGTGTCAGGAAAGGATTGAATTATTCATATCAGATTGGATTGAATTAAATTAAATTAGATAAGATAGGATTTGATTAATCTAAGTACTATCACATATTTGATAAAAGATAGAATAAGAAAATAGTGGTATAAACTAGAATTCTAAATAAATTATCCAGAGATTTTTTAAGAATTTTATAAATCTGAATAATTTATGGTTGGCAAAAAACCTCCAACACCACCATCACTCTCTTCCCTTTCTCATCACCGTTATGCCATTGGACAACCGTTATCGCCACTGCTCTTTTTCTTCTCATTGTCACATCGTCGATTAGCCCACCACCGGTTCAATCCTTCTCATTTTCTTTTCCTTTCCTTCTTCTTTCCTACGGACATTTGCTCTGTCTTCCTCACCAGTTGTCACTCGGTTTTCCTTATTGGTCATCGCTTAGTCTTCCTCGTCAGTTGCAATTCGCCACTAGGTTTTCCTTATCATTCGTCGTTGGGTTTTCCTCGTTGGTCATAGTTTGTCGCTCATGGTCTTCCTCGCCTTTCACCGGTTGTGTAAGAGTGCAATGAGATTATTTTAACTCATGTTTTCAGTGGGATTGATTTATCCCAAACTAATGGGTTAAACATGAGATGAAATAACTTAGTGAAGAGATATTTAAGTGCGCCAAATGTGGGTTTGGATAAAAATCAATCCAATCCCAACAAACAAACGAGGCATAAGAAAATATTTATTCGATAATTATGTAAAGGGATAATTCTAAAAAGTTCATTATAATTTATAAAAATATAAATTTTACCACTTATGATTTTATTTTTATTCAAAATCTCTTCTAACGTTTTTAAAAACACTAAAAAAACACTCAAAATACCCCTAGAGACATGTGAAAGAAAGATGATGCTCCTGATAGTCATAAATTGATGGTAAAGTCATAGGAGTTAAAATAAATATTTTTGTTTATTTATTAATGTTAGGAAAAAATTTGGATACAAATGAAACCACATGTTATAAAATTGACATTTTACAACTATGATGAGTTTTTTTGGATTTTCTCTTACAGAAATTATGATAGATTAGCAAAGTTAATTAAACTATTCAAGTCCTAATATTATGCTGTCTTTGCATTAATTTTCTTGTAGGGATTTGCATAGTACAAGTATGCAAATTATTCATGTTTAAAGACTAGAAGATGGTAATTCTACGTCACAAATTCATGATTAGCCCGATCAAAAGTATTATATGATTTTATTACAACTCAATTTGATGTTAGAAAAAAAAACGAAAAGAAAAGAAAAGAAAGGAAAAAAAAAAAAAAGAACACACACAACTTGATTTTTGTAGCAAAGAGCAAACTCGACAACATTTCAGATTTTGAGTTATTAGGAGTTATATATATATATAACCTTTGAAATTAATAGTTCATGATTTCGATAGGAAAAGATTAGGATTACAATAATTCATTGTAATTAACAGTAAATTAACCAGTTGTTTTAAGACATAATAAAATAACATTACATTATATTTTCACATTCTAATCTCTTCTTTTATACGAACCATTAAGGGGAATTTATTTAATATTGAATTCATTGAAATTTAAAACATTTTAAAGTCTAAGTATATTCAATCTATATTTGAATTAATTTCATTGAAATCTAGGTGTATTCAATTTATATCTATATGAAATCCATTAAAATATATGTGTTGTGGGTATTTTGTTGTCTAAAAATGGAAAAAGCCCAATGATGAGGCCCAATGCGTCGTTTTATAGGAAGAAACTCAAAAAGCTAGTCAAAATGGTTAGAAGTCAAAGGAAGGAGTATAGCTATTCAGTAACCGATATACCCGAGCACACCTGATTATGTGGTTGATCACTTTAAATCGCTAAGTGTTCAGATTGACTGTATGAAGATTTGACCGTTTGACAAAGCATAAAGATAATCCACTCGTGGTCAAAGTCTGCTCGACAAGTGCCCTTTAGAAGTTATCGCCGCGATCAGGAAGTCTTCTCGTTTGCTCGATAGTCAGAAGGATAGTTAAAACTACTCGTCTGATCGATAGTGAAAACATCTGATCGTTGAAACAGTCTGCTCGTCGACACCATATCTGATCGCTAAAGTGGTCTGCCTGCTAGGTGCAATATCTGATCGCTGAACAAGCTGTTCGCTAGAGTTGACCAGTTGACTTTCTGGAAGGCGAATCAATTGATATCAGGAAAGGAGCCGACTTACCTATTTTCATGCAAATCAAATCACAACATTCTTGGTAATTGCTGTGGGACCCCCCCTCATGGCCTCGGCCACCTCGGGGGTACGGGCCTCGCCTCGCAGCCTCGGCGGCCCACTCACTAGGTACTGTCCCTGGTCAGGGGATTTGCTTCGCCTCCCCCAGCTGCCACTCGAACCTCTGACCCTCAAGGATATGAGTGTTTAACTTGCAAGCTGGGTACCAATTGAGCTGGAGCTCAATTGGTACCAGCTTTGCTCTAAGAATCCATTTAACCAAGGGCCAGGTGGTGGGTTCGAGCAGCTGGGGAGGCGAAGCAAAACCCTTGGCCAGGGACAGTACCTAGTGAGTGGGCCGCCGAGGCTGCGAGGCGAGGCCCGTACCCCCGAGGTGGCCGAGGCCATGAGGGGGGGTCCCACAATTGCTACATGGGCGGAAAAGATAATCTTGAAAGATATTATCTCAATTAATTAATATTATTTTTTGCTTTATCTGTAAGATTCTTAAACCTATTTTAATTGTAACATCTTCACTATAAATTTATAGGGGATGAAATTCAGTGTAAAAGTGAGAGTGAAAAATAAATACAATTGCTCCGGGAGAGAGAAGGGGTAATTGTCGTGGACGTAGGCCATTGTTCTTGCCGAACCACGTAAAATCTCGTTGTGTCCTATTTGTTTTGGTCATAGTAATACTTATTTTGTCTGTAGCTTGTTGTTTCGTAGGTATTGGGTTTAGAGAACCAAGTTGACCAAAATTGAGTGTCAACAGATTTCTTAAAGAATTCTAATAAAAACAGTATGAAGTGTATATAATTTGTGAATTTTATCAAAACCAATCATTAAAATAAAATTCATTAAATTTTAATAAATTTTAAATTGAATACATTCATCTTAATAGGTAAGGGTACATCATATTTTGTTTTCAAATATTTCAATATTAAAATTCAAGTTTCTAATATATATGTGTTAGTTTGTCGTGTTCGCATATTTACGTTAATTTGTCGTGTTAAGTTGGATAATAATATTCTATAAGAGTGAATTACAAATTAGCTATCCAATTCAAACATATTTACTGATGGAATCAACTTTATAGTTTTATTGCAATTTAGCTACCTAAAGTTAGTTTTGGTTAGTCAATAGTTAGTTAATTTTAACATATTTAGGGATATTTTGGTCTTTCAACTGTATATTAAATTTTTTATAATTTAAAAAATTATAATTTATTTATAATTAAAAAAAAATCAAAAACTTTAAAAATATTAAAAAGATTTCTCTCCAGTCTCTCCGTCTGCCCCTCTCTCTCTTCCTCTCATTATTCTTCTTCTCTTCTTCCGCTGATTCTTCTTCTTCTTCCCTTCTTCTCTTCTTTCGCTTCTTCTTCTTCTGCTATTCTTCTTCCTCGCAATTCTGGGTTCGTGACAGAACCCAGATGCTGGGTTCGTGACAAAACCCAGATGCTGGGTTCATGACGAACCCAACATCTGGGTTCGTCAACTGGGTTCATGATGAACCCAGATCTGGGTTCCTCACGAACCCAAAATCTGGGTTCAGACGAACCCAGATCTGGGTTCAGACAAACCCAGTTAACGAAGTGAGGAACCCAGAATCTGGGTTCTATCACGAACCCAGAATCTGGGTTCGTCTGATTCTGGACCCCTATTTGTATTGTTTGTGTTGATGATTGATGATGTTGGACCCCTATTTGTATTATTTGTGTTGATGATTAATGATGATTATTTGTGTTGATAGTTGATTTTGATGATTGATGATGATGGATAATTATTGATGATTTTGATGTTTGGTTGGAACGAACCCAGATTCGAATCCAGATGAATCTGGATTCGAAGGAGAAGAAAAGAAGAATAAGAGAAGAAGAAGAAAATGAGAAGTGAAGAAGAAGAAGGAGAAGAAAGATGAAGAACATGAGAGAGTCAACTGTGGCCGGTGGACTAAGAAAAATGAAAAATAATGTAAATAATATTGAAAAGATAATTTTACCCTTTAAGCTGTTAACTTTAACCAAAATGGACTAACGACGGATGAGTTTATTGTAATTAAAGTAGAAAATTAGCTCCGTTAGTAATAATATTTTATCTGGGTAGTTAAATAGCAATTCGCTCTATTCTACAATATTAATTTGTTTAAAAACCACAAGGTTAAATGGTGGCATCGATCTCAAGAGACATTGCCATGCGATTACCGTTGGGCCACTAAATAATTTCAAATAATAGTGTTTATTATTAATAAAATAATAAGCTCATTGTTTAATACTCCATTAATTTAAGGGAAAAAATCATTTTAGTCCCTAACTTTTGGGAAAGTATCAATTTTTTAACTATGTTTTCTAGAAAGACGAAATGAACCTTAACTTTTCAGAAAAGTGTTAAATTAGTCCCTTCCATCAGTCAACTAACGGTCAAACTTAACTGATAGAATACTAAATGAGGGTCAATTTGGTATTTCCAATTATAATGGAGGAAGATGTAAAAGAAAGATAAAATAAGGGAAAAAAATCATTTAAAACAAATGAGGAAAAAATTCAAAAAAAAAAAAAATCTCTTTCGACAAAATCATTTAAAAAAAAAATCATTTTGTTAAATATGAATATCGTCTCAAAGCATATACCAATTATACCATAAATATGTAGATCTCAAATATATAATATTATAACTAAAAAAAATTAATAGATGCAACAAAAATATTAAATAGATGGAGCAAGAGCAGAAACAGTAAAAATATTAAAAGCTAGAGCAGAAATTTTTTTTTTTTTAAAAAAAGCAAAAATTACAAGCTAAATTAGAAATTAAAAAAATAAAAATAAAAAATCACACCAATGAATAAAGATTTAATGAAAAATTTTAATTATAAGGGTAAAATGGTAATTTTATAATTAATAAATATACATAAGATTCTCAAACAAAACTACGCCCAGTCAAAAATTTTCTAAGGGTAAAACTGTAACTTTATGAAAATTATATGCAACTCATTAAGGGTATTTTGATAATTATATATTATTGTAATATTTTACTTTATTTGAGGGTATAATGATCTTTTTATCTGTTTTAATAGTGTTCAGGGTTAAATTAGTTTTTTCATGTTTTCCATTAGATTTGACCGTTAGTTGACTGATGAGAGGGACTAATTTGATACTTTTTTGAAAAGTTAAGGTTCATTTCGTCCTTTTAGAAAATATAGTCAAAAATTTGATACTTTCTCAAAAATTAGGGACTAAAATGATTTTTTCCCTTAATTTAAAGGTGATTGATTGGTGTCACTTTCACTTAAACTTTTTGATTGTATAAAATTGGGCATGTACAAATGATCAGAGAGCATCGCGAAAGGCAAAAGGCACAACCAAAAAGAAGCTGACCCGGCTCTAAAATCCAAACGCGACAAGCTCACCACATGTTCGCTTTGATTTGGTCACCTGCATTCTGCCAGCCCCGCTTATTACCTGTAGCATCAGTGAGTGACTATAAGTCTATAATCCTTCTACTTGTAAATATGTTTTAATAATTTCTTATATTAGCAATAATGTTTCGGTAATTACATATATGTTTATAGGTTTTATATTATGAATTAAACTATATCATAAGTCTGCCAAATTAATTAGCAATATTCTTTTAAATTATAAATAAATGTACCAATCAACTTAGATATAATTAATTAGGTTTTTTTTTAAAAAAAAAAATAGAGTTACGTATGTTCTTAATGAAAAGAAATTGATTAATTTTACTTTGCATATTGAAACTCATTTATGAAACACATGTGCCCTTAAAAATAAGAAGAAGATATTATAAGAAAGTTTCAATTAATAGTAATGAAAATTTCTCTATTCCTTCTCGTGGGTTTACCTAATTCTACATTTTTTTCACCTTTTTTTTTTTTGTCGAATAAATATTTCACCATATACATAGATACACATATATATGTGGTAGTACAACTTTAAATTTATGTTTTTCATAATTAACATTATTTTTGAACTATTATAATAAATTCCGGATATAAAGGAGCGAAATATTCGAAATTACGACTTTTAATATGTAAGTATGAATGGCAATCGTTGAAACTGAGCTGCTAACTTCCTATTGTCTTTTTCAATTGATATTATAGTAAGTGAATAATATGTAATTTGGGTCCAAATTTTCACCTTCTATCCATGTAATTATGCAATGATTAAAAAATTAAAACAAATAAAAAGTTTTGATATTATGTAAGACGGAGTTGAGTTTGATAAATGATAAGCATTTTGCACTCAAATTAGTGAGATAATTAACTCAAATCATATAGTTTTTCTCAACTTTTGAATAAATAATAGTAAAAAAAACAATTAAAAATATAAATAAGCAAATTATGTGAAGAAGAAGAAGAAGTTTAAGTAATTAAAGTTAAGCCTTCACGAAAGCCCATACTAATGGTGGCACTAATTATTTTTAGAGTGACGAGGTTTCCAACTCTCAAAAATTGTATGTACGCCCCAAATTAACATTCTTTTAAATATACAATATTACCTTTAAGTAATGTTACTAAAAAGAAATATATTTTATAAGTACACCCATCACATATTAATTAAAATATTATTTATATCATATATTTTTTTACCTTCTCAAATCTTAATTTTCCATTTTTTAACTCTCTGGAGCCTTAACATTTTTTTTTGTAAAAAATTGAAAAATTTTCAATCATTCATGCAATATTGCAATCCTAATTTAATCATTAAAAATATTTTCAAACATTTAGTCACCACATCATCATTTCCATTCTCTTCTTTTGCTACTCTGTCAAACCTATATTTTCTCCATCAAAAATTAAAAAAGCTCCAATCATTCATACAATTCAAACTTAATAATCAAAAGTATTGTCAAATTTCCAATCAATACATCAAAATTTTTTATTCTTTTGTCGGATTTTCTTACGAACTAAACAAAAAGGTTGTTTTTTTTTTTCTTTCAATTTATTCATTATATCATCAAACAAACAAAATGGTGTGCTTTAAATAATCTAAAAACTACAGATATAAATTGATACTTACAATTTATCATCAAAAAGGTGTTACGTGGGATTCTATAAAATTAGTTGGTAATCATTCAGACAAATTTTATGATATAAATGAATAATCGGGGTTTGAGAGAGTAAAAAGAATTTATGACTTTAATCATAAACATTAAGAAAAAGGTTAATCATCAACCCCTAACTTTAATCATTCATATAAGTCTCCAATCATTTATACAATCATAATTTAATTAAAAATTAACGGTTAATCATTCATATAAATCTTATGATATAAATAAAAAATTATGATTTGAGAGAGTAAAAAGAGTTTATAACTGCAATCATCAAAAATTAAAAAGGGTTCATTGTCAAAAATTGACTTTAATCATTCATAAAAAATTAACAAATATTGTTTCTTCTCTGATTTATTTAAAAAATAGTTTTCTCCTCTAGTCTCTACAAGTTAGTATAGAAACAATCTTATTATACAAAATTAAATAAATAACAAAATATATATTGATGGAGTGTATTTACAAAAACATATAATAAATTTAATAGAAAAAGGTAGTATTGGTATTAAGTGAGGTTTAAAAACAAATTAGAAAAAATTTAAATTTTTATCGGGTGTGCAAACAAAAGGGATGTACATACAATTTTTAAGGTGGTGTTGGAAATTACAAAAGCCCGTCCAGAATGAATAATTGAGCTTTGGGTTATGGGTAGGGTTTTTTCCAAGATCTATAATCCAACATTCAACATCTAATTTAAAATTGGATAATAGATAATAATGATCAATTGGCGGAGCAGTTGACATCAACTATTAATATACGTTGTTTAAAACGTAATGAGGTGTTGATATACAAATGATGAACTTTTACTTCTTCTTCTTCAGAAAATATATACAAACACTAATCAATTTCTTTAGGCACTTACATTGTGAACATAGTTTGTTTTCCTTTACCATGATTGCTTACTAGACCCAGTGTTCGCAAATACGATTGTATCAGACAGTATATACGCTGATACAGGCATATCTCCCCCATATATGATTTTTCTCGTATATTGCGCATCGGTACGACTGTATATGATCGTACCGTACAAATACGATCTTATTTGAAGTTAGGGGCAAAACGGTCAGGAAAAAAGGGTATAAAAGGTTGTCTACCCTAAAATCCTCCAATTTCTTCCCGATTGACTCCTTCTCTCTCAACTCCTCTCCTCATTAGCAACTCTAAGTTGCATTTTCGGCGATTTCTCTCATGGGTAGAAGCTTTTCAACGACTTCGCTCACGTGGGATCAGAGGAAAATGGAAAGCAGATTAGAGGAGGAAAATAAGAGAAAATGGTTGAGAGAGAAGTAATTGGAGAAAGGGAAAACTAATTGGAGAAGAAGAGAAATGGGTGATAAGTAATAACTTTTTTGTTTTTTGAAAACTGATAAACTAATAAAAAAATGGGTGAGACAGCTAGCATTAAGGAAATGGATGAGTGAGACATCTCGTTTTTGGTATTTTAATATATTAAAATTTTTATAACATTTTTTTAATATTATATTCCATGAATTTCATGTATTATCCTAGAAAAAATCAAAATTAACTTTTTACTTATTTAATATAATTAAGTGAACATTAAAATTTAAAATTTTAAATAAAATAAAAGTAAATGTTTATTTAATACAAAATAAATATTAAAAAGTTATTTTTTAACTATTTACCGTATATACATGCCGTATAATACGTATCAAATATACCATACAGTACCATGTATTTACAAACCTTGATCGGACCTGTAGCTTTGTTTATTTGATTCCACTGTAATTGAAAGATATGTACATTAACATTTCTTATATTTTATTTTATGTTATTGTTAGGCTATTTTATTATGTTATTGTTTGATTTATGCTTGAAAATCAACGTGTGGAAATATCACCGCTCTTATTTTCACTTTAGCTAAGCTACAACTTTCCTTCGTAATGTAAATATAGCATATACAATTATACATAAGCATAGATCACAGAGTAAGGCCGATTGCTTCGGTGGAGCCAGACCCATATTGGCATCATTGACTGTCATGCTAGAATGCTCATCAAGCCACTCTTTAAACCCCTATTATATATGGGTTAGCATCTTTCGTTCCTAGAAGTTGAATCCGGATCACGCCATAATATCTATCGTTATTGGTCCTGATTGTATTCTGAACTGATCTTAATTAAAAAAAAAATACAAAACAAAAAGCATGGATCGCGTGGCTCTTCTTTTTTTTAAAGAAAATCATGGAGCACATTTGGGTACTGTTGAAATTTAATTGAATGTATCTAACATTATATTGAACTGTTGAGTGGCGCCTGAGGGATGGTGCCGATCACTTTCAAAATTACTGATGCATGAAATAAATAAAATCAAGGTCTCTTTTTTTTATTGCCAAATCAATGATTGATTAATTCAATCATTAATAACTATTACATATTTTTAAAATTATTATAATTTTGAAAATTGGGAAAGAATATAAGTACAATTTCATTTACGTGGGTGTGTGAGTTTATTGTTAACATATATTTGAGACAGTTATTTTACAGAGTCAATAAAAAATATAATATTATATAATTGATATACCATGTATTTTAACTGTTGTATGGTGTTGCTAATCAATTTGACATCCAAGAGCCTAAAAGAGGTTGTATCGCTTCAGAGCAGCCCGCAGAAAAAGCTGATAAATTGGGATCGTATAAAGGGTGTTTGACCTTTCAACTTTGTTTTTTTTTTTTTAAAATGACATTTCAACTTTTATAAGTTAGAATACTGTAACAGTACAAGTTTGTGGGAATGTCAATAACAACTTATTGGTTTTTTTTTTTTTTTTAAATGATCGACAGAAATTCAAAAATCAATGGAGACCAAATTATAAACTCTAAGATACGACCTGACAAACAGTTTTCATATGAAAATAAACACTCCCCACATAAGTATGGGAGAGCTACAGAAGATAAGAGAATAATCTACATAATTATTTAATAGAAGATAGATTATAAGGTGTAGAGTCATACATTCAACACATGGGGTCAACGAGCTTTATCCAGATAAGCCACTAACCTGCTATCATTATAAAATTGGCTTGGGTGGTTGCCCATTTGCACGAAAGATCATTGCTGACAACACAAAGAGAAAAATCCCACTTGTTAAATATTCTGACCAGGCAAAACTCATGTATATGAATTTATCGTATCCACTTTTAAAATCGATGTCCAACTGATCACAAATTTGCTAGTATCAGATTTTTTACTCATATATTTGTAAAATCGTGTTGTTAGAATTTTTTTTCGCCCCTAACACAAAATCAAACAACTCGAAACCAAACTAGAATAATACTTCATCACACAGTTCGAATAATTGCTTCTATATGTGAGAGAGGTTAACCCATGTTTTCAATGGAAAAATTATCACCTAACACAAAATCAAACAACTCAAAACCAAACTAGAATAATACTCCATCATACAGTTCGGATAACTGCTTCTAGATGTGAGAGAGGTTAACCCATGTTTTCAATGAAAAAATTATCACATATTTTTACATGGCTGGCATTTGAACCTACCCCTTATGCGTGTTAGAGCGTTGAGTAGGTGGGCTGATATCCACTGCACTAACACACTTGGAGCTAGTGCATTTTAGATTTGAATTCTACATCTAGAGGAGTTCAAAGAAGATGCATTTCTCAAAAATATTCGTTTTGAGCAAATGTCTCATTTCTGCTAGAGGCGGTTTTTTCTGACTAGTGGAGGCGCAACTTGTTGAACAATTTATAAATCTGTTTTTTTTATTTTTTTTATTTTATTTAATAGTAAGTTATCGATGGTAAAATATGATATTTAGAGGCTATAAATCTAACCAAATCAGATAGAATATTAGTTATTTATATAAAATGAGTATTGAGTGAAACCGAAAATGAGTTGATGAAGTCTAGCACAGCCAGGTCATACCTTAACGTGGACGGCAACATATGCTTACTTAGCCAATAAGAATTGATCAATTGCAGAAGAGACTAAGACGAGGTAGCAACTAGAAAACCAATTGATTAAATAGCTGGCTGCTTTATGTTTTACACGACGACGTGGATTTCAATCCAAATGGCTTAATAACTTTAGACTATTTGTTAGAACAGACGAAGACAAGACAACAACTTGAAAAGCAATTGCTTGCTTTAATAGAGGTCTTCATTTCTTGGACCATCTGGATTGTCCAAATGCCTCGAAGACCAAGACTTTTGTTTTGTTTTTTAATTTTTTCCATTGAAGTATAGATTTGAAATTTGGAAGGACAAAGGAGGGATATATCATATATGACTTTGAAATTATATATATATATGTATAGAGAGAGAGAGAGGGGGAGGAATGGCAGCGGATCGAATTTAAGATGGCTTGTCCCAACCGGCAGCCAAACCCACAAAAAATTAGGGTGGGTGTTTGCCCTTATTTTATCAGCCTCTTCTTCTTGAATATCTTGTACAATAATGCTTGGGCGCCTAGTTAAATAAATAAATAATTTTTTATTTTAATGGCCAAGACCTAATGATGTTTGACTCTAAGTCACGGTTCAGGGAGTGATTTCCATACGGGAGGGATCAATCCACATATAAGTGAGAAAAAAGTCATACAAGATAGAAGAATAACTCACACATTCTTATATGATAGAAAAAAGGTTTTTATTGTCCTTGATGAGAGTTGAAACCAGTATCTTCACTAAGTCAATGGCATTATCACCAGGCTATCGGTCAACTCTCAACCAGAAAAGAAAATTGATGTGGGCTGAATCTTCATTTTTGGGTGCTAGAGGCAGCTGTCTTTTTCATTTTGAATGGCCACATTTTCACCCCCTCAAAAATTATTTGTACACCCTCTTACTATACAAAATTTAAAATTTTTCTAATTTATTTTTAAATTCCACTTAATAGTTAATACCAAGAATACCCTTTTTCTTAATTTTATTATACCATATTTTTATAAATACACCTTATTTTATTACACTATATTTTTATAAAGAATGTGTTATCATTCCTTATAAAAAGTTTAAACTTGAACAATCATTAATTATCATAAAAAAAATTACTATCTAAAACTAAGATATCCTAAACTTACTAAATATATTATTCAAAATATGTTGTTAATTAAAGCAAAAACTTCATTATTTGCTTTGCGATAGTCAGTGAATGAAGAAAAATTTAAATACATTTTCCAAAGGTTTGTATGTTACTCGTTATTGGTTTTTCTTTTTAATTTAATTTATTAATCTGTAGTCAAAAACCTGAATTTAAAATCAAAAGCTCATCGTAATCATCATACATTCAATAAACACCTTTGTCATATAAATTTTTAAATAATCAATTTTCAATTAACCATCATTGAGTAAGTTTACACTTTGTGTTGATTTTTGATATGATAATCAATGATGGTTCAAGTTTAATTTTTTTTTTTTAAATTATGAACCAAAGACTTTGAAATAGATTTGAAATGATTGTCTTGGGGGTTGTACAGTGTTAAAGATGATTGGTTGGTTTTCATTGGATTCGAGTTGCATTGTGTTTGTATATATTAGTTTTTGTGATCAATAAAATTTTATTTTTATTTTGAGATTTTAATCAAAATTTTATTTTGCTAATGCGGTTAGTGGAATGTATTATCATTCTTTATAAAAATAAATTGTAATAAAACGGGGTATAGAGGTGGGCATCTCTAACCCAACCCAACCCGACCAACCCAACCCAACCCGATCACTTTTTGTCGGGTTGGGTTGGGTTATATCTTTTAAAAAATTGAGATGGATTGGGTTGGGTTGGGTTCAAAATTAAATTAGGTTGGGTTGGGTTGGGTTCAAACCAACCCAACTCAGCCCGACAAATGCCTATCTTTAATTCTAAATCCAAGTTTTTTTTTTTTAAAAAAAACACATTTGTTAGAGATAAATATCAAGAATAATCTATATGGTGGATTAAATATTTTATTTTTAATCATTGAATATTTATTTGTAAACAAATTACTAAGACTATAAAAGTTACTAACTAAACTTTTTATGCCTTCGTAATGAATTAAATCCAACCCGATCAACTTAACATAAATCAACCAGATTATTATTGAGTTGGGTTGGGTTGAAAAATTTTTAATCCAACCCATGTTGGGTTGAGAGATTTTCAACCCAACCAATCCGAACCCAAAAACGTTCACCCCTAACGGGGTGTGCTTTTAAAAATATAGTATAATAAAATTAAAAAAGAATGGTTTTTTTGGTGTTAAGTGAATTTGCAAAACAAAATAAACAAATTTTAATTTTTTTATGGCAAAAGAGTTACAAACAATTTTTTCAACTATTTCATTTTTTCCTTTTTTCTTAAAAAAAAATAAAAGGACAAAATAACCTGTTGGCCGTACATAGTTCAGGGGTAATGATAATGAGACCCCTCAAAAACTGCATGTAAACCCCGTCCGTAACCATACCCCATCAAAAATTTAAATTATTTTTAATTTATAAATAAATCTCACTTAATACTAAGATTGCCTTTCCTTTAATTTCGTTGTATTATGTTTTATTAGTGCACCCTATCTATACTCATTTTATTATCTAACAACTTTATTATTATCATATTTTTGTTATTCAAATAAATTTTTTCAAGTCCTTCATTAAAAAAAAAAGGTATATAAATGAGTTGGCTTTTAAGCCAAATGTGTTTAAAGGAATATAAATATATATATATATATATATATAGTTATTGTAGTCAAGTGCACAACTAATAGCTTGATGTATGTTATAGAATCTATAGAAAATGTTTTCGAAATCGAATCATGAACTTGAAACGATTCAGTATAAACTCGAAAAGGAGTTCCTAGCGAGACCGAAGATTTAGCATTTGACAGCTTCAAGTTGAACATTGATGAGTGGACAGTTGAATTTATATCAAGAAGAGAGGATGAGAAACATGAGTCGGATTAGGGGACGTCAACAAGTTGCTTTTCCCATTTACAGTTGAAACTTGAAAGCAACTAAACCATCACGAAAGAAGATTTTTAGATCTACTAAACATCGAAATGCAAATAAAATTTGTGTTAACTCCCAAGTGGAATGCTGCACTCACACAACTCCTATCTAGCCCACTTCTCTGCAAGCAAACAACAGGGATTAAGTCCATAAGAAGCATAATTTCCAATTAGTCAATCTATATGTAAGCAAATTCTTAATAAATCTTTCTAATTAGTAGATTGTTTTTTCACTTAGTGTGGATCACTCACTCTCATCTAATTGAGAGTAAAAGATAGAGAATAGCGATCTGCGTCGTACCATAGAGTTCATATCATATGGTCTTGGTGGTTATAAATATATTAGTATTATTATTTTTTTTTAAAAAAAATCTGGTTCCAAAAAAGGAGAACTACAATGTCTCAAAAAAAAAAAAAAACTACACTGAATGCTACAAGCCTACAACTAACATATGTACTGGTATGATGAACGAAATGCACCTTTCTATTGAATTGAATTGTACTAATGTTGATTTTAAACCTAGATTTGAAAAAAGGAGCATCTCCAATATTATACTTGGAGACCATCGTCAATGCAAAATTTGTCTCACTTATAAATAATTTGGGGGTGTATTTATAAAACTATTCAACCCTTTTAGTATTTTTTCCAGAGGATGATATTGGATTTTACAGGTTTTGAGGGGTGTAAATAACATCACTGACAGTATAGACTTGGGTAAGGTAGTGGGCTGGGCTTAATTTGGGCCTAAAACCTTCCGTTTATGTTTACCACCAAAATGTTGAATCGGTGGAACCATTGCTCTCATCAACCACAGCCACCCATGCAATTGGAAGGTCCGGTAACACTTTGGAGTATTTACCAATCCATTCATCTATCCCAATTCACTAACTATTTATTTAGTGTTTATTTTAATCACAATTTTATTCTTGACTAAAAGTAAAAAATTACTTTAAAAAAAATTATGAAAAAGAGAAATTCTAAAAACTGTTGCTTATAATTTTTAACTTCATAATTATTTCTTATATCCTTTAGCTGTATTGGAAATATGGTGAATAGTGCTTGCCAACATAAATAAAAATAATTGGCTCAAAGAGTAATATTTAGATGAAATATTAATCGGTAAAAACTATATAAAATGTGACATATGCAGCATTACTCAAAAAGAATATATATATATATATATTGCGATGAAGTGTATGGAGGTATGAGATTTTATCAAAACGAATACACAATAATTTAAAATAAAATGGAATTCTTTGAAAATTTATAATAAAATTTAATTATGTTATAATGTACTTATAAGGAAGTGTGAAATGATAAAAAGAGATTTGAAACAAAATGAAATGTTTCCTTTAAATGGAATGTAATTTGCAATCAATCTTTCCTCTTAAAATGCAAATTTTTTCATTTCATTGGTGTCGTATACTTTTTAGGAAAAGAGGAAAAAACGAGAAAGTCAAATAATATGTTCACAAATTAGTATCATATTTTTGGGTCTTGGCTTCTAAGATTTCTTTTGCAATTCCAATTCAACAAACTTAATGACAACTATCCACAAGCCAACGAATACACAAAAAATTGTGTAAGTTAAAGTAAACATTAGACTCTAAGCTTTAACTTATACAGCATGTTCAATACCTTTTAAATTGCACTGTTTGAAGTTTGAACTATATATGGGTCACCAGCAAAACCTAACGACAGGGAAAAAGTTTAGTAGGCACACCTTCCCTTGACCACCTTCACTTCTCGACGAGATAATTTGTTTAAATAGAAATCAGTGACTTGATTAATGTTTGTTAAAATGGCCACATCCATTGTTTGATTATCACGATTGCTGATTTTTCTTTGGTGTAGTTGATAATTATAATAGCCATGTGCAACTAATCTGAGAAAATGAGGTTTTTAGTTCATTACTTACAAATATTTGTAAAATTTAATCTAGAACTTTTTAATGGTCCATGCATATTTATTCATAGTCCAAATAATTTGTTCATTAATATATTTAACCTTGACGGTTTCTAATACGCATTTGACAATTAATGTTATTAAATTTTTAATCACATACCTTTAAGGCCATAATATATGAATACAGTTTTTAAATGCTTTCATGTATCTTACTACAAGAAAACTTGTATGTGATATAAAATTTAAGAAAGCTTTAACAGATCAAAATTATGAAAATTTGTAAATAGAGAAAACCTACTCTAGTTTAAGAGGGAAAAATTTTCTACACATACTTATATCTACAATTAAGATGGATAGAGAGATGTATAACCATTTAAATTATGAAATAAACATCTTTATATATATATATATATATATATATATTATGAGATGAATAATTTTATTTTTATCTTTTGAATCTCAAAGTGAGCTGACACTCGTATTTACATTGAATGTGAGTACACTTCAATTGTAGTATATTTTCTCATTTACCTTCGGTATATTACAATACACTTAAGCTAAACTACATTTAAAATTTGGAATATGAGTTATAATATTTAGAATTATCGAAATAAATGAAAATTTGAATTTTATTATTATTTTTTGAAAAAATAAAATGAAGTGCAAGGGCTAACCCTATGGTAACCTTTGTTGTTACCATTCTTTGTCTTTATGTATAATCTTTGTTCTTAGTATGTAATAAAAAATGATATTCTAAATTATTATCATTCTAAATTCAGCCAACAACTTCATCAGTATTCCAACCAAAATGGTATTTTATGTTAATTTAGTTAATCAATTACATGGTGGATGCTCAACAAACAACGTCAAACTAGTATATATGTTACAATATTATTATTTCCTTCAATGAAAACGACTTGGGTGGTTTGAAGGATGATAACTGGTCAGTGAGAACTTTCAAGACTACATCTATTAAGTCTCGTTATTTTTTCATCAATTTTTTTTTTTTGAAAAAAACAAAAAAAAAAAATGCTCTTCATTGTTCGGTTTCCATATTTACGCTTTATTATAATGACTCGCTAATCACTATCTTGGAAAAAGAAAGCACAAAGGGAGACATCGCAGGTGGTAGCTTCCAGGGGAAGAATGTAATCTGCTGTCAGTCTCATTCAATAGTCAGTCATTTCGATTTTTTTTTTTTGTTTTCCTCTCGTACAACACGCTTTTTTGTGTTGTCTATAATATAATCTGCTTCAGTTTGTATGCTTTTTCTTTTTATAGAGCGAAACTCAGAGACCAAAATAGCTGACACAAAATGACAGCCGGAGCCGGAGCAGGAGCAGGAGCAGGAGCAGGAACAGGAGCAGGAGCCCCCAAAGATAAGGAGTTCCAGCCCTTTCCGGTGAAGGACCAGCTTCCTGGCGTCGACATTTGTGTGTCTAGCTCTCCTCCATGGGGTACTACTCCACTCGTCCGACTGTGTTCAGAGCTTCAATTGTTGAATTTAGGTGTATATTTTTTATTACATGTGTTCAACTACGTGCAGCTGAAGCGCTAATTCAGGGATTTCAGCATTACCTGGTGATGCTAGGAACAACCGTCATGATCGCGACCATAACTGTTCCATTAATGGGTGGAGGCAATGTAAGGATTGCTGTGTCGTGTTCTGTGTTCTTTTGTTCTCTCGTATACATGTTTAACAGTGTTAATGTGCGTAGGTGGAGAAGGCAGACGTGATCAACACATCGCTGTTTGTTGCTGGCATAAACACACTCTTGCAGACATTGTTTGGAAGTCGGCTTCCAGTGGTGATGGGGGCTTCCCGCGCTTTCATTATTCCTGTTGTGGCTATTGCCATGTCTAATAATAACTTTAACATGGCTCCCCGTCAGGTTGGTCAATGAAGAGCATGATAAAAGAAAATGTTTGTTTGTTGTTTATGTTTTCTCATGGCTTTTGCATGTGAAATTTTGTAGAGGTTTGAAAAATCTATGAGAGCTACACAAGGAGCAATGCTACTTGCATCACTCTTGCCTATGATAATTGGCTTTTTCGGCTTCTGGAGAATTTTCGGAAGGTAAGATGTCATAGACAAGACAAGGCTTATTGGATTTCATTTTGTCTTTTTTATTTTTTTTTCCCTAATTTTGATCAGGAGCCTTGGTTTGATGCAGATTTCTTAACCCTCTTGCTGCAGTTCCTTTGGTAACTCTTACTGGACTTGGACTCTATGCGCTTGGTTTCCCACAGGTAAGACAGAGTTCTCACCATTCCTTGTGGTTTTGTTGTCTCCAAAACTCTCTCTTAATTGAGTTGTACTTTTTTCACAGATATTTATTTGTTTGTGAAAAATAACCATTTTAAGCCTTTTGATTAATGTTTTAGCTGGCAAGGTGCATTGAAATCGGACTTCCAGCATTGATAATATTGGTTCTTTTATCTCAGGTTAGTGAATGTTTTCAATCATTGTTTTCTTTCAGACTACTTCAAATAAATAACCTGTGTTAGTTTAGCTCTGATATGGTACTAGCTAGTTCTGAATATATGCTGTCCGATTTGATTTTTCTATGTGCATTTCCTGATGAGAAGATAAGATCTAACTAAATAGTTAGAAGTTGTTGTGTTGCTTTTTTAATTTTTACTGGCATTCCTGATCAAGTTTGGTTCGTTTTATAAAACTCCAGAGAGGAGCAATGGAAATACTCTGGCCTAGAACGTAAAATGGTGTGCTGGATTCCAATTTTTTTTTTTTGCCGCTGCACTTTTTCCTTGATATGAACTCTTTTTAATTAATCCTCCTTAATGTTGCTCATGTATATCATATTTGGAAGAGAAAGCATGTGAAATTTGATCTCTCTAGAAACAAATTGCATATGGTCAAGGTTTGTCTGATTTTATCGAAAAGTGATCACTTGCAGTACTTTCCTAATATGATGCAATCAAGAAGAGGCATAATTGAACGTTACGCTGTCCTGGCCACCATTGCTATTGTATGGGGATATGCTGAAATTTTGACTGTGGCTGGTGCGTATGACAATAGACCTCCCAACACACAATTTAGCTGCCGAACTGATCGTTCTGGACTTATTAGTGCTGCTCCATGGTGAGCCATGCAAAATGACTTCAATGTTTTTTTATATCATTATTTTTTGCTCTAATCAGTAATCACCTGCACTTATATGACCAAAAAAAAAAATCATTTTGTTGTTTTCATTTCCTTAATGTAAATATCTTTTGTTACGATGTATTACTTGATCTTATTAGCTATCAATATGGATGATTTGCAATATTGAGAACTAAAAATCATTTCAGTAGATAAAAATCCTTATATTGTTTAACCAAGGTGCTCGATTTAATTTTGCAAATCGTATTTGTTTAAATCATTAAGCACGAAGACTTACCAAAAAGATCATATGCTGCAAATAATAATTTTCTTCATGTTCTCTAATCTCTATGTCAAAAGTTTTGCAGTCTTTATTATGAAAAAGTATAGGAAACCAAGAGAAGTTGACATGACTTAACATAACTATTAATGTTAAGCCTTTTAGCAAGCAAGAATAAATTGTGTTGAAAAAAGCATTTTCTAACTGTATGGGCATCGTAAATTGGTATTTGTTTGGATATTATCTTCTTACAGTTAACATGAACCACTTAAACAACTTCATATTTTCATTTTTTAACCGTGGTCAAGAAGTTTACTCTCTTATTTCCTGAACCTTTTGTGGTTGTCCACATCTAATGATGAATTATGTATATCGTGATTATAAATATATATATACTTTATGGTATTTAATAAACATACCAAATTTGCGGAGAGATTCTTAGCCAGTGCAAAACTTGAATTATTGTGGACTGGTGACATCATCAACACCTTCGATAACAACTTGTTACTCATATGCAGGATAAGAGTTCCATATCCATTTCAGTGGGGTGGCCCCGATTTTGATGCTGGAGATGTTTTTGCAATGATGGCTGCTTCGCTTGTTGCCACTGTTGAGGTTTGATTTATTACAAACAGTTTATATAGATTCAAATGGTTATTAACATACATTTAATTCAGAGGAAGAAAGCTACTATTTTTTTGTTTTTGTGGCGGTTTCAGCATGATGCTGCAGGTCCTAACTCATATACATGTGGATTGTCGGCTGCTTGTTGTGCATGTATTATTAATTAACTTTACCAGTGTAGTGTCTTGATAAAAATATATAACATACATTAATGAGTGATTTTGCCTACATAACACTTTTGAATTAAACATAAGCTTTTACACTCAGTAAAAATACATTGCTTTCATATTGCTTCGTTAATTGAATCATCATTCTTTTCTAAAACTATCTAAAGAGAATCTGCGCTCCATTTCTTTCTGGATAATGTTTCCCCCTTCTTTCCTTGGGCAGACTACAGGTACCTTTATTGCAGCTTCAAGATTTGGGAGCGCAACTCCTACGCCATCATCTGTATTGAGCCGTGGTATAGGTTGGCAGGTAACAAGTGTTTCTTTGCTTTATTATTTAATTATGAATTGAACAATTATGAGTTCTAGAATCAAGATCACCAGTTTAAGTTTCATAAATGCCAGGGAATAGGTATATTGCTTGATGGTGCATTTGGTACAGGAAGTGGCACCACTGCATCAGTGTAAGGAATTTCAAGTTTTGGTGTTAGTTAATATCTTTGGTTGAAGAATTTTAGATGAGTGTTAATCCAGTCTGACCTGTGATTCAACATAGCAGCCCAATTGCATCCTTTTGGGCATCAATTTCCAATAGCGATAATTCATATCTGTAACTTCCTATGGAAAATTTTAGCTGATTTAACTCTCTGATTGCCAAAGTTTCTGTGTGAGCCAGTATTTCTAGCAATGTTATCTCCTAAAACCTGTGATCTAATATGTTCTTTTGCTTTATTTTTTCAGTGAAAATGCAGGTCTGTTGGGGTTAACACGAAGTGGAAGTCGGAGAGTTGTTCAAATAGCAGCAGGATTTATGCTTTTCTTTTCGGTACTAGGTATGGCAGTATAGGAATAGGATGGTCCTGGAGGATTTTCACATCTTTTTCTTCAGTTTTGACTCTTCTCTCATACATGCCCACCATGCATTTACCTTTTCCTGCAAAAGTAATGCGCAGGATCACAGCTTAGTTAAATATTGTGCAGTTTCCATTTTTGCTTAAACAATAGCAAAAGCGCTGTGTGGTGCAGTGTTTGTGATTTTGTACACTTAGTAGTCTAACAGCACTAATTCTTGCTGTTGATAGGAAAATTTGGAGCGGTTCTTGCTTCTATACCATTTCCTATTGTGGCAGCTTTGTACTGTGTCCTCTTTGGCTATGTGGGTATGTATTTCTAATCTATGTCATTGTGAAGAATGTAGTTGAATTGTCTTTGCCATCCCCTTCGCATATAGAATAAAAATTTGTACCAAGAAAATGGAATGAATTGTTTCTACAATGCCAGTTGAAGGCTTCTCTTTGCTACGGTCATAACTGAATTTTTTTTATATTTTTCTGATTGTATTTGTATTTGTTCCTTTGAATTTCTTCATAGATTGCCGATGCTTATATGATAAAGTTCAACCTAAAGTCGGATTCCAAAAAAGCATAACGTTGTCTTTATATATTTTTTGAATATTTGTTTTACTCAACAGTTCAATTTCCATTCATATTTAACATTGAAATTGACTTTTGATTTGAGATTATGTGGTGTAATGAACAGTTTCAGCTGGTCTCAGTTTTCTCCAGTTTTGCAACATGAACAGCTTCAGGACAATGTTCATTTTAGGCTTTTCTCTCTTCATGGGCCTTTCTGTACCACAATACTTCAACCAATATCTTTTCATTTCTGGTCGTGGCCCTGTGCGCACTAACTCAACAGCGGTGCGAATATTCAACATTCAACTTATTTTTCAAGTCTCATTACATTACAAGACATTGAACTTGTTTTGATTTTCTTTGTGCTTGCAGTTCAACAACATAATGCAAGTGATTTTCACATCCCCAGCAACAGTAGCAATTATAATTGCCTTCACTTTAGACCTCACTCACAGTCGTGGGCACAAAGACACCCGGCGAGACTCTGGCAGGCATTGGTGGGCAAAGTTCCGATATTTTGAAAAAGATACTAGGAGTGAAGAGTTCTATTCACTGCCTTTTAACCTAAACAGGTTTTTCCCTTCAGCCTAGCTTTGCAATGATGAGAGCTCAAAAAGGAATAAAGTTAAGAGATGTTTTGCCCTCGACATTATTCTGCTAGGATGGTATCAAATCAAACAATAGAAAGTAAGTACTATCTTATAAACCTGCAGCTAGATTTCGCTAAGATCTGTAACTACTATCTTATAGGCACTTAAAGTATGTTCTATCAGATGTTTTATTTAGTGATATCTTGAAATTGTTACCAACTCAATTACAATCTAAAGAGTTTTTATGTGCTGTAAGTAAAACAGTGTTGCAGTGAACTGAGTTAGTCTTAACCAATGCTTGCAGTTTTGCATTCTTATTGTATTGATGGTCACGGGACATTGAACTTGCCTTGCCATTCTCTAGTCTGGACTCTGGATTGTAACTATTCAACCCAATATTTATATTTTGATTTTTGTGAACATTGATCTTAGCCAGTTCAGAGCAATTAACTTTTTGAAACAATTCTCAAAATCATAGTAACCATTCTATGCTGTTGGTGCAGTGGGGTGGCCAGAGCAGTGGTCCTCCCTGCCTACCTCGGATTCTATTTACAAAAATTATATCATGAGAGTTTATTAAAAAAGAGATTTATAATAAAAAACAGAATAATACTCTTATATGTTAATAAATGTAAGGAGACCTATTTCCCATGGTGGGAATTTTAATTTGAATTGTGCTTATAGTAGTTTATCTTATTAGATTCGATAAATCCCTTATCTGATTGGTGATATATTTAGAGAAAAAAACAAAATGGTTGGCATTTGTTATGTCCTTGGACTATATCTCTCACATATAACAGCATTTTTTTTTTCTTAGTGACATATAGCAGCAATTAACTTGTTACATGCACTAAATTTAATTATTCATAAATTCACATAGTAGTTAAATAATTAAATTAATACTTGTTTTTAAGGTATTCCCCCAACATAATATGTAAATTGTAATTTTTTTAGTGTGATTCGGATGACTACTTTCATAACCGTGAGATTCGAACGTTTGATCTCTTGAAATCAAAGAAGGTGTTCAATTATTTTTACAATGGATGGTATGTAATAAAAAAATTATAATTAATTTATTATTTACTATGACATCTCATAATTTATACAATTATTATAATTTATTATTTATATGTTACATAATTTGGATATAATTCTAGGTAGATAATTTAGACAACACAACTTCTTTAGATAATTACATTTTTTGTTTGTGGATACTTCCCATTCTACATCTGCTATATGGGTTCAAGTTCTACTGTATCCAAATACGAAAATGCATGACTGGAGAAGCGTGATTTATTAGTTAATCTCAATCGATGGTGATGATAATGATTTGAGGTTGAGCTCTAATATAACGATCGGTGCCTAAAATAAAATATTCATTTGTTTTTAAGAGCATAATTATAAATACCTAATAATAATAATAATAATAATTTATTTTACTTGTCACACATGATATGAATTAAATTCTTCTATAAAAATCTGGATATAAATTAGGATATGAGTTATAGAGACACACTAATATAGATTTCATGAGTACGCATTTTATTCTTAAAACGCCTTCTATAAAATATTCTCAATTATATATTAATAATTTATTATGTTATTATTCTATTTATATATATTGAAGATGTCACTAATTCAATTTTTTTCTTTCATTAAACGGGCTGTACTATAACTTATTTCTTACCTTTAAAGATTCCACTGTTCTGATGGTAATTATAATTGGACCTATGGTAACACTGTTTAAATCTAAATGTATTGGGAATGCCACATAGGTGCTAAATTCCAATTGCATACAGTATGATTATTTATAGTATGATAAATGTAAAACTTGTTTTATCATTATTTTTTTGACATTAGAAGTACATTTATAATTATTGAGACCACCTATGATACGGTTTGGATTGTTACTTTTTTACTCTCTACTCCCAATAAGATGGAAAAAATTATCCACATTAAATGAAAAAAATATCCACCGGCTAGACGGACTTCTTAAGAATTTGTCCACATATATTTGGGTTAAGAGGAAATTACCCACTTTTTGTTGTCAATAGTACTCGAACCTTACAATTTGCTTGGAAGAAAGCGGGCTGGATAGGAGTGGTGCAATTGCTTACACAGTAGTCATAGATTATTGAATAATTCCACCACAACTTCTTATAATACAAGTAGAAAATATGGAATTCAATTACGTTCACAAATTCCTTTTACAAGACACCTAGGACCACATTACAAAATTGATTTGAAAAGCGAAATCGATTCCTACTATGAAAAGTTGAGTACTTGGTTGGGAGATCGTCAAGGCCTCTTATGTCACTTCGAGAGAAAGTGTATGATTAAATTGGCTCGTTCAAAGTTTGTGTTGAGATTAGGGTTATCATCCATCTTCTTCAATAGTTAATCGTTTACAAAAGAAGAAAATTAAGATCATACTGCTTTTACCAACACTAAAAATTCATCCACTTAGGTTGGTCAAATAATTTTTCGGTTGTGTCTTGGTAATTCAATCAATGGAAAAAAGTATAACAACATGTCGGCTATTTTGTTATTATTATTATTTTGGTATATAATAACCTAGAAAGTTCATATATACTTCCTATATAATATCACCATGTCAAAGGAAAAAAAATAAAATATGTGGATTTGGTTCGACACTTTACTTGTTAACTAAAATTATATCTCGTTGATAATCATTTATTATTAAAAAATAAATTTATTTATTTTTATATTTTTAATTTGCATCATACATAAAAATCATATATAGAGTGATTTTAATGATCCTATAAACTCAAATGTCTTAAATTAAATTTGGATAAATAAACAAAGAAACGTTCATATTTGACTTACGTGTATATACGTGATATCATGTGTATTAAAATGTACAACTATTTAATAAAAAATAATCTTGATTTCACTTGTACTTATGGAATACAAGTTCTTCATAATATTTAGACCCCGTTTGGCATGTAAGGCTGTATTGAATTACTTTAATGGGATGATGAACAGGAAGATGTAGTATAATTGGGAAATATGTTCCCAAATTGGAGTCCACTTGGGCCGATAAGCTTCAGAATAATGTGTTGTGGACGTATTTGTAGCTCTGGTTTGGCATGCATCACATTAGACTACGCGGCCCTGTTCAGCAAGCCTGGGTCAACACTCCCCCTTTCTTTCTCTCACTCTCTATATATATGATATATAAATTAATAATTTAAAATTTTAGTAAAATAAGAAATGATTTAAACCCACAATTTCAATCACATGAATGTGGAAGGCTTATTATTGAGCTATCTCAACATTTGTCAATTATTTTTTATTTCTTAGAACTACTTTTTCACATAAATTGGGCACATTATATTCCTATCTTCTTATACTGTTAATGGCTTTTATTTTTCAATTTATTCTCAATTTAATTTTAGAATAACTTCTCTATAAAATATTTCTTTCTCCTTGGTTGACGATCCACTTCCCTTTTACCTCCGTTCACTTTTACGCCTACTTTTTATCGCTAAACTCTCTTTCATTCTTTTTTTATTTCATGCTTTGTTCTGTCAAGTTAAGTTTGGGAGACACGTGATACATTTTCGTTCACCCTTCCTGTCATACAGTTACATGGCTAACTATTAGCCTTTCATTTTTTCTTGCAATCTGACACTTGTTGCCTCTAACTACTTCTTAGTCATAGGCCTATCGGTAAACCTAATTTCTCTGTACTTTTGACGAAATAGACGATCTACAAACACAAAGAGTTTCATTTTGAATTTCTAAACTAGGTTTCCCTTTGATTTGCTTTCCCACCCCAAAGCAAGGGTGTTCTTGTCTCTTCCACGCTCTCTTTTGTGGACAACTTAACTTGAACTATGGTTTTCCTCTAGGCGCACATTTAGGGTTTAATTTTTGGTATCTATTATTTGATGATTTCCCAATTAATGGTTTAGGATTCAATTTGATTTTGAGGAGCTAACTTCCCCCCAAACAAAACAAAAATGTGTGATTGTGAAGTTGAATTCGTATTAATTATAAAATACAATCATGCAATAAAATTAATGATAATGGTGTCTTGATCAGTATATGTCCTACCTTCGAATTTAAATTATGTTATTTAGGTGAGATGTACTTTATGTTGTGATTAATTGAAGTTATTTTTTGCCCACCACATTTCCAATTGTGTAGCGGTTACACATATCTGTGGCATGTTTGTTGCTTATCAACTTATAGCTATTGAATTATTAGAATTAGAATTATTGATTGTCACAGGGATAAAGTTGCTTATTCCTTTATCTGAATAACACCAAATAAATACCTTTACTTTTGAAGTTCCTATAATAAAAACCCATTCATACAATGTTATATTTAGTAAAGAATTTTATTCAACCTGAAAAAAAGTTGATCAAATTTTGACAATCTAATCGAATTCAACTTATCTCAATTATATCAACCATATGTATGTATAAAAGCTTAATTTCAGACAACCAAACTCTTATTATCATTAATATTGTCCATTTAAAACTCACAGTTCTCAAGAAGATAGCTCCCTCAAACACTATTATATGGAATATGGATGTTGTCAATTAAATTCTTTCTGTTATATTATCAATTGATTTTCATAGGTACGTGACAATTATGATTTCAAAACTTAACATTTTAGGCGTGATAGAACAATATTCTGACAAGAGAGACGGACCTCTTGAGAAACCATGCTTGGAATTAAATAGGCTTATTTTCAGCGTCGCAGTCGCTAGACTAACACATTTTTCAACTTGTATATTTACCTTGCAATTTACAAGATATTACTCTGTAGCCAATTAACATTAATTATAAGATAATCCCAATTGATTTATGTCTATTAATCATTATGGGCAACCAGTGTTAGATTATCCAATTGTGTAAGTTTAAGTTCAAATAATATAATATTTGAACCAACATATCATACATCGAGTCACAATAAACGCATCATTCGCACCGTTGACAATTTATATATATATGTCCATTATTTAGATAGATATTTAGAATAATATAATATTATATATTAAAATTGAAATAAAAATTTAAATTAAAAATTGAAAGTGTAATATTAATAATATAAAGAATAATATTTTATATCCAAATTCATATTCTAGCTAATTAATTATTTACGTATTTTATTTTTTAAAAAATAAATATTTATATATTTTTATTTTTTATTATCACGTCACTAATGGAGATTCACGTGGCAATGTTAAACATAAATTTTTTTATTATCACGTCACTAATGGAGATTCACGTGGCAATGTTAAACATAAAATATTATCAACTAGGCTTAAAAGTCAAAGCAAAACATAGTTATTCTAACATGTATCATTATTTGTGACCAATAATTAGTAATCAAATATATGCTACACTAATCCTAGTTTAGAAACCATGGAGCTGATGTGAGACCAAATCTCTAATTTTTCGGCTACTTAATTACCACAATTCATAATTTTATTCTCTTTTAGTTTATTAAATTCCCTGCCCATCATTCTCTTCTATTTTTTTTTTCAATTATTAATTTTAGTTTTTTTAAAAAAAACGAAAAAGAAAGTGAGCTATGACTATGAGCCAGTGCATTTAAACAGTGAATCAATGCAAACACACACGTCCCAGAAAGGGAACAAAAAAGAAAAATAATAATAATAAATTAATTAAACAGCTCAATAAAACTAAAAAATAATTAAAAAAAGGCGTGTCATGGCCAAACCAGCACCCATAAAACCCCCAAAACCACACCCACCACCCACCAAATGACCAGCATCCATCTCCGCCACTCCACCGTCAGCAATGCCATCACCGCCGCCAACTCATTCTTAGACGAACGTCCTCACCGCTCCCTCCTCCGCCATGTCTCAGTCGTCCGACGACCATTCTGGTGTTAGCACACTGTACTGCCCAGAAGATGGCAATGAAGCTGACTCCTCCACCGCTGACTCCCCGATCTCTCTCCTCCATTGTCCACCGCCCGATGAGAACTCCATCTCCACTCTCATCCTGTCGGAGCCCTACTACATGCCCCTCCCTGACTACGTACGCTCCCGTTACCGCTCCGTCGACCTCACTGCCCGTCAAGACTCCATAAATTGGATCCTCAAGGTACGTGCTTTTCGTACACCCCGATGCAGGATCTCGGCGAGATAGTTAGAAAAGTCAAAATCCAACGTACTGCAATGTTTTTTTTTGTTGTTGTTTTTGATAATATGTGACAATTTTAGGTGCATGCATACCATCAATTCGGGCCAGTGACGGCGTTACTTTCCGTCAACTATTTTGACCGTTTCCTCTCCTCTCATTCTCTCCCGGTAACATGTAATCCTTGGATTTTTCCTTCGCTTTTCCGGGAAAAACAATGCGTGACTTACGAAGACCTTTTTTTTTTTTTGTGGTTCTTTCGATAAACAGCAAGCAAATGGGTGGCCGTTTCAGCTGCTGTCGGTTGCGTGCTTGTCCTTAGCGGCGAAAATGGAAGAACCCCGGGTGCCTTTATTGCTGGACCTTCAGTCATTCGAATCCAGATTCGTATTCGAACCCAAAACCGTCCAGAGAATGGAGCTCCGCGTCATGTCCATTCTCCATTGGAGACTCAACTCCATCACTCCCTTTCATTACCTTCATTACTTCATCTCCAAACTCCCTTCTACTACCTCCGATCCGGATTCTTCTTATCGGATTTTCTCTTCTTCCTCGGATCTCATCCTCAAGTCAACCCGTGGTACGGTACTTTCATTTTACCCGACCCGACTTGTTTTTATTTTTATTGGGGAATTAATTGTGTTTTTATCAATATGTTTTTATATAGTTGTTGATTTCTTGGGTTTTGCACCGTCTACAATGGCAGCGGCGGCTGTGTTATGTGCAGCCGGGGAGAGTCCGGACTCGTCAGCGATTTTTCACGAGAGAATGAATAAAGTAGGTTGATTTCTAATCATTCTGTAAATTATAGTTATTTAAGGGGTTGTTGTAAATATGAATAGTTTGGTGGGAGTGAGAATTTCTAGAGAAGTGATGCATAGAAAGCTGTGAAAAATGAATTCTCTCAATTGGTGCATTTTTGGTAGGAAATGGTGAGAAGCTGTCGCCAACTAATGGAGGAGTATCTAATCGACATGTGTCCTTCGGCTCAGCTCAAGGACGATAGGAGAGCCGAGCCGCAACCCCCGCCGCCAAGCCCAGTTGGTGTCTTGGACGCCGCCGCTTGTGGGAGTTGCGATACACGTTCGGACAATCCCGGCTCCATCAGCCAAGCCGAACCCGGACCAGAGCCGTCGGCCAAGCGGCGCCGATCATCTGCCCCGGATGTATAGCAACCGTAGATAAGACCACCACCCAACCTTTTTATCTCTCTCTCTCTCTATTGTTTTTATGTCCTATGTTAGAGAGAAACAAAATGGGCCCCTTTATTTTTTTCTCGTCATTTATTTTGTCGTTGATTATAACATGAATGGCCGAGATCTGGTAACATGCGGGATCAGGGAATTTTTTTGCTTTTTTACTATCAATGTTTAAATTCATATTATAATATAATTATGTAACATCATATCATATTTTACAATTTTGATGGCTAAAGTCGGTTTCATTATTAATTTCTTTTTTAGGGGTATTTTGGTCAAATTTATGTCTCATTATGTTCAATTATTCCCAAACCATATTTTCAATCGCGTAACCACGAGAACTTATAGACTTGTGGTCTGTTTTTGTTCGACGAAAGTACCCTTATAAAAATATATTAATCAGTACTATCTCGTATGATCTCTTCGTATCTTACATGCATCGTATGGTTGTTATGGTATCTATGGGGATTTTGTTTTGCTGCGTGGGGTCATTTTCGGAACATTAAATGGGGTTTGGACTGGAAGATGAGGCCACCGCGGTGGAGCCTCGTTTCCGACATAAATTACAAGTCAGTGAAGTGTACATGTATTTGCTGTTTAAATCCGTAGGTGTCGGACGAGGATCTCAAAAAAGTTAAGAGTGTATAATTGTACCTGTAAACGTGCTAAATTTATTTTCCCAAATTGGCCCTAATTTAGTATCCCAGCTAGGACCCATTTTTCCTCGTTTCGCGCTGCAAATAGACCTACAAGGCTACAAAGGGCCAGGAGGAGATTATTGTAATTTAGAAGATCTATAGAAGAAAGTAGATGGGAACGGGATGATGAGGGCATGACATGTTGATTGCCACGTAAGAGAGAGGGGATTTGGAGGGAAAGGATAGGAGAGGGTGTTTGTGTGGGAGACAGAGAGGTGAAGTGAATCAGGGCCGTTCACGTGTAAACTGTGAAGACGAGGGGGAGATTAGTACTAATGCGGAGCCAAAGATTTGATTTGAGGTGGGTCATGGCCACTTCACAGGTCACATCATCTGGGAGCTTGTACGGGAACAACAAAACCAAAAACATCTTTGCATCACAGAGAGGGAGAGACCCGGTTTCGGTGCCTAAGAAATACTGTTTTTGTTTTGTGTTAACTCCTTTAATTTCTAATTCAGATCCCAAATAATGATTTAATTACTATGGTGATATGTAGTTACATGACGAGTGATTATGAGAGTGGTAAATAAATAAAATTTGTATAGTGTTTTTGAGCCTACTAGTGTAACATAATTATTTTTTATTATCTATAAATTCTTAAATCTATTTATTGAATTTGAGTTCAAGATTGGAGTTTGTGTGGAATCATAGTCTAATCATTTTTATTAACTATTAATAGATATCATTTTAGGACCATTAGTCATCCTCTACCTCTCTAAAGATAAAAGGCTTTACATCTAAAATGTCTGACAATATTGTGGATATTTTTTTTTTTCCATTCTTTATGAGTCATCCTCTCTCGTTTTTAAGAGCTAATATCTTGGTTATGCTACGATATTTTATTGTTGTTAGTTCCAATTGTATTATGAGTTAATTCTAATTATCCAAAAAAAAAATTGCTGGTTTTGATTGTACCTCTATTTATTAAAGAAACATATATGAGGTAGTTGTGCTATTAATTGAGGTATGTGATTATTAATATAGATTAAATTAAATTTATAATTGAGTCAGTTTTTGCTTTTTGAAAGATCATTAGCAATTCAAGTGGTGCTCTCTCCCAGTGCTTGCCCTCTTTTCTAGTGGCACGGTACGGTTACGTCAAATGTTTTTTTTTTTTTTTTTTTTTTTAATTTTTGGATTTTTCTTGTTTTTACCTTTCTTTAATTCGGACACACCACATCTTGTATTTTAGGTTCCTCCCATGATGTGCTTGAATTTCTCTTCATGTATGACCCACCCAAAAGTATAGATTATTGTTACTAAGGCCTCAATATTGTCGATAACATGGGACCCTACAAATGTGTGGCTGGGATTTCCTACAAAAAATTTTTATGGTCAATGTGGGACCCAATTCCAGCCTGTCTAAAAAAGGTAAGTGTGGGGTCCACCGTCTTCACCAAATTTCCTGCAGTGCAGGAGCAACATGTAAAGTAAGCATGTATGTATTTAGGTAAGGGAAATTGGCAAGCCCGGTGGATTTTTTTTTTTTTTTGGGAACATTATGGCCCGGCTGATTTAATATATGTAAGTTTGCACCAATGTGGAATTTAAAAAATGATTAATGGAGTTTAACCTCACATGAAATTCATTCGTCTAATGAATTTTTTAACCCGTAAAACATTCAACGACCTGAATTATTCTAAGTTTAAAGTGTTTTATATGATGAAAATAAACTAAAAATGATTGAAATTTAATTAGGGATCAAAATGATATTTTTTATTTGGGGCAAAATTTGAATTTATCCAATTTAATGTTTTAGCATTTAAGTTTTATGGTATCAAATGAAAATATAAATATTTGATATTTAATACTTTTATAATTATGAATAGAAATTATAATATATAAATGAATAATGTTAGATTGTGCAAAATTTTTACTTAAAATGAAATGACATAATTAGTTGTATTTAACATTATTTGTCTCATGATTTACACCATTTTTTTTAAAGCTGATATCTAATGGATCAAAAGTTTATCTAGATTTGCTAAGATTAAACATGTTTGTATGACTTAGATTTCTACTTTCATAAACTAAAAACAATCACTCTCATAATAAAGTGAGAAAACTATTCACTAGTGAGACTTGTTAAAATTAAACATATTCGGAAGATAATTACTCTCATAATAAGGAGAGAAAAATATTCATTTAAGCTTTATAATGTGCTTAGTAGGAATTAAACCCAACACTTCAGTGAACGATGAAATACATCACCATTTGTGCTAAAAGGTATTGTGCACACGAACTTTGCATGGGCACATTTGAATTTGGATTTGGACTACACTTATGGACAAACTAAATTCCAGCATTATCACATATAATTGTATTTGGACATGATTACTAATAAAATATTCTTATATAATTTGTAATTGCAGTATTTTTTTAAAACTGATTTGCAATTATAATATAAACTAAACATTATTAGTAATAAAAAAATCTGGATCTCATAAATTACTTAAGAATTAAGTTTGTCTCATTTATGAATCAAGTCCTATTTTCTAATTTACTTTCCAATATAGTTTGATTATTGTTATTATTATTATTTTTAATTAGTTAAGGCAGTTATGATTTAGTAATACTGTTTGCTACAGTAACTACACCATAACGTGAGCAGTAGGTAAGAGGCAGAAGTGGAGGTGTGTGACAACATGTGAAACCTGGACTGGGGACAGAGAATGGGCCCCAAAATAGGCCCACAAAGAAGGCATAGGTGGGCCCAGAAAGAGCCTGCCAAGGGATGGCAGTAAAAGCCCTTACAGGCCTTAGAGAGGGCAGTGAGAAAAATAGTCTGACCCTTTAAGGACAAAGTCACAAAGAGACTCATAGGAAAGAGCCAATGCAACAGACAAATCAGCGTTAACAACCCGAGATCAAACACCCACACACCCACCCACCCACCCACCCACCATTTCTCTCTCTATCTAAAATATGCGAACTGTGTGCATCTGCAAATGCCTAGTTGGCAATCTCTGTATTTCGAAGATCCACATCCCCCGTCTGTCTCCTCAATGTGGTTTTATGACTTTCAGGGTTTTCTTTTGGAAGTTTGTGCCTTGCCATTCTCATAGTCACTGTCACTACAAATATAACCGTAATGCTTCTTCTTTCCTTTAAGCTTTTTGTTCATTCTAGTCTCTAGAGCTCTACCATACTTGCCAATATTATTATCAATTTATCAGTCATGTCTATGAGTAAGAATGCATATTATGATGTTAATTTTGTTGACACATTCTCACGGATATTACCAAACATGACTTGTGATTTAAATATAAGCATTTTGTTTGTTAGTTTTAAAACTTGTAAATTATGAGGTAAGACGGTGGTCTAGTGGAAAGATGCAACCCAGCTGCCCATTAGATGACTGGTTCGATCCTCATTCCTCCTATTTTTGTGTGGATAACATTCTCTCAATTTTTTAGAATAACAATCCGAGCTGTGCTATTTGAGTCTCATCGAGATCGATCTTGACAGCAGTTTGTCCCATAAAAGGTGACTAATAATAATAATAATAATAATAAAATTGTAATTAAATATCTCTTCCATAATAAATGTTTCTAACAAATTTTAACAAAATTTAAGATGATTTACCTATTTTTCCTATTAAATTAATTTATTCATGAAAGTATTAAAAAAATTTTACTATCACAATTATTCAGACTTATTTATATTTTACTTAAAATATATGGTTTTATTATTAATATTAATCCTAAAAATATTTTATTGACACGTCATGAATCCTTTCAACGAGAGTATTTACTTCTTCTACATAGATTTTTTTGGCTCAATGAGTAGATCAAATTTGAAAGTGATAATTCAGAGTGATGTGGATAACGGAAAGGGACCTTCATAAATTTCTCTGTCTATTTTTATGTCCATGAACCATTACTAACACTTCAACATCTATTCGCTATCGATGGTTCATGGATATGATGCCCATTCTTAAATTTTGAGTGAGACAACAGTTTGGCCAGAGGACCACATGAGTTTCCAAATGTCAGTCATAATATTATATGGTGGTGTTAATATATGCCCTAAAGACATATGTTAACTACCCTCATGTACCACACGTTAACTATCCAAAATTTTAATAAATAATTCATATTTATTACTTTAATGTATTAATATATAATATTTCGAATTTTTTCATAAAAATAAATATACTTTTATTATTGTAATTTGTAAACCTTAACATGCAGCGTGGAGGTAAATGTCAACCTCTTTCATAATTAACCCTTTCGATGGTGTTTTGCGCCCTTGTTTGAATATTGACATGATTTTTTTTTTTTTAATTTTTTGAGAGAAAATGGAATCTTATTGCAAAAGATCATCTATTACATCATTTAAAACAAACATTGGGCAATAATCAGTCTAAATCTGATTAGAAGAAAAAATAGTAGTCGAGAAAGTCAGAGAATGAACCACCTTATTTTCTAAACGAGACACATCATAACAAGAACCATTCCCAACTGATAATAATAAACTCCTATTATCATCAACAATAAAAAAAGCAGAAAAAGAAACATTGTGATGTTGAACAGCCCATATTGCACTTAGAGCATCTGATTCAATTTCTGAGACTCTGAAACCACCATCACAAACAATCCTTGGCTCTTCTCTTATCGCCTGAAGCTCTTCCAAAGTAGCTGAAAAATTCCCTGCAAACTTGCAAAGAAGAACTGAAGTTGACGAGTCTCGTAGAACTCCCCCTAGACCCATGCCTTAAGACATGATTTGATTACTCTTACTCCATCAAAGCTCAATTGGGCTATTCGATATATATCACATAAATATTTTTTATATTTATTTTATTAAAAATATATTATAAAATTTAAAATAATTCAAATGTATGTAAAAAAAATATATAAATTGTTTTATTAAAAAATATTATCACAACAAAATTTGAAAAATCATATTTTTAATACTAATGAAAATAAATAGTATTTTATTTAAAATTCATTTTTAATAATTTTATAAAGCATTTTAAATATATTTATTCATAAATGAATAAAATCTAATATTACACTAAATAATCTCAAAAAAACAAAACATAAAATATGATTACATATATATATTTTTTCAATCCAATACTATACCAAACAAGCGAAAATATTATTTTTAGGCATATTCTACGCATCACATTTTAAATTTGGTCCAGTCAATTTCAACTAATTACATGAAAATAGTCCAATTCAATTCTGTATGCCAAATGCATATTTTAAGTTTAAGTAATGGATAAATGAACATCAAAATTAAAGTTATTGTCATCTTTAAAAGGAAAAAACAAATTTTAAAAGAAAAACAAAAGAAACCAAAGTAAATGGAGTGCTTTTTAAAAAACTAACGCTTGTTTCATATTATTTTTAATAAATTAAAATTTGATTATTTAATAATTCTAGTATACAAAAGGTGTTTAGTAACGTTGTCAAAAGTGATTATTTAATAATCTAAGTAGACTCTACAACAGGTTTAAGTAGGTGAAGTGATACTTTATCAAATGATTATGAAAAAATTTGATGTAAAATTCAATAAATATATTAAATGATCAAATTATCATCATTAATTTTTTTATAAAGTGTCGCCTCTATCTTAATTATATAGAAACATATATATTTATGCCAATAGAAATTAAAAATTTTTACTTTTTTACTTTAAATAATTTATAAATTCGTAGCCATTAACATAAAATTTACTAAATTTATGCATACTGTGTTTAAAGTTTGTAACAGTTTTAATAGTAGAAATAACTAAACAATAGGCTCATTAATTATATAGCAAATTACTTTTTTTTTTTAAAAAAAAAAGTTAACAGTGATTATTTTTCTACAACAATATCAAATTGGCCTGAAAAATGATAAAATCTTGAAGAAAATTTTATAATTTCATTAAGACATCTGCTTAATAAAAATATATAACCTTTACCAGGGGCGGACCTAGTATAGGGCTACGTGCCCCCCCTGAAATTTTAAAAAATTTTATTAAGTATATGTTGTTGATAATTAGATATTTAAATATATCAGTGAATTGCTATATATAATTTTAAAGCCACCTTATTCACAAGAGCCGGAATGGTCAGGCGGTAATAGGCGCGTTTTTCAACTTGTATATTCATCCTGGTCTCGGGTTCGAACTTGACTCATACAAGTGGTATTTCTCAATGTGTTTCATAAAGATAACGCACACAACGCTCCTCACACAGACATTTGCTTTTTTTTTTTTTTTTTTCAAAGGTAATAAATAGTATACTCCTAACTTATGTATAGCATTTTACATGTACTTATACATAGCATTATATATGTGCTATTTTTTTTTTTTTTTTTTTTCCAAAGGTAATAAACATTATACGTTCCTCATTTATACTTTTATTTTTTTTTTTAAAAGGTAATGAACAATATATGTGGATTTATTGGTGTTCATACTTGAGTTGTAAAAACAAATAACATAAAAATTTACCAACCAAATAAATTTTCACACTTGAAGTGTTTTGACTTTGAAAAACTTTTATAACCTACCATGAACTATGAAATTTTTTCTCTTATATATATTTATGAATATCATCATTAATTATCATAATTTTTTTTTTTTTTTTTTATATATAAACTATATCACATTTATATAAATTATTGATTAATTTCCTTTCAATTTTTCACATCGCGTTCATAATTTAGTAGATGTTGTGAATATATTTTCATTCTTTAGTGCTAGTGTATAAACTCACTAATGTTTTAGTGCTATTTTATAGTGTTTACTCGTTAAAATAATAGAGGTTATCATAATTAAATTTTTAAAATAAAAATATATTTAATTATGAATGAATTGCACCTCCATGTACAATTTAAGTAATTAGTACACTTTCCTTTCATATTCGTGATAAGAGTTTAAATTCCATATTGTATATTTAATAATATACATAAAGACTTTTCTCTCTCTTTATTTAATAAATAAATTTCACAATTAAAAAAACAAATTCATGAACTATAAATATTTTTATCTTAATTTATTTTTATTTTATTTTACTTTTTTATAGTGCCCCTGATATAAATGTCTGGGTCCGCCGCTGACCTTTAGAGTTAATCTAAAATATGCATATCTTACTAATTTAATCATCATCATAGATGGATAGTACAAAATTGATATTTTGTAGTGATCGAGTAGACAGCATCTTAATTATAGAATGTCAGAGGCAATGTTCATGAGATGCATGAACCGAGTAGCTCGTCGAGACTCCCTCGGAGGAGGGTAATGCGGTACAATTGAACCCTTTTGACCACATCTTCTGCTTCCAACAGTACAGAGTCGACACAAACTTAGGGGGATGTATTCAATCTAGATTTTATTTGAATTTATTAGAGTTTCTTATAATGATAGATTTTGATGAATTCTATAGATTTTATGGATTCTATAAAATTTTATTAGAATTCTATTTAAAAATTTGTTGGATTATTTAATGAATTCTATCAGATTTTGTTAGAATTCTATTTAGAGTTTGTTGAATTTTTTACATAAATTTAAATGAAATTTAATATATTTAAATGAAATTATTAATAATTTTATCTTAAAAAAAAATCATATGATAAGTAGCATGTTTTCCTTGGCCCAACTTTCACCGTCAAATTATATAAATTATGAATATAATTATTTTATTTTTATAAATCACATTAACAAAAATTTTGATATTATAAAATGATATTCATTTTTTCGCGTTTAATTATTTGTTTATTTTTTTTTTTTTTAAAAAAATGTTAGTATATATGTATCAACTTAAGATCATATTATATCGTATTTATACATTTTTTATAAGTGTGTCACATTCAATAAAGTTGAAAAATATCAAGTTTAAAAATCAATGCAAATCTGTATCACCAACAAAACCTCTTTTTGTATATATGAGTGTTTGTATGTATATATATAGAAGATTGATAGTTTCACATTTTCAAATTAGCAAATTTATAGTGTCAATGTTTAACATAACTAACAACATGTAAATAATATTATTTAGGATGAAATTTTCATCTTTCCTATGTGTTATTATTGCTTAGGAACCTTAACAGTCATCACCTAGTTTTTATCAATTCTTCATTTATACTTATACAACATTTATCCATTCTCCGTAATTATTATTGTGTATTATGAAATTATCATTTGTGAATCCACGGTTGTAATAAGTCAAAACAGAATAAACCTAAATAAGAATCAAGAGGTGGGTCAATCTTTAATTGCATCAACTCGTAAAATATCATCAAATAGAGAAATTTCAGTTTTCTCTTCGAATTTCAACCATTAGGTTTTGTATAGATTAACGTGAGATTGCAATTGTCACTAATCAAAAGATTGGGTTTTTGTAGATTTTTGGGTTTTATTATAAACAAAAAGATTTGTTAATTGTTGAAAATTTTGTAGGTTTTGGTGATTTAATCATTAAAAAAAAAAAAATCAAGAGAAAAAAAAAAATGTATGAAACTTATGAAATCTTTGGGGGTAGGGCAAGATTTCATATGAGCTTTTTTATTCATATTTAGGTTCAAACAATCAATTAAAATCTTTTAAAATAGAATTCCTACAAAATCATTGATTTTTTTAATACACATAGACTTATTTAGATTTCTTAAAAGGCTTAATTGAATACACACGAATTTTATTGGAATCTTTACAAATCTGAATTGAATACACCCGGATTTTAATAAAATTATAAAAAGTCTAGATTGAATACATTTAGATTTTAAAATCTTTTGGATTCCAATAGATTCCTAAGTTGAATACACCCCCCTTAATTATGATTTGGTATGTTTATAAGTAAATGTTGACTTTTCTTCTCCTACATTTAATGTTTATAAATTATTAAAATATTCTAAAATAAAATTTTTTTCATATTAAATTCTATTCATAGTACGATCATTATTCAAAGCTTCAGAGGCTTTTTTTTTTTTAATCGAATTACTGAAACTTATGAATCTTTTATTTTTTATCCAAAAAAAATTAAATAATACTACTAAAAATTTAAGATTAAATAGTGATTAAAATATGAATTCGAATGATATGTTTTTCCTTTTCTTCTCACTGTATAATAATCTTATTTATTTTTTAAAGTTAAAATTATCTGAAATCTAATAATTTGATATTTATATTATTTTACTATTAATTACTAGATAACTTTATTTAATATAATACAAATAATTATAATAAATTATTTAACAAATACTTTATAATTTTATGTATATATTAATAATATTTTTATTTATAAGTAAAATATAATTAATTATTATAATAAAGTATTTTTTTATAAACTATATATACATAATAAATTATTATAATAGAGTAAATTAAATTTATATATTTAAATAAAAATAAAAAAATGATTTAAGTTGAATTACTGTTATTGTACATTTAAATAAACATAACATTAAAAAGAATATCATTAAAAGGAATTTATATAATTTAAAATTAATATAAATTTAAAAATATATTATTTTTAAAATAATAGATTTGAAATAATATATTTAAAAAACCATTAAGTGATTGATATTTAGTTCAAAATTAGAAATTGTAACTCTTTATTTTCAATAAATTTTAGATGATTTTAAGTGACTCGACCATTTAAAAAAATAAATAAAAATTATTTAATAAATATAATTTAGATTTATTAAGTGAAAAGTAATAAAAACAAATTATCCCTTATTAAAGACTGAATAGCGACTGAAATATGAGTATGAACATCATATTTTTTTTCCCCTTATCTTTGAATATATTATAATTTTTTTTTGTTTTTTAAAATTAAAATTATCTAAAAATTAATAATTTAATATTTATACCATTTTTCCAATTTTTATTATAAAATTTTAATTAATTTATCATTTTTACTATTTATTGTTATGTAATTTTAATAATTTAATAAAAAAAAACTTAAAATAAATAATTTAGTAAACTCTAAAATATTTTTGTGTACATATTAATAATATTTTATTTATAAGTAAAATATACTTAAAAATATAATAACATTAATCATATTTATATATTTAAATATATAAATATATTTAAGAAAGCAACTAGAAAAATGGATATTTAAATTGTAAACTAAAATATAATAATTTAATTTTGAGATAATTCGGAATAAAATGTATTTACTTTTTTTTTTTCCAAAAATATTTCTGGTAAGTATAAAAAATAAAAAATAAAAAATAAAAATTTATGTAGTATAAATTATCATAAATTTGGAAATATGTTATTTTAGGGGGATAGACTTTGAATAGAATTTTTAAAATATATTTAAGTAATTTACAATTAAATGAAAAGTTAAGATTTCTAACATTTTCTTTTCACTTGTTTTTAAGTAATTTTAAGTGGTTTGATCATTTTTTTTAAAAAAAAAAAAAAAAAACAACATAATGAGTGTAATTCAACATCATTAAGTTATAAATGAAAAAACAAACAGTCTCCAACATAAATTAAACAACAAAAGTTGAGGTAATCCAATTATAAACTTTTCTCAACCTACACATTGGGGCCTTGATTCAAGAGGTATACATTCTTCCCGGATCTTAACTTATACTTGAAATACTTAAAAAACCGTTTTTAATTGGATAAATTTGAAAGTATAATTAAATTGGTGAAATGAGAATTGAGAGTATATATATATATATATATATGCATTCTATAATACATTTGAAATATCCATATACTTGATAAAAAATAAAATGACTGTATTATAAAATTATTGATTATAATTTATTATATTTTTATTATATCTGATTACAATAAGTAAATGTGATTTTATTTATCGATTATTATAAATATAATATGACTTATTTAATTATAATCAGATACAATAAAATATAATAAATTATAATAAGTGATTTTATAATGTAATTAATTTTTTTTTCTCTAGTGCCTCAGGTGTACATACACGCACACACTCATCACTTGTTAGTATGAAAGACTTAAATCCGGGATATTATTAGATTATATGAGTACTCGTGGCAATCAAATTATATTATATGGTAATCGAGCATATTAATTATTGCTTATATAATTAATGATGATCATCTATGCAATAATGCTTATACTCCGTTGTAGAAATAAAGTTTAGGTGTGTTTGCAATGGATGATGGCATTTTTGTTAGTAGATAATTTTAAGTTGATGTAAACTTTTAAATTAATAATTAATTTCAAAGACTGGGAAGTAGACGCCATTCATTGAATCATTGTAAAACCTTGAGCCAGAATTTTTCCAGTTATGAACCAGTTAAAAACTACTTACAAAATCCCCTACGTCTCTTACTGATACAAAACATCTTACTGACTTCAAATAGTACCAACATCTTCTTGTTGGTACTATTTTCTATTTACAAACTTCAAATTCTAATTCATTCTCTCTCCATTTCAACAAAAAAATCAACATGAGAGAAACATCCAAACGTCCACCACGACCTCAGTTAAAAACGTAAATAAAGCCAAACCTGTTTCATTTGGAAATCATGTAGAGGAGGTTTAAAATTGTCAGAGAAACTTCCTCACCAATTTTAAATCCAGTATTTTTTTTATATTTTTTTATTTTGTAAGGAAGTCAAGGGAGTTTGAAAAAAAAAAAAAAATCTTTGGATTAAAAATTTTCCCTTAAAATGTAAATGGTGGTATTTTTTATGAATAAAACGATTTAGCAAGTGATGAGAGACAGAAAGTGATTTCTACCATGTATCCAGCTAGATTTTTAGAGCCAATGTTCACGTGTTTTGTCTCCATCTCCTTGTCTTGTTAATTATGGTAGTGATATGGACATTTTTATTAATTTAGAGATTTCCAAGAAAGTAAAAATATTGATACTATGTGGTGAAGGCAGATGGGCTAGTGATCACACCTCTGCACCGAGTGGAAGCCACATGTTCAATCTCCTCTCCCCCATATAAGAAAAAAAAAAGAAAGAAAAAAAATTGATACTTTACATTCCTGATATTTTTAATATTTTGGATGATTAACATAAAAAACATCACTGAATATTCACAAAATTTTTGAAATATATTGACAATATTTTTGATATTTCAATTAATATATGTTTAAATTTAAAATCCTTATATTTTTAAGGAAATCAATATTTACTTGGAGATTCTATTTTGTCTTTTTAAATTTCAAATGATTTACATTGTTCATTGAGCTCTTATTTTCAAGTGAATTAAGGCTACCGCTGATGGTCTTTCAACAGAAAATTTGTGGTCCTCGTTGTGGTGCCATTTTCAGATCTACTAATAGTCTGCCAAAAGGGAATCACATTAACATATGTAAGGCTTGCTCTCAATCTATGCCGCCATCTTTCTTTGTTGAGAATTTTCAGCCATGATCTTTGTTATCAGATTGCTTTTATGAAGGGATGGACCAACTTCTAGAGTATGTGCCACTACTAGACACCATCCAAACACACGTGTGAGTAGGGTGGACATATTAGTTGGTTTGGAGTGTAGTGGATACCTATGGAGATTAATAATTATTTACACAGTCTTAATATTCTTTCACAGGATCTACATTCGTTATATGCATGCAAATTTATATATCTATTGTTGCAATCGAAAAACATTTTCACTGTATGTGTGACTCGTATATGTCTTTAACAATCAAGAGATGTATATTCTCGTACTATTGATCCATTAAGTGAAAATTTTATTAAGCAAAAATAATATAAGATCCATGTGTATTCAACTTAAAACTCAAGTCTATATCTTTATTCTTTTTGAGATTCCTCCGTGTGGACTAAGGGTTAACTCCTCAATCATTAAAATGTTCTCAACAGTGATTAATATGTAATGTTATAGATTCAGTTATCTAATCATCTAAGAGCAAAGTTAACATGATGGTTCTTTGTTGTAATTTTTCTTTTGTGGGTAAGGTTACTTACGTCTCCTCTAATTAGGTTAGATGATATCTTACTCGTTTTCTATTTTCAATAATTCTCTTTGTACTGCTCAAGCTTACCATAGAAAAAAGGACAATGACTTCTACCATGTTAAAGATTGATCCATCTATTTCAAGCATTAAATGGGCAAGGGCAATCGAAACCTTGGTAACATCACCATGAATAACGCTTGAAGCAAACGAATGGGTGGAAATTGCATTCTCATTTAATGTGTTGACATCAAGTCACAATTTAGTTTCTCTTCATTGATCGCCATTGACATTATTAGATAGAGAAACAATGAACACAACTCATATGAGAAATGAAGAAAGTGCTTACTATGAAAACAGTAGTACCAGCGCTGGAGCCAGCATCTTAACTTTAGGGGGCCAAAAGAAAATTTTAATTTTTAAATTAACCCAAATCATTTGAAAAAATCAAATTTAAATATCTATTATAATGATATGAAAAATTAATGTATAAATATATAAGACATCAATTTTAAAAAAAAAAAGTTATATAAAGTATTTATTTAGTTTAAGGAAATATTAACTGTATAATGAGAATGTAAAGTAAAACGTTTTGCAAGAGTATTAATATTTATAATTATCATAAATACAAACAAAATAAAATATAGTTTAAAAATTAGAAAATATGTATAAAGATACACATAAAATTATTATTAGATAATCGATAATAAGATGTGAACAACTGTGCGAAATGAATCAAATTCTATATAAAATAAATCTTTTAAAACAATTGTGTGAACAATTTGGGCCCCGCCCCCTCTCTCTGCGGCTTTAAGTAGTAGTGGCTTTTGAATTTGGGCTTTGTTTCCATACAAAACCAGACGGCGTGGGTGCATTTAGTAAACACGCGATGGGCTCATACTCCATCCAGTACAGTGTCATTGTATACGACGATGACCGTCTAAGTGTATCCCACCTAAAAGCTGGGTTTAGACAAGTCCAATGTTTTTATTTGCCCCCAAGCCTTTTTTTGTTATTTTTTTTGGTTTTTATGCTTTCTAATAATGAGTTTTGTTGGCTTAATAATTTTTTTTCTTTCTTTATAATATTAAATTAATTTAAAAACATGATATTTTATTAAAATCTTCTACATCTAATTTTTAACTTTAATGATAAATTATTACATATTTTATTAATTTATAATTATTAAAAATAATTTTTTAATTATTAAATATCCTGATTTAATTATATTTAATCATATCCAATCTCATCTAATGATGCACCAAACAAAGTATTTTACCGCACTAATTCAATCCAATAAGAAGATTATTTTATTAAAAAAATTTTAATTGTCTTTGTATTTGAATGTAGATCACTAATGATTATTTTTTTAATTTTGAAAAATATATATTTTTTATTTCAATTGGTGAGAATAAAAACACTTATTATATTTTGTAGTACAATCTTATGTCTATGATATTTTGTATTTGACTTCGTTAGATTACTCAATTATTTGGATGGGATATTTGTTTTTCATATTTTTAAAACTAATATAGTTGTAGATTTGAAAGCAATATAATAAAAAAATATATATTTTCTGTATCGAACATTCATAAGTAATTGTTAAGGTTTGTGTTAAATGATTTATTATTCATCAGAATAATTTCAAGAATATTTAGAATCACTATTAGAACAATAATATATTTTTATTTTAATGTGAAATTTATATTTTATTTATTTAAGTAATCTATAAATTTATTATTAATGTTGAATTGTTGTTGTTGTTGTTGCCGCAGCAGCAGCAGCAAAAACAAACTAATCACATTTTATGGAAGTTAATGGAAACTGGTGTCCTGACTAGTCTTAAATCTTAACAGTGAGTGCCCATAGACAACACACATGTGAAGTTAAGAGCAAAATACACAAAATCCCTCTCAGGTAAGACCTAAATCAGCTATAGTTAAAGATTAGGTTTAATGACACAATACCCCTGAGTTAACAGTATCTGTTAGGCAACTCTGGATTGATCAAGGGTAATTTCGTCATTTACTAATAATAAAAATTATTAAAATCATTTTTCCAAAACTCTCTCTCTGTCACTCCCACATCCTCGCCTCTCTCCACTGATGTCCACCACCTTCTTCTTCTTCTTCTTCTCCTCTTTTTCCCAAAACTCTAATCTGTCACTCCCACATCCTCGCCTCTCTCCACTGATCTCCACCATCTTCTTCTTCTTCTTCTTCTCCTCTTTTTCTTCTCTGCCTCGACCTGATCTCCACCGCCTTCTTCTTCTTCTTCTTCTTCCTGATTTGGGTTCGTGGAACCCAGATCAGATCTGGGTTCGCGTCGTCGTGGGTTCGCGACGACGAACCCAGACGTCTGGGTTCCCAATGACGAACCCAGATCGATCTGGGTTCATCTGGGTTCCTAATGACGAACCCAGATCGATCTGGGTTCGTCGAACCCGTCGTGGTTCGACGAACCCAGACCTGGGTTCGACGTGGTTCGTCGAACCCAGATCTGGGTTCGTCGAACCCGTTGTGGTTCGACGAACCCAGACCTGGGTTCGGCGTGGTTCGTCGAACCCATCGTGGTTCCCCGAACCCAGATCTGGGTTCGTCTGGGTTCGAACCCAGATCTGTTTGAAGATGATGTCTGGATGTGTTTGAAGATGATATCTGGATGGGTTTATCTGGGTTTGAAGAAGATGATTGATAATGTGTTTGGATTTTTGCAGATGATTAATAATATGTTTGGGTTTTTACATATTGATGTGGGTTTTTGTATGTAGTGGCCATTTATATCTGGATGCAGATTGATGTTTGGGAGATGAAAGTTTCTGGATGAGTAGAAACCTTCATAACCTTCTGGATGAAGATGAACTGGATGAAGATGAAGATGGTTGTTGCACCTTCTGGATGAAGATGAACTGGATGAAGATGAAGATGGTTGTTGCAGAGAGTTTTAAATTTTAAAAGAAAAAAAATTAATTTTAAAAATGGAGGGTATTTATGTCTTTACACTTTAAATTAAAATTGACCGTCAATTTTAACACATTTTGACCGTTAAACTGGGGTTATTGTGTTATTAAACTCAATCTTTGACTATAACTGTATTTAGGTCTTACCTGAGGGGGTTTTGTGTATTTTGCTCGTGAAGTTAATGGAAACCCAAAATACTCAATTATTTAATTGACAAGACGGTAGTCTGCCAGGTACAGATAAGAAACCTGATTCGGTGAAAGTAAGATAACCTTTGAGCGGATGCTCTGATCCATTTATTTTAGTTAACATACTGCTACACAAATTTCACAATATGTGGAAACAGAGAGCATAATAGCACTCCTTGATCAATTCGCCACCCAATTTGCCAGCTCCGCTGCAGCATTACAATCCACGTAATTGTGTCTGGATCAGAAGCTGAGCACCCTCAACTAGCCTCTTTACCACTTCTCCAGCAGGCAGAATTTCCTTGATGAGGCCAATACCTTCGCCGGCATACATGGCCATACTTTCAATATCACCAGTTGCTGTCGCATTCGGAACAGGACCTGCTAATCGGCGAATTTCTTTCTCCTGTTTTAGAGTAATAAAAAAAAAAGGTAGTTAGAACAAGGTTTGTCAATGGCTATTCTTTAAGGAACATAGATTCTCATCTAATTTGAACTTCTTGTTTGGTGCAGGTGAAGTTTAACAAATAACTGAACAAAAAAAGTAACAAATCATAACTACATATTAATGGTAATGCCTAAAGTTCTCAAGATCCAAGTCCTTAAAACCCCTTGAAACAACGGAAAAGTATTGAACAATGTTTTAAGAAAAGAGAAGAAGAGGAAATGTGATTCTCACGATGCCATGTATCGTTGAATGGCCAATGACTGGCTGGTTGAGCTCATTTTCATCAGCCGGAATATCTTTCCAATCATTGAAAAATGGTGTTTGCAATGCACGTTGGGGTGCATCTGGCCACCTAGCACGGCCAAATATGTTCGTATATTCAGTTTTGTCGAGTTCAACCAACTTCCTCTTATAAGTAGGATGCGCATTGCTTTCAATAGTTGCCAAAAACCTGCAATCAACTTTACCGTAATTGTTGTGCGTCACGTATGCCTTTAGAATTGCTATGACTCGATATGGGTTATATATTCATTCCAAAGAATACAATGTAGTCAGATTCGGCATGGATAAATAAGATGCATACGCTTTTTACTATGTAAAAGTCTTTTCTCAATGCCCTTAATTGCTTCTTCTTTTTTTGACAAACCCTTAGTTACATGTTAAGATAATTGAAGTTAAAAACAAACCTTGTACCAAGGCAGACACCTTGAGCACCAAGAGCCAGAGCAGCAACATAACCACGTGCATCCACAATACCCCCAGCACCAATTACAGGAATATCTTGATCCCCAATAAGATCAACCACCCTTGGCAACAATGAAATTAAACCTTCCTAAAAATTAATAAACACCAAAAGGATTGAGAGGTCAATACAAGTCGATACTGGGAGCTAACAAGTATGAGCCAATCAAAAAGCTCTCAACTAATCATGTAAATAAAAACAATCATTAAAGCAGAATATAGTAAAAGCCCCTTCCATCATCAGTACAACATGTGTCCAGTCTATGATACAGCAAAAGCAACAATTAGATTGGTTCTAAATGGATAAACATGGGATGAAAAAAGCACAAACATATTCACAACAAAACTTTCAATAAGCAATGAAGACTAGAAGGTTATTATTAATCGAAAATGACTTGAGCTCACTTGATTTCATATTGCAACATTTTTCAAATATAATACCAGAATAATTCAGCTGGAACATTTTTCTCTAGCTAGAAAATACCGAAGCAAGAATTTGGTAATTCAATTCCACATTTAGTAAAAGTAGATTTTCAGAAAAGAAATCATGATAGCCAAAGGCTTACTACATGCAAACAAGCATTAACAGGAAAAAGTGTTCTGCTATGAATTATGTTTGCTTAGAAGGAAAGACGTTGCTTTCTTTGGTGACCATAAGCTTGTTAGGGTTCATGGTTATGTCAAATTTTTTTGTCCCCTTCAAAATTCATCTTCATCAGTTGCTTTTGTATTTCACAGAAATTTTGTAAATACAATCTCTCTTTGAGGGCAGAAAAATATATGAAATATATGTATAGAACAACGCATTATATTCGATTTCTTATCCAAAGAAACTATGATATCTATGAAATTTCACGAAAATAAAATTCAGCTTTCTACATCCAACAAGAGCTCACACCTTACTGATTACGTGCCCTCCTGCTTCACGTCCTTGGACAATGATTGCATCCACACCTGCCTCAACTGCTTTCCTCGTTTCTTCCACACTCCCAACCTCCAATGCAATTGAATGTAAAACATTAGACACATCATTAGGAGAAAATCACAAGGCCGATAACAGTTATAAATGTCGAAGACACTAGGTGTATTAAACATGTCACCACTACCTGAACTAATTTTTATTCCACAATCCCATGAAGTGCACAAACATCTAATTATATGCCAAATAACTATGGACCATGGTTACATTAATTAATATTTTTGACATAAATACATTGTATAATCTAACAACACACATTTACCAGTAAAAGTGCTCTTTAGAGCACGATTTTATATGACCTGTGTTGATTATATGACTCATATTTATATATGTAACATGCAGGGCTAGTTAATAGAGCGAAGGGGGCGGAATCCTTTATTTGTTTAATCATGTAAATAAAAACTACTGAAATTAATAAACCCTTGTTTTCTTTCTTCTTCTTACTTTATTTTTGCGTTTCTATTGCACAACAACCTGAATAGAAGTGCTACAAACTGAAGGCATGCCATGGAAAGATAGACTGAAGTAGCGAAAAATGGTTATAGAAAGACTCACTTGAGGGACAACCTTGACGCCAGCGGAGTGAGCCTGTTGAACAAGCTCTTTTGAACATTCACCCCAGTAAACTTGCAACACTGCTACTTTCTCAGTTAGTATTGCCTTCAAGTTTTCTTCATGGGGAAATGCCAGAACAACACCAATCCCAAACGGTTTGTCTGTTAATGTTCGGGTCTTCTTTATCAACTCCCTCAAGTAATCAGGTGCCTCCTGCTCCCATCAAAATTATAAACAACACTTCACTTGTCAAGTTGCAAGAAATGAATATGAATACATAGTATATAACGTGCAAAATGGTAGAAATTAAGATGTGGAAGAAGAATAAGAAGAAGTACCCAGTCAGGGGCTCTAAGAAGGCCAAGTCCACCAGCATTAGCAACTGCAGCTACAAGCTCTGGACCAGAAATATCAGGTCCCAATGGAGCCTGAACTATGCCATACTCGAACCCCAGAATCCCTCTCCAACCCATTGAGTGTTTCGATTGACGAAGGTTGCTAAGAACATTGTCATTGTCATTTATAAGCAAAGAGACAAAAGCAATCCAAATCCAAATGCTTAAAATAATATTCTAATATTTAAGTGGGCAATTCCATATTTTAAACTCCAGGTCAGATTCAGGACTGGAATGGTCTAAATGCAAACCTGGGAGCGTAAGCAATGACGTCGAAATTAATTGACACTCCCAAACAAGGGCGGACCTAACTTTAGTTTAGGAGGGGCACGTGCCCCATGAAATTTTTAAAAAAATTAATATTATATATTTAAATATATAAAAAAAATATCAGAACCCGTTAATGTTTTGGAACGGCGCTGTTGGTTAACGCATCCTTGCATTTCAAAAGGTCGTCCAAGTTCGTATCCGCATCTTGTCCCATCAAAAATACATTAGTTGCTTTTTCATTAGTATTAAATATATTATATAAATAAATTAAATGTTAAAAAACAATCGTAGACAATGAATAATGCTAATGGTTGAAACTTATCCTCTTTTCTTCAAACATCATGAATTCGAGACCACTGAGAGGAGCTCCTTTTTATTTTTTTTTTCTTTTACAGCTGATTTTTTCTCTCTCCCGTCGAAAAAATGTTTTTTAAGTCATTAATTATATTACATAAATAATTTCAATATATATATATTGTATAAATAAAAAATACCACATACTTTTTCTCATATTTTCTTCCATTACAGTTCAATTTCTTCCCAATTAAAACATGTTTTTTCTCATATTTTTTCAATTATTACAAACTGATCTTCAAATTTAAAATATTTTGACTTCGAAAATTGTTATATTCATTTCAAATTATTATTTTTTATCACAAACTATATAATAACTAGAAAATAAAATACACGGTGTTTCTTAATAGGTATTGATTTACTCATAATTATTGGTGTGAATTACATCTCTTACCAGTTATGTATTTTAATTATTTTTATTTCATATAACATTCTTCTGGCAATTAAAGGAAATATTGCAAACAAAATTTTATATAACTTAGTTTAATTATGGTATAATTATTAGTGTTCCCCTCATATAGATTTCTGGATCCGTCACTGCTCTCAAGTTCCAAAATTTCAAGTAAACTTAAGTTATCAAACTTACAACCTATTTAAACCTGAATAAACTTTAAGTAATTAAACTTGCAACGTATTTGAACTTGAAACTTCAGTAATTAAACTTACAACGTGTGTGTGTATACATACATTTTCGTTAGGAGATGGCATACACATATTTTATATCATGTAAAATTCAGTTAAACTCACATCTATCCCATGACATATATAACATATTATGTGAACCTTTGCATGACGAATTCTTCGATAATGAAATTGCTTTGGTCTTTTCAGATTCATAACTAACTTTTCATCCATTATTAGTCTACCGGCCCTCATATAAAATTACAATCCGAAGTCCATCCATGGTATATATAATTTTTTTTTTTTTAAATAAGATTACATATTGCATTTGTAGGATTATTTAGCTTGACGGGATTGAAAAAAAAAAAAAATTCCAATCTTATCAAATGCCAAACTAGAGATTGAGATAGGATTTCCCTTTTGTCTTATACATAAATCGATTAATCTAATCAACAATGATATTTATAATTGGCAAGCCCTTGAAAACCACAACGTCTGATTAAGCAAAATAAATGCTATATGTATGCCTCACTTGTCTAATTCATTAAAACTTAGCATACATGATGGCCTGCTTCTCTTTGGTGGGACTAGTTTCATAAAAATGCTTCAAGTAATCACTAACCACAACCTTTCTGAATCCCCCACGATCTCCAGATCCAAGATGCTCAACAGGGTCGGGCTCGGGCTCGATCTCGGCTCGTATGGGCGGATTATAGAACAGTGCAACAGAGAACCGCTCCACATTCATTTGGGTCACAACTCTATGCCATGGGCTGGTTAGCCTTCCATTGCTCATTATTTCAAGCAAATCTCCCACATTCACTAGCAATGCATCTTTGGTCCATGGCACGGTTACCCATTTCCGGTCTTTCAAGATTTGGAGCCCGCCCGTGGCTTCAAATTGCATCAGAAGAGTGAGTGTACTTGCATCCGTGTGAGGTGTAATTCCAAGGGTTAGGTCCGGCCTCGGACACGGTGGGTAATAGTTCACCCTTACATTAATCTCACTATCATAGGGGTCGAAATATTTCAGGAAAACATGTCTTTCTAGTGTCAAAATCTCTGCCAAGGCTTTAAGTAACTCGTCAAGTACATTTCTAGCTTCATGGGCGTAGTTCTCTATGACTTGCCTGCAAATACAATATAGTGATGGTGCGTAATATTGGATTGTGGAATCTAAAGATTACAATTTGATTATATGTAGAGATCATATTATAATTTATCATATTATGTGATGCCACATGGCTTGACATGATAGTTTGATATAACATGTGCTCAAAAGATACATCAAGGCTAGGATTCTAACTCGGCAATAAAGAAAAAGGATAGGCTAGATGCTAAAGAGTATTTTTATTGTCCATTGTATATTGTGCACGTCAATTCAGTAAAGCACAAAACAGGGAAAAATAAAAAAAGTAGACAAACCCGTGCATATGATAAGGCTGGAGATCCTTGTAGTGGAGAATTAGTTGGCAACATTAAGCTAATTTCCAAATGTCGTTTTCAATTATGTATCAAGTAAGGAACAAGTTAAATGTGTCTTGTCCATTATGAATTATGTCAAATAATTTGTCATTTATAAACAACTCTTTTTTACTGTGTCTAAACTTGGCTGCTTGTCACTGCTACAGTTACAAGTTTGGAAAAGTCATTTGATTGTAAATGGGTTCTGTCGAAACTCATTTAAGATAAATTGTCTAAAATAAAAGTCCTGTTACAAAAGTAAAGAATGTGTTGGTAGTCAACAAGTATGAATTCTTTTTCAATTGAATCAGTTTTCAATGTTAAATGAATTGGTAACTTTTGGTTAATTTTATTTAAATCGACTACCTTTAATAGTGAATGAATAAAAACTTTACTTGGGGATTAATATATCTGAACTTTTTCAACATTCAATCATCAATTATCCAAAACCTAGTGATTGAAAAATTTAAATAAATTAGGAAAGTTATTAAAACACACCCAGTTTTATAAACTATTGAAACATACTTGACATTTCGGTGAAAGAACAAAGAAAATAAAGAGATAAGACTCTATCAACCTTGATAGTACAAACAATATACAGTAACTTGGTGTTGTATGATTGTGTACGTACCTGAAATTAGGTGGTGTTCGAGGCCAAACATCGAGTCCTTGATCTCCTCCTTTAGGAGCTGCTTTCATGGTCAGACGATCAATCCAATCCAGCGGTTGATCTTCAGACTTCACAAAATTCCGGCCGTATCCCATATTATCCACGCTCATATATGATCCCACACTCTCTTTTTTTTCTTGGAAGGACAAGCTAAAAAACCTCTTCACAACATCCTTAACTCCATGCAACACAGCCGAGTCTATACCGTGCTCTGTAACTAAAAACAGACCCCACTCTCTCACACCATCGGCTAGCTTAGCCAACTCTTGGACTCGCCCCTCGAGGTCCGACTCTGGTCGTAGTCTGTGTACGCTTATTAGTGGAATGGTTGTTGAGCCATGTTGGACTGTAGATGGCTCAGTTGAGTCCTCGTGGTTCACCCTTATAAACCTTTCAGGTAACTGATTGAGGCCTTGGCGTGCGAGCTCTTGAACCACTGGTACCCTTGAGGTTCGTGGGTGACCATTTTGGTCTATCAAACTAACTTCATGGAAGCAGTCTATTTTTTTCTCCATATCATTTCCACAGGAGGATTCGAGATGCTGATAAGGTTAATGTGATACTTATGACGTGCTTGGACCATTGTACTTGTGGTTTGGAGGGGAATCAAAACACTTTCAAGCGGTTCCCCAACCCCCCCAAACTATTGTTATTTTTTATTATTTCTAATTCTATGTAATTAACTTTCTTTTTTACTACTTTCCTTATAGCTACTTTTCCTACTCCTAATACTTTTCCTGCTCCCAATCAATTAATGCTTTCCCTTTACAATTTTTCTTTCTTAATAAATACATTTGCTTTTATTTTCAAGTATAGTGATGTGATCATAATCTCTCTTACCTTCTCCGCTTCTTCTTAAGTAATAATAGGTTCGAGTACTTTTATTTATAAAAAATAAATAATTACCTTCTAACTCAAATATATATATAGATAAATTCTTAAAAAAATCTCTCTAATTATAGATAATTTTTTATTTAGTACGAGTCTCTCTTTCCTGTTTATTAGATAATATTAGAGTATAATTATAATTGAATTTCGGATCTTTCTATAAAATTTATATTAAGATGATTTCTCTCCATAGTTTTAAATATACTAATAATTAAAAAAAAAATGTAGTTGGTGAATGATAATTGCCACAACAGGCCCGCCTCTTACACTTAACTCTAGGTTTGAAAATTGTTTATTTTATTTAAGTATCATGATTATTATTATAATTTTTTTTTTTTGGGATTTTACGTTGATCATGGCTTGAACGTTGAAACAGTTGCTTATAAACAATTGACTTCTTTTCAGGTTTATCTGGTGAGTTCGATTTCTTGACTGAACATGTGTCTTTTGGTTTTTAGCCTCACATACTCTATGTGTAGCTGTATTTTGTTTTCCTAATTCACCTTCTCTGAATGGGTAGCTGTGTTTTCGTATTTTTATCATTAAATATGAAAATCAAAATAACTTTTTCTTTTTTAAAAAAAAAAAAACATTTTTTTCATTACTGCACCAAGCCAGACGCAGAGCGCAGGGACCAGCTAAGATTAAATTCAATTTATTGTGCGTGAATTCTTTATTTTTACTTTATCCGTCTTATAAATATTTTACAAAGTGTGGATATATCACATAATGAAGACTTAAAACATAATTTCAGAACCGAAAACTCCAGTTATATAGAATTGGTGAGTTAAATAATGTCTTTGTTTTAATTCTTTCAAAGATTTTACTTCTTATATAAACTTCTGTATGTGATGTTGTGGCAGTTGTGCGCAGATTTGAGGAAAGAATTCAAACATTCAAGAAGTTCACATAATGTAAGATGACTGGATTGATCCTGTGGGGATCTGCACATGGAGAGAGATTAAATTCTGACAATCACTGTAATGATGAGCTTTGATGAATATTATGAAATGACTTTGTAATTTGTTTATCGATTTTAAGATTTCTTGCATATATTATATTCAAGACGTATTATCAATAGTTATTGAATTAAATAAATGTAATTGTTCGAAATTATGATATTTAAGGTTGTGCTTTGAAAGGCCCTAACGATGATAATAACTGAATTAGAGGAGTGAGTAGGTTAATTAAAATACTGTTATCTTATTTATAAACATGTGCAAATGATATGTTTAATTTGGGGAGAAAGCAGAGAAAAGAGAAAAGAATGGAGGATAATAATTTTGTAGAGAAATGATAAGTGAATTTATAAAGATAAAGACAAAGGGAGAGACAGTTTAATTAGTAGTATAATTCTTCTTTTGAGTATTCCAATTGTTTCTAGCTATTTAAAGCCAAATGAAAATATAGTTTAACACCACTAAGTAACTACTGACAATGAAACATGACACTCTTAATAACCGGAAAGTTAAATACATGCATCACTACTGTACAACGCATTGAAAATAGGACCACTGGTTCTCTAACTCTTACCGGATTACATAGTGATTTGATTAAGTCAAACACCACTTTCATCCTAATTCTTTGTGACTTCCTTCACTCATTGCTGCATGATTCGAATCATGACCTTCACGTGTCATTCCCTACCCCTTGCAGTATTTCCAAGGATAAAGTTGAAATTTTGGTGGGGAGATGCTCCAAGCCACCTGTTCCTCTTCCTGTTTCCACGTAATCGATGTGTATAATCTCGTAGACTTCTTTCCTTTCATTCAATAGTCGTTTCGAAATTGCTTTCACAAAGCACGAATTCCTTTCATCTATATTTAGAATTCCTCCAACAATAGGCATGACCATTGCCTTAGCTTGAACAAAAAAATCGTTCCCTAGAATTTGGTCGACCTTCAAGTAAGGCACCAACGTAATGTGCATTCGGCCTTGCCAAGACCGCATCTGAAGAGCTAGATTTGCAACGCCTAGTACTTGCATGATTTCTTTGTTTGCAACCCTTAACGAGCATTTAATAGCACTCAATTGTAAACCCATCCTTCTAGCTTTCTTAGTCGACGACGCACCTATATCTAGCATTGCAATAGAATCCAAACCATTCACCTACACATTAACACATATTCGTTGTCTAAAATATGACTTATATTGATGTTCACTGTTGTTCATCATGCATATTAGACTCTATTGCGAGGGGTTTGGTTAGTTCGAAGACTCTCCAAAAATGAAGGAATGATTTTCATATTATTGGTATTGACAGTGTGGGCTACAAGATTTTAAAGCTTAAAGTTCGAATGTTATAAGATTTTAGAGTTTAAAGTTTAGTAAGAATTAATTTAAGGGTAGCATGCACTCAATGAAAACTTGACTCATGGTGAGCTAATTTGTTGATATTATTATGAAATTCAACATTGAATTTTTCTTAAGTTTTCATGATCGAAATTATGATCTGATACTAATTGATATGCTTAATTTTGAGAGAAAACAAAGAATAGAGAAAAGAAACAGGGAATAATAATTTTGTAGAAAAAGGATAAGAGAATTTATAGAGATAAAAATAAGCAGAGAAATAATTTAATTAGTAATGTAATTTTTTTCTTACTATTCCAATTGTTTTCAGGCTATTTAAAGCCAAATAAAAGCACAATTTAATACCATTAAGTAACTACTAACGAAAAAAAAAAAAAACAAGATACTTCTAGTATGCATCGCCATTGCACAATATTTTTAAAATAAGACCACTTATTCTCTGACTCCTAAATGATTACTTAGTGATTTGAGTAAGTCAAACACCACTATCATCCTAATTCTTTGCGACTTCCTTCACCCCTTACTGCATGATTAATTGCTTGATTCCAATGATAACCTTAATGTATCATGTAGCGAAACCTGTCACGTATTCTAATTCTTTGCGCTACCTCATCCTATCTAGCATAAAGAATGTTACAATTCTCTTCTTTGAGATTATTTTTGGGTACATCAAAAATAAAATCAGACCACAACACTATTATTATAACAAAATCACAAATTCATATTTCTATTTGTCATGATTCCATAATTTTCTTTATTCTGCATGATAAATTTTCCATACACACATGAAAACATAATCATCAATTTCACATGTAGAACATCAATGTTTTCATGATACAATTTCACAATTTATAATCGATGCTCAATCAATAGTATACAAATTATAAACACAATTTAAACACATAAATACATGTCACAATCAAAACAATTTAATTAAATTGTATTACTCTAGGGTTGTGAATTCTTCCTACCTTGATCACACGACACCTGAATTTGGTGTCCGTCCCACTGGGTCCTCTCCATAAGTGGCCTCTATTGTTTCCTCGAAAGGTGTGTTATCTCATACAAAAATGAATAAATAAATTTTTATTATAACTTAATAAAGAGTATTCATGTTTATTCCCTGCTTAAGGGTTGCCGGGTACGGCCCTTAACCCAATTCACCTCCTACAAAGCAGTTGGATATATTTTTGAAATATCCTTCTTGTGATCTCTTTCGAATAGTTTTCCGGATATTTTCGATACTTGGAAATTATTTATTCACGATTAGGAATGACCTAAAAATTAACTCCACCCGTTAATAACTTCCTGAAAATTACACCAACTATAATCATTAATTCAAAAATCAAACTAATTACTCTAAAAGAATTCTAAACAATATTTGTTCCCCATATTTTAGTCCTCAAAATAACAATTAAGAGACTTCAACTTTTAAATAGTTGGATAAATAGAAAATTACATATCTAAATCAATTCAACTTTAAGAAAACTTTAATAATTGCCTTATAATCCGAAACTTAAATAAGTTAACATAGAGATTCCTTAACATAATAGTTCATATTTTCAATAAAATACTTACTCGAGTGTTCTAAACCTTAATTATAAGCTCAAATCTTCAATAGGCAAAATAAAATCTTCCTTAATAGTTTATATTTTCAATAAAACGCTTACTCAAATGATCTAAACCTCAATTATAAACTCAAATCTTCAACATGCAAAATAAAATCTAAGCCTTTGATAAGCTAAAATCTTCAACATCCAAAAATGAAATTCACATGCTAAAGAGAGAATGACAGCCCCAGGTATATATATCCATTAATTTGAACTAAAAAAATTGTCACAAACCTCGAAAGATGGTTGATGATTACCAACTCGCTGGTCTTGTGATCGAGAAGGGCGGGTTACGTTGCTATTATCGATTGGCAGTGTCTAAAATTTCATCCATGTACAACACCTCCAATTCTTCTTTTTATTTCTCCCTCTCTCTCTCTTTTATCATTTCTGGTTTGTTTTCTGATTTTGCTAATCAACCGAATGACAAGCTCATACACTTGTCTTCTCGTTTCTTCTCGGTTCACCTGCACCCCGTCTCTTTTGTTTTTCTAGCTTTTCTATGTTCTCTACTGGTTCATCATGCAAAAGCATGATGAATACATGTTTTCTTGTTTGTAATAAATGGTCCACTAAACCGGTTGATATTTGTTCACACACTTTTATAATTTTTCTTCTAAACAGACGAAGACATTAAGCAAGGTCGATGGGTGTGTCAAAGCAACACAATTTAAGAAAGAGTATCGATACTTACACCCCATAAAAATCTGTACACCCTATTAAAAGGTTTTAATAGATCATATCTTGTAAGTAAACCCTCACACGCGGTCAATTTTTTTTTCTTTTTTTTTTGCGATATTGGAATGAATCGAAGAGATAACTGGAATCAAGCTGATAGGATCTTAATGGTACGGTTCGGATTAACGATTCCCATATGACTGGAGCCACCTACATTAGAGTGGGAGACAATTCAAATATATGAGAGAAATTCCCACCTTTATTGGGTCAAGTGAGGCGTCTGAAACTTGGTTTTGAAACTAATGCTGCCTGTGTGCTTCCATTACACCCTTACACATGGTCAATTTTACTCTTAAATACATTATAAAACAATTATGATATAACCAAAAAAAAAAATCAAAAAGAACGGGAAGAGCTGCAAAACCTTTACCTTTTTTATTTTATGGAGGCTGCTTTTGATTCAAGATGGCTCATCCAATAAAATAACTAAAGTTGTATTGCAGCATCTGAAAATAGATTACCTAGTGATACATACGCAAAGCGTTACAAGTTCATACCTGTCGACGACTGACCTAACATACAAGAACTGTAAGGCAGCAGTGGTAGCAAAAACAACACCCCATAAAAACTTATTACACCAAAAACAAAACACACTGATGACAGCAGTTATCTCTGTGTTTTACGGGAAAACTTTCAAGTTCACAAAGATCCCAAACTCCACATTCTAAAAGTTTAAAGAAAAAACAAAGGCCCACCTTTCAGTTCCCAAAATTAGCTTGTGAAATAATGAAAAAATCCAGACAAAAAAGAACGCAAGAGAATCACAAGTAACAAAAAACACTAACAATTATTTCCCTGGAAAGCCTCCTGGCCTCCTCCAGCAATTAGATCTAGGTTTTTGTTTTCTTTTATTTATTTTATTTTCAATTTAATTTGGTTTGTAAACATTTAGAACATAAATAGTTAAAAAATAATATTACCTTTTGAATAAAATATTAATAGTTTAGTTTGAGGAAAATATTGAAATTTAAAAAATACATAAATTAGTGGGTTTATAAACAGATTTAGAAGGGTTGATAAATAATTGGATTACTAAAAATTGGGCTTTTTCAATTATTGATTTAATTCATTTGACCTTTTTAATTTTTTACCAACGCATGCAGGATGGGGTGAGGTTAAACACTCATTCTTAATGGACCCATTTGAAGCCACATTTATTTTTGAGAAAATGGATCTAATTGGGCCCAATCGAGGGTATTGCCTATTTTGTTTTATTTTCTTTTAATTTTGATATATTTGTTATGTGTTTTTAATTTAATTTTAACATCATATCGAGTTTTGCCACCCAAGAGTAAAATCCTGGCTGGCCACTTGGACGTCACCGAACCTCCTTCAATATAAAGAAAACTACATGTTCCCTCAACACATAATTCTATTTATCGATCGAGATGGCATTTTGTTATAGAGATTTTTATCTTATGTTAATGGAATTATTATATTTTCGATTAGTGTAATTATCTTGTACAGAATAGATACTTTCCATATTTAATTTACTATAAAATAAATGAGAATATTGAACTACGTGTTCTGGCTCTTCCAAATTTTTATCTCTTATAAGAGGAGACTTTGCACCATCATCTAAGGTGTGGGAGGAGGTTGTCAGCCTTCTCTCATGTCGGCGATGCCTCTACAGCAACCTCCCTTGGCAGTCTCCTTTTCGGATCTCAACCATCCATTTGCAAGATGGATGGTGAAGATTTTTCACGTTTTTTTTAAATTTTTTTAAAGACGTGACAGAAATAGATTTAGAGTATTTTTGTCGTTTTACCAATTTTCTACAACCAACCATAAACACTTATAGGTAAACCAGTTCCTGTTATTTTCGTCTGTCAAAAATCAAACCTCGATAATTTACTCTTTAAACAAAAGCAATATTAGAAAAAGTGGGTGCAACATGGCCCGTTGTTTTGGACCACGTGGGAGCAACATGGCCCATTATGCTGGACCACTCAAATGCGAGACATCTGGCACCTCCATTCTTCTTCTTTAGCTGCTTCTCTTTCGTACTCGTGATTCATGAACTAGAGGTTTCCAATCATAGTTCTCGTTGATTCAGTGTACATGATCATTGATATCCCAAAATGCATTCTCTTTAATAAAAAAATCCGATGTGCGAAATTTTTCTCTTCAATTATTTGTATTCCATTTTCATAATATAACTATTAATTACACTATTTCCACTTTCAATATTGCCCTCAATAATGATTGTTCAGCCTGAATATTTAATACAACTATTTAATATTGTAATTAGTGTTAGAGATGATTTATTTAATCTGTCCATATTTCAAATTCAAATTGCTATAGAACAAATAATATATATATTTTTAAAAAAACTTTATTAATTGTTTGAATATTATAAAAATTTATATAACACAAGTGTTTTGGTATTAAAAATATAGAAGTATAAATCTCTTATTGATTATATTAGTATTTGTTGAAGACTTACCTCAAGATCCAACAACAAGCTCTAATTGTCTAATTCACATCACGTGATTAAATAGATATTAATCTAATTTTTTCATTGAAAAGAGCAAATTGATCTCTAAAATGAAGCCAACATTAGTCCAAACAAACCCTAGGGTGAAGTCTAGAAATAAGCTGAAATAACACACTTGTACTACTTGAGAACCTGTAGGATTTTACTAATTTTCATTCACCAAAAGCCTTAATTACAACCCTAAGCTAATATGCCTATTTGTAGCCTCACACGCCTAATCTAAAGTAGACTACTAAACTAGCTCTATTTATTAAAGATAATTTTAATCCTATTTACCTAAGATTAACTAAAGATAAATCTAATCCTAAATTATCACATGATTAAATCAAGGTTAATTATAATAAAAAATAATTCTAAACATGATAAATCAAAATTAATAAAGATTCTAAATTAGTCCTAAACTAGAACTCTTAATCCAGCTGAGATTGCAACGCGTCATCTTTTTTTTGGCTAATCGATGGAGATTCTCATCAATATTATTTAAAAATATAACACAAATGTTTTGGTACTAAGAATATAGAAAGTATAAATCTCATTTTCGATCATTCTTTTTTATTTTATTGTTACTCCATTGTTAATAACCCTTAAACTTATATTACTTTTGATACAAGATATCAAGAATAAAAAGAAATGTTACTAAAAAAAAGAGAATAAAAAGAACGGATGACAAATGAAAAAGAAAAATAGAACAATGACGCTGTAGATGAAAAAAAAACATTAACATATCATGGGTAAACCACAATTTCATGGGGTCTTAAGATTATGGTAAACAAACACTATGTAAAAAAACAATTATTTAAATTAATTTTGATTTGTTTACAGATATCAAATATTAATATTTTAAATAAACAATCCAAGCACATTTGATCTTACCTAAATGGTGGATATTTTTCAGTGGATATTTATGATAGGAATTTTACTTATATTTTTATTGTAAAATAACGAAATATGAAAATTTTATCAAGTGATTGTTGACAATTAATTTTATTAGCTATCGGCAAATCGCTGCTGACCAACCGATAACCACACTGAGAGCAGAATAGAGCGTAATCATGACGAGGGGCGTAGGGGAGGCACTGAAGAAAACAACATTTGTCCCGATACAGACATCTGAGAATAATAAGAGACATTGACTAGCAATGTACGTGGCAACATCTGCATCGATCCGTTTCAGCATGGCCGCCGCTGCTGTGGCCTCTAGTACGCGCGCCGTACCCTGTACTTTTACTAGCAGACAGCAACCTATGATTCATTTGTTCCTTCTCCACCATACGATGTATCTACATTTCTTTTTTGACATTGTGTATATATATCATAACTACAAATATTATAATCGGACCTTATTTATATAAATTTTAATGTACGATTCAAAACAAAACTCTTAAAAACTAAAAAGAGGATCCATATAAGTGAAAAATTAATATAAATATAAACTCATACATAGATGAAAAACAAAGCTCGAACTTGACTCATAAAAGAAGAGAGAATTTGACTCATAGAATAAGAGATTGAGGAGATGTCAACTGCACCACTCATTAGTTTTATAATGTATCTACTTTTTACACTTTAACATTGTATTCTTCTTTATATAATTATTTTATGGGTAACACTACTCAAAATTTACCAGAATGTACATCTCATCTAAATTTTGATAGTTATGCAGGTCCTTACCATTTTAGTGTTTGCAAGTTCAAGTGATACAATATGTATATTTTTCAGGTATTTATTAATTATTATCTTCTTTGATCGTGAGAGTACATAAAATACATATAGCATCATTATGAAAGTAAATATTGAAGGCGCGAGAGACTTTTTTTTTTATTATTATTTTATTTTTGTTTTCTTCTTAAGAAAAATTGCACAAACACCATTAAGGTTAAATGAAATTGCACTAATATGATAAGTTTGACCATAATTATAAAAACTTTTTTAAAATTTTCAAAAATGAGGTACAAATACCTCTTGTCATTAATCAATCATTGTTAAACTTTACATTAAAATGGTCAAAGATACAAAATGATCAAAATATCTTTTAATTCCAACTTTAATTATTTTCAATTTTATTAATAATAAATATATTGTTTAATTAGAAAATTAAAAAAAAATGAGAAAAAAATGTTGGACCGATCTCCATCGATGAGTAAGAGACCCATTTGGTCTATACTGGCCATGGTGATCTTCGTCGTTAACCATTTAATCTTCTTCACATGAAGGCCATGTGGTTAGTTTTAAAGTGCTTGTAGCCCAATAGTAGGCACAAGCCACTCACACATTTAATCCTTAAGGTCATGCATTCGAACTCACAAAGTCTCACAAATTATGGACATTTTCTCCATCCATTATAGGTTGTTCTCTTTCGTTTTTTGATAGGTGATCGTAAATCATGCTTTAGAGTCATACTTATGTTTGGGTATGTACCAGCATTAAATAAAAAACTATTAATTTAATTAGTCATGTCAAATCTCACAATCTTACTTCAAAATTTGGCTTCTTGTATGTATCACGTTCATCACATCCTATCAAAGTTGTCCCTTATAATTGTGTTTGTGACAATCTAAATATGATTTGCCCAATTAATTATGTTAAATCGATAACCGAACCGTTGAAAATTAATGTTCATGTTGTATTCACTGGTCGGGTAAAACCTTGTTATGACTAAACATTTTCTTGAGTTATTTCCTGTAAAGTACAAGTTGACCTTATACTTCTGTTACATTTTTCTATCTTGTAACTCTTGATTTTTCTTTTTTCCTAAAAGGAAATTGAAGTACTTATTTGTTCTAAAATAGGTAAGATTTTATTGTCCCTCTGTGATACAATCTAATTGGACATTTGGACACCGTCAGGCTTTCAAATTTGAGATTAGTTAGCTTGATGAAAAATGAAAAATTTTATGTACCGATACTGATTCTCTTTCTTTTTCGCCTATCTCTCCATTTGCTTCCTCTCCATTGTGCTCTTTTGCACTGGCCAATCTCTTGTCTTCTTCGACGTCCTTAGCATCTTCTTCGATTTCATCGACATCTTCTCCGACGTCCCTGATTGTCTTGTTTTTTCAGATCTTCTTCAGCACTGTCGATCATCCATCTTCTTCACATCGTCGATCGTAGGAGGGTGGTGGTACAGGAGTTTAGCGACAATGGTCCAACAATTTTTTTTAACCCACAAATTGATGAAATGTGAAATTTGTGAAAAGTCCCTAGAAATTGCTTTAAAATCCAAATTTATATCTACTATTTTTAATTTTATCCTATGTTTTATCAAATATGGAATACTAGTCAATCCAATCTCATCTCATTTCATCTAATTAAATCCAATTCAATTCTTTATAAATAATTCAATCCTATCCCCGTAAGTCGACCTTATACTTTTACTTTTTTCTACCTTGTAACTTTGAAATCTTCTTTTTTACTAAAAAGAAATCAAAGCACTTATTTGTTCTAAAACAGGTAAGATTTTGTTGTCTTTCTGTCATACAATCTAATCGGACATTTGGACTATGTGAGGCCTTCAAATTTGAGATTAGTTATAGCTTGATGAAAAAAGAAAATATAATTCAAACATATCCAAAGTTATGGCAAATAATCAGATTAACGATTATAATTTAAAAAGTGAACACCAAATGTGTCAAAAATTTACTGGTATATATCAGAATTAATTACCTGTCAAATCTTTATAAAATGCATTTGATAGAAATTGGACCCTCACCTTCTTAGTGGAACCCTATTAAATCAATTACCTACACAAAGTTTATAAAATGTACTTGATAGAAATTGAACCCTACCATTTTTGGGATAGAGAGATGCGTAATTATTTATGTTAATTATCAAAAGGTGATGTGCATCAAGGTAAATAGCTAATTATAAGTTAAGTGTAAAATTGCTTTCCAATATTACAGGTTATTGATTATTGAATATTACAAATGGTGGCTTTTATACTTCAAAAACTGGTATATTTTTCATTCACAATCGGTTTTTGAGGTTCTAGTCTCATTTTATATTTTTTATTAGTATATACGGGATTTTTTTTTTTCTCATAAGCGCTTGATGATTGAAAGGGAATTTGACAAATGTAAAAAAAAGTCAAATGAGTTAGTAAGAAGTACGTTTGTTTTTCAACTGATTGAGAGACAAGTTGGCTCATTTAATAAAGAACAAGAAGGTGAAAATTTGAAGAAAATGAGAAACAATGGCCCATCCGTGAGCTGGATAAGACATAGGTGTCCTTTAATGGTTCAATTAGTGGAGAGAGAGAGAGAGAGAGAGAGAGAGAGAGAGATAGACTGGGAGAAAGAAAGATGGAGACAAAGACATTTTTCAATTATTTGATATCTCGTTCCCACTTTGATGGCTTTGAATTCCGATGGTAAGTCTAACACATACACACATGGGGGACAGGCTACTCTATTTGTTGAAATGGGCTACGCTAATAATTAGTGTTCCAAGGGAGTTGTTTGCACATGCCCTTTTATTTATTTATTTTTAAATAAGTGGCTTAAAACCCTCAATTTATTTCTCATGCCGTGCGATCTCTTTTGCAGTATAGGAGCATAATTTTCCTTCCAATATTTTTCGGATTTTCTTTTATCTTATATGAACTCAATTTCATTTTAAAATATTGTTTTGATAATGTGACTAGTACTAATATATATATATTTTAATTTAGAATTATCTATTTGGTAACTCTTTTTTGTTTATAATTAATTACAAGCTTACTTTGTATGTAATAATTTGGCTAGGCAAACTACAAACTAGGAACACATTCTCTTCACACATTAGTGCCATGGTAGAAGGGTCCATTGTCACAATGCCAGTAATGTGGATATGAAAGTCAAACAACCAACATGGAAAGATTTTTCCACCCCAAGTTTTGGGAAATTAGTTATAGGATTCTTTCTATACGATAAGCTTGTAATGATTCATTGTAAAGGCAAAGATAATCATATATCATTATCTTTATTCATTATAAGAGGCTTCATTCATTTTTCTTTTTCATTAGTATTATTAAGATTTTTTTTTTTTATTAATGATATTTAATTTAAGAGATAGTCAGATTTAATAGAGATATGACTTTAAGACGTGACTCCAAATCAACTCTCAAGATAAGAGTGAATAACCCACGATACGTGAAAGAGAAAAACTCATATATTAATGGGGCATACGTGTTTAAACCTATGATTTTCATATCAAGGTATGGGTGGGGTGGTATTTTATCACTGCTCTAATCCCGCTTTACGTGAATTCTTTCATACTTTCTTTTTTACCTTCTTACTTTTTTAATTCACCAAACAATAAATCTTTAAGAAATGTTATTAGAAGGAAATTTCTATTTTATGAAAATTTTGGAGAGGGACATGTCCAAGTTGAATTTCAATATGAAAATTCTTTTTGAAGAATTTTGAAATCATTTAAGTTTGTAATGTTAATCAAATCTGACGAGAAGCAGATGATGTTACGTCGATAGCAATTGGAGATAATAATTAGTTTATATAAACATCATGTTTAATTTACTGCAATACCATCGCAGTTGTAATGATCACATTGGCAGTCAGTCTCGCTCGTATGACTTAGTATAAAAAGTTAGTGGACTTGAGCTTCATTCGACCGTACTCGTGCTGTGGGCATTTAATTATTGCGTATTATAATCAGATAAAATTCCGAATCTTGACTTTTTAATTGTTGGTCACTTGATGCATGAACTACTTTATCATCATAGGATTCTTATCCGTTTGTACGGGAAGAACAATAACAAACGAGTTATAAATTTTGCTTCTTATACTTAAGTGTTCATTTTTAGAAAATTTCACCTATACCAAACGAGTTAGAAATTGGTGCAGAGTTGGAGATTTGTTGAATCTTGTCAAAACTAGTCTCTTTTCACTAACGTCCAAGAAAAATCTTTTCTTATACTATTATAATATTATAATCGATGACAGATCTAAAAATTTATATTGAAAAAGGTATTATAATAAAATAAAATATAAAATAATAAAATTCAATTGTGACGTAAATACTTTTAATTACTGTATCAATACATATTAAACTTTATATATATAATTATAAGTAATTACACTAATAATTAGTGTGTGTCGGGATGTACTGAAATTATATGTATAGGTTAATAACATCAATTGTCTACCGAAACCTATCAAAATTAAACATCATTTATGTGATTCGAAAATTAACTTCTATAGTATTATGAGATTCTCATGTTAAAGAGTGAAAACTTCTTTATACATACTTGTAGATGCATATGATAAAACTCAAACATATATCGTCGATGTGAAAGCGAAACATACTAAAAATTTAAACTATGAGATTATGAATGAATGTAAATCTCTAGTGAAATTGAATAAACTATATCACCATTAGGCTCCACGATATCACTATTTACTACAAACAATAATTATAATATTAAAATATTAATATTGTTGTATAGTATAAATGATTTTATAAAAAAATTAATAAATGAGAAAATTTATATCAAATCGAAACAACATACCTAATTAATAAACTGGGATAATATTACACTTAAATTGTAATTAAAATATTTTAAAAAATAAATCGATAAAAACAATAATACATTACAAAGAAAGAAATGAGTGATAAATATTATTGAAACGTCCTAATCTACGGGCAATTTGATGCTACAAATTTGGCGGATGAAAGTTTACAAATTGGAAGTTAGTCAACTTAAAATATATTACAATTCATAAAAGCAAAAAAATTGTAAAAATTGTAATTAGAAAATGAAATAATGTAATAAAAAAATGAACGATTCACTAATTTTTATCAATAAAGATATAAATACATTACTGTATGGTCAGGAGTGGATAACAAAAGTTATATATATATATATATAAAGAAAGATATTATTGAAAAATATAAAATCAAATCTATACAATAATTTCTTTTCAAAAGAAAAATTTATATATTAAATTACTAATTTTAAAAATAAAAATAATATACTAATATTTTTTAATATTTGATGTGGGGGTCTGCCGCGAATTATAATGTATGTAGCAAGACTTGAATTCAATTGAATAACATACCATCTAAGTTTAGAAGAAATGTGTTGTATTATTATTTTTTCAATAAATTTTGTGCTTTTTGAATGATATATATATATTTTCGTAAATTGTAATATCAAATATATTTTCCTAATTTTAAATTATTACAAAAAATCTATATATTAAATTATTAATTTTAAAAATAAACATGGTTGACGATCGAAATCGTCTAACACTCGAAACGATTTGTGTGGGGTCAACCTGTCAAAGAGCTACGGTTAGGTACGAGAGCTCGCGGCCGTTGGCAGGACGAGCTGTGATTAGATGCGCAAGCTCGCTACCAGTAAACCCCTTTTGGCTCTACAGGGTAGGTGTGAGGTCGATCGAAAAATCGATATTAAGCTCATTGTCCCTGTATGGTTGCGTCTAAAGTCGAACCCTCAACCTTATAGAGTTTTTTGAGTGTAAGACTCTTACCATTAAACTAAGTTTGAGGGTTTAGCTTGGTGGTAGGAGTCTTACACAAAAAAAAAAAACCTATTGACTCCGGATGCGATCCTACAAGGATAAGAGGTTTAATATCAGTCTTTCGGTCGACCCCATACTTACCCTATAGAGCTAAAAGGGGTTTACTGGTAGCGAGCTCACACACCTAATCGCAGCTCGCCCTGCCAACGGTTGCGAGCTCGCGCACCTAACCGCAGTTAGTTGACAGGTCGACCTCACACAAATTATTTCAGGTATTGAACTATTTCGATCGTCAACAAATATAATTTACTAATATTTTTCAATATTTGTCCTTTGTGGGTCTGCTGCATATTATAATGTACGTGGTGTGAGTTGAATTCAATGGAAGAATCATACCATCTCAGTTAAAGAAGGAATGTGTATTATTATTTTTTTTCAAAATAATTTTTGTGATTTTTAAATGATTTTTTAAAATTGTAACATCAAATACATTTTCGTATTTTTTTTTGAAAACAAAAACACCTTAAAATTTAAATATTTGCTGAAGACTGTCTCTAATAGAGGTTGTTCATAGCTTCAATTATGCTGAGCTTCCATGACCAATCAAAGTAAGTTGGACATCTCCAATAAATGAACGGCTCATACAATTAATGAAGAAAAAGAAAATATCAACTTCCAAGTTTAATGGGATCATGTGGTAGGTTAAAACCCTTGTTGCCTGTCCAAAAAGGTCCACATAATGTGACTATGGAAAATAAATTCTCATTTTCACAAGGCTATAACTATGAGAAATTAATATTATCAAGTAGAGAAAAAGAAAAACAAATTGACATTGGAAATAGAACCCAAGATCACGAGCGAGCAATTTGTACAAATGAAAACGAAGGAGCATATAGGTTGAATTGCGTGTGCACGTGCTTACATGTGTGTGAATACGTAAAAGGCCGCGTATGCACATATTTAGCACACGTGCCCACATGTGTGCGTGATTTTCTTGAAAAGCAGAGCAGTAAAATGTGATGGCATGTGGATTCAATAAAAACCTAGTCAACTTCTACTTGTACCATTCCTTGCCCCAAGAAATTTCAGCACTCTCCACTCATGCCCTTCAATTTTTCTTCAATAACCCTTCTTTGTATACACTTCTATCGATCGAGACCCACCAAGACTGTTAGTTATCATTAAATCTAAAAACTTAAATTGATAGAAAAAATTAAATTATAGTATTTAAGATTTGAAATTGATACGTAACACGTGAGAGAGAGAGTTTGAATTAGGGATCTCCAAGTTCTCATACTATATTAATTATCATTTGACCTCAAAACTTAAGTCGATAAGAAAGAGTTCAACTATAGTATATAAAGCTTGAAATTGACACGTGGTAGATTCAAAACTTGGATAAAAACTTTTTGTACAGCAGAAAAATCAATTTTTGAATTATTACAACAAATTGAACTAGGTAGATCCATTTGAATTTCAATGAAATGTCAAGGGGCCAGGGTTATTATGATTTAAATTTTACTTACCATTACATAATTGTGTAAACACTACACATGCTAAATTAGAAAAGGAAAGAAATGCTATAAAGCTAGTACCAAGTTTTCGCAGAGAAGCACATACCATTTTGCGAAGTTTGTACGATGCCACCAATTTTTTAGCACAAAAACATCTTTAGGAGGGCCATTCACTTAACTCCCCAACTAAAAATAAACACCAAATTAATCAAACAAACCAAAACAATGTCACCCAAAAACAAAAAGCATGGTGATGACAGAAAAAAAAAGCAGAGGGCATTACTGCTGAAGAGATATGTGTCCGTATACTGTGGAAGGGGAAATGGACGTGTAGCCAGTTTTGTTAAGAGAGTACACAGTGCCTCGCTGTCCAGCATGTGAAGAAGTTGTGGCTTTCCCTTCTCTCTCTCTCTCTCTCTTACATGCACCCACTATTAACCCAACCCACCCAACTGGCAGTTTTGATTCATTCACATAGAGAGCTGAACAAAGGAGTGAGTCAGGACAAAACCCCCTTCTAGGATTTCAGTCTCAATTTCTTGGTCTTTTTCTCACTTTTTATTTGCTTGCTCAACCATACCAAAATAGTGACATATACCTTGTTTGTTTAGATTGTTGTATGTTACATAACCAACTATCGTCTTGATAAAAAGGTGGGTTGCTAGACTAGACTAGACCATTGTACAAGACAAAAACCATTTGAGAAGAAAAAAATCGATAGCAAAAATGAATGTGTTGGCCTCAGAATGCAGCAGTGGTTGTGAGTCTGGTTGGACTCTCTACTTGGAGCATTCTAATTTTCTTTCTCCAAATGCTTCTTATAGAAATCCCAAGTTTGTTGATGGTAATAATCCTGGCTTTTGTGAAGAATACTACCATGAGAAAGAAGATCATGAAGAGGAGGATTTGTCTATGGTTTCTGATGCATCTTCTGGACCTCCACATTTCCACGAAGACGATGGAGCTTACTTCAATGAGGTTAATGGTCACCAACATTCTGCATCCAAAGCAACTGCATTGCCTAATAATAGTATCAAAAGGCAGAAAAGGAAAGACCATCGACGCCGCGAAAAGCAAGAACTTCCTTCCTTTCTTGATGACACTGCTAGCTCTCCTATCATCAACTTCTCCTCCAAGGTAATTTTGTTTACATCCTAAAACATTTTTCACTACAATATCTCCTCATTTTTTTAATGAGTTGTTGGCAATTTGACAGAACAATTATGCTCTCAACAACAATCAGGCCTCAATGGAAAGTGTCTTAGATTACTCTCAAGCATTGTCTGCCACTTATTTACAGGTGCACATTGGTCTAATTCTATCTTAATATTTAACATTTTTTCCAGTTCTTTTAATGCGAAGCATGCATGTACACAAGACTATAACCATTGAGTTGTTGCAGGGGAGATCTGCATTCCAAGATCATATTGGTTTCTTACAATCTTCTCTGTCTGGAAACCATCTCCAAAACAACCAGTTAAGTATTCAATACGTTCATCAAATTGAAATCTACAATTCTCAGTTTTTCTTTCCAATGTTGTTTATTCATATGTTGAATTATCATCTCATTGAGAGTTTTAATATTGACACACAGGTGGTTGTAAGGTGATTCTTGTCAATTCCTGCTTTTGCTGCCACTGAAGTGGGTGTAGAAACTGCACTCAATGAGAGTTGAAAAAAGAAATGGATCTTAAAGAGGATCTCCAATCTTGCTCTTTCTTTATTTCCTTTTCATGTTTTCCTTTTACCAGTGTCGATATGCAGTGGAAAACAACCCCGAGAGCAAAAGTTGGAAATAAATTTCTTGTTTTCAGTATTTAATTTCTATTGTCAATGAATAGTGGTGCAAAGGAATTGATGAGTCCAGTGGTACAATGATGCACAGTCCTTTTGTTTTTTTATGGAGCCCCATGCTCTCTTTATAATATCATCACCGCTTGTTATTTCTTGCTTTTATCACCTAAATACAAATAGTACCGTCACGGTATTCTAATTTGTATTTCATTATAATTTGTTTCATTCAATTAGTATTTTGTCGTATGTCGAATAAAACTGTCAAATCACAAATTGTAAGAAAAAAAATAATAAAAATTAATCTTATTTTGCACAATAGAAAGACGAAGAAATGAAAGCCTTGCCTTCTAAGGGCAAAGAAGAAAGCAATAGTTAAGGAACCAAGGGCAAAGAGGATGCCAGCACTAAATAATGCACATTAAGAAATCCAAATATTTCTTCAAGTGGAAACAGTGAGATTCTTTTGAGAATTTATTTAGGTCCATAAGTCTAAATTATTAAGCAAAACAAGACAAATAAAAGTACTATCCAAGTCAGTTCTGGTGGCTGGCTACAGGCTACTCACTGGAATGTGATCCAAATACGTAACTGAGGATTGTTGATTTGGTGAGATATCCTCAAATCTACAATGTTAAAAAAAAAAAAAAAAAAAAAAAGGCCTCTCTCTATCATCTGTAGAAGCAGAGGAGAATCTTGGAAAAGTGCTTGAGTACTAATAAGGACAAGACCTTAATGTCTGTGAGTGTCCAGACAAGGCTCTCATAATGACTTAGAAATTAAGCCTAAGATTGCACATGAATGTGAGACAAGATGATGGAAAATGTTAATGGTTGGTGATGGGCAGTCAGTTGAGAGTTTCAGAGATGAGGAAAATGAAAGGAAATGACAAACTCAAATGTTTGGGATATTTTTCTCATGTGCATATCTCCATGACCCCCTTTTCAGAGAGCCCAGGAGATCCTGCCTGTGATCTTCCTGACCCAATGGAACATGCCCCATTTTTTAATTTTATTTATTTAATATGTTCTCTTTATCTCATTTGGAAGGATCTTATATTATATAATATATACTACTTGTTTATGCAAATTGGCTCCTTCCAACCCTGTCTGCTTTGAAGCTGTCATTGAATTTGGTGTCTTTGCCTCAATTATATGTCTTCCTTTCATTTCTTTAATCACAAACACATTATATAATTTGATTTCCATACAAAAGATAGAATTTGGGAATTTAAGATGTCATAGTTCTGAGCTATACCCACGTGTTCTTTTCTCATATAAAATTCTCTTCTGCTTCAGTGATGGGACCCTGCCATGTAGTCAAAAAATTACAAAAGAGAAGTTAAGAGGAAATTAAAGAATGGCTTATAAAGACAAACTAAACAAATATATTAATAAGTTGATGCTAAGAATTTTGCATCAATTTTTGATAAGGATCAAAAGGGTATGGCAACAACATCTATTGTTCTTCCAACCACCACCAAAACCAAAATTTTCAGTCACTTGTAACATGCTGAGGGGAAATGGAATGGCTTAATTTGCTGTATTTCTCCTTTCTCATTTATCTTTATATTTTTATTCCTGTCTCCCAATACCGTTTTAATTACAAGTGTTTCCGATTTCCATGACAATACTCTACTTGTCTTATTTTCCCCTTTCACTTATTTTCTGCCACATAGAGCTGCTTTTCTGTGTTGATGTCACTGATATACGATCAGTCTAATCCGATCAATCAATCCTCATTTTGTATTGTTTCTTGATTTCATGTCTTCAACATTAGAAACCAAAATGCAAGTAATTTTGCATGTTAAGTGGGTTCTTCTATTTGTTGTTCAGCTAAACAGTTACTTCTTCTTTTTTCCCCCTACATTGAGGCATCTGTATCTTCATGTGTCATTAACAAAGTCTTGAAATAAATATATAATTTTCACGTTATGTTGTCATTTTTATCATGAAAGGTCAAAGTATTAATATTGTTGAGGTAATTGATTTCACATATCTCTATATTTTTGTGTTCTTGTTTGATACTTTTATGATCACAATTCACATATTATATCTGTGTTTTGCCTGGTAAATAAATTTACACATGTAGAATTGAACTTTATCGGTCAATTTCTCCAATATCAATTTTAATGATCTTTTTGATAGAATGAGCTTTGCCAATGATATCCCTATCATATTTATACTATTGAAATTATAAGTTTGAGTTGTATCCTCTTTCCTGAACCTTGAATATGTATCTTTTTTTGAATAAATTTGACATTGTCTGTTATGAACATAAATATGACCATTAAATTTTGTTTTTAGGTCTATTAATATCGTGAAGACATTATGTTAGTTCGAAAAAGATTGTATTTAACTCGAATGTTTTGATCTTCGCTTGCACAATTTTTTTCTAGGTTAAAAATGAGGCCACATCTCTTCGATTTAGGTATTGGGAACTTGTGCACTTGGCTACCACCTGACAACCCGACCATGCAAAAATCAGTAAAAGTAGAAACTGGCCATAAAAAAGAAACCACATATCAAATGAAAACCATTTTTCCCTCGCATTAGCATGCAGTCACCTACTCGTTTTATAATGCAGCAATCTGCTTCCTCATTTCAGTACCAATTTATTGAATTTCAGCAGTGATGGAAGCAATCTATCTCTTTTGAAGGGCAGTTGGATGGCATGCAATTAATATATGTTTGGAAAAGTTGGCAAACAGATATGGTACTACTCGCCATGAATACACAATTGGCCTTAAATTTGCTTTGACTGTACATTAAAGAATCAATTCCATCTTTCTGTCTAAGGTTCACAAAAGGCCAACAGAATTTGGATAAGAGCAGAAAGGCCTAGCATATGGTTATGGACTTGTGGTACACTACTACACTTATTTCTCTCTTTTGAAAGAATTGCAACCCACCCTTTTCTCAATTATAATTAAATTTGCTTAGAAGGTTGCTTCGGTGGTTGTCTTGTCTTTTAATGAAAATCTTGAAAGCTCCATAAATATAGTATCATCTATTGTGTTTGTTGACACATTATAAATTCCACCAATTTGTGTCTTAAATATTATAGTTAGATTATTGCCTATTAATTAAAATTTTTAGGTTGAATGATTATTAGTATATGGTATCAAAATCAGGTTGGCTTGCGTTTGAAACATCCCCCCACCCCTTTATATAAAATTTTTGTTCATGCACGAGTTACATGAGTGGGAGCTTAATTTTAACATGTAGCTGGTGTTCATCATCTATCTCCATGTTCAAGTGAGAAGACATTAATATATCACAGTGAGAGGACAATTTAAATATCATAGTTAGGTTCTTCTCTGTTAACTTATATTTTTAGGCTAAACAGTTATTGATAGTGTTCATGTCCTCTCTCTCTCTGTATATATAAATGATTGTTCAGATTGTCTTTTAAACATTTCTCTAAAAAGATAAAATAAAATAAATAAATATATATAAATGATAGTCTTCTACATTTCTCTAAAAAGATAAAATAACTAAATATATATATATATATACACACACACGTAACACTGTTATCCTAACACTTTAATCACCTTTTTAATTTGAAGACAAAATTCTCATAAAGTAATCACATGTTAACAACAGAAAGTGCCATAGCGACTGAGAGTCTAAGATAAACCACTGTGGTTAGTACATTCCATTACAAGATTAGGGCTAGTTTGATATTGTCATAACTTTTAAAATAATCGTGGTTAGTTATGCTGCAGAAATAATATGATGTGAAATTAATGAAGCTCATGTTTGGTTAATTTTGTTGTTAAAACTATTATAAATTTCAAATGCAACTTTCATATGTTTAGTAAATTTTATATAAATTGTTGTGAATTTATAAAACATTTAAAATAAAGAATAATCCTAATTGCCTCCTATTGTTTGAGGTAATAGCTAATTGCCCCCCATGGTTCATAAAAATTTCATTTTGCACCTTCTACTAACTTTGTTAATGCAAAGTGATTCTGATAATGATAATGTATGAAAAGATCAAACTGCCTCTTAATTAAAAAAATAAAAAATAAATTATAAATTTTTTATAGACTAAAATAATAATAAAAAAAAAACTATAAAAGTGGAGATCTAATCTCCAGATTGGATCTCCACTGTCACTATCTTGTTCTTCTTCAATAAAGAATATGTAAGTCCAAATTCATTTCTCAGAATATGAATCTAGCTTGCAATGACAACATTATCACCAAATCCCAACCTACAACAACATCAAATATAGCAGCAACATAAAAAAAAAAAAATCTCTAAGTTTCCATCCACAATAGTAGAATAAAAAAAAAAACCCAAAAAAAGCAAAAAAAAAAAAAAAAACTAAGCCTCTAGATTTCTGGAAATCTAAAAACTTTTGAGTTTTCGACGATGGAACCCAAAAGTTGGGTTTCCGACGATGGATGTCTGTCGTCAAGAGAGAGAAAGAAGAAGAAGTAGATCCATCGTCGAGAAAAAAAGAAGAAGAGAGAGAAAAACAGGAAGAGAAACCCACCGTCGATCGAGAAAAAAAGAGAAGTAGACAGAGAGAGGGATTTTTTTTTTTTAAACTTTAAATATATTTTTTTAATTTTTTTTGAATTATGCTCATTGTTCATTATGTTGATGGGCAGTAGACATAATTTTTAATAAAAATTATTAATATTTAAAATATTAAATTTCTTAAATTTTTTTACAAAAAATTAATAGTTTTAATTATCACAGTTCATTTTAGAAACGAACGGTGGAGATCTTTTTTTTCAATTTTTTTTTTAATTCTAAATTTTTATTTTATTAAATATTAATATTTTTTAATTTTATTTTGATTTGATAATGTTATCCTTTCATATTAACAGTCAAACATTGATTTTTGACGGCTAAGTTGACGGTAAGAGATTTTTTTAAATATCTTAATAAATTATAGTGGAGTTTTTATCTATTTCGTAAATCAATAGGGGGATATAAGTGATTTCTCAAATTCAGGGGAGATTTTAGCTATTTCATCAAACTATAGGGGGAAAATAGGATTATTCTTAGATATAAAATTAAAATAATATATTTTTATTTAATTAAAATATATTTCTAAGTAACTAAGGTTATAACTAAAGGCCAAAATCCCATCCCAATACTTTTTAATATATTAAAATTTGTTTTAGAGATTTATTTTTTTTTGGGTTTGGAAATGACTTGTTTTTGAGATGCTTAATATATTAAATTTTATTAGTTTTTAGTAGTATTTTAGGGTATTATTTAAATTTAAAATTTATCACCCTGATCATCATGTCAATTGTTGTTGTTATCTAAAATAATTATTTTAATAAATATATGACATACTAAAAATAATAATAATAATAAATATATGACAAATAGTGGATTATGACTATTATATAAACATAGTTAATTCAGATTTTTTTTGGAACTGTAGTTAATTAAGATTTAAACTACTAGAAATTAATCATAAATATTGTAGAAGTATATGGACTTATAATTGTTATGAAAGTTTTTATATTATAATTTAGTGTTGGGTTTTTTTCAAAAAATTACCCAAACATATTCCAATCTAACTAGGTTGTGTGGGTAAAGTTATGATGGGGATGATAACATGCAAGCAATGTTTTTTTTTTTTTTTAATGATGGGGTGTGGGGATTGAAATTAAAAGAAAACTGTCCACACAACAATATTTATTAGAGTTGATGTTGTCATTTGATTTTCTATTTAGTTTGTATATGATGAAAGACATACTTGGTTTGACAAATGAATGGTCAAGCACTAAAAGGAATTATTGGGATACCGTGAAATTACTTGGAGTATGCAACAGCTTGTTAAAATCATTAGCATATTTTCGTTTGACAAGAATTTGGAACACAAGATCTTTTTGTTTGACAAGAATTTGTATTGGCACACACACACACATATCTACTGTATTGGTTTGTTATTCGTAATTGGATATTTTTATGTACCATTAGATTTATTTGACACTAAATAATATGATTCTTGACGTTTTAATAAGAAGTTTTTAAATATTAATACGTATTTGTTTTGCTTGCACTAACCTCTCTCATGAAACAGAAAAGGACCTTACCTCTTGTTTCGTTATAGATTGCTTGTAAATACACCGTAGTTAAGTTTGAAAGCTCGCTTTTGCGTACAATATCCAAAAAAGGGACAGCTTTGACGGCCTAGAATGGGGTGCATTTAGAACTTCTCTGTGTCAAAAACCTATTTAAGAATTTAAGAGTTCTCATTTGGAAGTTCAAAAGAGCCTATCACACCTTGTCTTTAAAAGCCACAAGCCCCAATCCATTCTGAAAAATCTTTTGTGGCCATTCACAATAGCAGTGCAAAGTTCCATACATGCTTGAAAAATATTGCAAAAAGAGATAGTTTCCAATTACAAGAAAACAAACATGAAGCGGATATAGCAATTATGAAAATTATATTTTATTTATTTGTTAGTCTGAAGCCATTCAAGAATACCCTTCTCTGATTCCGAGAGTTGCTCTTCATTCTTCCCTCTCAAAGTTCCTTCCAAATATCCAAAATAATCCTTGTAGTTGCGCTTGTAATAGTTCTCCAATCTCTGCTCAACACATTTCATTCAATCAGAAATACATCACATTTTGTGTAAGAGAAGAAATTAACAGTATAAAGATATTAGACATTCATAAATCACATTTCATTTTTAATCATAATTTACATATTTCTTTTCATATAGAGATTGACCCAAAAAAAAAAAAACATCATAACTGACATACAAATTACATTTTAAGTGTCTTGCCTTGATTTTAGCATCATGAATCATTATTAGGTAACTTTTCTCAAATTTGGTCATTTGTCATTGTATTTTTACATCTTTTTAAATCTACGCATCCCAGCTGCAAAGTTCATTTCCACAACAATTTTGTTAAGGAAAAAGAAAAAATTCAATGTCACCCCACAAAATGTAATCAGTATAAGAATTAAGTCAAGTGGGCATGCTTTAATCAGTTGTTAAAATTGCATGGGAAATCAGTCTAGCAAAACAAGAAGAAATCTAACAATAGTGATGAGTAATGTTGATATCTTACCTCCTTGTCATTTTTTGCCTTGTTGTCTTCTGATTTCTTCAGATACTCTGATAAAATTTGCAACATCATACACAGGTTTTGAAATTGAAAACAAGAGTTACAAAATAAATAAATAAATAAATACAGGGGCAATGAAGAATTATAAAGGGAGAAAAAAATGAGCAGTAGATTAGTACTTTTTAGAAGCTCATTGGTGGAGTAGTCATTAAGTTGAGGAGCAGCAACAGCAGTAGATAAAAGCAGCCCTCTTCTTCCAAAATCAGTGACTTTTGCTGTTATGGTTTTGGTTGGTCGTCTTCGTGCTTCTGATGATCTTCTATGAACTGCTTGAACATTTGAAGATGCATATTTGTTTACCGTCACTGTTATCGCCATTAATATACTTTGCCCTATTGAACTCATCTTTGTTATGACATTAGTAACACCAGCTTTTTCTCAATTTCTCTCTGGTATAGCCACAGCCACAGCCACCAGTTTTAGACACGTAGATGATGATAACATTGTCTTCTGTTTTCTCGGATTATTATCTTCTTCATTAGCAGTCAGTCCTGTTCAAATTACATCATAGTCCTCTATATTTTGCATAATTACAGAGTAGTGATGAAATTCAATATAATATGCATTGCAAAGGAGGTGTTAGTCCAGTTTGTGCGGATAGCGATACGACGTCATAATTAATGTATTTTTTGTGACTTTACAATAAAACTAACATAGTAATTATGATTTAAAAGTTGAAATATCTACCTAAAAAATTCTTAAGCGTGAACTTTATATTGCAAATAAAAGAAAGGACAAAAAAGAAATATAATTAGGGGTGGCAAAAATATCCGATCCGATTCGTTGTCATCTTTAGCACAGATTTTTATAATGTTTTCTCTCATTTATTTATTTAATATTTGTAATGAAATTTGGTTATATTGTTATTATTTTGATATCTATGAATATATAGTAGTAATATTTTAGATTATGTAATGAATTTTTATCATAAAAATAACAAGTCTTTTGATATTTATAGTAAAACATTTGTAATGTAGTAAGGTTTTTATATTTGTGTTTAAAAATTTACATATTTTATGAGTTTTATATTAATAATTATATAGATATGATGTTATCTTATAATTAAGTTGAATTATTACAAGTTTAAATGTGTATTTTTTTGTTTGTTTGTATATTTATTTTTTGATATTAATTATATTAATAGTTAAAAACTAAATTAAATCAATGAATCGGATTCATGGCAAATCAATCCAATCAGCATGGGTTTGAGATGAAAAATAACGATCCATTTGGTACAAAGACTAGGTTTGGGACAAACCGACCTGTTGTCAACTCTATCCACGGTAAACTTCTTTGTTTCCTCATGATAATTGTCCTTCTAAGTAATATGACAAAATAAATTAATAACTAACAAATTATCCTTAATTTATATGATGATTATAATTCATACATATCATTCAAGCATAATTTTGAACAAATTATTTGGACAAAAATAACATTATTCTTTCTATTCTATTTCGTTAGAACACTGAACTTATATAAAATGTTAGAAACACTTCACTTATATGATAACAATAACATGTCTCCTAGCTATACATTTGCTAGCACCAACAAATTACAACATCCACTCTCAAAGGTTGTCAAACTCTATGATTACATCAAACACAATATTATACACCAGAAAAAAATACTCATCGAGTATTAGAGTCGCAACAAATGCGGTTGATCACAATTTAAAGATTCAAGCATATATAAAATATTCACAAATAGAGCACAGTTCAGAGTTACTTAAACAAAACACGTTCTTAGGAAACATAAAAGAAGAATGATGAGGTCACATTTCATCATTCTAGCAAACGCTTGTGTTTGCACCAGGCAATAGCAACCACATATAGGAAAATGCTACCAGTGGCACCACCACCAACGGTCCAAAGAAACTCTGGCATACCTGCTTTCGAGTCATCAAACAGGTCGATAGTGATATTCATCCCAAATATACCAGCGACGACAACAAAGGCACCGACTACAAGGGTCGCTGTTGTTAGCATGACCCCCATTTGCAAAAGATGATTCTGTTTGTCATCCAGCATTATGTTAATGTAGTCCTCTGTATCATCCACATACTCCCGCAGCTTTCAAGAAACATAAAAAAAGAATGATAAGGTCAATACCTTCAGTATCTACAACAGAACTATTAAAAAAGACAAAATCTTTTAACGTGAAATATAATATCAACATTAAATACATACTCAAAAAGATTAGAGAGAATATTAAAGGTTCTTACAATATATTTTCAAATAAATGAACTGAAATGCAAGCAAACTTTCTTTTCCCCAAAAATTATTGCTCTTTTAAATCCTTGAAGGTCAGAGAAAAGAAGAAATGAAGGTAAAAAAGAACAAAACAATTCTATCCTTTGTTTGAACATGAAAAGGAAATATAACTTCCAATGTTCATCTACTTATTAGTTTTCCATACAATTTTCCAATTCATATGCACCTTACAATTCTCGCTATCTCAAACTCAAATTTCATCTCTAACCCTTCTTAGATTTGAAAGCCAAAAAGCTTTGCACAGATGTTAAAATGCTCTCAAGTTCACTGCGAGGGAAGTTATTATGATTTATGACATCTCATGACCTACTCTAGCACCTTAAGAAGTACATTACCCTTTTGTCTAGAGAGATACGGCCTATTGTCCTTTCACCATGGTGGGAATTCTCCACAGCATGAAAGTAAATCAAAATTATTAGTTCTCCTTTAATCTCATTTGCTGTGGTCTATAGCCTGTAGCATCACAACCCCGTTATGCTCTCCTCTACACCTACAATGAATGGATAATTTAGAGTGCTATCATTTTTTATACTTTCATTTATCAGTTTAGACCATGAGGCCATTGATAGAAAGCCCCAGATAATAGCAGTATCAGAGGAAACTGGGGCAGCCCTTGTGCTTAGACATATAAAACATCTTTGGTAAAGTGATAAATTCATCCTCATGGTATAAGTGTATTATAATGACTGACAGAGCTGCCTTAATTAATTTCCAGAAGACAAGTTTGTGGTGACTGATGACTGGACTACATCAAGTCAACATCGAGAATCATAACAGTTTTTGTACCATATCTAAATAAGAAAGAAACATGCTGACATATGAAGGCCGGAACAGATTCATACCGTGGATAACTTGTTCAGTGTACCATCAATTTGAACAAAGTATGCTTCCAAGAGCATTTCTAGCTCTTCAACATCAAGCTGCTTGCTTATAGCACTGTGAGTTGTACTAGTACGTGTACCATGGCTGTCTCTGCCAACATTATTTTCCATAAAAAAATTATCCTGGGTGTTGTCAGCATTGTGGATATCACCTTCATAATTAGTTGATCCGCCAGTAGCATCCAATGAAATCTCAGCAGCATTCCTGAAGCAATATAAGTATATTTCAGCACAAAGCACCAAAAAGAAATCTTAAAACAAAGTGAGAACCGTGCCTGTCATCCATATTTGATCGAAGCACTTCATCATCCATGTCATCTCTCTCATTTGAAGACCCAGTGGAAGAATGTTCAAGTTGTTGTAGTAACTTCTCAGTTAGATACATCTCAGCCATATCTTCATCATCATCAAGCAAGTGTTCCAATTCATCCCGTACCTGGACATGAACAAGCATTCATTACATACAAAAAGACTCATTAAGGAACAAAACAAAGGAATAAACACTTGATGATTTCCATAAACAATGTGATATTTTTTAACTACTGAACAAGCTATCTGTTATTCTGTTTGGACTTTTACCTACAGGCTTCAGCGTTTGGGTGTCACCAAACAATACGTGCTCTTAATTTGTAGCCAAAAAGTTACTAAGTCGTACTTTCTTTTCAAAATATACAAAATAGGCCCACCGAAAATTCTAATAGAGAACACATAATTCAGAAGTCTAAAGCCACTCAACCTTCTGAACACGTCCAGTTATAGCAACCAAGCGGCTCTTCATTTGACGGACACGTTCTAAATTGAGAGTACTGATCTTTGAAGTCAACTTGTCTAAAGCCGGATGAGCCTCTTGCTCTAGTGTTTTTGCCTGACACAAAACAGATAATGAATTAACATTAATTAAAAAAAAAAGGCGGAAATGAATCGAATCAAAGCAACACAACAGCCAGAAAAGCAAAGAAAATTCATCGAAGTAAGATTAATTACTTCATTTTCTAAACAACTGCATGCAGCTTCAAGGCATGCTTCCAATGCAACAAACTCAAATGGAAGAACCTTCGACCCATCTCGATTCTCAAGACTTTGTTTCCCCTCTGCCTTATTTTCCTCATTCTGGTCCTCAAACTGTGAAAAGCCACCAGAAGATCTCGGAGGAGTGGAGATCCTTGATTGTTGTTCCTCCAAATCATACAAGTTCTGCCAGTTTGTATCATCGCCATTGCCTTCCTGCACAAATCGAAAGACTGATAACAACAAGAAAGCATATAAACATGTATCCAACAGAAACTACAACTAAATAATTATTAATCAGGTCGAGATCGAAACAATTGAAGGCCCCTCAATTAATGAATATAGAATGTATCCAACCGACGCTAATATTTAACAAAGATTGCAGATTCAAACAATTCACTGAACATCAACAAAACACAAATAGCAAATTGCAATGAACCCAGCTGAAAAATATCCAAACCCTTTTGAAAGAGAAGCGAAACCTGAGGTTTAGTGGCGTGATAGTGACAAACAAGCCTCTTCTGGAGCTCCTCAACAAATGGAACAACAAAGGGGTCCCTGGAATTCAACAGCAGAACCTCCTGTGCGGTTGTGATTGCTTTTATGTGCTCCAAATTGATCACGATCGCCCGCTCTCGACCCAGAATTGTTGATGGGTATGAGAGCAGGGGGTCCAGGATCCGAAGGTCCCGGGCTGGCAGACCCGTTCGTCGCATGATCGCATGCTTTCCGGCCTCCACCACCTGCGCCTGCCCGCTCGCGTCCAGAAGGAGCCAGGCGCGGACACCGGCCCCCTTCTTCCGGAGGCCGCCGGCGGTGGATAAAGCTAGGTTGGCGGCGGGTGGACGGGTCAGGTCCGGGTCGTCGTCGTGGTGGGGATGACTGGGTTTGGGCTGGGGAGGGGTATTGTGCGCTCTCATGCTGGGCAGCGTGTGGCTTGATTGTTGATTCAGTTCTTATAATTTGACAGGGGATGTTTGTGCAATTTGGAATACGTGCTTTGTCTAAATATAATTAGATCTAAAATTGGGGAGTCTTGCAATTTTCCTTCTATAAATTCATAATCTCTATTACCCATTTTCATTTGAGTTTATAATTCGGGAATGGCTATGTCATATTTTCGATATTGATAGACTTGGCATGTTTACTGATCAAGAATACAGAGAGTGAAAGATAATATAATTTTAATTTATGAGTTACTATGTTCAAAAGCTGTGGAAATTAGATCCACCCTTAAATTGAAAATTAATTTCCTGAAAGAAACTTTATTACTTCCTCTTATTTTGAATAAAGATTTTATGTCAATATTATAAAGAAATTTAAGTTTGAATAACGTATGAAAAAGAAAAAATTTAATAATTTTGATCATCTATCTTCTTAAATGTTGATATATTATTAAATTATGAAAAAATTAAAAAAAAATGATAGATAATTTTTACTCTCTCACTTTGTTAATCAAGTTTCTTTCCTAAAAAAATGAAACTTATAAGTTTTGTCAAAATATCCATTAACAAGTTTTCCTAGTGATAGTTTTACTGCTCATGACATTTTTTATCGTCGTGAATAATGACATAATATTGTCATAACTAGTCACCTGATTCAGAAATAAGTTTTTTTAGTGATACTTTCACTAGTGGTAATAGTAGATCTCGTTGTTATGGCTAATAACGCAATGCTATCGTAACTAATTACTTGGTTCAAAAATAAATTTTTCTAATGATGATTTCACTAGTCATGACAGCTCCAATTATCACGAGTACTAATGTCGCAATGGTATTATGACTAGTTACATGGTTCAAAAATAAGCTTCAACGAGGGTTTCACTAGTCATGTAAGCTTTTGTTGTCATAATGATGTAATGATGCCATGATTTGTCACTTGGTTCAAAACATTGTTTTTCGGATAAGGGTCTCATTACCTGCATGTGATGAAGGGCAATGTGATACGAGCTAGACGGCAATGAATGTGAGATGTCGATGCAGGCTGCTGGATGATTTAAAATCAGCATGCTTTAGAAGGAGACAATCTCGATGAGAGAGAGCATACAAGAAGAGAGAGAGAACCATTTCATTCATTTCAACTGGTCAAAGGGCATTTTTGTCCATTCACTACCCTTTCGTGACCAAGATGTTGGAATCAATGAAAAGGGACATAAAATGTCAACTCACATAAAAATACGTGCTAGTGAAAAATATGAATAAAGTAAATAAATTGCAAAATTAAAGAAATTGAGATAAAGAGATCAAAGGTAAGATTTGTAAGTCATCCAAAAGCATTACAACTGGCATACAATTAGCTTAAGGTAATGTATGCACAATATAGTTATGCAAAAACTAAATATGAAATTCAATTAAAAAAACTTCGATACTTGAAGTATTCAATTAACATTCTCTTAATTAATAATATTGGAGAGGTAGCCATTATTTAGCTATAGAAGGTAGTAAGACAACCATCGATCAACCATTGCAAAGCACTCCTTTGGCTTGTACTCTGGAGCTGTGTGACCTGCTCCCTGTAGAAAACACAAGTTAATCAACCATTTGAAAATTTTTTTCCTTTCTATAAAATTATTTGACAAACATTTTGGTTTTCAAAAGTATCAATTAAATATTATGTTTTCTTTGTTAGACAAAGCAAAAGACGAGTTTATTATTATTATTAAATTTATAAGAAACTATTAAAATTAAATCAGAATTTTAGGGAAAAAAAAATAACTCGGAACTTACAATTTTAATGATGTAAATTTAAAGGGTTCACCGCTTGGTCAATCTTGTAGAAAAACATATATTTTGAAGATATAAAGTTTGTCTAATGGAAGTGGTATGTCCCCTCAAATGTACATCATTAAAATTATGATTTCGAGTATTCATGTTTATTTTCAAATTCTAAATTAATTGTAATTATTTAAAAAAAAAAAAAAAAAAAAAGAGCCTCTCTTTCAAAAACACTAGAATTGTTTGGTCGATCCAAAAAGACATTTTGTTTGATTTCAGTAATACGTTACTAACATTACTTCTACTACAACAACAACAAAAAAAGACTTTCAAAAAACAACAACAACAATAACAATAAACACTTCCTATTTGGCTACATATCACTCTTCAAGTGCAAATTAATTTATTGGTAGTATTGTAAACAAGGAAACAAATGTAGAATTATCCTTACTTTTACAGTGGCAAAAACCAGACCATCTCCAGTAGAGGTAGTATTGGCATACTTGACTGTGAATCTATAATGAAAAAGAAAAAGGAAAACATAGTTACAATCACAGTAAGTTTAAGATACAAGAGCCAAATAAAAAAATAAACGAAAGAAAAAACAAGATTGCAAATTAGGAGACTAACCCTGCAATTTGACCCTCAACGAACCACGGTCTCCAGTTATCAACAACTGATAAATTAAGAGCTCTTATCCAATAAGTTGTACCCGTGTAAGGAATTAACATGTCATGATCACCACTGCAACATCAAGGTTCAAAATTATCTTAGGGGTTATATGCTTTTGTTGGAGAATCATAATTTTTCCCTTGTCGAGGGCATGTTTGATGTGTGATTGCAAAATATATAGTTCCTTATTATTATTATTATTATTTTAACTGCAAATATATAGTTCTAAAAGACCAGAATATAGTTGAGTGTTTAAATATGATTTGAATACAAATCTGTGACAAACAAATTATTTTAAACTAATTTGGGAGAGACAGATCATCCACATTACCTGTATGCCAATCCTCGGTAGCCACGGTCAATGAGTTCTTTGTGATAAGACACCACACTTAATACATCACTATCATAAGCTAGTGTTTTGTTGCACCTCTTCCAATCTGATACAGTTCCCTGCTTTCCACATTAAGACAGAAATCAAGTAATCAACCATTTTATTTTCTTTTTAAAATGTTACATGACTCTAATATATCAAGCATGGGATATCCTGCAACTTTTTTTTTTTTTTTTAATTATATATATTTATCAAGACAATGCTAACCTAACCAGCAAGTTGCCTTACAACTTGGACTACAAATCAATGGGTCACCTAACAAAATAAAATATTATTGGATATTTTGCAAATTTAATTGTTTAAAATAGAAACCTGAAAAGATAAAAACGGTTTGTAAATAAAGAAGTCATAAGTATCCATTATTTTTATTCCAATATTGGCAAAATCATTGATTCTATTATCTCTAGAAAAAACTAAGAAGTATGTCCCATCGTCAGAAAGAAATGAAAAACTTAAGATAAATGTAAACAAATAGTGAAATAATTCGCATAAGATTTTGACATACATTTCTGATGCGAAGAGCTTGCTGAACAGATTCATTGTTTGCCCAGATGTAAGAGAGCACGTAATTGGAATTCTGAATTTAGGAAAAAAAAAAACAAAAAACAAAAGTATTACTACACAACAAGGACATACTACAAAGTAGAATTACAAGTCAAAAGAGGTGCATTGAGAGGGTAGGGTTGGCAAAATCTCACCCAACCCACTAAATAGACCCATACTTATGAGTAACAACGTTTGATGGGTCTAGATTTATTGAATCGGTTCCTTAATTGGTTGGGTTGTTAAATCCGATAATATAATGTATTGATCCATCAATTATATCTACCGGGTTTGTTGTAGTGTGGTAATTGAAGCTAATCCAATGATTGTAATTATTAAGTAAAGTTATCTAATCAGTAAGGTTGTTAAATCCATGAATTGATTTTGGATCACTTATTACAAAGTGAGTGGGTGTGAGTTTTAATTTTCAGATGGAAAATTTTAGAACCTCTTTATAGTTTTGAAGAAAATCAATTATTTTTTGTTGTTTATAAATGGACCAAAGACCTTCCTAATCTTTTCAAAAATACCAAAACATTCTTCCATTTGGATGTCTATTTAGTCAGTTAGTTTATTAAGCGACAATTCTGTACTGTTAAATAAAAAACTAAAATTAAAAATCTTTAATAAAGTAAAGACGTGAAAAAGAGAATTTAAAAGAAATTTTAAAAAATTATTTGAAAAATATAAACTAAATTATTTTTTTTAAAAAAAAAATTGAGATCCAAATGTGGACTCCTTGGCTTGAGAATGGAGACTCATATTTGGGTCTCCATTCCAAACAAAATGAAAACCGAAATCTGGCTTTCTATGTTGAAAATGGAGATTCATTTCCAATAATTATTATTTTTTTCCAATTTTTAAAAATATTTTAAAGAATTTGAGATGGATGGCAGAGATCTCAATCTTTTTAATTTTTAAATTCTATTTCTAAAATATTTGATTTTATTTTTGTTTAAAAGTACAAAATCATCCCTCAATAAACTAATCGAGACTAACATACATCCAAATCGAGGGATGTTTTTGGCATTTTTGAAAATATTAGGGAGGCATTTGCACTATTTGGAAACAACAAAAAGTAACTACTATGTTCTAACATTACACGGAGGCTTTGAAATTCCCTCTTTTTATCAAAACCATACATACATAATTCGAACGGCAGTGAAATCCCAAAACATTTATAGTCTTTAAAATCAAATAATCGAAAATGTTATAAGAGAGTGCGAGAGATGGGTTTCTTACCCGACACCAATTCCCTTCACGTTCACGGCGTTTGAAGGCGATATCTACAGGTTCATCATCAAAAAATTTGGATCCCCATTTCAGGCCCTTAGGTTTTGGGGATGCAAAACTACATTTTGGTTCCAAAATATTTGCATCGCAAACTTTTAATGTGCACTGCAAATTTTAAACAATACTCTTAATAACATTAATGTAAATTTTATAACATTACTAAAACTAATAGTTAAAAAGAAAGATATAATTGTGAATTTTAGAGAATAGCATTGATTTATAGATTTTGAAATTGTATATAAAAGAAAATTATTTTTAAACACAATCCAATAAAATAACTCTTTTAATTTATTTTTAATTTTATTTTTTCTCATTTACTAAAAAAAAAAAAAAGTTTATTTGGATTTAATAATTAAACTCTCTTACCATTGCGATAAGTTCAATGTCGTTCATGCATTTAGCATTCCGTATATCCGGTGAAATATATTCTTGCCCACAGTTCTGTTTGGCTGACTGGAGAAAAAAGAGCACACAGAGAATTGCTCAAATTTTTTTGTCTTATTAAAATTGAAAAAGAACCATACTTAATTTTTAGGGAATTTGGAAAAAATGCCCCTTTTTACAACTTTGTTTGCAGAGTAACCCTTTCACCAAAAAAGTTGCAAAGCTACCTCAAATTATACAAAATACCATTAATTGATACAAACCATCACATTAATGTTTTACCATCCAAAGAGTAAACTATAATAAAATTAATAAAACACATTATTGGAACAATATGAAACCAATTTTAATCTCTCTTTTATCACAATTTTATTTAACCAAAATTAAAGTTTTTCATGAAATTTACGTTTGGGTTTAATGAAGAAATTTGTAACAAGTGTTGAAAAAGATTAGTGTTTCAACTAAAAATATTAATTTGAAAAAGAATTATGAAAGTTATATGTTAGGAAAGTGAGTAAAAAAAGAGGAAAAAAAATGAAGTTCAAGACCCAGTATTGAGTTAGAAAGCAACTTGAAATTTGATCAATTTTTGACCCGATATTAGGTTAATATATGACTCTAAATCTTTAAATCTTGACCAAAATTGAGTTATAATATTGGATCAGCTTTTAACTTGATATCGGATTAGTAGTTGATTGGATAGATAATCAAATTATCAGTTTAATGTTTAACCTGATTTGAGTTAAAGGTTGACCTGACGACTTGATGGAAACAATGACCTAATAATGTAGAATTTTCATCAAGTTGGCATATGCCTTGATGACATAAATTTCTTTTGGGTCAACTAGTAACTCAAATTAAAGTAAAATTATAATTTCATGTCAGTGCTTGACCCGAATTAAGTCAAGGGATGACCTAAAGTGCAATTATCACTTTAGAGTACGTGGGTGACCTGAATCGAGTCACCACGTGATGCAAAAAATAAATACCCCATTTTCTTTCAAGTTAGCTACTAACCCAAAAATTAGGTTGGTTTTTAAATTAAAGTCAAATTATCACTTTAGATAAGTGCTTAATCAGAATTGAGTTAAGAACTAACTTGAAAGAAAATTATTTCACTTTGGATTAGTAGCTGACCCAAATCAGGCCTCTACATCACCTAAAGCAAAATACCTTATCAATTTAAGGAGCAAGGGTGTGGTAATGTATGAAATGATATTTTAGTAATATAGGGGTAATATTGTAATTTTATACACTAAAGAGCACTTAAGCAATTTCCTTGAACATATGGGTATTTTTGCTATTTTTTTTTTTTTTATGGTTAGATAGAAACTATGTGGCGGGCCAAATACCTGTTTATTATGGGCCAAAATCATTATTGTTATTATTTTTATTTTTTGAAGTTAAAATCCCTCATGGGAGGTTACAAGTTATTGGCATTGGAGAGGAAGCATTAAATGTGCAGACTTGGACATTTATATTTAATACCAAAAAATATCTACTTACCCAATCCACGAGGAAAACTTCTTATTATTGTTTTTAAAATGTGATTTTAGGTATTTACTCCTGAAGAGATGTTCACTTACACAATAAAATGAAAAAAAAAAAAAAAAAAAAAGCCTTTGCACATATATTTGTAAAATATATTTGATGGGGTTCAAACCTTTACCATAAACTTGAAAGGAAAGATTTGAGCCATTAAAACGAAATAACTGAGTTCAGATGTATTGAACTTTAGAAAGGGTTTTGGAATCCTTCTAAGATGAAATACATGTCAAATTACACTGATAAAAAAACGATAGCAGTTATGAAGATAATCAATTCAATCAGTCCACGAAGTCAACTTCATTAGGAAAAATATTAACAGAAAGACAAAGAGAAGTACATAGTAAGGAAATGAAGCTATTGTAGAGAGAGAACATTTAAAAAAGGAAAAAGAAATATAGTCAAACAATAGTACCTCATAAAGTTCAGTTGATATTAGTCCCACCCTGTGAAAATATTTGACTCGTGAATTCTCATCATTATGTAGATCTGTTACTGGGTTTCCGACCATGTAACCCTAGTTTAGGTATAATTAACAAACACCATATATTTAAATTAAATTTAATTAACAACAGCAAATGTAATAACCAAAAATTGAAGGCAATTATTTTAGTAAATGATAGTTAGTTAGATATATGTGCACCTGCAAATTCAAGTATGGGTAATGTTTAGCCTGGTTACCTGTAAAACATTAATTATATGTAAGAGTTTAAATTTGATAATAGAAAATTCATCACAAAAAATGAAAGCAAAAAACATGATGTACAATAAAACTTAAAATTCATTAGGAGTTGGGGATGTTTGATTCATGATAAAAAATATTTTTAAAAATTATTATTCAATTTTGATTTAAAAGAAAATTTGACACAATTAATCTTTCAAAAAATTAAAAAAAAGAAAAAGAAAAATAGCTCCCCTTATTTTTTCAACTAATTTCTTAATATTGTTAATATTGAAAGCAATTTCTGAATGCCAATTAATAAAACAACTTTTTTTGCAAAATTATTACTCACGTTTTAAAGTACAAGGAATGATATTGACTTACCAATTGCTATTTCTAGAGCAACCATGGGAACAATCATGCCTGAATAGGAATCTCCTGTTATGTAAAGTGGATTTTTGCTGAAATTGGGATGATCCACTATCCACTGCAATATGTTTTTAATTTTTCGGTTCAGTTAATGAAATTAGTCTACCACTTAGTTTTTGCATGATTGTTAATGTCTTGGCTCTCTCACCTTCTTTACAAATTCGTAAATAGCTTTAGTTGAAAGTGTGTCAGAGGTGTACCATCCTTTCTGGGTCTTGGAGTAGGAGAAACCAGTGCCAACTGGTGCATCTAAGAATATCATGTTCGCAGTCTGTGTAAACGAATATGGATTATCTAAAAGTGATGGCAAGCTCCCATTGAATGTTTCATAGTCATAAGTTAATGGTCCTGCACACAATTTTGCCATAATATCTCAACTTGACTACAAATAATTATAAACAAAGCTTTGATTTTTAAGTTGGACTAGTGAGACTGTGAGATTCTTCTTTAAAAATTAAAAATTAATTTTTAAAGAAGACCATAAATGGAATGGTTATTGACTATTAGTTTCAAATCCAATAATTTACAACAGTTTATGCTTTAAAAATTAAAAATTAAAAAGAAAATAAATTCTTCTTATAACTATGCTATTGAAGAAGTTTATGTATATTGTCAAAATCTTTATAAAACAAGAAAAATTGTCATTCTAATTTTTGTTTTTGGCTATTCGATATTAGATTAGACTACTGTTAGGAACAGTAGAGATTCGATTTTAAAACACAATCCAGAATTCTTTTTCCAAGAGATGAAACAGAGTTGTCCACACAAAATTTGGAAAATTACCCACACAAGTGATGGGAGATGAGCCACTTTAACATGAAAGACACGTGTAAAAGGTTTAACCACCAAACCCATCCACTTTCTCAAATTGTCATTCTAACTTTGCTAATGGAAAAAATACCCAAAAAGAATATGAACATACCAACTTCATAGACAAGACCCGAGAAAGCAGAACAACCAGGGCCTCCAGTGAGCCACAGCAGAAGAGGATCTCTCACTGGGTTCCTTTCTGACTCGATAAAATAGTAAAATAGCTGCAGTTCATCCAACTCTCCAACACCTACATATCTGAACACAATCCAATTCTCACATTTTCATTTTCCAAAACCAACAAAATAGATTGAAATAATAATAAAAAAATTAAAGTGATAAAAAGTATGAGAACTGACCCTGTTTCGAGTTTAAAAGGAAGTTTACCGGGATAACCCGGTAGAGTCTCCACAATCGACCGTGATTCACCAGAGCTAGAGATGACTAAAAGAACAAAAACAATCGCATTAAAAAATGCACTGAAAACATAGTTTCTAGGAGGTGTAGTTATTGTCATTTTAGCTCGGCGAATCAATGAGAATGAGTGATTCTGGCAATGTAAACCACTTACTTATTATTTGATTTTGACAATGTGAGACACGTGTGGAAATTGATTTATTTTTTACCTAACTAATGGGTCAATGTTGGAAATGTTGGTGCATAATTGTTTCAATCAATGACCTTTCAACTAGTAAAAAAATCAGCTAACTTTCTCTGAACTTTGTCAGAAAGTTATTTTCAGAAACAAAGGGACAATAATGTGAAGGTTGAATTACAGTTGGCATGAGGATTTTTGTTGGAGGTCAAAAGTTAGAGGTTTTCAACAAGAGTTGTAAATTTGGTTAAGACTTGGAAGGACGAGAATCATAAATAGAGGAATTTTCATGCTCTTGTTTTTATGTTTTTGTTTAGTGGGATAATAACTTGGTAATACTATAGAATTTCAATATATATATATGTGAAGCTAAAAACATATCTGCATTACCACACAGAGAAGTCAAGAAAAAATAGACAAATAAAAAAAGAAAATTACTAATTTTGTCTTAATTAAAATGATTAGGGCCTTGAAAACTTGGTAGTTTCAGCTTTGGCTGAATATTTGATGCTAACTAGTGACTAGATGAGCCTGGTTTGCATTACAAAATATATTTGCATATTTGCATTACCAAACAGAGAAGTCAAGAAAAGCTAGAGAAATACAAAAAGAAAACTGCTAACCTTGTGTGAGTCAAAATGATTCTAGCCTTGAAAACTTGTTAGTTTTAGCTTTGACTTGATATTTATTGCTACCTAGTGAGTAGATGAGACCAGGTTTGAATCAACACAAAATTTTCTGACGTGAGTGAATTTCTAGATTTCGAAAGAAATCATTTCATAGCAAATGATGTCGTTTTAGAGTAAGTAAATGATAGAAAATGAAGAATCAATCATGGCCGTACAATTTATTAAGTGCCACTTGTCTTAAAAGCTTAGACAAAATTTAGCTTAGAAGAACATCTCTATCCATTAAAATAATTATCTTACAATGCATGAGGTTAGTTCTAGATTCTCTATTTTATGTTAATTCCTTCATGTAATACTCTACTTCTTGCCTTGTGCGGATTATTTATTTTTCACTCGTTCATAAGTATTTATCTATTATATCATTTATGTTGCTGAGGCTGAAGAAATTACATTATTTCTCATGGAGAATTTCTTCTTGTAGTCTATAGCAATAAACATTAAAATAGTTATTAAGTTCGGAGTAGGTACTTTCATATATCAACTGCATCAATCAAGAGAAGAAAACCATGAGGGAAGATTAAGGCATGCCAACTTGGTTGGCATCCCAAAGCATCTCTTCCTATGCCAATAATTCTTCAAGATGATAATTTTATCAAAAGAAAAATAAACAAAACAGAAAATGGGGATATAAACCAAAACCCCCAGGTCAAACAAAATGGTTTAAAGGTAAGGGAGATATATCTCTATAAACAAAAGAATTACAAGACTCTAGACAAGTAAACCCACCAAACATCTTGAGAAAGAGAAAAGTTAATAGAAGCTAAACAATTTGCCGTTTGATTGCCTTGGCAATAAATATGAATAAAGCGAAAAGTAATGCAAACATCTATGCCAAGAGGAGAGAAACCTCCAAAGAACATTCAAAGAGCAAGTTGAAAGAAGAAAGTAACCCATGTAACGAGAGTTGTATTTTATCCAAAGTGATTTTCAATCATAAAAAAATTCCAATTGATTATTAGCTTTAATAACCATAGACAACTTTGCTTCAACAACATGCATGGTACACAAAAGATAGAAGTTCATCATGCCCAAGAAGAGAAGTGCTTACCCGCTGGAAGACAAGAAGAGCTAGCATCTCTCTTTCCTAGGGCAAAAGAGCTGCATCCAGGCCGGTGGACTCAACACTTTGCTTCAGAAGATGAGAGAATTCCCACGGATGTACTTGTAGACGATCGATTTGGCGATTGATCAGAAGCATCCAGCAGTGCCACGCCAGTAGAAAGAGTTAAGCTACTAAGCTAAGCTGTTGTTGGGGTCTCAATTAGCAACTTCTCTCTAACTTTTATGAGTCTGCTCAAAATATTTTTCATGTTGGGTCTATTTTGTGGTAAATCTGTGGTACAATCTATGGCCAAACTTAAGATAGATAAGACACATTGTTGTTTAACGGACCAATCTTTGTCATCACTAAGCAAATTGTTGTCTATAACTTCCATAAGTGAACCATATAATGAGTCACTAACCCAACGCCTCAAGCTCATTTCCCCGACAAATATATCGTCAGTTGGCTTCTTCTTAGTAAATGTTTCCATTAGCATTATGCCGTAGCTGTAAACATCACATTTTCTAGATATTTTTCCTTCTGTTCCATATTCTGTTAATATAATTTGTTTCGTTAAGTTTAATCAATAAAATTAAAAACCTACAAAAAAATTAAACAACAATAAAAGTAAGGAATTTAGAGTAACCTGGTGCCATATAACCAATGGTGGCAAGAGTCTCTGTGTGTGTCATTGACTCTTCATCATATAAGAGCTTCACAATTCCAAAATCACTCAAATGTGCTACCATGTTTTCATCTAGTAGGACATTGCTAGGCTTTAAGTCGCAGTGGACCATGGAGGTTGAATTTCCAAAGTGAAGGTACTCCAAGGCGGATGCAACATCTATCATTATATTCAATCTCTGTAAAGTATCTAAAGTGTAGTTTTCAAAATACAAACACTTCTCTAAGCTCCCATGTGGCATGTAGTCTAGCACTAGTGCTTTAAAATCATTGTTTGAACAACTGCTAATGACTTTTACAAGATTCCTATGTCGAGCGCCACGTAATATTTCACATTCAATATCAAAACTCCTATTTACTCTTTCAAGTTGCAAATGAAACACCTTTATTGCAACTTCAGTTCCATCTGAAAGCCTTCCTTTGTAGACTGAACCAAAACTCCCAGTTCCAAGTAAGTTGTTTTCGCTAAATCCATCCGTTGCTCGAAGAAGTTCTTGGAAAGAAATTCTTCTCCATGTTGCTGCTAGTGACATATCAATATCATCATGATTAGGCAGTTTTGTGTTACTTTCTCGACGCTTTATGAACATAAGTATGAGAGCCAACACAAGTATTGTTAATGCAGCAATTGCAGGCAAAACAATTCGTAGGATGAAAGTGGTCCTTGATTTCCGATGAGTATTAATCCAGCATGGTGGGATTTGCAGTTGAGGTGAACCACACAATGCTTGATTCCCCCTAAATGACTCAATTGTGAAGTTTGCAAACCGTCCTCCTCTAGGAACTTCTCCTTCTAGTCGATTAAAAGACAAATTCAGATATTCGAGGTACAATAGTTTCTCCAAGGACTTGGGAATAGCCCCGGAGAGATTATTCCTTGACAAGTCTAAGGATTCCAAGCTAATCATGTAACCCAATGATTCAGGAATCATCCCTTGTAGTCTACTATATCTCAAGAAGAGTAATTGCAGACTTTTTAGGTCTCCAATACTGCTAGGGATATCACCTGATAAGTTATTGCTTGATAAATCAATACTTATGGCGACTTTCAAATTTCCAATGTCTAATGGAAGTGGTCCGTTCAGAGAATTTGATGACAAATTTAAGTGCAAAATGTCCTTCAGATTCCACAAAGTTGAGGGTATTGTGGAACATAACTTATTGGAGCCTAACGAGAGAATCCTTAAAGTGGTGAGATTACCCAGGCACAGAGGTATAGAACCAGAAAGCTTATTGTTGTACAAAAACAAATTAGCCAACTTCTTTAAACGACAAAGATCACTTGGGATGGATCCTTCTAGATTATTATTTTGAAGATAAACACCTTGGAGTTTCTGCAATCTTTTGAGGGTAACAGGAATAGGTCCAGTCAATTGATTGTTCCTCAAGACTAACCTCAACAAGTTGTGTAAGTTGCCAATTTCTTCTGGAATGTCACCAGTAATGTTGCATTCCTCCATGGCGAAGCTTTCTATGGAAATTGAAAGATTTCCTATGGAACTTGGAAGGATGCCATTTAGTGGATTTACCCCTAACTGTAATGCTTGTAAACTTTTGCAATTTGCCAAAGAAGAAAGAAAGCTCATATCTGAAGTTGCAGTCAAATAATTATCAAACAAGCTGAGCCATTCCAGGCTTCTTAAATTACCAATTTCGCTAGGAATAAAGCCTGAAAATGAGTTTTCTCCTAACTCTAGAGCAGAGAGCTTGGAAATATTGGCAATAGAACTGGGAATTGTCCCGCTAAAATAATTTGTCGCCAAGTAAATTTCCTCAATGTTTGGAAGCTTAACATCTATGTCTGACGGAAGACTTCCTGAGAATCTATTACCAAGAAGTGAAAGTTCAGTCAACGTTGATATGTTGAAGATTGCAGCTGGGATTTCACCGGATAGGTTGTTCATTTGAAGCCCCAAAACCTTTAGATGACGAAAATTACTGATTTCATATGGTACCTCACCTGGAAATGTGTGAGGTAAATGACGAAATTATGAATTTTATTGAAAACAAACAAAATATATATATAAGAAAATGCAGTACTCCCTTTTATAGACAATAAGTCATGTTGAAAGTACTCTTAAAAAAAAAAGAAATCATGTTTAAAGTACTGTATTATATTGAAGCTGATAGCATTAGACTAAACTATATTGAACTGAATTGAATTATATCTAGTTTTGTTCTGCATTGGAATTGTGTATCACGCTATATTATGCACTGTGCTAAAACTATATTTATTCCAGGATCATATTTAATTTTAATATATTTTATTTGATAACTTAATAATATTTTTAATAAATAATTGAAGATAAATTATGTTAAATAGTATTTTGATAATGTAATTTATTTTTTAAATATCCGTCACGACAATAATAATTAGTATAGCCTAGAATACAATATAGTCAATTTTTTTTTTTTTTGTTTTAAATCATTATTTGAAGCCTATTACAATATAGTCCATAGCCATTAAAAGAAAACATTATTTCAAACCCCTAATATTTTCTTACATCATCAAATTTAATCTTATAATACACACTATATATATATAAAATTATTATCATATTAATAATGTGTTAAATACGAAATTATTCTTACACATATATATTTTTTACATAATAACTATATATTAGTTATTATTTTATTTGTTCGAGTTGATCTTATTATTATCAATTTCAAGATTATAGGTAATTAAATAATTGATTTATTATATTAGTATCTTGGAACTTATAATGATAACGTCAATTTGAATTGAGGAGACAAAATATATATATTTATTTAAAAGAGAAATTAGTGCGATAACTTTTGAAACAAGTTGAGCTCTACTACAGTATCAATTTAAATAATGTGTAAGATATGTTTTTATATATTATATATATATATATATATAGTATGTCTGATATATTGTTGAAATCAAACTTTGTTTTGGATAGAGGTAGAGGGGACGCAAGTGAGTGAATCGATGGTGCCCAAGTTTCCTAAAGTCAATAGTACACTCTATATAGTGCCACATCAAATTATAGACGATTAAGTAATAGAACTAAAATTTGTTTATGCCAAATAAACGTTGTCTGGCAGCCTAATTTTAGCGTTCAAACCACCATAAGAAACATGCTTAATAGACACCTTATAAGAAATGCAACACTTATATGTGACCGATCCACTCTATATACTGGATTATACACAATAAAAGATATTTAAAAGTACTAGAAGAGAGATTTATAGTGTACCTGTTAAGTTGTTATAACCAAGATATAGTTCTTCTAGCATGGTCAAGTTCCCAATGTCATTTGGTATTTTTCCTCCAAATTGATTAGAAGACAAATCAACATTTTGAAGATTCCTACATCGCCACAAATTGTGTGGGATTCTACCGGTGAACTGATTGTCATTCATGAACAGTCCTTCCAAAGCAAGAAGATTTTGACCAATGCCAGGCAGGTGACCCATCAAGCTATTATTTGAAACGTCCAAATTAGTTAAAGAAGAAAGATTGAAGATAGTTGAAGGAATAGGCCCTGATAAAACATTATTTCGCAGCAATAATAGTTTCAGTTGTGCAAGATTGCCCAGTTCTTGTGGAATTTCTCCTGTAAATTAATTAAATCAATGTGTAAATTTTTTATTTAATCATTTAGTTAAAATAAAAAAAAAAAATTACCCCAATTTTGTCCATAATATACATCAGGGCTGCTTCATACCTTGGAGACGGTTATCATTGGGATTTGTAATGAAAATATGTTGAAGATTGAGGAGGGTATGGTATTTGAAAGTTGGTTATAACTAAGATTAGACTTTTGAAGGAAAGACAAATGTCCCAATTGAGGAGGAATGGTGCCTTGAACACTAAAGTTGGTTATCATCATTTTAATAACGTGTTAAATACGAAATTATTCTCTTCCTCGCTCTCTCTCACTCTCACACACACACGTGCGTGTGTATATATACAATAACTTTATAGTAGTTATTATCTTATCAGTTCAAGCTGATCTTATTATTATCCATTTTAAGATTGTAGACCATTAGATAATTGACCTTGTTATATTAATTTGAATTGAGGAGATAATATATATATATATATATATGTTAATATATGGAGAAAAATCGAAGGTCATGGTTTTCATCCAAGTTTTTAATGGTTTGTTACAAAACCACTAAATGACCAATGGTTTTGTTACAAAACCGCTAAATGACCAAAATATACTTGTTGGGCTCTTTAGGGAGAAATATAATCATCTTTTAGTGGTTTTATTTAATTTTATCCTCTTAAAAATTAAATAAAAATTAAAAGTTAAAGAAATTTTTTTATCATATCTCTACAGAATAATTTAAAAAATAAAAAATTAAATTTAAAAAATTGGAGAAAACAACGGAATTTTAAAAATTGAAAAAACCAGTACTAGTTTTAATTCTTCAGTATTGTTCTTCAACAAAACCAAATTTTCATCAATATCTAGATCTTCAATATCCTTCAAACTATCAAACTTTCAACGATCAAATGAAAAAAAAAACACGCACACTTTGCCATCACACTAATTCAATATCCAAGCTTGAAACATGAAAACCATATTCACATGGAATAAAAAAAAAAATCAAAATCAAAATTCAATCTTTTGTGCACAAACTTAAATACCTAGATGACACATAACTTAACCAAAACAAACAGGAAATGGATTCAAAACAGCAGATCAACACCAAAAAACCAATACCCCACCAAAAAATATTTTTTTCTTATTTCAGCTTCAACTAAGCCCTTCTCCCAACCTAGATTTCTTTCAAACCTAACTCTTCAAAATAGATTTTTAAACCAGATTCTTCAAACCCAAATTAAAACTACTCTGCAAACCCAGATCCTCCAAATCTAAACACTTCAATCAAACACAAATCTGCACCAAGTTCCGTAGGTTAGTGTGTAAATTAACTACCACAAGCAAGGAAGGTCCAAGTCTCTCATCAGAACCCCATATCACACATTATGCCTTCAACCCGCAAAATCAAAGAAAGAGACTCTATCCCCAGTGAAGACAACCGGAAATGGTTGGACAAAGTTGGAAAAGAAAGTATCAATCGCCGTCTGACAAGAAACCAAGGAGACCCACTATGTGCCTCAATCGCTGATTTATTCTTCTTGTTGTCGTAGATCGTTCGCCAAACAGAATGGTCACCGACCCAGCCTCCTCACTGTTCGTCCCATGTCATTCATTGCCGCCCATCCAACCTCATCCTACAGTTCGGCGACCCAGCCTCGTCACCGTTCGACCCAGAGTTTTTTAACGTCAAGTAGAACCACCGTCACGACCTGATTTTGGGAAAAAGCAAACACCTTTCGCGGCAGTAGAACCACCGTCACGTTTCGATGGTCGTCGATCTGGTTGATCGGCAAGTCGTGCTGACCGATTTTTAAGGAAAAAATCCATCATCGGCGATTTGAGTTGATCGGGGCGAGAGAGAGAGAGAGACGGTGACAAAGGTGGGGACAACTGTCTCATTCCATTTAACACCTACATTTACTCATTTGGCCTTTCTTTCTAACGAATGTGTCAACGTGTGAACCAAACTCATTAACCTCTAAGCTTTTTTGATAATATTTTTAAAATTAGAATGCTTTGATATTATTTTCAATTGTATAAAATAAAGTAATAATAATCATATATATATTTAAAAGAGAAATTAGTGGGACACAAGCACAAGTTGTGCTTTACTATATTTATCAAACTAAATAATGTGTTAGATGTGGTTTTTTTTTTGTGGACATTATGTGTTATTTATGCCGTTGGAATTAATCTTTGTTTAGGATTAAGGCGATACAAGTGAGTGAGTCGGTAGCGCCCAGGTTCCTTCAAGTCAATAGCACACTGTGATGTAAATCAACAAATACGGCCATGATAGCTATATGCAGTTCCACATCAAATTATAGGAAATTAAGTAATAGGACTAAAATTTGTTTCTACCAAACAAACATTGTCCAGCAGCCTAATTTTAGTGTTCAAACCAGTATAACAAACAGGCTTAATAGACACCCTATAAGAAATGCAATGCTCATGTGTGTCCGATCCACTCTCTATGTACTGGATTATAAACAATAAAAAATATTTAAATATACTAGGAGAGAGATTTATAGTGTACCTGCTAAGTTGTTAAGGCCAAGATATATTTCTTCAAGCATGGTCAAGTTCCCAATATCTTTTGGTATTCTTCCTCCAAATTGATTATCAGATAATGAAACAATTTGAAGATTCCTACATCGCCACAAATGGTGTGGGATTCCACCGGTGAACTGATTGTGAGACATAAACAGTCCTTTCAAAGCAGGAAGATTTTGACCAATGTCAGGCAGGTGACCCGTCAAGCTATTATTTGTAACGTCCAAATTAGTTAGAGAAGAAAGGTTGAAGATAGTTGAAGGAATAGGCCCTGATAAAGCATTATCTCGTAGCAGTAATAGTTCCAGTTTTGCAAGATTGCCCAGTTCCTGTGGAATTTCTCCTGCAAATTAACTAAATCAATATGTGTAAACATTTTTTTTTTTTTTATCATTTAATAAAAATTAAAAAAAAAAAATTGTGCCAGTTTTGTCCATAATCTACATCAGGGTTGCTTCATACCTTGGAGATGGTTATCACTGAGATCAAGGATTTGTAATGAAGATATGTTGAAGATTGAGGAGGGTATGGTACCCGAAAGCCGGTTATAACTAAGATCAAGCTTTTGAAGGAAAGACAAATCTCCCAGTTGAGGGGGGATGGTGCCTTGAACTCCAAAGTTAGAAATATTCAAGCTTGTGACTCTATAGGGTCGAGCATCGCAAGTAACCCCAATCCAATTGCAGACAGAAGTACTAGCAGACCAATTTTTGGCGAGTAAATTGGTAGGATCATGAGTTATATGAACTTTCAGAGCGAGAAGACTGTATTGATCTGTGGTGATGTTGGTTGCTGCAGCCATAACTAGGAAAATGATTAAAATGTGAGCTAAAAAAGCCGTCATAATAAGAATCTCAAAATTATTTTTTGCCATGAGAGATTGTATTTTGAAGTGTGGGATGGATATGTTTGGTTAGTGGCCAAAGGTATAAATAATCAAAACAAAATTTCAAAGAAACTGGTAAGAAAATGATGCAAATAGAATAAGTCGTTGTATGATGGTATCCATCATATAGTACTAAACCTTTTTTTTTTAAGTCAGTCATTAAAAAAATAAAAAAAATTAGTATTATTATAATGATTTCTAATAAGAAGCTATCAAAAAGAGTTTCGAAGAAAGTGATATGAAAATGATGCAAATACTAGGGGGTTAATTATTATTTACATTTAACATTTAATGGTACTGAATTTAGTTAATTAAGAGATTTTTGTTTTTTGTTTTTTTTATGTCGTCAAACCACTCAAAAACCACTGAAAAAAAAAGTAACATTTTTTTTACTTTTCACTTAATACAAAATCACTTAATGATTTATAAATATATTATTCCAAGTTTATCCTTCTTAAAATAATATGTTTCCAAGTTTGTTTTAGTTTTATATTATAAAAATTTGTTTTAATACTTTAATAAACAACATTGAAAAATAAAAACCCTAAACATCTCAACATCAATTTTTTTTTTTTTTTATAGTTGGATTACTATATTTCTCTAATTAAATTCTAGTAAGAATTTTTATTGATAAAATGTTTATGCAACAACTCAGATACCAAATTACAAATCAATTTGTTTAAATATTTGATTATTCTTGTTTAATTATATCAGAAAATATATATTATTTTACAATTTCAATTTTCGTTATAATAGTAATTTAATTTAAAACCATTTTATTTATTTTTATTTGAATATATAAATTTAATTGACTATACTATTTTAATTAATTTTTTTTTAATTATGAATAAAAATATTATATATATAAGTTACAATTTCAACTTTTGTTATAATAGTAATTCAATTTAAAATTATTTTGTTTATTTTTATTTGAACATATAAACTTAATTGATTCTACTATAATAATTAATCTTATTTTAATTATGAATAAAAATATTATATATATAAGTGTTTTAATATTTGTTAAATAATTTATTACAATTGTTTGTATCATATTAAATAAAATTACACAACAACTAATAGTAAAAGGATATAAATGTCAAATTACTAATAATCAGATAATTTTAACTTTAAAAAATAAACAAGATTATTATATATTCAAAGGTAAGAAAAAAATAAACAAACATATCAATCAGATTTCAGATTTCAGTTACTATTCAGCTTTCAGTCTTCAGCAATACTGTCAAGTTTCAGATAAAAAAACAAACAACCCCTAAATCATTGTTTAATGTTATATGTCATTTCTAATAAGAAGCCATCAAAATGAGTTTAAAAGAAAGCGATACGAAAATGATGCAAATACTAAGTCATTGTATAATGTTATATGTCATATAGTGCTATTTTTTATTATTATTTTTTTAAATAAGAAGTCAGTCAAAAAGATTTAGTTTTATCATAATGATTTCTAATAAGAAGCCATCAAAACAAAGTTGCAAATACACTGATAAGAAAATGATGCAAATAGAATAAGTCATTTTATAATGGAATCTGTCATATAGTACTTAATCTTTTTTTTTTATTATTTTTAAATCAGAAATCAGTCACCAAAAAGATTAAGAAGCCATTATAATAATACTAGATCTCTTTATTTTTGTTTTCCTCGTCTGCAAGTGGCGCAATCGGTCTCACTCCCCATCTTTACCTTAGAAAGAAAGGTTCGAGCATCTCTATCATAATTGTGTTTGTGAAACTATGTTCCGATCATATCTTAGAGTATATATCAGAAGATCCTAATTGTAGTAATTATATTTATATTATGTCAACTTATTTTTTTTTTTTAAAAAAATTTTTAAGGCTAATAGATATTAGAAGTCAGACTTAATTCCCAATTACCCACAAATGCTGTGAACAGTTAGCAAATGTATTTACTTTTTTTTTTTTTTTTTAACGCTAACACTTTATGGGTTAGATGACATTGGTATCGAGACTTGTTAAGATGGATTATCGATAGTGTCTAGAATAACCACTCCCACAACTAGGGAGATGATAACTTCTACCAAAAAGAGACTCACAATTCACATCTTATGTTTTAGAGGATACAGATGAAACTTGAATATTTGACCTCTTAGGATTAAGCTAGATACTCAACTATTCTTATTAAAGAGTAATATGTGCCAATGAGTTTACTCAGTCAACAAAATAAGAAGATAAAATTACGGATCAACTTTGATAAAAAAAAAAAAGAAAGATAAATAATGGAATTCACGCTTAAAAAATTTCTAGTAGGGTAGTGATTTTTATTTGTAATTAATCAAAATCAACTATTGAGTTTCATAAACTGATCAAATAGAAAGAAAAACCTATAGAACTAAGAGGTTATTTATTTTTAATACTTAATACTTAATAGTACTGAATTAGGCCAATTAAAATATTTTTATTTATTTTTTCAAGTGGTTACCACTTAAAACAATTAAAAAACTACTAAAAAAAAAAAACACTTTCTGACTTTTTATTGAGTATAAAATCACTGGATGATTTTATAAATATATTATTCCAAGTTTATCCTTTTTAAAATAATATGTTTCTAAGTTTGTCTTAGTTTTATAATATATAAATTTCTTTTAATACTATAACAAGCAACATTGAAAAATAAAAACTCAAAATATCTCAACATCAAATTTTCTTATAGTTAAATTATTATATTTCTCCGATTAAATTTCAATAAAGATATTTATTGATAAAGTGTTTATGTAACAATTCAAATACCAAATTGTAAATCAATATTTTTAAGTAATTGATTATTCTTCTTTAGTTATATTAGAAAATATATATTATTTTATAATTTCAACTTTTGTTGTAATAGTAATTTAATTTAAAACTATTTAATTTATTTTTATTTGAATATATAAATTTAATTAACTCTACTATTATAATTAATCTTATTTTAATTATGAATAAAAATATCATATATATAAGTTACAGTTTCAACTTTTATTGAAATAGTAATTCAATTTAAAACAATTTTATTTATTTTTATTTGAATATATAAACTTAATTGACTCTACTATAATAATTAATCTTATTTTAATTATGAATAAAAATACTATATATAAGAGTGTTTTAATATTTGTTAAATAATTTATTGTAATTGTTTGCATTATATTAAATAAAGTTACATAACAACTAATAGTAAAAGAATATAAATGTCAAATTACTAGTGATAAAATAATTTTAAATTTAAAAAACAAATAAGATTATAATATATGCAGAAGTAAGAAAAGAAAAAATAAAAATGTCTATTAGATTTTAGTCATGTTGTAGGTATTTTTAGGCCTTTGTAAATAGGCTGATAAAAGACTGATAACTTTATATTTATAGAGTTATTTTATCTTTTTAAATTTGAATTCTTGCTTAGTTCTTAATATTTTTATTATTATTAAGTAAATTATTTCATATTTCTTTTATTTTTATTTTCAGAATAAAATTGGTTAAAAATGCGCATGTGGATCCCACCAAGTAATATTGTTCAAGACAAGATCATCGCTACAAAATGAATATCATTCCCAGCAAGTTCATCGCCTCAAGAATTACTCGAGTCGGAGATCGCATAAAGAAATTATCGCGGTTTAAAGATAGGGTATTCTAGAAATAAATATTATGTCATGCTGATGTAAGAAATGATGTAATCAAAATTATGATGTAAGCAATGATGTAATAGAAGTTGACTTGACTGGGGTAGGTGAACGATGATGTAAGCAATGATGCAATTTGAAAGTTGACTTTGAATGGGGTAGGTGAAAGATGATGCAAGTGATGATGCAAAATGGTGGAAAATCAAGAAACGATGATGCAATCGATGATGTAATTGGAGGTGAATTTGGCCTATAAATAGGCCTTAGAATCACCATTCTAAGCATTCCATCACAAACCAAAATCATAAGTAGTTTAGAGAAAGGGAGAGAGAGCTTGGAGAGGAGGAGCAAAGCAGAGGAAGAAATTCCACGGTGAAGCTTCAATCCACTAAGTTTTTCTATCTTTTGTTATGTTTAATTTTCTTGTTTTTGTAAATTCTATTATGGAGTAGATTTGTTTTCTAAGGTTATGATGTAGCCTAACTTTGATGTTCCAAACCTTTGTTCAATTCAATTAATGATTTTCTATCTTGGTTGATGCATTTAATACTGTTATTAATGCTTCTAAATAATTTGCCACTATTTAGTTGAATTGTTAATCATAATGATAGCGGAAGCTGATTTATGTGTCTAGTTCATTGTATTTAATGTCATAAATTACATGTAGGATAGGAATATACCTGCATGGTTTGTGTAGTCTATAAAAGAGATCCATAAATCTTAATGAATCCTTTAATGTTTTGACTTGCATGGGAACATAGCAGTTAATCTTTATAGGGTATTTTCCTTAGACCTCGGGAGGGGCTATGTGAATAATTCAGGGAATCTCGACTAGCAACTGGATAGTTAATTTTTGTTAAAAAGAACAAAGGGGAGGAACAGATTAGTTATGGTGAAATCATAATCTTAGAGTTTTTATTCATTGAATTAATTTTCATTTATTTTCAATTGCAATTAAATTTAATCATAGTTATCAACTCATTCACTCAAATTTCATCTACCAAATAAAAGTTGAGTTATTTTAATTTTGGACATTAATTAACAACAATTCTCGTGGGACGATACTTCTCTCATTACTTTATTACTTGTTCGGCTCGTTCACTTGTGATTTTGCAAAGACCAATGAAATGGTCCAATAGGCCGACTCAATGGATGAAGACCCAACTTATCAGCTACCAGTTCGTAGAAGCAAACTCTCAGATCATAAGACATTCAGCTTGCAGATACGAGCCTTCAGTGCACAAAATATTCAGCTCGCACAAATATGACCTCAGCTCGCATAAGCGAACTCTCAGGTCTCTTGTCATTATCAGAGCTACCAAACACCTACTTTCAGGTCACTCAGAGGGAGATCCAGCTTGTGGCGTGGTGTGGCGTGCACGTTGAGAAAATCTTTCCAGAAAGGCAGCAGTCTGATTTAGGAAAAACCCCAACTACCCAGTATAAGGGTAAAAGTCAAGACCATACTTTTATAAGAGCTGACCTTATTCTAACAGGCATCGGTATTGGAAATGTAATTCATCATGATTTCTTTCTTATTTTAATTGTAATGATACTGTAGCTTCTTACTCAATAAATAGAGACTGAAATCTCATTATAAAATAACACACAAATATATAACATATTGTCTCTCTGCCGAAATATTGAGAGAACAGTCGTGGACGTAAGCAATTCATTAGCTAAATCACGTAAAAACCTTCTTGCAATAGTGTTCTTCCTATTCCTTCTCCCATTTTCTCTTTTATTTAGCTACATTTACAGGTACTGGGTTCATAAATCTGGGTCGATAGGTTTTTAACGTCGACATTTTAGTGCTAGAATAAGAGCCCAACTTGCAATTCTTCCAGTCTCTCAGAGGTCATGGTAAGAGGAAAAACAACCGGAAGTTCAAATGCAACGGCGACTGATCGACCAGAAGGGCACGCAAATCAACAACAGCGTGACACCCAACTGACAGGGGATATTATTGTCCATACAGACTTTGCTATTGGAGGTAAGCCCTTACCCCCTCGTCAGCCAGCTTAGATGGTTCGTGTAGCCGGGGGGTTACAGGAGTGACACCAGTGGCAGGAGGCACTACAAAACAATGTGCAACAACTTGCAGATACAGTCAGGGCGTTGGCACAGACTCAAGCACAAAATACGCCCAGACTTAAGGCTGCCGCTCTCAAAAAAGTCTATCAATAGCAATGAGATCAAATATCAGCTTATGAAAGTCCCATTAGAGAGCTATCATGATTTGTTGGCTCAGCTTGTTCCCTCAATTTGAGTTCAAGAGCTGAGAATTGTCGAGTTCAAGAAGAGGAAGTAGACTATCAGCAATGTGCAGAGTCGCACCGAATTGGCGGTTCGTGAAGTAAGAAATATGTTTCAAGTCGCGGCTCTTTAAGTCGCGAGCATAGAAGAGAGCACGGGCTTTACAACCTAGAGTTAGAAGAGCTCTTTTAGAGGGTTCAGCAACTCGAGGCACGCCTTGACACCTTAGTCTAGCGAGATCTGTATGGGGAAAGAACCCCCTTCACCAGAGAAATTAAAACGAGACCTCTCCCCCGCAGAGTTAAGGTCCCTAATATCCTTTAATACGGTAGGAATAACAACCTTTACAACCACTTGGATGCATTCAACGTCTAAATGGACGTTCATATAGTCGATCATTTGATCAAGTGCCGTGTTTTTTCAGTCACCCTAGGGGATATTCTGCGAACCTGGTTCAAGAGTTTTCCAGCTCATAGCATAGATAACTGGAAAGAATGTCAAGGAAAATTTACAAGCTAGCACAGAGCTCTGAAGAGGCAGCTTATGCCACCTTACCACATCGCTACAGTCTTCTAGCGACAAGACGAATCTCTAAAAGACTACATTATTAGGTTCAGACGCGAAGTCGACAATGTGGAGAATCCTTCAGACAAAAGTGTCTTGACTGCAATCTTAGTTGGGCTTTGTAAGGATGAGAAGCTGTATGAAAACATTTATAAGTCTCCAGTTAAATATCTAAGCGAGTTTTATGAGCGAGTTGCTAAGGAGATCAGATGAGTGGAAGCATTCGACTCAAAGCAGCCCAATCAAATGGATGAAATGAGTAGCTCTAACCATTTAAAGAAAAGGGATGATAACTCAAACAATCAGGTCGCTAAGAAGGTCAGAAAAAAGTTAGAAATGAACGACTTCAGCGTCAAGGTCGCCATGATAGCTACAGCACCCTGTCAGATACACAAGATAAAATCTTCGCAACAGAGAATGACAGGGAAGATTTTTGGAAACCCACTCCCATGAGGTCTCTAGTTAACCACAGGAACAGGAACAAGTTTTGTGCCTATCACAATAAGGTCGGACACGACACCTCAGATTGCAAGTAGTTAAGAGAGGTTATTGAAGAACTAATAAAGTAAGGTCGCTTGAAAGATTATGTGGTATGACCAGTGAACTTGTGACCCCAAATAACCACAACAGTCAACACAACAGTAGTAACCTCCCCAACAAAAATATGAACCACAACAGAGAATGACAGGGGGGACTTTTGGAAACCCACTCCTATGAGGTCTCTAGTTTACCACAGGAACCGAAACAAGTTTTGTGCCTATCACAATGAGATCGGGCACGACACCTCAGATTGCAAGTAGTTAAGAGATGCTATTGAAGAACTAATAAAGTAAGGTCGCTTGAAAGACTACAAAACCACAACAGTCAGCACAATAGTAGTAAGCTCCCCAACAAAAATATGAACCCGCAGTGAGAACCATCTTCACTATAAACGTTGGCTTCCACCTCACGGGTACACTCCCATCTTGTCAACTTCTTTTCGAGCTCATTTCTCAAATGTTAGATTCAATTATCAAACATCATTGAAGGCTCTAAGTATTTCATATTGTTGTGCTACGAATAATGTCTGTTGATTCCTCTCTAAATCCTAAGCAAAAGAAAAAACATCATCCTCATTTAGAACAACTGTCCCTATGTAATCCAGGTTTCGACCTTCTGGGCATAGCGCAAAAAGTTTATTATACTATATAATCCAGGTTCCAACCTTCATAACTTTCATTATGTAATCCAAGTTTCGACCCTTTGGACATAGTTCGAAAGGTTTCTTATACTATATAATCCGGGCTTCGGCCCTCTGAGTATAGCCGCGGTTTCAACCTCCACAACTTTTGCTATGTGATCCAAGTTTCGACCCTCTAAGTATAGCTCTAAAGGTTTCTTATGCTATGTAATTCAGGCTCCGGCCCTCTGGGCATAGCCGAGGTTTCGACATCCATAACTTTCGCTATATGATCCGGGTTCCAACCTTCTGAACATAGCTCAAAAGGTTTCTTATGCTATGTAAACTGGGTTCCGACCTTTGAGCATAGCCGAGGTTCCGACCTCTATAACTTTCGTTATGTAATCCGGGTTCCGACCTTCTAAGCATAGCTCGAAAGGTTTCTCATGCTATGTAATCCGGGCTCCGGCCCTCTAGGCATAGTCGAGATTTCGATCTTCACAACTTTCGCTATTTAATCTAGATTTCGACCTTCTGGGCATAACTCGAAAGGTTTCTTATGCTATGTAATCTGGGCTTCGGCCTTCTGGGCATAGCCGAAGTTTCGACCTACATAACATTCGCTATGTAATCTAGGTTGTAACCCTTTAGGTATATCTCGAAGGTTTCTTATGTTGTGTAATCTGGGCTCCAACCCTCTAGGGATAACCTAGGTTCTGACCTCCATAACTTTCGCTATGTAATTCAAGTTTTGACTCTATTGGCATAGCTCAAAAGGTTTCTTATGCTATATAATCAGGGCTCCGACCCCTTAAGTATAGCCGAGATTCTGACCTCCATAACTTTCATTATGTAATCTAGGTTTCGACCCTTTAGATATAGTTTGAAAGGTTTCTTATGCTGTGTAATCCAAGCTCCGGCCCTCTGGGCATAGCCGAGGTTCCGACCTCCATAACTTTTGCTATGTAATCCGGGTTTCGACCCTCTGAGCATAGTTCGAAAGGTTTCTTATGCTATGTAATTAGGATTTCGACCCTCTGAACATAGTCGAGGTTCCAACCTTCACAACTTTTGCTATGTAATCCGGATTCTGACCCTCTAGTTATAACTCGAAAGTTTTCTTATGCTATGTAATCCGAGCTTTGACCCTCTGGGCATAGTTGAGGTTCCGACCTCAAAATTTTACCTCTCGAGCTTACGAGCTCGCATCAACGCAAAGCAAGAGTGAAGTGAAGTAAGTAGATGCCAAGAGAGCCTTACAATAAGGAGAATCAGACGACTTACTCCAAATGCTTCTCCACTTCGGCTTTATCCTTAGCCTTAGCGACCTGCACTTCAGCCTCGTCTTTGACAAAAATGACCTCATTTTCAGCAGTCGAAGCTCGCTGCACGAGCTTATCTAATGCTCTTCGCTCTATTAAGTTCCTCCTCACTTCTAAGGAGCTTGAAGTTTGACCTTGCAACTGTATAAATTCTCTCTTCACAAGTCAAAATGATATAGACAGAGTTTGAAAGGGCAACATAACAAGTCCTAACACATTAGCTTTTACTAGAGAGCTTTAACTCCCAGTTCGCAGATCGTATTAAGAGTTGGGGGGTTGATATTGTGGGTATTTTCAAGCCTGCGTAAATGGGATTGTAAAAACCCAATGAAATGGTCCAATAGGCCAACCTAATGGACAAAGGCTCAGCTTACCAGCATCCAGTTCGCAGAAGCAAACCCTCAAATCATAAGACATCCAACTTGCAGATACGAGCCTTCAGTGCACCAAATGTTCAGCTTGCACAGACATGACCTCAACTTGTATAGACGAGTTCTGAGGTCTCTAGTAAAGCTACCTAACACTTACCTTTAGGTCGCCCAGAGCGAGATCCAGCTCGTGGTGTAACGTGCACGTTGAGAAAATCTTTCCAGAGATGCAGCAGCCTGATTTAAGAAAAATTTCAACTACCTAGTATGAGGGTAAAAGTCAAGACCATACTTTTATAGGAGCTAGCCTTACTCTGACAGGTGTCAGTCTTGAGAATGTAATCTATTATGATTTCTTTCTTATGTTAATTGTAATGATACTATAGCTTTTGCTCTATAAATAGAGGTTGAATTCTCATCGTAAAACAACACACAAATATATAACATACTGTTTCTTTACGGAAATATCGAGAGAATAGTTGTGGACGTAGGCAATTCATTGATCGAACCACATAAAAACTTCCTTGTAACAGTGTTCTTCCTCTCTCTTTTCCTTTTTTTTTTCTTTTTTCTGTTTAGCTCCATTTGTAGGTGCTGGATTCACGAATTTGGATCGATAGGTTTTTAACGTCGACAAGTCACTATTTAGTTTTCAATCTTCGACAATACTATTCAATCTTCAGATAATAAAACAAACGACCCTAACATTGATAAAACTTAAAATTGATCAAAGCCGCTTGAAACCTAAAGCACTCTTATAAGAATATAACAAAACAAACCGAACATAAATATTACTACAAATTATTGAGATTCGAATTAAATCTTAACTAAAATAAGAAGTGAAAACTAATTTGTGAAAACAAAGCGCGAAACATCTGCACTTGGAGTCTTTACCTGTCTATCACGTAGGCCATAGGTTAGGCGACAAGTTATTAAAGCACTAGGACAATTCCGATCATCCACGTACTATAAGTGTCCTGTTCGGCTACTCCTACATCAACATTCTTGGTTCCAAGCGACCCCTGCTTCATGGTTTGAAGAATTTTTCAATACCATTATTTATTTTTTTGAAAGCTATTTCTCAACGCCTATATCGTTTCGTCAACCAAGTTGAGCATGTGGGAGAGAAAAGTGCAACCTCATTTAAATTTCCGAATATATTAGCCTATCATGCTAATGAAGTTTACTTCTACCCAATTCATTGATTGTAGAGCAATACAATTGGGCCAACTTATTATGTTATTCATCTTACAGAATCTAGCCTTTTGACCCAAGGGCAGAGTTCCTAATCGTGGGTCCCAAATTATTTAATTTACACGCTCGGATTGAAAGGGGCTCTGTTGACTTGAGTTACTCAAGTCAAGATCTGGCTCCTCTCTTCAAGTTGTATGTAAGCGACCACTTCAGCCTCATGGCTATTTTCTAATGCGTGAAATATACATTATAGACACGCATCATTATACATACTCCATAAATAATACATAATAAATAGAGTATTATTTTCATGAGGATAGCCCAAATTACGTTAAATATTAAATTGATCAAGACAAAGCCCTATTCAAACTGTCAAAACAATGGATTTATAAAAATATGAAATAGGAAAAATAACAAATATAACTAAATAAATCAAAATCATGGCCAATAGATATTAAATTCTAAAGTTACAACTTCATCTTACCAGTTATCTGAATCTATATTTCTATTGTTCTTAATTCAATCTAATCATATGATTGATTGAGTAATTCAAAATTATCCAAAAAACTTTTCCAATGATGGAGTGGACTTATCTAAATCACTTAACTGATCATATTTCTACGATGATTAGTTAACTTAAGCACAGTAAACATCAACTACTCATTCACGACCACACAAATCATACAAGTATATTCATTTCTCATACAATTCATATCATACTATTTTAGGTCTAAACACATGAATACCTTTTCTAAGTGCATTGAATGTTATCAAATCTCTTAAACTAGTGATCAATTAATTAAAGAGCATTATACACAAAATAGAATAGAATACATATAATGAGAATTTAATTAAAAACAATATCATAACGTACCGTGAGTTCATGATTTTAGAGCTACATTGTAACTCTAGATCATAGATAGATATAGTTCACCATCAATTTATTACAAATCAATTCGCTCAAACAAAAATCAAACAACATCATTTGAATATATAGATTAAAAAGGAAAGAAATTCTCATTGACTGGCGTGATTCCCCTTGTTCCTAAGATCAAACTCAGCCATTCGATGATGAATTTTCCACCATTTTTTTTTCTGTTGTTGCACCACGAACTGCAATGTACAAGTTGGTGAATTTCGTCCTAATTGGATGTTGATGATGACTTGATTCTTTCGATCTCTAAGGCTATGTTTAAACTTGTGCTTTGAATCTAGGCCTATATATGTCAAACAAAAGTTTGCTGCAAAACATGCATTCACAACTGCTGGAAACCATCTTCAATGGCTGCCACGAACTGTTAAGAACTAGTTCAAGGAGCTATGCAAAATGCGCGGAAATTTAAGACCCAAAGCTCTCTTGAAACCACCTTCAAAGCTCCCTCTCAATGTGTTTCAAAGGCTACTCAAAGCTCTCCCAAAAATGTCCTAAAAGCTACTAGGGGTTGAAAATTGTTGCACGTTCAGGGTTTCCTAGTGGAACTCGGACAAGTTTATTATACAGGCTTCATCGCGACTTGAGGTCGCAACCTTCCTCCTCGCGATACAGGGTCACGATATGCACTGGTGATGCATTGCGATTGACAGTCGCGACCTAATCCCTCTACTGCAACTCACGATCGAGTCTTGTTATCCCCACTGTCCTGTTGGGTTGGGTTCCCTCATATGTAGAGGCCCAACAAGTCTTAACAAGATTGAGCCCATTTGGAATTCCTAATGGATTTAGGAATCATAACCCTAGTTAAATCTTATTTCCTTGATCAATATAAATAAGAGATAAGAGGGTTTGGTGGCTGGTGAGAGTTTAGGGTTTTTTGGTGGCAGAAAACAACACAAAATCAAGTGTGAAGAGAGAAAATCGTGTGGAAGAGAGGAGGAAAGAAAAGAGTGAATTTTCTGTACAGAAATTCACTCGCGCAGTTTCGGAGTTGTTGCGATATCTTTTTCGTTAACCGTTGGATCATGCTGAAATTTGGAAAGCACATTCATATCTTTTGGATCTTGATTCTGAACGGTGGAGATCGGAAACGAGTTGTCGTTTGTGAGATATACAGCCCGTAACAGAGCTGTCACGTTTTGCGGTCACTGTCAGCGCAGCAGTTTTGTAAGACCGGTATCTCTTTTGTTCACCGTTGGATCGCACTCAAATTTGGACAGTATACTCAGCACTCGGGATTCTAAATTCTGGATGGTGAAGATCGGATTTCGAGATCTCAATAGAGAGCGACGCAGCCCAGAATGTTCTGCTGAGTTTGTGATTTTTCTCTTCACTTTGTTATTTAAACTTAAATTTGTGTTATTAGGAAACCTAGATAATTATTGCTCGGTTTTGGTTCCTATTTGATGTTAAAACAGTTTGTTACTCTCACATTTGATTATTAGTGGAGATTTTTGGGTGGACTACGGTCCCGTGGTTTTTACTCCTCGCATTGGGGAGGTTTTCCACGTAAAAATTGGCTTGTGTTATTGATGCATGTGGTGATGATTTAATTGCTCATTATTTGATCGTTGGTGATATTTATATTGTGGTGGATTTGTGCATCACTTAGTGGTTTTCCATAGGATTCATTCAGGGGGAGAAAAAGTTCCGCTGTGCAATTTGCTTGTAATTGGTTTTTCTCCCATCAAAGTGGTATCAGAGCCTGGTTCCGAATTTTGTAATGATGAATATGGAGAACAATTTGAATCTAAGTAGAATGATTACTCTGAATGGTTCGAACTATCATATTTGGAAAGGAAAGATGGAGGATCTTTTGTATATGAAAGATTTTCACTTACCTGTTTTTGCTACAGAAAAGCCTAGTGATAAATCTGATGCAGATTGGACTTTGCTTCATCGGCAAGTATGTGGTTTCATTAGGCAATGGGTGAGTGATAATGTTTTGAATCATATTAGTGGGGAAACACATGCACGGACTTTGTGGGTCAAGCTTGAGGAGTTGTATGCCAGAAAAACCGGGAATAATAAATTGTTTCTGATGAAGCAATTGATGTATTTGAGATATCATGATGGTGCTCCTCTGACAGATCATTTGAATACATATCAGGGGATTATAAATCAGTTGGCTGGCATGGGTATCAAGTTTGATGATGAAGTACAAGCATTATGGTTGCTTGGTACATTACCGGACTCATGGGAGACTTTTAGATCTTCTTTGTCGAACTCTGCTCCGAATGGAACGATGACAATGGATTTGGTCAAGGGTAATATTCTGAATGAAGAGACAAGAAGAAAAGCACAAGGGTCTACTTCATCTTCAGAAGTTCTGGTTACTGAAAGCAGAGGGAGAAGTAAAAGTAGGGGTCCGAAGAATAGAAGTCAACACAGAAGTAAATCCAATAAGTTTGCAAATGTTGAGTGTTTCTACTGTCATAAAAAGGGACACATGAAGAAAAATTGCAAGCTGTTGGAAAGGAAAAATAAAAATGACACAAGCAAAGAAAAGAAAAATGAAAATAATAGCAATGATGACAGAGTTGCTACTGCCATTCATGAAGATTTTTTTTTCATGTATGATGCTGATTCCATTAATTTTGCGTGTCATGAGACTAGCTGGGTGATTGACAGTGGTGCCTCCATTCATGCTACATCGCGGAAGGATTTCTTTACATCTTACACACATGGTGATTTTGGGAGTGTAAAGATGGGGAATGATGGCACGGCAAAAGTTGTTGGCATTGGAGATGTGAACCTGGAAACAGATAACGGCTCCAGGTTAGTTTTAAAAAATGTAAAACATATTCCTGACATTCGTGTGAATATTATTTCTACAGGTAAACTTGATGATGAGGGATATTGCAACTTCTTTAGTAATGGTCAGTGGAAGCTCACCAGGGGTGCTATGGTTGTAGCCAAAGGTAAAAAGTGTTCTACCTTATATTTGTTGCAGGCAAAAATTTCAAAGCCCATCATCAATGCAGTTCAGGATGAAGACAAAGTAGAACTTTGGCACAAGAGGCTTGGACACATTAGCGAGAAAGGTTTGATTGTTTTAACCAAGAAAAAGCAGCTACCTGACATGAAAAATATACAGCTGAAGAGATGTTCTCATTGTTTAGCAGGGAAGCAGAACAGAGTCAGCTTTCACAGCTCTCCACCTACAAGGAAGTCAGGTATACTTGATCTAGTGCATTCAGATCTTTGTGGCCCTATGAAGACGAGATCACTCGGTGGAGCCCTATATTTTGTGACCTTCATAGATGATCACTCAAGAAAGACTTGGGTTTACACCTTGAAGACGAAAGATCAAGTATTAGATGTGTTCAAGAAATTTCAGGCACTGGTTGAGAGACAGACTGGGAAAAAGTTGAGATGCATCAGAACTGATAACGGGGGAGAGTATACAGGTCCTTTTGATGAGTATTGTAGACAGCAGGGTATTCGACATCAAAAGACACCTCCTAAGACTCCTCAGTTGAATGGTTTAGCTGAGAGGATGAACAGGACACTAGTAGAGAGAGTGAGATGTTTGCTTTCACAGGCACAATTACCAGGATATTTCTGGGGTGAGGCTTTGAGTACTGCTGTTCATGTTCTTAATCTCACACCGTGTGTTCCTTTACAGTTTGATGTACCGGATAGAGCTTGGAGTGGTAGAGATGTTTCCTATGATCACTTACGTGTTTTTGGGTGTAAGGCGTTTGTTCATATTCCCAAAGATGAGAGATCCAAGCTTGATATGAAAACTCGACAGTGCATCTTCATCGGTTATGGTCAGGATGAGTTCGGATATAGATTCTTTGATCCGGTTGAGAAGAAACTTGTGAGAAGCAGAGATGTAGTATTTATGGAAAACCAGACTACACAGGATATTGAGAAAGTTGGTAATTCAGTGTCCGATGACAATAATGGTTTGGTCGATTTGAGTTCAGCTTCTTCGACAGGTTTGCCAACACAGGTTGATGATCAGCAGGTTACAGTTGATACAGGTGGTTCTTCACAGGCAGAGGAAGATATTGAAACTAATGAACAGGTGCAAATTCCTGATGCTCCATTAGATGTACCACTCAGGAGGTCTACCAGAGACCGACGTTCTTCCAATCGATATCCTACAAGTGAATATGTGTTATTGACTGACGGGGGAGAACCCGAGTGTTATACAGAGGCCTTGGAAGACGAGCACAAGAAGGAATGGCTTGAGGCTATGCAAGATGAAATGCAGTCACTTTATCAAAATCATACTTTTGAGTTAGTAAAGCTGTCTAAAGATAGAAGAGCTTTGAAGAACAGATGGGTTTACAGAATTAAGCATGATGAGTTTAGTACTCGACCTCGATACAAAGCCAGATTAGTTGTCAAAGGATTCAACCAGAGGAAAGACGTTGATTTTGATGAAATTTTCTCTCCAGTTGTGAAGATGTCATCCATCCGTGTTGTGCTTGGTTTAGCAGCCAATCTTGATTTAGAGATCGAGCAGATGGATGTGAAGACTGCATTCCTCCATGGTGATTTGGAGGAAGAGATTTACATGGAACAACCAGAAGGTTTCATTGTAAAAGGAAAAGAGAATTATGTGTGCAAGTTGAAGAAAAGTCTTTATGGTTTGAAACAGGCACCGAGACAATGGTATAAGAAGTTTGAGTCAGTTATGGAAGAGTAAGGCTACAAGAAAACAACTTCTGATCATTGTGTATTTGTTCAAAAATTCTCTGATGATGACTTCATTATTTTACTGCTTTATGTTGATGACATATTGATTGTTGGCAGGAATGTTTCAAGAATTGATAGGTTGAAGAAGAAATTGAGTCAGTCTTTTGCTATGAAGGACTTGGGGCCAGCAAAGAAAATTCTTGGCATACAAATTGATCGTGATAGAAAATCCAAGAAGTTATATATGTCACAGGAGAAGTATGTTGAAAAAGTACTTCAGAGATTCAACATGGACAAAGCTAAAGCAGTTAGTACTCCACTTGGTGCACATTTCAAGTTGAGTATGAAGCAGTGTCCTCCTAAAGATGCCCAAGAAAATGACATGGAAAAATTTCCATATGCTTCAGCAGTAGGGAGTTTGATGTATGCAATGGTATGTACTAGACCAGATATAGCTCATGCTGTTGATGTTGTTAGCCGGTTTATGTCTAATCCTGGAAAAGAGCATTGGAATGCTGTCAAATGGATCATGAGATATCTTAGAGGTACTTCCAGTTTCAGACTTGGTTTTGGTGGTGAGAAGCCACTGCTAGTTGGCTACACAGATGCAGATATGGCAGGAGATGTGGATTCTCGTAAGTCAACATCTGGTTATTTGATTATCTTTGCAGGTGGTGCTGTAGCTTGGCAATCGAGATTGCAGAAATGTGTTGCTCTTTCTACCACAGAAGCAGAATTCATTGCAGCAACTGAAGCTTGTAAAGAGTTGTTATGGATGAAAAAATTTGTAGTAGAGCTTGGTTTCAAGCAACAGAGATATGTGTTATTGTGTGATAGTCAGAGTGCTATTCACCTTGGGAAGAATTCAACCTTTTATGCAAGATCGAAGCACATCGACGTGAGATACCATTGGATTAGAGATGTGTTGAACGACAAATTGCTAGAACTTGACAAAGTTCATACAGACCATAATGTATCCGATATGTTTACAAAGGAATTGCCAAGGGAGAAGCTTGAGGTCTGTAGGATGATCGCCGGAATGGCGAACCCCTCCACATAATCGGGAAGGGGGAGATTTGTTGGGTTGGGTTCCCTTATATGTAGAGGCCCAACAAGTCTTAACAAGATTGAGCCCATTTGGAATTCCTAATGGATTTAGGAATCATAACCCTAGTTAAATCTTATTTCCTTGATCAATATAAATAAGAGAAAAGAGGGTTTGGTGGCTGGTGAGAGTTTAGGGTTTTTTGGTGGCAGAAAACAACACAAAATCAAGTGTGAAGAGAGAAAATCGTGTGGCAGAGAGGAGGAAAGAAAAGAGTGAATTTTCTGCACAGAAATTCACTCGTGCAGTTTCGGAGTTGTTGCGATATCTTTTTCGTTAACCGTTGGATCGTGCTGAAATTTGGACAGCACATTCATCTCTTTTGGATCTTGATGCTGAACGGTGGAGATCGGAAACGGAGTTGTCGTTTGTGAGATATACAGCCCGTAACAGAGCTGTCACGTTTTGCGGTCACTGTCAGCGCAGCAGTTTTGTAAGACCGGTATCTCTCTTGTTCACTGTTGGATCGCGCTCAAATTTGGACAGTATACTCAGCACTCGGGATTCTAAATTTTGGACGGTGAAGATCGGATTTCGAGATCTCAATAGAGAGCGACGCAGCCCAGAATGTTCTGCTGAGTTTGTGATTTTTCTCTTCACTTTGTTATTTAAACTTAAATTTGTGTTATTAGGAAACCTAGATAATTGTTGCTCGGTTTTGGTTCCTATTTGATGTTAAAACAGTTTGTTACTCTCACATTTGATTATTAGTGGAGATTTTTGGGTGGACTACGGTCCCGTGGTTTTTACTCCTCGTATTGGGGAGGTTTTCCACGTAAAAATTGGCTTGTGTTATTGATGCATGTGGTGGTGATTTAATTGTTCATTATTTGATCGTTGGTGATATTTATATTGTGGTGGATTTGTGCATCACTTAGTGGTTTTCCATAGGATTCATTCAGGGGGAGAAAAAGTTCCGCTGTGCAATTTGCTTGTAATTGGTTTTTCTCCCATCATGTCCTCCTATGGCGAGTGTTGATCGCGACCTACTGCTTTATGCATGAACTCGCGACACCACCTGCACTTCACTTCCTCTTCTCGTGATGGTTTAAATGTGTTGGATGGCTGATTTCTTCTTTGCTGGAGTTCACTGTATTGCTTGTTTTTTCAGATTAAGAGGTGGCTGGACAACAGTTTTTTATGTTTTATTTTATTTTATTTTATTTTTTGGTTGCAAATGACATGTTGGTTGGAATCCATATTAAAGATGTGGGGTTGAAATCCTAATCTTCATCTTGGTTGATTTTATTTTATTTTATTTTTTTAAAAAAAAATTATTTTCTTTGAAGTTTAATATTCACTGTTCATCTTAAATATGGACGATGGATATCTTTTATTTTTTAATTGATTAATTAATTATTTTTAATATTTTTTTAAATTTAATATTGTTCATACACATGTCGTCGTCCTGGCTCTTTTTTATGGAATGTCAAAAAAAACCCTTTAATTTCCACCTAGACTTTTTATCTCTTTTGACCATTAGTTGACTGAAGTTTTGAATTTTTTTTAAAGAAGTTTTAGAACTTTAAAAATGAAACGGATTATTTTTAGAAGAACTTTAAAAACCCAATAATATCTAATACCTCAAAGACTAAAATAAAGTTTTTCTATTTGGTTTATTATAACCTGTCGAGATTAATCATTACATATAGTCCACAAATCTACTCCTATAATATAGAGAGAAGACTTAACACATATATTGATAAATTGGCATAGTGAGATCCGAACCTCAATTACAAATATAAAAAGAAAATACACTAATTACTTAAACTATGAGAGAATATATGATTAGTATTATAAGTTGATATTCATTTTACCGATATTTTATTGTTATCATAATATATCTCACAATCTATAAATCATTATCAGGCTAAATCTCCCTATCCATAATTAGGGATGTATATTATTTCAATTGAATTTCAGAAAAAAAATGGTTAGTAAAATAATAATCATATTTAGTTTATCTGTCAGATGTTTGTGAGTTTGTTTGCATTGGGGTGATATGCACATATGGCAACAGAAATATTTTACAATCCCACTTAGATAATTCTTATTGATTGGATTTGTTATACAAAAATAATTATTTACTTAGGTTGGTAATATTATTTTACTACATCTTTGTTGAGAACGATGTTAAGCTAACTCAAGCTAAACACTTAGCTCAGCACATGCCATTCTAGTCAACCTATAATAGCTTGAGTAAGAGAAGTTTGCACAGAAGCTTTGGTGGACTTGAGACACTTGATCCCAATAGAGAATGGTGGGAAAAACAACTATGAGAAGTCCATGTCAGATTATTCTCCACCAATCATATGTAAACACATATAAGTTAGTTATGTAACACCCCGAATCCTACATCGGTAGAGTACAGATCCAGGGAAGGTCATATAAGTGGGATGACTTGGAGACTTGTTGAGGTGCCTTTTCGAATATCGTTCCAAGGGACAAAACCGTGAGGCTGTACGGGGCGACCCCGGGCCAAAGCGGACAATACCTCAGCAGGGGACCCAAGTTGTCACATTTGGTATTAGAGCCGAGGACGGCTCTACGCGATGGTGGGGGGAGTTGTAATACCCCGAATCCTACATCGGTAGAGTATAGATCTGGGGAATGCCATATAAGTGGGATGACTTGCAAACTTGTTGAGGCGCCTTTTGGAATATTGTTTCAAAGGACAAAACCGTGAAGCTGTAAGGGGCGACCCGAGCCAAAGCGGACAATACCTCAGTAGGGGACTCAAGTTGTCACATTATTATGCTTAGCGCGTTGGTTTACCGCACGTAGGTTGTAGCTTTTTGATTACACATAAAGACATGAAGAACAACAAATCCGTGGAGATTTAGAAAGTCACCATCTACCTTATACTTTTGGTATATATATTATGTACAATCATGCATTTTGGGACATATGTACATTTATGTAAATTAATGTATTTTTTTTTTATAAAGTGTATCAAAATTCTATATGTAAAAGTTTATATATATTTGATAAAAGTTTACTTTTGGTTATATATATGCATATAAATGTTTATGAAAGATTTGTGTGGCAAAGTGTTTTGAAATCGGACGGGAGGTCTGAATGGGAGTTAAGAAATTGATGACTTAGAAGTGTCAAAGTTTTTATTGTTGGAAATGGATTTTGGGATTTTCAAAAAAATAGAGAAAACTCTGTCGGATTTCTGTTTAACAAAAAAAAAAAAAAATGACTCTATTAGTAATGGTTTTAATAATATTAATGATAGTTTTAACAAGAAACAGATTTACAAAACTAACATTTTTCGTCCGGATTTTCAACGGTGTCTGCAAAGGGAGAAGGGTGTTACAAGTTAGCTTGTTAAATAAGCTACTAAGAATATATAAACAGACTCCGCTTTCTTATAATTAACGAGCAATATCGTATCTCATCTTTCATCAATATAATTCTCTTCAAGTTTAATTTTTTTGAAATTAGGTTTTGTGTAACACTAGTTTCACTCAAGAATCTATATAGATTTCATAATCAAATATGGTATTAGAGCACACACAAGCCATGTCTTCTATATAAAGTGTTGGAGCACACAATTCGTAGTTCGATGGATTAAGATTCTTGTCGCCAATAAAGCTTGAGATGACTGTGAAGCTCGATCACAATAATTATCTCTTATGGAGGCAGCAGGTGTTTACAGCGATCAAAGGTAACAAACTTGGTTCTTTTATTGATCAAAGCTTTACAACTCCTGGTAGAGTGAATCAAGATGATATATTGAATGATGAATACCTGGATTAGGAACAACAAGATTAGATCTTGTTGTGTTGGATGCTATCATCCATTAGTCAAGAAATTCTGCCTCACTTAGTTAATTGTGAGACGTCTTGTGAAATTTGGTTAAGCATTGAACCCCTGTTCAAGTCCCAATCCAAGGCAAATATCATGAAATTAAAATTGTAACTTCAAACCTTGAAGAAAGATGGTCTCACAATGACTGAATACTTGACAAAGAAAAAGAGTATTGTGGATGCACTTTCATTTACAAGTTTTGTAATGAGTGAGGAAGATAAAACAATGGCAATTCTAAGTGGTTTAGGTCCAGATCATGATTCATTCGTGATATCGATAACTTCAATTCTAGTGAATCATTCATTGGCAGATATTACAGCCTTGCTTCTCACTCATGAGGCAAGGATTGAAAGGCATATACAAACTGAGAGTTTGAGTGCTAATATAGTTTAGAATAAGAAAGGTGGTAACAATGGTTCTAATGGTTTTGGAAAAGAAAATGTGCCTACTTTTGGTGGAAGACAATCTGGGAACAACAATGGAGGTAGAAAGGGTCGTGGCAAAAGAAGAAATAACAACAATAGGCCACCCAGTGAAATCTGTCATAGGCCAGGCCATGGAGCTATGAGGTGTTATTACAGGTTTGACCAGTTCTATCAACCTCAAAATAACACTTTTTCAAGTGGAAATGGCAATAATATATATGCTAGAAACATAGGAAATATAATAGCTATATTTGTAGGACAAGAGGTTAATCAATTTGGAATGGCTGACATGAATTTAGTTGGTGGTTCTCAATGGTTCCTAGATAATGGTGTGACTGATCACTGCACTTTAGACGTTTCAAATCTCTTCAACAAGTCAGAATATCATGGCAAAGAAAGAGTCTATATGAGGAATGGAGAAGGTTTGGGCATTTCTTCTATTGGCTTTAATAATTTTTCTCTTAATAGACATATCTTTCTACTTAAAAATATTTTACATATTCCCTATATCACCAAAAATCTTCTTAATGTCAAAATTTTTCAGGGACAATTATGTTTTTATTGAGTTTCATCCAAGTTTTTGCCTTGTGAAGGACCAAGCTACGAAGAAGGTTCTTCTTCAAAGGGTCCTTAAAAATGGCCTATATTTCTTTGACTTACCTTTGGAGAGTTCAAGCTCAAACAATGTTTCTTCAAGTAGTTAAGAGTCTACTTTATCGATCCACACAACATCCAAGTTCAAACATAGTTGCATTTCTTGTATAGCTCCTACATTGTATAAAAACTCTTCTGTCAATATCAACAAAACTGCAGCTTATGTGAATAATGCCGTTGAGTTTGATAAATCTAGTATGTTTCCTTGGCACATGAGATTGGGACATCCTTCCTCTTCTATAGTAAAAACCATATTGAGTAAATGCAAAGTTCCCTTTTCAAGTACTAGTGTATTCTTTTGTCATGATTGTCAAGTGAGTAAATCCCATAAACAAACTTTTCAACATTCAAACACATTATATACTCATCCTCTTGAGCCAGTTATAGCTGATGTATGGGGTCCTGCGCCCATTGCATCATCAACTGGTTTCAAATTCTATATCAGTTTCCTTGATGCATATTCTCTGTACACTTGGTTTTTCTTGCTCAAATCAAAAGGTGAGGTTGCACATACTTTCAAAGTCTTTATATCACAAGTCGAACTTCAACTTTCAAACAAGATAAAGACTCTTCAAACTGATAATGGGAAGGAGTTAATGGTATTGTCACCATTCGTGAAGGAATCTAGGATAGAATTCAGGCATTCTTGTCTATACACACATGAGCAAAATGGATATATTAAGAGTAAGCATAAACACATTGTGGAAACTGGTCTAAGCCTCCTTTTACAAGCTTTCATGCCTCCACATTTTTTATTTAAAGTTTTTAGTTTTTACTACTGCCACTTACTTGATAAATCGGATGCCCACACCAGTGCTGAGAGGAAACCCTTTTTTTACGTGTTTATATGAGAAAGGATCAGATTATTCTTTTCTCAAAGTGTTTGGTTGCCTAGTTTATCCACATCTCAGACCTTATAACTAATACAAGTTGCAATATAGTAGTGAGGCTTGCACTTTCCTCAGCTTTTGTGCTCAATATAAAGGATATAAATGTATGAGTTCCAAAGGGAAAATTTATATAGCTAGGAATGTTGTTTTCAAGGAAGATGTGTTCCCATTTGCCAACAATTCATCACAAACAACAAGAAGAAATCAGTTTACTTCTGTGCGAGTTGATCAACCTTAACATACATTTTTGTTTCCACTTATAGTTTGTTCATCGTTGCCTCCAACACAAGTTCACTCATATAGTTCCAGTGTACTAACCGACAACTCTGAAATCACTACCGGTGTTGGTCATATTTTGTAGCAACCTGATAACATTGACAGACACCTTTCACCTATTGCTAACACTGAACCAACATAGCTTCAACATGATTCCTCTCCACTTGAGATGAGTACATCTCCTCTTACAGAACCTGTTGATTCAATTGCACCAGTTCAGAATCATCATCCTATGGTCACAAGAGCAATAACAAGGATTTTTAAGCCTAAAGTATGGACTGCCTCTTTAAATGACACAGAACCTAAAAATTTTCAGCAAGCTTTAGCTCATCCACAATGGTTAACAGCCATGAAGACAAAGATCAAAGCTCTTAAAGATAATAAAACTAGGTCTTTGGATAATTCTCAACAATTGCAGTCTAAGGCAATTGGATGTTAACAATGCCTTCCTTAATGGCATTCTTGATAAGGTGGTTTCCATGTAGCAACCACCTAGCTTTGAGGAAGGGAATGGTGATCTCATGTGCAAATTACACAAAGACTTGTATGGGCTGAAGCATGTACTAAGGGCCTAGTTTGACAGGTTTAAAACTACTCTTCTACAACTTGGTTTCATTTCCAGTAGAGCTAATCAGTCTCTTTTCTGCAAGTTTACAAGTGAGTCATGTCTTTATATTCTTGTGTATATTGATGATATTATCATCACTAGTTCTAGCTTAAAAGAAATTGATATACTAGTAAAAGAGTTACATCATTCATTTGCATTAAAAGATCTAGGCTTGTTAAATTATTTCTTGGGGATTGAAGTTTAAAGAACGGATTCAAGATTACATCTTTCTCAGCATAGATATATTCAGGAACTGCTTAAAAAAAAAAAAAAGGAGAATGTAAAACTATTCTCCACACCTATGGTTGCAAGTGTGGGTAGTCAACTATCAGCTTATAGAGGAAAACCAATTGATAATGCAGTAGAATATAGATTAGTGGTAGGTGCACTTCAATATATGACAATTACTAGGCCTGAAATCACATATGCAGTCAATAAGGTGTGCCAAGTTATGCAAACCCCTTTGGATGAGCATTAGAAGGTTGTAAAAAGGATATTGAGGTATCTTAAAGGGTCTTTAACTCAAGGTTGTTCTTTGAAAAGCTAAGCAACTCAGGTTTATGGAATGATTTAGTTGGCTTATTGGATGTTGACTAGGCATCAAACCCAGAAAATAGAAAATCCACTTCAGGTTCCTTAATATACTTGGGTTCACATCTTGTCTCTTGGAGTGCAAAGAAGCAATATACCATTTCAAGAACTTCAACAGAAGCTGAATATAGGAGTCTTGCTTCTGCAATTACTGAGATAAACTGGATTAAGTCTTTTCTTCAAGAGCTTAGAGTGCCACAGTCTAGCGTTCCTACAATTTGGGTGGATAATTTGAGTACAATTGCCATGTCAAACAACCCTGTACTACATGCTAGGACAAAGCACATAGAATTGGATCTCTATTTTGTCAGAGAAAGAGTTATTCAAAGGCAATTCTGCTCAACCATGTTCCATCCATTGATCAAATAACAGATGTGTTCACAAAGCCAACGTCAACACCTATATTTCAGATTTTAAAGACCAAACTCAATGTGATAGACTCCACATTGTGTTTGAGGGAGATTGTTGAGAAGGATGTTCATCTCAGTCAAGCTAAACACTTAGCTCAACACATGTCATTCTAGCCAACCTATGATAGCTTGAGTAAGAGTAGTCTACATAAGAGCTTCGGTGGACTTGACAGTTGATCCCAGCAAAGAATGGCGGGAAAAATATTTATGAGAAGTCCATGTTAGATTATTCTCCACCAATCATATGTAAACACATATAAGTTAGTTAGCTTGTTAAATAAGCTACTGAGAATATATAAACAGACTCCGCTTTCTTGTAATTAACGAGCAATATCGTATCTCATCTTTCATCAATATAATTCTCTTCAAGTTTAATTTTTTTGAAATTAGGTTTTGTGTAATATTAGTTTCACTCAAGAATCTATATAGATTTCATCAATCAAACAATCTTAAATCTGAATAATCTGAATATATCTAAAATTAATCAAAGTAATAATGCTTGAGGTGCAATAGAAGTGGGAAAGAGATCTAGTATTTTGTTATATAAAAAGTGTGTTTAGAACGACTCTACTAGTTTAAAAAGTCCGTTAATGTTAAAAGCTACTTCCATTATTTTTTCAATTGTTTGGTACCCATTCCAAAAATGGTTTTTTTTTTAAACATAGAAAAGCTTTATGAATCTTTTCATGCAAAGCCCAAAATTAAAGCTTCTTGAGTAAACTCTTTTTTGAGATTTATTTAGAAGAAACAAATTGACTGAAATCTCCTAATATTTTTTATATAAGGTTGTTAGTCAAAGCCAATATTTTATTATAAGGTAATAAGAAAACTATAAGGAAATGCAAAACACAAAGCATAAAAGGAATAAAGATCAATCCTTACAGGAAAAGAATCAATCCTAATTTATTTAAATATTTAACTACATTTTTTAGTGGTGATGATTTTTTTTTTTTCGTTTCGTAACTCATCACCGCCTGTGGAAGCTCTTTTATAATTAAAGATTTTCTCACAGAGGATATTCAGCAAACCACCTGAGGATCATTGCAAGGCATTCCTTGGGCTTGTACTCTGGAGCTGTATGACCTCCTCCCTGCACAGTTATCAATGAGTTGTTTAGTCAGTTAAACCACATCATCCCCGGAAAAAAATTTTATTTGAAAGATTAATTCTTGCCTTCACAGTGGCAAATGTCAAATGATAAGCATCTTGTGAATACACCACGTAGTATCTGCAGAAACCATTTTATAAGACAACCGTCAAATGATATCAAGGCTGCTTCAAATGTTGCAAAATCAGTAACTGGTAAAATTTGAAACTAACCCAGCAACTTGGCCTTCAACAAGCCAGGGTTGCCAACCATAATCAATCGTCAAATTTAGAGACTTAATCCATTTTTCTGTGCCCACGTATGGAATTGCCATGTCATGATCGCCACTGAATTATGAACAAGAGAGGAAAAGGAAAAATTATTGATAAGCTCAGCTAATATTCATGACAGTATATATATTAAACAAATATATATATATAAATGGGTACTGCCGATCCTACCTGTAAATCAAAACTTGATAGCCTTTTTTGATGAGGTTTCGGTGATAAACGAGAGCATTTTGGACATTTTTTACGTAAACAGAGCTGTAGTTGCATCTCACCCATTCCTTTATTGATCCCTGCTCGTCCTCATTCGTTAATTATTTAGTGGAAAATCATTTTTAAAACTTCTATTCATGCGAGCGACCTTTATATTACAAGGTAGGGAGAATTCCCGATATTGGAAAAAAAAAAGAAAAAAAAGAAGAGAATGTTTTTAAGTTGAAAAGCTATCAGATATCATATCAAACACTTTCAAGAAAAAAAAAAAGTAAAATAAAATATTAATTAAAATTCAACACAAAAAGTGGAACTAATAATATGATTTAGAAATAAAAAATTGACATGAATTTAAAATTTTAAAAATCTAATATAAAATTGAAAAAATAAAAAATAAAAAATAAAAAATAAAAGGAAAAAAAATCAACGTTGGCGAATTTCATGTAGTGTCCATTGGAGGGAGCCCAACTCCTTCCGTCTGGAGTAAGTTAGAAATTAGAATCTAACGAGATTTGGTGCTTTAGATCTCACAGGAGGAAGTGAGCTTCCTTTAGATTTGACCGTAGGAGGCCGTGGTGGCTTCCACAACTCCTCCATTTTTAATTGTGTTTTTTTTCGAAACAATATTATTCATACTACATAAGTTTTAGAATTTCTTCTTTTATGTAATTGTATTTTGGATTTAGAATTTACATAATTGCATCTCGACTTTGTTTTCTTTTTATTATTTTTAAAGTAAGTTATAAAAAAACTACTTGAGGTATAGCTATTGAGTAGCTACTTGAAGTATAACTATTGACAAACAAATTCATTTTAATTTTTTCTAACAACTAAACCTCAAGCTGTTAGAGTTGACCGTAGTTGATCATCAAACCTAAATGGAGGGTAATTTGGTCAATTTGATAAAGATTTAAAAAAATTTGAAAAAGCAAATTAAAAACATAAAACTTATTTACAATTTAACAATAAATAGATAGATCCCCACAATTATACTAAAGACAAAAAAAAAAAAAAAAAAAAAGAAAAATGGAGATCTAATATAGAGATTGGATCTTCATTAATCCATAGAGCTCTCCATCAAGGAGATTGCAATGGATCCAAATAGGGATTGACTTCCATCTTCGATGATAAAGATCAATCTCCATCTCTCCAACATCAACGATGGAGAACAGCAATGGAGATCATCTAGGTCTCCATTGCATTGGAGATGGATACCTAAACCTGTGTTTTATTGGTCTTCCTCTCCAACACAACTATGACAAATATTTGGTCTCTATCGTGGCCGATGGAGATCCCAGTGTGGAGCCATTTATCATCATCTCTATCTCCATCTATAGAGATGAAGATAATGAGAAAATATATAACCAAATTGAATCTCCATCATCCACCATTGATGATTGATGATAGATGGTGAAGATCCAATTTGAGATTGGATATCCAATTTATTTATAAAAAAAAAATATTAGTTTTTTTGTTTTTAATTTTTTTAGATCTCCATTGTCCATCTATGAGATGGACAATGGAGATCAACCTACCTTGTGTATTAGTATTTTTTTTTTTAATTTTAGTTATTATATTAGTTTAGTGATTCATTAAATAATAGCATTTTGGTACTTTTTTAAACTTGATAAAGGTATACTGGACATTTTGTTGGTCAGCGGTGGTCATTGGTTAGAATTAATAAACTTCACTAATGGTGTGTGTTTATTTGTTTGTGAAAGGTAAAATGGGTTCCACTTGTAAAAGGCCATAGCTCAGATAGCTTGAGCATAATTTGCTCTTGTTTTTAATATCTAGTGATAAAGTAGTATTTGAAATATTCCGTTACAATTAACGTTTTGAGGGATATTTTTGGTAGTTTTGAGAAGATTAAGGATCATTCCGATTCATTTGGAAAAAATAAAATAAAAAAATAAGTGGTATTTACTTAAACTGTAAGAAGATTTTTGAAAATTCCATAAAAACTTAATATAAAACGAATATATAAAATTATCGTACCTAAATTTGGTAATACAAAGGCAGAATTGACGTACCTCTCGAATTCCAAGTGCCTTCTGAACAGTTTTATCATTTGCCCAAGTGTACGAATAAACATAATTATAATTCTACAAAAAGGAATTATTATAAAGCTCATTAATTATTTAATCATATAATGACTATTTAAATAGTTGAATTTAGGAGAATCGTTTACCCGACACCAAGGTCTTGGAACTGCATCAGTTGGGGCAAGGAGAAAATCAATGGGATGATCTAGTTCACCGATTATGCTGCGATTCCAGCTTGATGGCGTTGGTTTTGGGGAATGTGGGAGGCAATTGGGTTCCAATATTTGTGCAAGATCGAGTCTTTCAACGCACTATTCATTCATATAGTAATAATGCATGTTGAATAAAAAAATACATATGTTCATTTTTATTTTTTATTTTTTCTATTATCATATTTTACAATTGGAATGAGCTGTTATGATTCAAACTCACAACCTTATTAATATAAATGTGAGGTGTTAACTATTAAATCAATCTCATCTTGTCATAGAAATCTCTACTTAAATCTCAATTTTTTAATGTAATGAAACTGTTACACAGTAAATATTGAGTTATAAGTTAGAATATAAGTTTGAGGTCTCTAATATCTAATATCTGGACAATAAGGTGGGCATTGTTTAATTTTACGTACCGTAGTTACATTTTGAAGATCGACTAGACATAAACCATTACTCGGATCTACATTTACGTACTTGCCTTGACAATTTCGTCTGGTTGACTGACAAAAATACATACAAAGCATTAATTACACAATTTATAATTACATTTTGTGAAAGGAAAATTGTAATAAGTGTAAATGGGAAAGTAGCCCCTTGACTATTGAAAAATATGTTTGTAATCAACTGCGTTGTTTTAATTATTTGTAATGGTTTGTCCAAAGTACCAACTTCTAAATAGATACATGTGTATTTGACGTGAAGTGTAAAATATATGGGATTTCATGTCTAGGTGTGAAATACTTGGGACTTCACGTCGAGGTGTGAAGTACAATTTCTTCGCACTCATGTTGAATTTTCCGAATTTTAATGAGTTTTTCAAATTCTGATACGATTTTACAATTTTTGTTCCATCAAATATTGAGATATTGAACAACTAACGAAAATCCATCAAAATATTGTTGATAAAAAATATCATGCAATTAAAGTAACATTTCTACATATGTTTAGCAAAAATAGGGAGTATACTTGATTTCTTCTTTTAGCTTTGAAAATCCCCAACACTTGAGGAATATCACATAATGAACCTCCTTTTTGTGACTATTTATGCCAAAATGAATTTACATTTAACTTTCACTCAAATTGGTTGAAAATAATGTAAATCTCATGAGAGAAATGTAATAGAACAGAGTGAAAGAGAGAAGTGAGAAAGATTGAAGAAAATCGTAGGTGCCCTTTGTAATTTAGCTATGTAATAAAAAGAGAAATTAGATATTATGAAAACAACATAAAAAGTAAACTATTGGTGATTAGCACCCAATTTTTTTTTTTTTTATTAGGTGAACCGTCCCCTATTGGTTAAAATCTAGTTGGTGTTAAATTTGAAGGGTATAATGATAATTAGATGAGTAATTTTATTTTTTTTAATAAAATTAAATAAAAATTTAATTCATTAAATCTTCACTGTCTATCTTAAGATAGGTAATAAAGATTAATTTGAAAAAAAATAAAAAATTAAATAAAAACTTTTTAATCAGATTTCTACCATTCGTCTTAAGATGGACGGTGGAGATTACTTTGAAAAAAAAAATTAAAAAAATTAAATAAAAATTAAATAATTAAATATAAAATTAAATAATTTGGAGACTAATTTGAAAAAAATATATATAAAGATTAAATAAAAAATTAAATCTTCTCTCTCATCCCCCATTTCTCTCTCTTTCTCTTTCACCCCTCAAACCTCTCATCTCTTCGTTGCTACCATCCTTCTCTCTCTACCATCCATCTTCTTCTTCTTCTTCTTTGGTTCTATTTGAACATTGGGAGGTTCGAACCTAGATTTTTGGGTTGGATTTAAACCTTATTTAGGTCGTGTTTTAGTTGATTTTAGAGTTGTGTTTTGTTTGAAAATTGCAGATCTAGGTTGTGCTTTGTTTGAGAAATGGAATAAAAAAAAAAAAATGTAAAAGGAAGAGGAGATCGATGATGGTGATGATGGTGGGTTTTGTTGATGATGGGATGAATCTAATGAAGAAGCTGGGTTTTTTTCCTTTTTTTTGGTATTTTCTGTTGGGTTTCCAAGAACCCAGTTAGTTTTTTTTTTTTTTTTTGTATTTTTTATTTAATATTATTATTAATTAATAATTTAAAAGATATTTAGTCATTACATAAGTTTGGAGGGTATAATAGAGATTTTATAGAATCTTAGTAAGGGTATTTTGGTCATTTCACTATTTTAGACGAAAAATATTAATATTTTGGATGAAAAGTTAACGGTAGGGGGCAATTCACATAATAAAAATGAAGGAACCAGATGTTAATCACTAATAGTTTACTTTTCAGGGGGTTTTTTATAATATCCCAAAGAAATTTTCTTACTTGGTTGTATATATGTATTTAAATCAAGTGAAGATCCCAACAAATAGTATTAAAATAAGTTTGAAATTAGCATTGAAAAACTAAACTTAGTTTTTTTTTAGCACCATTAGTTTGAGTACAAGGTGACTGCAATCGAAGAGTCCAAGAAGTTTGAGTGCTGTCATTTTGAAGATTAGAGTGTAAATATTTTCACAAAGCCGCCCAAATTTGCTTCATTATGAAGAAAAAGACTTTAGGCATGAGCTATGAAGAACTTGACTTACGAGGGGCCATGTAGGATTACACCAAGTTATTTAGCTAAATTTATCTCATTTAATTATTTAGGTTTATCATTATTTAGTCTTTGATTTTATCAGTGTCAATCTAGCCTAGGATTATCCTTTATATTTATTATTGATCAAATTACAATTTAGCTTACTAGTTTGAAAATAATTACAGGTAGAGTCAAAGTCTGTTAATTACAATTTAATCGTTTATTAGTAAATTTAGTTAGATTTAGTCGTTGATAGGAGTAAAATTGTCCTTTGATATTATTTTTAATTTTCTTTAAAAAAAAAAAAAAAAAAAACTCAGATCTCTCTCTCTCTGTTTCTTTGTCTCTTGTTCTTCGTCATATTTCTTCTCTTTTTTCTTTTTCCTCTCTTCTTTTGTCTTTCTTCTTCTCTTTCAAACCCAAATTCATCTGAGTTCGATTCAAACCCAAATGAATATGGGTTATTTTCAAAACCTAGATGAATATGGGTTCTAGAACGAACACAAATAATTTGGATTCGTTTTTTAAACGAACCCAAATGAATCTAGGTTCTAGGTTTTGAAATGAACCTAGAACCTAGATTCATCTGGGTTATGAAATAAATCCAGATGAAACTCATTCATCTAGGTTTGTTTTAAAATCCAGATGAATCTGGATCTTTGATATTTTTTAATTTTTTTTGTGATTTTTTTTAAAATGATTTAGTTATTTTTTATATTTTTGGGTTGATTGTTGATTTTTTTTTTTTTTTTGAAGATGTTGATGATTCTTTGTTGATGAGGTTGAATTGATGATTATTTGGATTGTTGATGATTTTTTGAATCGGTGATTGTAATGGGTGAATGGGTTTGCGATGGATAGATGGTTAATGATTTTTGTATATTGGGTTGGTGATTTTCTGTTCAATTTCTTCGTGGATGAAGAACATCTTTTTATTTAGTTTTATAATTTTTAATTAATTTTTATTTTTTTTGAAAAATAATTAAATTTGAAGGCATTTTGGTCTTTTTGTCTGTCAATTGTTAACTCTAAAAAAATTTTCTAATGGTAGTAGGCTAAATTATAATTAAAAAAACTTTGACTTCGTCTGTAATTATTTTCAAACCAGTAGATTAAATTGTAATTTGATCTTTATTATTTGATTAATATTATCATATTGGAGTTTTTGTCTTATCATAGCTACTATAAATAACAAACTTAAGGGCATGTTTGACATACGTGATTAGATTAAATTATTTTGATATGATTTAATTGGATAAATTAGTATTATATTATATTTGGTGAAATATGAAATTAGATTAAAAATAATACTACCTCTTGTTTGGTGTTGTATGTAATTGGACAAAAATAATTGTGTTATATCTTCCTAATTATAAGATGTAACTATTTTAAATCAAATCCTAAAGAGTAAAATTATATTACAAATTTTAAATCAAATCAAATTTGGTTGCAAATGTTTAATTTTTTTTGAATAAATTTAAATAGTTAAATTTTTTTTTTTCAAGAAAAAAATCTAGCTATTTAAAAATTATATTTATTTTATAATTATTACAAAAGAAGTTACCTTTAACAAGGTTCAGTATGTTCGTGTATGTTTGGTACAGCTTATTTACTGGTTAAAAATACTTTTTTAATACTAAAAACTCTATTTGATTTTTTTAATGTTGTTTGGTTAACATCCAAATAAAACTTTTGGAGAATTAAAAAAGCTAAAAAATATCTATTTGAAAAAGCTCAAATTTTGAGTTTTTTCGAGTAGAACGCTTTGAGTTTTTTTTAAAAGATTAAAATATTTAATTTACCCCAATTTTATTTTATTAATATTTCTATACTCTTATAATTTCTTTATAAATATAAACACATAGCCTCCATTTCATTCACTTTTTATTTCATAAAAACATATAAGAATTCCTTTTTAATCAGTAAGTTTTCTATATTTTATGTTTTTTTTAATTGATTTTGACTGATAATGCAATTTTTTTTGTTATTGGTTCATTGCTATATATATATATATATATATATATATATATATATATATATATACTGCAATTTGTACAAGTGGAACGAAAAAAAAAAAAAGAGAGAAACAAAAATAAAAGAGAAACAAAATTTTTTTATTTCTTTTGTAAAAATTAGAGAAACAAAATTAGCTCACAAGTCTGAAGTGGATGCAATTGAATTTTACGAAAACCTTGAAATGGATCAAAAAAGAGTAAAGGAATACTACATTTTTATTTCTTGAGGCTAATTAAATCAAAAGTGAAAAATTAACAGAGAACAAATAAAATCTTTATTACTGCTAGGATTGATTAATTTTTTATGGTTAAGATTGAAGCAATTACATTATTATAATGAATATATTACTCTTCTCTCTCATGTCTTTTTTAATAAATTAATAATCTAAAAATACTTTAAAAATAATTTAACCAAACAGTTAATAATTTAAAAGAGTTTTTTTAATTGACAATCAAACAACCAATAACGTTCTTCCAAAAGATCTATTTCTAAAATGTTTACTTTCAAAAGATCTATTTCTAAAATATCTACTTGAAAAAACTGTACCAAACGAAACCGAAATCATAAATGAGCTCTATCGAGGATTGAAAAGCTCTCAAGGGCATTTGCAACTAATTCCAAACGAATAAAGAGAAAACCAAAAAATTTAAAATGTTATTATTATTCTATGAGACAGATTTGTCTCCCCAGTATGGAAATTCAATCTCATACAACCAACAAACATGAGATTGGAGTAAACTTGCCTTAAGTTCATTGTTTTTCATCTCGATGAATAAGATAGTTTTTGATCATCAATATATTATTCTCTTTTGTGTGTACCAATTTTTGTGCGCAAGTGCATCTTCTACCATTAACAATTATTATCTTAACAATAACATTACGAACAAATTAAAATCTTAGAAAAAGAAAGCTAAGAAATTAAGAATCATATATGAACAAAGAATTTACCTTGTAAAGTTCTCGAGAGATAAGTGCTTTCAGGTAAGCAAACCGAATTCTTGAGTTTATGTCCATCTCTTCATCTGTAACTGGGTTGCCAAGCACGTATCCCTAGGATCAAATCAAGATGTCATTCAATACGTACAACAGTAATGCAAAAACACGTATAAGCTTTATTTAACTCAACCTACTTTCAGATTCATTCTAGGCTCCTGGCCCAAGTCCATACCTGAAACAAATTTTCAAAAGCTCAGGACAATATTAAGTGGTAACTAAGATAAAAAATGACTGACTGGAATGTGTCTGGGATTGTTTCAACTTATTATGAAATAAAGTAACTTATTTTGTAATCAACTTTTCTTATGATTAGGTTTTGAAAAGTTGGTTTGGGATTGCGTTTGAAAACTGATGATTTGAAAAGCTAACTCCTAACTTTTGGAGGGCCCATAATATCCTTAAATCCTTATTATATTAAGAAAAATACAATAATGCTCTCATGTATAATAATATTATCAATTTTTAAATATTATACAAATTTTAAATAACTGAAAATTTAACTAACCAAGTAGAAGTTCAAAAGTCACCATAAAAATATTGTTATTTTGTAAATTATTTAATATTGATATTTCGTGCTGGAAATCTGTCGATGGCCTCGCCTCTTCCATCGTCAACATTTGTCCACCTTCGGTGAGGTTTCACAAACGTTGTTGTCGCCGGTGGGGTACACATCCACTGTCTCATTTTTTTAGTTTGGTTTATTTTTTTTTTTTTTAAAAAAAACTTTTTGTATAATTATTATTATTTATTTGTTAATTCTTATAATTATAATATAAGTTTATTATGTTATTCTTTATTTATATAACTTTTAGATATTTAATTATTATGTAATTCTTTTTTTTGTTCTCCATTTATATAATAATATATATTTTAAGCATTCTATCATATTCTTTTTCCTTCCTTTCCAAGAGCAACACAGATTCAAATTTTAGTTAACTAAATACCCACTTATTTAACTTTTAAGCCGATTATTTCATACTTTAAAATTCATAATCTAATACATTCTCAATGCACCTAGATTAATGGACTTCAAAAAGTTTGGTAGAAATTTCTCTGGCGGGACTTAATTTTAATTATATTTAAAAGATGGAAACAAAAAAAAAAAAAAAAAGTCGGTCATTAACATGTAAGTTACCGTCAGATATTTCCTGGACAATCATTGGAACAGTTTTGCCTGAATATGAATCACCAGCAATATAAAGTTTATTTGAGAGGAATCTAGGATGAGCTATAAGCCACTGCACGGTAAAAAATACATCATTCCAAGCCAAAATTTATGATATAGATAATAAAATATTTGCTCACCTTTCTGAGAAAAGTGTAGGTCTCTTGTGATGAAAGCGTGTCATTCATGTCATAAGCTTGCCAAGTGGTGGCATAGGAGAATCCCGTGCCTACGGGTTGATCTAAAAATATTATGTTGGCAACCTGTTGATCATTACTATTTTTCTATTAGATACCCAATACGATTATAATTAACATAATTAATAAGAAGTAAAACCTTTGTCCATGAGTATGGGTTCAATAAAAGGTTTGGTATGATTCCCTTGGAGTTCTTATAGTCAAATGTTAATGGACCTGCAATATTGCAAATCTTGTTATTAACCAATGCAGGAAAAAGCAAAACGGGGAAAGAACGAAAGGTGATTTTTCAATCACTTGCTCTAATCAAGAATTCCAGTGAGGGGAAAAAACTTCATTGATTTTTTATGAATGCAAGTGTTCTCAAATTTTTTTATTTTTTTTTTATATATTATTTTTTTCTTTTAAAACTGATACTAAACAAATGAAAGGTCTGGACCTCTCCTTCGCTCCCTCCCTAATTTTTCAATCACTTGCACTAATCGAAAAATTCTAATGAGAGGAAAAAACTTGTTTGATTTTTTGTGAACGCTAATATTCTCACAACATATTGAGAATTTTTTTAAAGTCATACTAAATAGGTTGAAGACCTATTCTTTCTCGTTGTATTTTCAGTTTATTCAAGCTATTCAGCTCCTTCTCTCTCTCCAGTTTTTGTTTATCAAGGGACGTACTAATCTGATCATATTTAATTAATTAACAAAACTAATATCAACAAACATATCATTATAATATTTTTTTTAGTATATTGTTTTGAAAGCATATTCTTAAAAATTATGGGATTCAAAATTATTTTCATCTATAAGCATCCTACTTTATATCCTCTCTTCTTCTTTTTTCTTTTTAATTATTAATTTTTCTATTATCTCTTAAAATTTCTTTTTCTTTTTTTTAATGTTACAAATACAATTATAATTGTTGGGTTCTTTAGATACTGATTTTAAAAAACAGTCCTGACTGCAACATTTCATAGACTCACTCCCTTTATTAACGGACGCTCCAACTGAGGGACTGTATGTAATTAGCCCATTGTAGGAGGGTATTAGTTAAAACTTAAAAGTTCTTAATTAGTTATAATAATAAAAATAAAAATATATGCACCAAAACTTCACAGCGAGGAGAAAAATGAAGTACCAATTTCATAAACAAGGCCAGAAAAGGCAGAACAACCAGGGCCTCCTGTGAGCCAAAGCACAAGAGGATCGTCTACTGGACTCCTCTCAGATTCAATGAAATAGTAGAAAAGCTGCACTTCATCCAACTCTCCCACCCCAATATACCTGTATTCAATATTAAACCACTATAAATATCATTTTGGAAATGTTAATGATCAGATGTTAACGCTAATTCAAAGCTAGTTGAACACTGAAATTAATAATTACAAAAGGAAAATTTGATTACGTACTCACCCGGTCTCAAGTTTGAATGGTAGATCACCGGGAAATCCAGGCAGGTTTTTGATGATCGAATGCAATGCAAAAACATTCCCAAGAACAAAATAAACAGGTAGAAATGATAACAAAGCTCTACCAGTCGCCATATGCTTTGTTTCAATTCTACCAGTCGCCACGAATAAATATAAAAAAGCTCTACCAGTGCCATCCTTTGTTTCATTTAATTTGTATCCTTACATGATGAATTATATCATATGTGCTGTTGAAAAAGACAGATTGCATGATGTCAATTTACATTTATTATTTGTGGTACATATTCAAACAGTCTTTTTTTTTTTTTTTTGAGAAAAACATATTCAAACCGTCTAAAATCATAAGTTATGCAAATTTAAATAAAATATTTATATTTATTCATGTAATAATAAGTAGTTTCACCTGTCTCGTTAAATAAGGGTTAATTGCACACATATGCCCTGACTTTATCCCTTTTAGCAAAATATCAGTAAGTTAAAAAATTCAATACCGACACATCGTGCCCATCACCACAACATTCAACAACTCTTTCAAAGCAGCATTGTCTCTAGTAACCCATCCAACTACCAACACCACCCGAACAGCGAGTCAGCCCCCAAGCTACACCACTCAAACAATAATCAAACCTAACTCCCAACTTTCAAGCAGCCATCACTGTCTCAAACACCATCCCAAAAACTAACAAAGAAACCAAAAACCAAACCCAACCTAACCAAATCCTGCAATCGGAACCCAAATAAATTAATTGACAAGCAAGTTAATTGTTATAACAACTGATACTGTTATACTCTCAATATAAATTTGAAATTGAAAATAATATTGAAAAAATAAAAGTAATAAAAATAAAGATATTATAAACAAAATTTACGTAGTAAAACCCTCAATATGAGAGAAATATCTATAGATCAATACTAGAAATATTTTATTAAACCAACAAAATTACGGTCTTTCTCTAAAATTTTAGGAAATAACTAAAAGAGAGAGAAAATAAATCTCTCAATTTAATTGAGATTGGGACTTGTGAGATTTGAATGACAACTTCTCGTACCTTCATATAGGCATTTTATGGCAGTGCAATTCATTAGTAGTGGCGTGGATTAATGGAGGTGAACACAATACTTCACCATTAATTAATTAAATTAATACATAAGTTTTCTTTATTATTAAGCATATTGACTAAGTCAATGTCCACCTTAATTTAAGCCAATCAAATGTGCCTCCAACTTAACATTAATGAAGAAGGTGGGCAAAAGTCAGTTTGTTTCCCTGAAGAAAAGGTAGGAGAGACAGTGAATGGAGTGAGAAAAAGTGAAGATTGACCGTCGAAGAGAGAATATCAATGATTATGTTAAGATGAGTAGAGAAAAGAGGAAGATGAGGGAGAGAGATGAACAGGGAATAGAAAGAGAGAGGGAGAAGATAAATATTGGATTTTATTCTTTTTAAATAAATCATTATAAGATTTTATTTTATTTTCAAATGGATAATTATGTGTTTTTTATTTTTAACTCTAATACTTTTTCAAAAATATATTTAAATAATTTTAATAAGTTTAAATGAAATATTTAGTAAGTTGCATATTTACCCTTTATATCTAAGGGTTTCTAACGGAATGTTAATGGCAAGGGAGATTTTGGAGAAATCATGAAACTAAAGGGGATTTTGATGAAAAATGAAGATGGGTAATTTGGAGAAAAACATAAACTAGAGGGATTTGATAATTTCCCCAAATTTAATTACTACCGTATTGCGTCCTCCATTTTGGAGAAGAGACTGTGAGGGACCTATCTCTGTCCTCCAAAATGGAGGAAATCTGACCTCCCCATTTGGAGGAGAGATGTTATCTTTCATTGTTTTATTTTTCTTGTTTTTCTTTTAAGTGTAGGTATTGACACCACAAAATTTAACCATTAATGGATCTATTTTATTGATAGGGTATGTTTGTATTGAATTTTTGAACTTTCCAATATTTAACTTAAAGGAATAAATTCAGGGCATGTTTGTGCAATTAAAGGATATATATCATTTATTCAATTTTTCAATCCTTAAGAGCAGCCGCAACGTCGTTATCCATTTTTGAGCCTCCCTTTTACTATCAGCAAATTTTTTTTTTTTTTTTTTTAATATGAATCAACATTGGCTTATATAGAGGGAGAGAATAGGGGTTCATTTGGATACACTTGGATATGTATATACTTGATAAAAAAAAAAACATAATTACATTTTAAAATATATGATTATAATTTGTTATATGTAATTATAATTAAACATGTTTAATTACAATCAATAAATATTATCACAATCAATAAATCAGTAAATATAATCACATTTACTGATTGTAATAACACATATTTAGTTGTAATCACATATAATAAATTATAATTACATATTTTTATAATGCAATCACACTTTTTATTTTGTTTTTATCAAGCATATGTATATCCAAATATATGCTAGAATATGTCATATATATTTTCATCTCTCATACAACTTTTTAATGTAAAATATGTATTCACTTTATAACCAATCACCGTAAAATATGCGTCTCACTCTCTCTTCAATTATATGTTATGATGACTGGGCTGTAATTAAATAGTGAGAATGCTCACTAAAATTTTTAGTTGAGAAACTTATGTTCATAGATAATAGCAGAGAGGTCTTTTTATCTCATTATCTATCTATCCAGACAAAAATTTTTAGTTGAGAAACTTACATTCACACTCTCTAAAGAAATTTTTGCTACATCAGCTCCATATTGAAACTAAATAATAACATTGGAGTGATTTCTTTTTTTATATCTCATTATCTATTTATTCTATATAATAAAAAATTATTAAAATAAATTGTATTGAAGATGCTCTTACATATTTATATTTTCTTATCTTCACTATTATTTCTCAAAATATTGGCAGCCTCTTGATCGCGGATCAACTTATCTATATTAGCTAACATTCAAAGTTCTTTTTGGTTTTTGAAAGGAATCTGATACTCAGAGTTAGGTCAGCAAATTTAAGCACATGTATCGTATGTGAAGGCCTTTTTAGTGGATATTTAAAGAGCTTGTCACTGGCACCCACCTAACGTTTCAAATACTAATATTTTGATGTCCAGAATCGTAAATATAAATTAAAAGAGAACAACTACTTCTCACATGTAGTGAACACCTACCTCGTGAAAACCAACATTCAAAGCAGAAGTGACTTTTTGGGCTAGCGTACGAGATAACGTCTAAATTTAGGAGATAGCTAGCATACCCCCCAACAAAATAGTGGACACCATTAATTTGCCAGCTGCCCCAAAAGCGAATGCAACATAATTATCATTGATCAGTTTCAAAAAATAAAATAAAATAAATAATTATAATTGATTTTTTGTAACTGTAGCAATAGCACCTATGTAGTAGTTTGATTTTCATATCTATATAATGGTTTGATTTCATTATCATCAGAAGTATATACATTAACAAAAATTTCCTTAATAAGATAATCGATTTTCTCTCTCTTCTATCCCTCATCTTTTATTTTTCATCTTTCTTTTTTTTAAAAAAAAAAAAAAGATTGAAATTCAATGGGTTTGGATTTGTAAAATTATCTAGGATTTGAATTGATAAGATTATTTAAATAATAAAAAGTAAGATAGAATATTCAAATCCAAAAGAAAAATCTGAACAATGAAAATCCCCATATGTATGGAGATATTTAGAAAGTCTCAAATGAGGCAATATTCTTGAATGAGACAATTTTTTGTCTCATTGAGACTTATGCAACATGTGGCAATTGATTAGTGGATGGGCATATTTGTTTAAAACTCAAATTATTGAGTTAGCCATCAGTTTCACAAAATAGGTGAAAAAATGTAAAATAATAATAATAATAATAAATATCCCTGGTTACATATTAATAACGTGCAAAAATAGTAAAAGAGAAATATAACAGAGAAATATAACAACCCCATAATAATTACAAGAAAAATATAACAACGGCATATTATTTATATAAGAACAAATTATACTCAATTAGACTGAGGTAAGTATTTTCACTAGTGGAAATAACTTCATCATAAATTGAAATTAACATTCTTGTTGCTAGTAAAATAAAATCAAATTTAACGGTCAGAAGTAAAATTGCACCAATTCATCCATTTTGAAAAATTTAAAAATTCTAAAGAAAATAAAAACAAGAACAAAAACAAAATGGAGATTCGTCTCCATCATTCGATAATAGACTATGAAAATTTAAGTGATAAAAATTTATATAAGAATCTTCGGTCTAGATCACTATTACAATGGAGATCCAAGTGGCGATCTCCATCGATAAAGAATATCCATTAAGGGATCTCCATCACCAATGTGAATCCCGATGAGATTGGCCCGTCTTCCTCAAAAATCTAATCTGGATGTCTATCCCATTTCTTTATCATTTTTTATAGTTTTTCTTTTTTATTTTTTTAGATTTATAGTTTTAAAGGGATATCCATCTTTCATCTTAAAAATGGATAGTAAAAATCATAATTGGTTTTTAAAAAATTTAAAATTTTAAACTTAGATTTACTTGGCTTTATGATATAAACATATTTAATAATTTCATATGTTGTCGTTTGGTATTTTTAATAGTAAAACTCAATCACTAATTAACTTTGATCAGGTTTGACTAACAACAGGTCATGTTAATATACCCTATATTTTGAAAATTAAAACATAAATATTCGTTTTTTTTTTTTTTAACTAAGATTAGTCCAGAAGACAACCGAGATCAAGCTGGAAGGACACTAGTGCTACGAATTGGATAAACGACTCTCATGTGACTGAGAATCACCCACAATTGGGTGGAAGACATCTCTTATATATGAGAGAGAAAATCCTATATTTTTATTAATGGAGATGAAATGCATAGTATTGAACCCATAACTTGAGTTATGGGAGGAGATGCAATGTTTTACCACTCCGCAGACCTCACCTTTGCGCCATAAATACCTAGTTCTAAATTTAGTAAATGGTGGCTCTATTGCCACTTAAAAAATTTCTCCAACACCTATTTACTCATTATACCCAATGGCAAGATTAAAATTACAATTTTGACTTTAATGCCCATTAAAATATTAGAAATAACCCTAACTAAACCTACATCCATTATAACTCTTTACACCATTTAACACTAGAACTGATTTTTTTTTAATTCTTCCTCTTCTTCTTCGTCTTCGTCTGTATGTGTTTGATTTGATGTGCTTAAATATACTTAACATGTTCGATGTATACAGAGTATGCAGAAACTAGTTACTGATTGTAACAATTGAACTGGATAAATATCTATTTTTCCTAAAGATTTATTATATGTTTTGGTTGCAAGAGTGAAGGCTGTTCCGTGAGGTGATAGCTTGGTCATAGTGTCCTTGTCGAGCCCCAACGCTGGACCGTTTTGTTTTGAGATAATGGAAAATGCAGAACCGACAAGAACCAAAACCCACAATCATACTACCTCAAAGGGATTCTTCCGTCGCTCATCAGTGTAACCTTTTTCACGTATGCAAATGGATCCAAATAGAACAAGAAGTAGAAGTAGATAATAGGTCCCTTTATTCTCAATATCCATGTCTGATTTTTGCTTCTTACAATATGGTAGCCTCAAATAATTTAAAATTGTTGGAAATTTTATTTATAGATGTGGTTATACCAAACTTATCTGACTTTTGGGGATTGTCCACCAAACAATTTTAGTTTGTTTACAAGTAGGCTTATACTCAATCCTCTAAAAGTTTTGTATATATATGTTGATCAACGTTTCATAAATATTTTTTATAAATTTCAAGAATAAAAAATAGTAAAAATCATAATTTTCAATGAAAATGTGACAAAATGAAATTACGTTTTTGAATTGAACAAATAATATGTGAAACCTATTAAATGATACTCCATTTATTAAAAAAAACAAGATTATTAAAACTTAAGGAGATTAAAGTTATAAATATTAGATGGGTGGATTATATTTATTCATTTATTATTTATAAAACAATTTTTTTTTCAAGATTATATATATGTGTGTGTGTGTGTGAAAGATTGAACAGAAAAAAGACACGTCAGTGTAATAGAAAAAAGACACGTGATTGAACAGAAAGAAGACACGTCAGTGTAATAGAAAAGAGACACGTGGCAAGTATCACAAATTTTGAGCAAAGAAGACATTAGATAACATATTTAAACTGTGTATATAATTGAGTAAACAAGTCCCCAAAAGTAAAGAAAGCTAACCTTTGAGGGAACTGTTCCTCAAACAGATCAGCAACAGATGTGAGACATGCGGCAAACACTTCTAATTCCAAAAATAGTGTATGTGACAAATGGTGAATACCTTCATATGTATTGGGACACCTGAAAGGTAAGCCTTGTTCCCTTATAAAAGCTCGCGGAGTGTTTTGTCAGAGGGAGATAGCTTTTAGGAATAAATTGACTTTTTTTAAGATAATTAAAAAAAAAAAAAAAAAAACTGATTGAAGCATGGAAAGTATTATTGGAGATAACCTCTAGGTCACCTTAACAAAGGTGTTAATAACTTGTTTTGCAGATTGAATAGTAGCAGAAAGTTGAAGAAAGATAACATTATCTAGAGAAAGAGACATTCAAAGATCCAGTTGACCTTCGAATTCAAGTTTTGGTCAAAACAGTATATTATTATTATTTTCTAAAATAAAAAATATCAATCAATTTTAAATTAATTTATAATTAAAAATATAAGATTATATATATTCTTATATTTTTTAATTAACAAAATTTAATTTAAATTAATTTAACTACATATAATCTACTCTTGCAATATATTAAAAATATTTTTTCAAAACGATTACAATAGATGCACATTAATTTTTCAATTATTACTACAAGACTTCAAGTCCTAAGACTAAGAAAAGTAATTTTTTTTTTTAATTTTCAAATAAAAATTGATAAAATTAAAATTAAAATTAGAAACTTTACTAAACAAGCCCTGGTTTCTTGAATGTTTTGGCTTTAGACTGATTTAGACATATCCATAATTCATGCAATGTTTATGACTTTTTTCTTTCAATCAATTGAAATGCTGCAATTCTGACTCGTACCTGCAATTAATTCAACTAATCTGTATATCTCTTTCTAATGTTCTTCGTTTTGTTGAGATTCCACAGAAAACACAAAAAGTTATCACTTGGACATGCAATTAATTCTAGATACGTCAACTGTGATAGCTTAACCACTGGAACATTCACCATTGTTAATTAAACGTTTATTGACCACATTTGATATTCGTTAATGTAACCTATTATCATTTCAAAATTAGTTTTATTATTTTCAATTCAATATTATGAATAGATAATTAACAAGAACGTCGATGGTTCTAACGAATGTTGAGAGTTGAGACAAATAATTGACGCCTGAACATTCTTATAAGGCCTTGTTGATTTCTGGAGTTTCGTTCTTGTGGATCAAGGCCCAAATCAAAGTCCTATGAAAGCCCGAAGATCAAGTCTAAATCTTGTCATAACGGAAAAGAGTAATTGCTTTTCTTTTCAAATAACGGAATATGTGGTCGAGTATGATGTAGAAATTGTTGCTCACTGCTCGATCGGCTATACTCAGCTATTTGGCGAGTACTCAGTTTGACCGTCGGTTAATTGTATGGTGTGGAGGGGAGATTGGCATCAACTCATGAAAAAATTGTTTCCATATAAATACTTTTTTAATTTTTTGAGATATTATTTTGTTATGCAGCGATAATAATAAGAAACATAACCAAACTGAATTAATGTTTCTACCATTAAACCAAATTGAGTGAAAATTACACACACACAATAGTCGAAGGAAAGAGAGTGTCAATTTAGAATATACCTAGAGTTGGTAAATTATAGGCTGGGGTAACGCTTCTCTATTCTACCCCTGGGCCTGGAATAGGTGTGTGACACCACTGCACTTCACTTCTTCTTCTCGTGATGGATTAAATGTGTTGCATGGGTGATTTCGTCATTGCTGGAGTCTACTGCATAACTGGAACTCTTTTTGGTGTTATTTTTCTATGGATTGATTTTTTTTTTTTTGCAGATTGGATTGTTTTTCAAATTGGGTGGTGGCTTGGCGACAGTTTTGTTTTGTTGCAGATGACATTTGAGTTGGAACCTAGATTAAAGATCTAGGTTGGAACCCTAATCTTCATCAGGGTTGATTTTTTTTTTTTTTTAAAAAAAATGTTTTCTATTAAGTTTAATTTTCGCGGTCCATCTTACATATTGATGATGGAGATATTTTTATTTTTAATTAATTAATTAATTTTTTACAAAATTCATTTTTAAAAAATTATTTTTTTTGATTATTCATACATGTGTTGTCGTCTCAGCTCTTTTTGCATAATGTGAAAAATACCCTTTAATTTACACCCGAACTTTTTGTCTCTATTGATCGTTAGTTGATTGATGGTTTAGATTTTTTTGAAGAATTTTCAGACCTTTAAGAACAAAATGAGTTGTTTTCGAAAGAACTTTAAAAACTTAATAATTTTGTACATATGGTAATAAAAACATTTTACAATCCTACTTAGATAATTCTTATTGATTAGATTGGCTATTGTTGACGTGGTAAACCAGCCAACCAGATTCTTGAGCCCAATGCCGCGCTGATAAGGAGACCTGCAACAAACAGACCGAATAATGGCGAAGAAGAGAAGAAGAAAGAAGAAAGAAGAAAGAACACAGGAGGTTTGAAGTGGTTCGGCCCGATTTGGAAGGGCCTACGTCCACTTGTTCTGTTATTACTGTTGATCTCTCACAAAATGTTTGCTCTCCCTACGTTTTTACAGAGTAACAGCCTCTCAAAACTCTCAATTTCTGGATCCGTTCAACAATAAATGTCTCTCTCTATTTATAGAGGAGAAGAGGCTACAAAGAGAACAAACGGACAAAAAGGGCTGATCTTGTCGTAATAAATGCTGCTGGAGAGCTTTAAATGCTTCTGACTTCTGACATGTCAACTCTGACTTCACGTGGGCCGACTGCTAACCCATGCTGGTTTGGTGAGATTTCCGAAAATTAAGCTGCCATTAGGTGAAAAACCCTTACTTATCGTGCAAGACACGCTATTTTACTGTCTTGCATTGAAACTGGGCGAACTGGCTAGATAACGGTCTGAAACTGCGTCGTGACGATCTTGACTTCGGGACGTCCTGCGATCTCGACATCGCAATAACTGGTATGCGACCTCAACGTCGCTACGAAGACGATCTGACATCATCTTTGCTAGAATCCTGACGGGCTCGATCTGGTAGTCGAGCACTGGAGCGATCTGGCGGGCCAGACCTAGCGGGCTGAGGAATAGTCTTTACATTTGGTCTTGGTGACTTGGGCCGCCATTTGGATGGGCCTTTGCTGGCCCATTTGGGGAATCCAAAAACACCCATAACAGCTATCAAACGATAATTATTTAGGTTGGTGATTTTATTTTACTTAACATCTTAAATCTGAATAGATCTAAAATTAATCAAAGTAATAATGCTCGAGGTGCAATAGAGGTGGGAAAGAGAGTATTTTGTTATATACAAAGTGTGTTTAGAACGACTTCTACTAGTTTAAAAAGTCCGTTAATGTTGAAAGCTGCTTTAATTATTTGTTCAATTGTTTGGTACCCATTCCAAAAAAGGTTTTTTGAACATAGAAAAGCTTTATAAATTAAAGCTTCTTGAGTAAACTCTTATTTTAGAATTATTTAGAAGAAACAAACTGACTGAAGCCTCCTAATTTAAATATTTAGCTACATTTTTGGTTTTTTTTTTTTTTTTCCATGTCGTAACTCATGACCACCCGTGGAAGCACTTTTATAATTAAAGGTTTTATCACAGAGGATATTCAGCAAACCACCGAAGGATCATTGCAAGGCATTCCTTGGGCTTGTACTCTGGAGCTGTATGACCTCCTCCCTACACAATTATTAATGAGTTGTTTAGTCAGTTAAACCACATCATCACCGGAAAAAAGTAAATAAATTTTATTTAAAAGTATTAATTCTTGCCTTCACTGTGGCAAATGTCAAATGATAAGCATCTTGTGAATACACCACGTAGTATCTGCAGAAACCATTTTATATGACAACCGTCAAATGATATATCAAGGCTGCTCGAAATGTAACAAAATCAGTAACTGGTATAATTTGACACTAACCCAGCAACTTGGCCTTCAACAAACCATGGTTGCCAACCATAATCAATCGTCAAATTTAGAGACTTAATCCATTTTTCTGTGCCCAAGTATGGAATGACCATGTCATGATCGCCACTGAATTGTGAACACGAGAGGAAAAAGAAACATTATTGATAAACTAATCTAACATTTGCGACAGTGTGTATATTAAACAAAAATAATAATGTATAAATAAAATGGGGACTGCCGATCCTACCTGTAAATCAAAACTTGATAGCCTTTTTTTATGAGGTTTCGGTGATAAACTAGAACACTTTGGACATCTTCTACGTAAACAGAGCTGTAGTTGCATCTCACCCATTGCTTTATTGATCCCTGCTCCTCCTCATTCGTTAATTATTTAGCGCAAAATCATTTTTAAAACGTCTATTCATGTGAGTGCGACCTTTATATTAGAAGGTAGGGAGAATTCCCGATATTGAATATAAAAAGAAGAAAGAAAATGCTTTTAAGTTGTAAAGCTATCAGATATCATATCAAACAGTTTCAAGAAAAAAAGAAAGTAAGAGTAAAATATTAATTAAAATTCAACCAAAAAGTGGAACTAATAATATGATTTAGAAATAAAAAATTGACATGAATTTAAAATTTTAAAAATCTAATATAAAATTGCAAAAAAAAAAAATCGACGGAGGCGAATTTCATGTGGCCTCCATTGGAGGGAGCCCAACTCCCTCCATCTGGAGTAGGTCAGATTCTAACGAGATTTGGAGCTTTAGATCTCACAAGAGGAAGTAAGCTTCCTCTAGATTTGACCGTAGGAGGCCGTGGTGGCTTCCACAACTCCTCCATTTGCCATTTTTAATTGTGTTTTTTTTCAAACCAATATTATTCATATTATATTAGTTTTAGAATTTCTTCTTTTATGTAATTGTATTTAGGATTTAGAGTTTACATAATTGCATCTCGATTTTGTTTTCTTTTTATTATTTTTAGATAACAACTTGAGGTATACCATTGAGTAGCTACTTGAAGTATAACTATTGACAAACAAATCCATTTTACTTTTTTCTAACAACTAAGCCTCATGCCGTTAGAGTTGACCATAGTTGATCATCAAAACTAAATGGAGGGTAACTTCGTCAATTTGATAAAGAAAATTAAAAATATCATACTTATTTAACAATAAATAGATAGATCTCCACAATTATACTAAAGACAAAAAAGAAAAAAAATATGAAAAATGGAAATCCAATATGAAGATTGGATCTTCATTGATCCATAGAAATCTCCATCAAGGAGATTGCCATGGATCTAGATAGGGATCGACTTCCATCTTCGATGATAAAGGTCAATCTCTATCTCTCCAACATCAACGATGGGGAACAGCAATGGAGATTATCAAGGTCTCCATTGCATTGGAGATGGATACTTAAACCTACGTCTTATTGGTCTCTCTCTCCAACGCAACGATGACAAATATTTGGTCTACATCATGACTAATAGAGATCCAATGATGGAGCCATTTACCATCATCTCCATCTCTATCTAAAGAGATGAAGATAATGGGTAGATATATAACAAGATTGAATATTCATCATCCACCATTTAATGATGAATGGCGAAGATCTAATTTGAGATTGAATATACAATTTTTTTTAAAAAAAAAATATTAATTTTTTGGTTTTTAATTTTTTTAGATCTCCATTGTCCATATAATGGACAATGGAGATCAATCTATCTTGTTTTTTTTTTTTAAATAGTTTATTTTATTTATTGTATTAGTTTGGTGATTTATTAAATAATAACATTTTGAGGGATCTTTTTCGTAGTTTAGAAAAGGTTAACGATCACCCGGTTTCATTTGAAAAAAAAAAAAATAAAAAATTAAACTGTAAGAAGATTTTTGAAAATTCCCCTAAAAACTTAATATAAAACGAATATACGAAATTGTCAGACCTAAATTTGATAATATATATAAAGGCAGAACTGACGTACCTCTCGAATTCCAAGCGCTTTCTGAACAATTTTATTATTTGCCCAAGTGTACAAATAAACATAATTATATTCCTACAAAAAGGAATTATAATAAAGCTCATTAATTATTTAATCATGTAATGGCTATTTAATTAATTGAATTTTGGAGTCTCAATTACCCGACACCAAGGTCTTCTTGGTCTTGGAACTGCGTCAGTTGGGGCGAGGAGAAAATCAATGTGATGATCTAGTTCATCGATTATGCTGCGATTCCAGCTTGATGGCGTTGGTTTTGGCGAATGTGTGATACATTTAGGTTCCAATATTTGTGGCGTATTGATTCTTTGAATGCACTATTCATTCATAGAGTAATAATACATGTGTTCATTTTTATTTTTTTTTATTTTTTCTACTATCATAATTTAAGATTAGAAGGAGTTGTTATGATCCAAACTCACAAACTTATTAAAATAAGTGTGAGGTGTTAACTATTGAATCAATCACATCTAATCATAGAAATCTCTGCTTAAATTAAATCTCAAATTTTTAGTGTAATTAAATTGTTACACACAATAAATAATGAGTTACAAGTTAGAATAATGTCGAAGGTAGGGGTGGGCATTTGGGAGTTTAGTTCGATTCCAATTGGAACCGAACACAACTAATGAATCATCGATTTTCAAAATGAAAACTGAACATGCTTATTTAGAATGATGGAATTGGCCTCAATTGAATAGGATCAAGTCAGTTCAGTTCAGTTCACGTTTAACACCATAATCCACCTAACCAAAACTTTAAACCCAATTAAAAAAAAAAATGATATTCAAGAATCAACACTAATATTCAATAAATCAGAACACAAAAACTGAATCGAATAGGATTAAGTCGGTTCAGTTTGGTTCCACGTCTTACACCACAATCCAATTGACCAAAACTCTAAACCCAATCAAAAAAATTGATATTCATGAATCAACACTAATATTCAATAAATCAGAACACAAAAACTCAATCGAACAGGATCAAGTTGGTTCAGTTTAATTCCACGTTTAACACCACAATCCAACTGACCAAAACTCTAAACCCAATAAAAAAAATTGATATTCACAAATCAACATTGATATTCAATAAATCATAACACAAAAACTCAATCAAAATAGATATTCCACAAACCTAACCACAATCAATATATGAAAAACATAAATCAAAACTTCAAAATTTCACCACAAAACAAACTTAAGGAAGACTTGACATGCAGGAGGTGATAGAGGCAAAGTAGGCAATGGGTCCATGAATAGTGATGGCAGCTTGATAAGACAACATCAGCGACGTGAACGACTATTAGATCTTTTGACCAATGATAACGTGAATGGCAAAGTGGGGTTTTCGTCGACCACAAGACAAGGAAGAAGAAGGAAGAAAAAAAAATTAGAAGAAGAAGAAGAAGAAAAATAATGACATGGTGGACTTTAGAGAAGGAAGAAGAAGAATGAAGAACAAGGGAAGTCAGAATGGCAACAAAGTGAGGTTTTTAAAGACTCTAGAAGGATTCAGTTTGTATAAGGGCACATGTCAAATTTCGTATGTGTCCCTCATACTATTGATTTTTTGGGTTGGTTTGATTCTAGATACTCAGAACCGAATTGAATGGAGAAACACTTGGTTTCCAAAGCTATGACCCGACTTAAATAAACATGGGAATCGAACCGCACCCTTAGGTTGGTTTGAATCGATTCATTCGGGCTAGTTCCTATATTTTATGCCCACCCCTAGTTGGAGGTCTCTAATATCTAATATCTGAACAATAAGTTGGGCGTTGTTTAATTTTACGTACCGTAGTTACATTTTGAAGATCGACTAGGCATAAAGCATTACTTGGATCTACATTTACGTACTCGCCCCGGCAATTTCGTCTGGTTGACTGACAAAGATATGTACAAAGCATTAATTACATGATTTGTAACATTCTGTGAAAGGAAAATTTTTATAATTTTAAATGGGAAAATAGTCCCTTGACTACTGAAAAATATGTTTGCAATCAATTGTGTTGTTTTAATTATTTGCTATCATTTGTCCAAAATACCAACTTCTAAATACATACTTGTGTATTTCACGGGAGTGTAAAATATATAGGATTTTATGCAGTGGCGGACCCAGAAATCTATATGAGGAGGGGCACTTTTATATATGAAATTTTCTTTGTAATATTTCCTTCAATTGCTAGAAAAACATTATATGAAATAAAAATAGTTAAAATACATAATCAGCAGAGAATATGTAGTTTTATCATTTACAAAATTGTAAATAAAATTTTTTACAATAATATTATTAATACAAGTATAAAAATAAAAACATACTAATTGTGAATTGATTGTGCATTAGCTCTATTTTTCTTAGTGAGAGAAGTTCAAATTTCATATTACTAAAAAAATAAATAAAAATTAATTTAGGGATATGTCTTCTCTATAATGATGGTTGTTATTCAGATTGCAAATAAATGCATGTAATCAAACTACATATTTTTATTATTAAAGTTACTAATCAAATTGCATTTATAGTCTTTTATCTAATAAATGTAAGTGATTTATAATAAAGTAAAGTAAAATAAAAATAAAATATAAAAATAATTATAATTCATATGATTATTTTTATTTATGAATTTTATCATATAAAATAGTTTATTTAAAAGAAAAATAAATCGCACTAATAATCGTGAGTAAACTCAGACTTATTAAGACTAAATAACTCAATATATTTTATTCTCTAGTTTGTATAAACACGATATAGTTTGTAATAAAAAAATAATTTGAAGTGAGTATAATAATTTATAAAGTCTAAATATTATAAGTTTGAAAATCAGTTTATAATAATAAGGGGAAAAAAAAGAGAGAAAAAAAAAAAGAACAAAGCAATGAGTGAATAAAAAAAGAAACAAAGAAAAAGGAAAAGCACATTGATGAGGCAAAGGGTATTGAACCCGGTTCCTCATGAAAAAGGTAGACAACCACAACCATCAAAGCCATTTTGCAGCTATGCTTTATTTTGGTAATTTATTTATATAATATATAAGTTATTAAAAAAGACAAAAAAACAAAATCTTATATGCATTAGTAGGATTCGAACCTGTGACATAAGATAGAGAAACCAGCACAGCAACCATCAGCACCAATCCTCATATGTGAAACATTATGACATTGAAATTAGTTAATTAAATTTTTAAAAATTTCAGGGGGGGCACGTGTCCCCCACCCAATGGTGGGTCCGCCCCTGATTTCATGTCTATGTGTGAAATACAATTTCTTCACACTCATGTTGAGTTTTTCAATTTTAATGAATTTTTCAAATGCTTACGAAGTTTTTTCAATTTTTATTCCATCAAATATTGAGACATTGAACAACTAAATCCATTAAAATCTTGTTGATATAAACAATATCATGCAATCGAAGTAACATTTCTACATATATTTAGCAAAAATGGGGAGTATACTTGATTTCTTCTTTTAGCTTTGAAAATCCCCAACATTTGAGGAATATCACATAATAAACCTCCTTTTTGTGATTATTTATGTCAAAATGAATTTACATTTAATTTTCACTCAAATTAGTTGAAAATAAGTGTAAATCTCATGAGAGAAATGAGACAGAACAGAATAAAAAGAGAGGAGTGAGAAAGATTGAAGAAGATGGGACTTGGGAGGGGCTCTTTGTAATTTTTGGCTATGTAATAAAAAGAAATTTTCTCACTTGGTGTTATATATATATGTATGTATGTATTTAAATCAAGTGAAGATCCCAACAAATAGTATCAAAATAAGTTTGAATCTATCATTTAAAAACTAAACTCAGTTTTTTTTTAGCACTATTAGTTTGAGTACAAGGTGACTGCCATCGACAAATCCGAGAAGTTTGAGTGCTGTCATTTTTAAGATCAGATTGTAGACATTTCCACAAAGCCGCTTAAAGTTGCTTCATTATGAAGAAAAGGACTTTAGGCATATTGAGCTATGAAGAACTTGATTTACGGGGGACTATGTAGGATTACACCAAGTTATTTCGCTAAATTTATCTCATTTAATTCTGTAGGTTTATCATTATTAGGTCTTTGATTTTATCATTATCAATGTAGCTTAGGATTATCCTTTATATTTATTATTTGATTAATATTATCAGATTGGAGTTTTAGTCTTACCATGTTAGTCCTTTAGCTACTGTAAATAACAAACTTAAGGGTGTGTTTGGTATATTAGATTAAATTATTTTGATAGGATTAAATTAGATAAATTAGTACTACAATATATTTGGTGAAATATGAAATTGGATTAAAAATAATACTATCTCTTGTTTGGTATAATATGTAAATTGGACAAAAACAATTATGTTATATGTATCTTCCTAATTATAAGATGAAACTATTTTAAATCAATTCCTAAAGAGTAAAATTATATTACAAATTTTAAACCAAATCAAATTTGGTCACAAATGTTTAAATTATTTTTTTGAATAAATTTAAATAGTTAAATTATTTTTTTTTAAAAAAAATCTAGCTATTTAAAAATGATATTCATTTTATAATTATTATAAAAGAAGTTACCTTTTAAGAGATTCAACATGAAATCATAAATGAGCTCTACCAAGGATTGACAAGCTCTCAAGGGCATTCGCAACCAATTCCAAAGGAATGAAGAGAAAACCAAAAAAAAAAAAAGGTTATTCTTGTTCTGGTGGGACAAATTTGTCTCCTCAACATGGAATTCAATCTCAGACAACCACCGAACATGAGATTGGATATTGGAGTAAACATGCCCTAAGTTCATTGTTTTTTATCCCGGTGAATAAAATAGTTTTTTATCATCAATATATTTTTCTCTTTTGTGTGTGCCAGTTTTTGTGCCCAAGTGTATTTCTACCATTAACAATTATTATCTTGTTAACATTACGAACAAATTAAAATCTTAGAAAATGAAAGCTACGAAATTAAGAATCATATATGAACAAAGAATTTACCTTGTAAAGTTCTTGAGAGATAAGTGCTTTCAGGTAAGCAAACCGAATTCTTGAGTTTATGTCCCTATCTACAACTGTAGCTGGATTGCCAAGCACGTATCCCTAGGATCAGATCAATATGTCATTCAACACGTACAACAGTAATGCACAAAACACGTGTAAGCTTGATTTAACTCAACCTACTTTCAGATTCATTCTAGGCTCGTGGCCCATGTCCATACCTGAAACAAATTTTCAAAAGCTCAAGACAATATTAAGTGGCAAGTAAGATAAAAAATGACTCCCTGGAATGTTTCAACTTATTATGAAATCAAGTAAGTGATTATTTCTTGTAAACCATCTAAATTAACTTATTTTGTAATCAACTTCTCTAATGATTAGGTTTTGAAAAGTTGGTTTGGGATTGCTTTCAAAAACTAATTATTTGAAAAGCTAACTCCTAACTTTTGGAGAGCCCACAGTATCCTAAAATCCTTATTATATTAAGAAAAAACAATAATACTCTCGTGTATAATATTATTATTATTTTTTAAAATATTATACAAATTTTAAAAAACTGAAAATTTAAGTAACCAACTAGAAATTCAAATGTCACCATAAAAATATTGTTATTTTGTAAATAATTGAATATTGATATTTTGTGTTGGAAATCTGTCGATGGTCTTGCCTCCTCAATTGTCAACATTTGTCCACCTTCGGTGATATCTATGTGTCAGCTTTCACTAGCGTTGTTGTAACTTGTAACCGGTGGGGTGCACACCTACTGTCTCATTTTTTGTTTTTTGTTTTTTTTAAATTTTTGAATAATAATAATTATTTATTTGTTAATTCTTATAATTATAATATAAGTTTATTATGTTATTCTTTATTTATATAACTTATAAACATTATTTATATAACTTTTAGATATTTAATTATTATGTAATTCTTTTTATCATTCTCCATTTATAGGGAAAAATTCATTGTAGTTCTAACTTTTCGAAAATGATCAAATTTTTAACTATGTTTAAGAAAATGATGAAATGAACCATAACTTTTTTAAAAAATATTGAATTAATCCCTCCCATCAGTCAACTGATAATCAAATCTAATGGATGATTTGGTGTGCAGGAGTAATTTTATCATTTTAAATCACAATTCAGGATCTTGACACGTATACGAACTAGATAATTTGAAAACAAATTAAAACAAAAAAGGAAAATTAAAAAAATAAAAAATTAAGAAAAATTTTTAAAATAATAATAAATGAAAGATAGGATATTTTATAAAAATAAAAATAATAAAAAATAATTTAAAAACAATAAAAATGATATTTAACCTTAAAAGAATTGAAATTTTTTCAAATTAATAAAAAATTAAAAAATTAAATATTTAAAAAAAAAAAAAAAAACCGATCAAGTAAATGGTTGGATGAGAATCTAGTATATGGTTTTTTTGATTTGGTAGTGATTTTTTTTAATATTTAATGATTTTATTTTATTATTCTATTTTATAGTAACATTTACTATTTAATGATTTTTAAAATTTGTACTCTAAAAAAAATTGAGTCTAAGGGCAAAACTATAATTTCACAAATTTACATATAAAATCAATAAAGGGTAATTTCGTAATTAAATGTTATTGTAATATTTAACTGTGGATGGAGGTATGATGGTCTTTCTGTCCATTTTAACTAAGTCCAAGGATAAATAAGTCTTTTCACGTTTTTCATTCAATTTGACCGTCAATTGACCGACAGAAAAAATTAATTTAACACTTTTTCGAAATGTTAGGATTTATTTCGTCTTTTTCCGAAATATGGTTAAAAATTTGATTTCTCGAAGGTTAGGGATTAATGATTTTTTCCCCTCATTTATATAATAATATCTATTTTAAGCATTCCATCATGTTCTTTTTCCTTCCTTTCCAAAAGCAATACAGATTCAAGTTTTAGTTAACTAAATACTCACTTAAACTTATTTAAGTTTTAAGCCGATTATTTCATACTTTAAAATTCATAATTTAAAACAATCTCAAATGTACCTAGATTAACGGACTTAAAAAAGTTTGATACAAATTTCTCTGGCGGGACCGAATTTGCTTGTAACTAAGTCATTAGGAGGAGATTAAATAATTTTAATTATATTTAAAAGATGGAAAAAAAAAAAACGATCGGTTATTAACATGTAAATTACCGTCAGATATTTCCTGAACAACCATTGGAACAGTTTTGCCTGAATATGAATCACCAGCAATATAAAGTTTATTTGAGAGGAATCTAGGATGAGCTATAAGCCACTGCACGGTGAAAAAAAAAATGCATCATTACTAGCCAAATTTTATGATATATAAAACTTGGTAGTAACATATATAATAAAATATTTGCTCACCTTTCTGAGAAAAGTGTAGGTCTCTTCTGATGAAAGCGTGTCATTCATGTTATAAGCTTGCCAAGTGGTGGCATAGGAGAATCCCGTGCCTACGGGTTGATCTAAAAATATTATGTTGGCAACCTGTTGATCATTACTATTTTTCTATTAGATGCCCAGTACGATTTTAATTAACATGATTAATAAGAAACAAGTAAAACCTTTGTCCATGAGTATGGGTTCAATAAAAGGTTTGGTATGATTCCCTTGGAGTTCTCATAGTCAAATATTAATGGACCTGCCATATTGCAAATCTTGTTAATAACCAATGCAGGAAAAAGCAAAACGGGAAAAGAACGAAAGGTGATTTTTCAATAACTTGCACTAATCAAGAATTCCAGTGAGGGGAAAAAACTTCATTGATTTTTTATGAATGCAACTGTTCTCTAAATTTTTTGAGTTTTTTTATATATATATATTTTTTCCTTTTAAAACTGATACTAAACAAATGAAAGGTCTAAACCTCTCCTTCGCTCTCTCCCTAATTTTTCAATCACTTGCACTAATCGAAAAATTCTAATGAGACGAAAAAACCTTATTTGATTTTTTGTGAACGCAAATATTCTCACAACATATTGAGAATTTTTTTAAAGCTATACTAAATAGGTCTTCGACCTATTCTTTCTCGTTGTATTTTCAGTTTATTCAAGCTATTCAGCTCCCTCTCTCTCTCTCTCCAGATTTTGTTCATCAAGGGATGTATTAATCTGATCATTTTTTTTTTTGAAATGCTGATCATATTTAATTAATTAAGAAAACTAATATCAACAAACATATCATTATAATTTTTTTTTTAACTTATATCATTACAATATTTATTATATTGTTTTGAAAGCATATTCTTAAAAATTAGTGGGATTCAAAATTATTTTCAACCATAAGCATCCTACTTTATATCCTCTCTTCTTCTTCTTCTTTTTTTTAATTATTAATTTTCTATTATCTCTTAAAATTTCTTAGTTTATATTATAAATATGATTACAACTATCAAGCTCTCTAAATATTGACTCTAAAAAAACAGTCCGAACTACAATATTTCATAAACTGTACTCTCTTTATTAGCAAAGAGAGAGAGACTCATACCGAGTGAGAAAATTGATTAGAGGGATCCATTTGTAATTAGTGCCTTGTAGGAGGGTTGTGAGTTAAAAGTTCTTAATTAATTATAATAATAAAACTTAAAATATATGCACCAAAAGTTTACAGCGAGAAGAAAAATGAAGTACCAATTTCATAAACAAGGCCAGAAAGGGCAGAACAACCAGGGCCTCCGGTGAGCCAAAGCACAAGAGGATCATCTTCTGGACTCCCCTCCGATTCAATGAAATAGTAGAAAAGCTGCACTTCATCCAACTCTCCCACCCCAATATACCTTTATTCAATATTAAACCACTATAAGTATCATTTTGGAGATATTAATGATCTGATGTCAACGCTAACAATTCAAATCTACTTGAACACTGTAATTAATAATTACAAAAGGAAAATGTAATTACATACTCACCCAGTCTCAAGTTTGAATGGGAGATCACCGGCAAATCCAGGCAGGTTTTTGATGATCGCATGCGATGCAAGAACATTTCCAAGAGCAAAATAAACAAGTAGACATGATAACAAAGCTCTACCAGTCGCCATGCTCTGTTTCATTTCTACCAGTCGCCACGAATAAATATAAAAAAGCTCTACCAGTCGCCATCCTTTGTTTCATTTGTATCCTTACATGATGAATTATATCATATATATTGTTGAAAAAGACAAAGATTGCATGATGCCAATTTACACATTTTATTCGTGGTACATACTCAAACTTTTTTTTTTTTTTTTGAAAAAAACATATTCAAACTGTCTAAAATCATAAATTATGCAAATTTAAATTAAATATTTATATTTATTCATGTGATTATAAATAGTTTCACTGTCTCATTAAATAAGGGTTACTTGCACACATATGCCCTGAATTTATCCCTTTTAGCAAAATATCAGTAAGTTTCAAAAATTCAATACCAACACACCATGCCCATCACCACAACATTCAACAACTCCTTCAAAGCATCATTGTATCCGGTAACCCACCCTACTATCAACACCACCCAAACACCCAGTCAGTCCCCAAGCTACACCACTCAAACAATAATCAAACCTAACTCTCAAACAGCCATCAATATCTCAAACACGATCCCAAAAACTAACAAAGAAACCAAAAATCAAACCCGGTCTGACCAAAACCTGCAATCGGAACCCAAATCAATTAATTGACAAGTGAGTTAGTTTTTATAACAACTGATACTACTATACTTTCAATGTAAATCTGGAATTGAAAATAATATTAAAAGAAAATGAAAGTAATAAAAGATAAAAATAGTGTGCATAAAATTTACATAGTAAAACTCTCAATATGAAGGAAATATCTATAGACTAAAACTAGAAGAATATTATTAAACTAACAAAATTACAGTCTTTCTCTAAAATTTTAAGAAAGAACTACAAAAGTGAGAAGAGAAATCTATCGATTTAATTGAGATTGAGACTTGTGACATTTGAATGATGACGTCTCATACCTTCATATAGGCATTTTATGGCGGTGCAATTCAATAGTAGTGGCGTGGATTAATGGTGGTGAACACAATACTTCACCACCGTTAATAGTAGTGGTGGTGCAATTCAATAGTAGTGGCATGAATCTCGATTATCCCTAACGTTTTGAGAATATATTAATTTAGTTTTTCTATTAGTCAAATATTAGTCAACCTTACAAGGAAGAGGGTTAGTTTGATCATTTTTAACTTAAATATATTTATATATTTTTAATATATATATTCAATATAATATATTTCTATATTTTTAATTTAATATACAAAAATATTTTTAAATTAATTAAAAAAATAAAAATAGGTCTCCATGGGAGGGTTTCCCATGGAGACCATAGTCATTCCAACAAGGGAGACTAGAAAATTGATCTCCATCGTCAGAGTGAAGACCAGATCGAAAACTATCTTGCCTGGTCTCCACGCTGGAGACCAGGTTTCTAGCGAGAAGATCAATGCTGGTCTTCATCATCGGAGACTGATCTTCGACGGTGGAGACTAATCGAAGACGGTGATGCCATCTCTAATTTTTTCTTTTAAAAAAAAAAAAATTGTATAAACATTTTTTTTTTCTTTTTAGGTTTGGGACATGTTTGGTTTGATGTTGATGTTTAATTTAAGTGATATTGATTTGATGAAAATGATGATTTTGATTAATGTAGAAGATGAAATTGGAGATGAGGAAGATGATGAGAAGTAGAAGATGAAAGAAGTTTTTTTTTTATATATATATTAAAAATACTATTTTTTAATTAAAATATTTATTAATTGTAAATTGAATTAAAAAATTTGATTGAATGATGTATTATAATTTGATTAAAGGACGGTCAATGACAATTTTATAATAATAGAGATGATTATTTTACAATTATCAGTTTTTAAAAGGATAATTATGTCATTTTAACTATTTTAAATTATATTAAGGGTAAATCTATCTTTTTACTACTTCTATCACATTTGACTATCATTTTTTGGTCAAAGAGACTAAATTGATATATTTTCGAAACGTTAGAGATGACGGAAATTCAAAATACAAACGTTAATAAAAAAAATAATATTTTATTAAACATTAAGGACTAAATTAAATTTTTTTTCATTAAATTAATACATAAGTTTTCTTTATTATTAAGCATATTGACTAAGTCAATATCCACCTTAATTTAAGCCAATCAAATGTGCCTCCCATTTAGCCAATTAAAATGACTTCAAACAAACTTAACATTACTGAAGGAAGATAGGCAAAAGTCAGTCTGTGGCTTCGAAGAAAAAATAGGACAGATAGTGAATGGAGTGAGAAAGAGTGAAGATTGATCGTCAAAGAGAGAAGATCAATGGTTGTGTTAAGATGAGTAAAGAAAAGAGGAAGATGAGGGAGAGAGATGAATAGGGGTAGAAAGAGGGAGGGAGAAGATTTTATTCTTTTTAAATAAATCATTATAAAAATTTTATTTTATTTTCAAATGTATAATTATGAGTTTTTTATTTTTAATTTTAATATTTTGTTTTTAAAATGTATTTAAATGTTTTTAATAAGTTTAAATTAAATTTTTAGTAAGTTACATACTTACCTTTATATTTAAGGGTTGTTAACGGAATGTCAATGGCAAGGGGGATTTTGGAGAAGTCATTAAACTAAAGGGGGATTTTGATGAAAAATGAAATTAGATGGGTAATTTGGAGAAAAACATAAACTAGAGGGATTTGATAATTTCCCTAAATTTATATGCTACCGTGTTGCGTCCTCCATTAACGACAAGAGACTGTGAGGGACCTACTCTCTCTCCTCCAAGAGGAAATCCGATCTCCCATTTGGAGGAGAGATTTTATCTTTCATTTTTTTATTTTTCTTGTTTTTCTTTTGGGTGTAGATATTGACACCCACGAAATTTAACCATTAATGGATCTATTTTATAGATAGGGTATGTTTGTATTGAATTTTTGAACTTACCAATATTTAACTTAAAGGAATAAATTCAGGGCATGTTGGTGCCATTAAAGTAATATATCATTTATTCAATTTTTTAATCCTTAAGAGCATCCGCGATGTCCCTATACATTTTTGAGCTTCTCTTTTGCCGATACATCAGCATTTTTTTTTTTTTTTTAATGAATCAACATTGGCATATATATATATAGTGTGGTCAATTTGGGTACACTTAGGTATGCATATACTTTTTTAAAAAAAAGTGATTATATTTTAAAATATGTAATTATAATTTATTATATGTAATTACACCTAAATATGTTTGATTACAATCAGTAAATATGATCATACATATTTAGTTATAATAATCTCTCAAACAACTTTTTAATGTAAAATGTGTAATCACTTTATAACCAATAACCATAAGATATGTGTCTCACTCTCTCTCCTCTTATATGTTATGAAGATTAGGCTCTAATTTACTTTGGTGAATAGTGAGAATGCTTACTAAAATTTTTAGTTGAGAAACTTACGTTTATAGATAATAGCATTGGAGTATTGCATGCTGGAGGGGTAGAGCACTTGGCTAATGTTTGTATGATTATGTGGTACATTTAAGGAAGTCGTAACTCTAGGCTAATGTTTGTATGATTATGTGGTACATTTGGGGAAGTCGTAACTCTAGGGATCATCTTGGTTTGGGTTGGAAGTAGAGGGATGTGTCTAGTAAAACGTTGGAGCTACTGAGGGAATTTCAGCATACCAAACTTGCCCTTTCTTCCCCTCCTTCCCCTAATGCCTCTTCTCATTCTTAGGTTTGGTGTCCTCCCTCTGTTGGATCCCTAAAGTTGAACTCAGACGCGATAGTCCGTTTGGGTAGAAGTTCAGTTGGGTTGGGAGCGGTTGTCGAGGATCATTCCAATTAGGTGTTATTGGTTGTTGCTAAGCCTTAGTAGGGGGTCTTTTCTCCTGAAGTTGGTGAGCTGTTAGCCAATAGAGAATGTCTTAAGTCTACTCTTTCTGCTAGTTTGAAGGTGGAACTGGTGGAGTTGGATTTTGTCAATGTGGCATCTATTATTAACTCTTCAGAAATCTTTAGGGGGGCTGCTAGATGTATTGTTAATGATATTAAGGCGTTATGTAAGAAGCTGAGCGTTTGTAAGTGTCAAGCCATCCTTAGAAATGGGAATTGCTTGATTTATAGGCTCACTTTCTTGGCTTTGTCCTCTCTAAAAGTTTTATATTGGCGTAATGTCAATATCAATTGTATTTTCCTTTTGAAGGTTGGTTTGTAATAGTTATTTGCATTTCGAAAAAAAAGATAATAGCATTGGAGAGGTCTTTTTTATCTCATTGTCTATCCCGACAAAAATTTTTAGTTGAGAAACTTGCATTTGTACTCTCTAAAGAAATTTTTGCCACATCAGCTCCATATTGAAACTAGATAATACTATATAATAAAAAATTTATTAAAATAAATTGTATTGAAAATGCTCTTACATATTTATATTTTATTATCTTCACTATTATTTCTTAAAATATTGGCAGCCTCTTGATCGCGGATCAGCTTATCTATATTATCTAACATTCAAAGTTCTTTTTATTCGGAGTTAGGTCAGCAAATTTAAGCACATGCATCGTATGTGAAGGCCTTTTTAGTGGATATTTAAAGAGTTTGTCACGGACACCCACCTAACGTCTCAAAATGTAATATATTGATGTCCAGAATCGTAAATATAAATTAAAAGAGAACAACTACTTCTCACATGTAGTGAACAACTACTTCGTGAAAACTAACATTCAAAGCAGAAGTGACTTTTTTGGCTAGCGTAGGTGACAACAAATAAATTTAGGAGATAGCTAGCATACCCCCCAACGAAACAGTGGACATCATTAATTTGCCAGCTGCTCAAAAAGTGAATGCAACGTAATTATCATTGATCAGTTTAAAAAAAAAAAAACCTAATTATCATTGATTTTTTGTGACTGTAGCACCTTTGTAGTAGTTTGATTTTCGTATCTATATAATGGTTTGATTTCACTATCATCAGAAGTATATACATTAACAAAAATTTCCTTAATCGATTTTCTCTCTCTTCTATCCCTCGTCTTTTATTTTTCTTCTTTATTTTTTTTTTTAAAAAAATGAAATTTAATGGGTTTGGATTTGTAAAATTATTTAGGATTTAAATTTATAAGATTATTTAAATAATAAAAAGTAAGATAGAATATTGAAATCCAAAAGCAAAATCTGACGAGATATTAGAAATTAAGGGGGGTGTATCCAATCTAAACTTTTAATGATTTTTATAGAGTTTAAAAGTTTATGTGTATTCAATACAGACTTTTAAAGACTCTGCAAAAGTCATCTGGTATTCAATATAGATTTTTAAAGACTTTTATAAAGTCTATAAAAGTTAAGGTGTATTCAATCAAAACTTTTTAAGAGTTTATAAAAGTTATGAAGTATTTAAAATGTCAATGACTTTTATAGAATTTAAAATTTGAATGACTTTTGTAAACTTTTATGTTAAATTTATAATAATCAAGCTCTATAAATTCTCCTCCACTCCTCTTCAAAACTTTTGTAGACTTTTATTTTTGACTATAGAAGTAAACCTCACCATTACTTTTATTTGAATCTCCCATAAATAAAACTATTTCACTTATTTTAAAAATACACACACACACATACATATATATTTCACTCCTATTTTATTGTTATAATGGTCAATATTTTCTTTCTATGTTCAAATTGTTAGCTTTTTAAATCTTATTAAACTCTTTATAAAAAAAAAAAAAAAATCTTATTAAACTCATTTTTTTCCAAAGGACACCAATTTATTATTTTGTAAAAAATTTAAAATTTGGATCAAAATTGAGGCGTTAGATCTTGGCAAAATAAATTAAGAAAATATTATAATTTATATTTATATAAAAACAATACAAAAAAAATATTTAGATAAATATTGATCTAAATCATCTTATTATTCTTATAATAAACAATACAACTATTATTATTAATTATATTGTAAGCTAACAGTTTAGTATTTCTTATGTATAAATGATGAAAATAAAATTCATAATGTATAAATAAAAAATCTCATTACTTCATTGATGAAATTAATCAATGGAATCTTTATTTTTTATATTACAAAATAAAAAGAAAAACTTCTATTTCAATTAAAAGAGGAAAATAAATTAATATTTGATGATTTTTTAGCTAGTAATTAATTAAGAAAATTAAAATTTTAAATTTAATTATATTTATACTTGTGATTTTTTATGATTTTTCATCTTAAACATCATTACTAGTTAATGTAGACGACGATTTCAACTCATTTTTTGAGACTTAAGAATAAAAAAGAGAGCATACTAATGAATGAAAGACTATTATAACTGCTAATATGTGAAACAATGTTGAGATTATTAACAATAACGGACATTAAAGATTTTATTTTTCATTAAAGATTTTATTTTTCATTAAAGATATAAATTAAATCATAAAATACTTGAAATATTTGATATTTTGATTATCTGTTTATGTAGTTGAGGTGACTATACTTTTCTTATTATTATTATTTTGTAATAGACTATACTTATATTTTATGTATCATATTTTTTAATCAATTATCGACATGATGAATATAATTTTACTAACTTATAAAGTCAATATTATATTAATTAGTGAAAGTTTATTAATATCTATGAAAGTCTATTGGAAGTCTATGAAAGTTTTTGATATTATTTTTTGTAGAAGTTTATAACAATCTATACAAGTTAATGAAAGTTTTTTAAAAAAAAATTATAAAAGTCTCTAAAAGTTTTTCATAAATTTGTAAAGTCATTAAAAGTTTATGAAATTCTATAAAAGTCATTCACTAAAAGAAATCTATAAAAAATTTTTATAGTCATGATTGAATACACCCCCTAAGTCTCAAATGAGGCAATACTCATTGAGACTTTTTTTTGTCTCATTGAGACTTATGCATTAAGTGTCCATCTCATGTGGCAATTGATTTGTGCAGGGGCATATTTGTTTATATACATACTTTGATATTAATAAAATTCAAATTATTGAGTTAGCTATCAGTTTCATAAAATAGTGAAAAAGTGTCCAAAAAAAAAAAAAATCCCTGGTTACATATTAATAACGTGTAAAAATAGTAAAAGAGAAATATAACGACCACATAATAATTAAAAGAACAATATAACAACGGCATAAATAATAAAGAACAAATTATACTCAATTAGACTGAGGTAAGCATTTTCACAAGTGGAAATAACTTCATCATAAATTGAAATTAACATTCTTGTTGTTAATCAAATAAAATCAAACATAACGGTCAGAAATAGAATTTCACCAATTCATCCATTTTAAAAAATTTAAAAATTCTAAAGAAAATAAAAACAAAAACAAAATGGAAATTCATCTCCATCATTCAATAATAGACGATGAAAATTTATATGAGGATCTTCAATTTGGATCACTATTGCATTGGAGATCCAAGCCGGGATCTCCATCACCAATGTGGATCCTGATGAGATTGACTCGTCTTTCTCAAAATTCTAATCTAGATGTCTATCCCATTTCTTTATTATTTTTTAGCGTTTTTCTTTTTTCTTTTTTTAGATTTATAGTTTTAAAGGATATCCATCTTTCATCTTAAAAATGGATAGTAAAAATCATAATTGGTTTTAAAAAAATTTAAATTTTAAACTAAGATTTATTTTGGCTTTTTGATTTAAACACATCTGTTAATTTCATATGTTGTCGTTTTGGTATTTTTAATAGTAGAACTCAATCAACAATTAACTTCGATCAGGTTTGACAAACGACAGATGATGTTAATATATTATATATCCTATATTTTGAAAACTAAAACATAAATATCTGGTTCTTTTTTTTCTTTTTTTTTTTTTTATACTGGTACTAATCCAAGATATAATTGAGGTAAAGTTGGAAGGATACTGGTGGCACAATCCGAATAAACTACTCCTAAATGAGTAGAAACTACCCATATTTGGGTGGGAGATAATTCATATACAAGAAAGAAAATCTCATATTCTTATTAATGGAGGTGGGGTGCACAATAGTGAACCCATGACTTGAGTCATGGGAGAGAGTGCAGTGTTTTATCACTCCACGTACCCCTTTTGCGTCATAAATATCTGGTTCCAAATTTGGCAAAAAGCTGGCTCTATTGTCATCTAAAAAATTTCTCCAACACCTAGTTACTCATTATACTCGATAGCAAGATTAAAATTACAAATTTTACTTTAAATACCCGTTAAAATATTAGAAAAAGCCCTAACTAAACCTACATCCATTATAACTTCTTCTTCTGTATGTGTTGATTTGATGTGCTTAAATATACTTAATAATTTCAAGTGATGTATACAGAGTACGCAAAAACTAGTTACTGATTGTAACAATTGAACTGGATTTATCCATTTTTTCTCAAGATTTATTATCTGTTTGGTTGCAAGAGTGAAAGCTGTTCCGTGAGGGGATAGCTTGGTCATAATGTCATTGTCCAGCCCCAACGCCGGACAAGAACCTAAACCCCCAGTCATACTGCCTCGAAGGGAATCTTCCGTCACTCAGTGTGATCTTTTTCACCTACGCAAATGGATCGAAATAGGACAAGAAGTAGAAGGTAATGGGTCCCTTTCTTCTCAATATCCATGTCTGATTTTTGCCCCTGACTGCCTGACATAGATGGTAGCCTCAAATAATATAAAATTGTTGGAAATTTTATTTATAGATGTGGTCACGCCGAACATGTCTGATGGGGGTCGTCCACCGAACAATTTTAGTTTGTTTACAAGTAGGGTTATACTCAGTCCTCTAAAAGTTTTGTGTATATATATATATATTATCAACGTTTCATAAATATTTTTTTTCTACATTTCAAGAATAAAAAATAGAAAAAATCATAATTTTAAATGAAAATGTGAACAAATGAAATTACGTTTTTGAATAGAACAAATAACATGTGAGACCTATTAAATGATACTCCATTTATTAAAAAAACAAAATTATTAAAACTTAAGGAGATTAAAGTTACACATATTATGTGGATGGATTATATTTATTCATTTATTATTTATGAAATATATTTTTCTCAAGATTGATTATATATATAGGCGCAAGAAAGATCGAACGGAAAAAAAAAAAAAAAACACTTCAGTGCAATAGGAATGAGATACGTGGCAAGTATCACAAACTTTGAGCGAATAAAATATTAGATAACATATTTAAATTGTACAATTGAGTAAGCAAGTCTCCGAAAATTAAGAAAGCTAACCTTCGAGGGAACTGTTACTCAGATAGATTAACAACAAATGTCAATTATCAAACATGCGACAAACACTTGTTGTCCCAAAAGTAGTGTGTGTAACAAATGACGAATACTTTTACATGTACTGAGACACCTGAAAGGTAAATCTTATTTTCTTGTAAAAGCTATTTTTGTTAGAGGGAGATAGCTTTTAGAAACAAATTGACTCTATTTGAGATAACCAAAAAAATTGACTTAAGCATCGGAGAGTATTCTCGAAAATAACCTTTAAGTTACCTTGACGAATGTATTAACTTGTTTTGTAGATTAAATAGTAGCAAGAAGTTGAATAAAGATAAGATAATTGAGAGAAAGGGACGTTTGAAAATCTAGTTGATCTTTGAACACAAGTTTTGGTTGGAACAATATATTATTACTATTTTCTAAAATAAAAAATATCAATCAATTTTAAATTAAGAGAAAATACCTAAAATAACCCCTTTTTGAAAGTCAATTTGAAAACTAACCCTTTTTTTTTAAGTTGAAAATATTTCAACCCTGAAGTTGAGATTGAATTGAATTAACACTATGACTCACAACCTGGAAGTTGGGATTCCGAACCTAGAGGTTGAGATTCTCTACCTTGAGGTTGAGATTCTCTACCTTGAGGTTGGAATTTAAAAAAAAAAAAGTTATTTTTCAAATGAGTTATCAAAAAAGGGTTAGATTTCAACAGAACCCTTAAATTAATTTATAATTAAAAACATAAGAATATATATATATTCTCATCTTTTTTTAATTAACAAAATTTAATTTAATTTAATTTAACTACATATAATCTACTTTTGCAATATATTAAAAATATTTTTTCAAAACAATTACAATAAATGCACATTAATTTTTCAATTATTACTACAAGACTTCAAGTCCTAAAACTAAGAAAATAAATTTTTTATTTTCAAATAAAATTTGATAAAATTAAAATTAAAAACTTACAAGCCCTAGTTTCTTGAATGTTTTGGCTTTGGACTGATTTAGTCATGTCCATAATTCATCTTATGTCTATGACTTCTTTCCTTCAATATATCGAAATGCTACAATTCTGACTCGTACCTGCAATTAATTCACCTAATCAGTGTCTCTCTTTCTAATGTTCTTCATTTTGTTGAGATTCCACAGAAAACATAAAAAAGTTATCACTTGGACGTGCAATTAATTCTTGATACGTCAACTGTGATAGCTTAACCACTGGAACATTCACCATCATTAATTAAACGTTTATTGACCACATTTGATATTAGTTAATGTAACCTGTTATCATTTCAAAATTAGTTTTATTATTTTCAATTCGATATTATGAACAGAATAGATAATTAACAAGAACGTCGAGAGTTCTAACGAATGTTGAGACAAATAATTAAAGCCTGAACATTCTTTTAAAGCCTTGTAGATTTCTGGTGTTTCTTTCTTGTGGATCAAGGCCCAAATCAAAGTCCCATGGAAGCCCAAAACTCAATTCTAAACCTTGTCATAACAAATACGAAACGGAAAATAGTATTTGCTTTTCTCTTCAAATAACAGGACATGTGGTCGAGTATGATGTAGAAACTGTCACTCACTACACGATTGGCGGTACTCAGCTACTTGGCAAGTACTCGGTTTGACCATCGGTTAATTGTATGGTGTAGAGGAGAGATTGGTGTCAACTCATGAAAAAATTGTTTCTATATAAGTACTCTTTTAATTTTTTGAGATATTGTTTGTTATGTAGCGATAAGGATAGGAAACATTCTCACACTGAATACGTCAAGTTATTTACCGTTTTGCAAACCATCAAGTGTAAATGGTAAAACTGTTTAGTGTAATATGGTAACTAGTTACCCGGTGCGCACTTGATTAATTGGAAAATTACTTTAGTGTTCATCATATTCCTCCTACATGACTCATTACATCAACAAAATGATAGAAGAAATTATTCAGAATAGTCCCTCCTCTCATGGTTTGAATCATCCATGTTATTCCCATTGCAACTACCAAATTATATTGGATAGCGGGCGAAGAACCTATCAACCATGGCTTGAGCTTGTTTTGGTTTAAACTCTGGAGCTGTGTGACCTGCTCCCTGAACAAGCAATCAATTTTTATTAGCTTTAATTTGGCTTTCAAGTGTTTTCACACATTAACAACTAAATGGTGATGCAAGTCATGAAGTTTGATTACTTACCTTTAATGTTACATATGTCAACCTATAGTGGGAATTCATAAATTTCACTTGGTATCTGCAAATATAAATTATATAGGCATGAAATCTACAAGAAGATATTATTCAGTTAATTAAAAGATTTTAGGATTGTTTTGAGGCATACCCTGCAACCTGGCCATCAACATACCACGGCCGCCACTCGTCGAAGACAGTTACTTCAAGGCTTCTAATCCATTCAAGTGTTCCCACATATGGCACAGAAATGTCTTGATCACCACTGCAAAAGCACACAGGAATGAGAATTTGGAAAGTGTATATCTTTATCTTTTTTGTTTGATCTGATTGATTTGTTTTAAAGGGGCACATTTATTGTAGGTTTGGAGCAAGATTATACTATGATTCACCTGTATATCAAAGCTCGAAGACCTGTTGTTGTAAGATTTTTGTGATATGCAATAGTGCTATTGACATTTTCAGTGTAAGTTGAGAAGGACTTCAGGCACCTACTCCAACTTTCTACAGTTCCCTGATGATTTGAAAATAATAGATGTTATGAAAAAAAAATTGATGTCAATCAAGAAAATATAAATGATTATATATTTATATCCCGAAAAATATTATTGATATTAGATTGATTGATATTAATCTCAATCACGATTTCATATACCTCTCGAACGTTTAGGACTTTTTGTACATTTTTGTCATTCATATATTTGTAAGAGAGAGCATAACCAAATTCCTGAAAGAAGGAAAAGATTATTCTCACTATGTAATCCATAATGTAACTTAACAAAATACAGAAAAGAGGAGGTTAATTTACCCGACACCGCAATTCAGGAAGCTTGTTATTCTTGATGAATTCCAGTGTATTTGCTTCTTGAGATCTCACATCCCATTGTAGATTATTTGGTTTTGGGGATGAGAAAGCGCACTGAGGTTCTAAAACATGTGTAAGCTTTATTTGAAGCAGGCACTGCAATAAATGGACACTCATTCTCAATGTACATTCACATGAAGAACATATTCATCAGAAAAGAAAGCAAAAGTAGTCAGTCAATCTAACCTCTTTGATATTTTGAAGGGCTGTGACACATAGTGTATTGTTATAATCTATGTTAACATAGTCACCATTGCAATACAATTTGGCTGCCTGCCAAAACATATCCATAAAGGGTTAAAACTTAGAAATAAATTATATTTGTATGTTTTCATTGCAAGTCTGCATTCAAATTTTGGAAGGATAAGTGCATATCTTCGAAAATTCGAAAAGGATCATTATGTTTCCAACAAAACCAATAGGTACAATACATAATTTATCATATGATCACCTCATAATATTCGTCCGATATTAGTGATACTCTATGAACGTAAGGTATTCTTGAATTATCATCAACGTAACCATCTGTCACTGGATTGCCAAGGACATACCCCTGATCAAAATCGAAACAACATACTCAACCGTTATTTTCAAACTCGAATCACAATTCTAATTCAACTATTCATCGATAACTCAACTAATGTGTAATATTTTGAACTCTTTTTCCACATTTTCTACAGTGACATGAAATACATAATGTACCTGGAGATCGATATGTGGCACTAGCCCTGCCTGAATACCTGAAATCCAGTCATAAACCAAAACATAATTAGTTTTTATACTCTTTTCAGAATATTTTTGCAAAGATGCAAAATACAATACACAGCTTCTGGAAGTAGAAATATATCAACCTTGTAGAACATCAGTGACTAATATTGGGACAGTTATGCCCGAATACGAATCACCACCAATGTAGACTTGACTTCCAAGAAATGTCGGATGATTAAGCAGCCACTGTTTCACAGCTCGGATAAGTACAAAACAAAAATAAGAAGTTTTATTAATTCCAATGCAAGTTGTACAGTTATGTTACGTGAACTCACTTTCCTAAGAAAATTGTATGTTTGTGCAGCTGATTCTGTGTCTGAGGTGTTGAAGCCTTCTGTGGTTATTGAATAGGAAAAGCCAGTACCAACAGGTGCATCTATGAATATCATGCTAGCAACCTGAATTATTATAATGGTATTTCAATTAACCAAGGTAACAAAAACAAAACTAAAATTATTATAATGGTAAATTTTTTTTATTTTTTATTTTTCAATTTGTTGCAAATTTTTACACATTTTCAGGATTAAAGGATTATCAGGACAATATTGAAAAATAATGCACCTGGGTCCACGAATATGGGTTAGGTTTAAGGGGTGGTAAACCTCCTGTGTAAGCATCAACATCGAAAGTAAATGGACCTGCACAAACATAATATTTACATCGTGGTTATTCTTTTTGATGAGTCCAAGTGTTTGACCTGGAGAAACGAAGGGAAAAATGATAATGCTGTTTTCAATTCACTTACTAATACTGCCATTAAGTCATTAAGATTTCTCGGTGAAAAATAGGATTAGGAACTACGTAAGCAATTTTGATTTTTTGATGAAATATTAACAGACCATTGTTGTATAATTGAATTAAGAAAACTAAAAAACAACAAATACAAATAATTTTTTTGAATAATATATAAATTTTAAAATGATTGAAAACTCAATGTTAAATTATCAAATACAATATTAAATCTAAAAGGAATTAAAAATTAAAGGCCTGATGATAATATTTCAAATTAATTTGTTTTATTTCATATTTAAAGAAATAGATTAATTCACCAAGAAGGTATGCCTCCTCCACATAATCGACTGATTCAAATGGGTGTAGGAAACACCCATTTCCACAAATTTTTGTAGCGAAGGTGCACCTGGAGAGAGGATCCTCCCCATAATTTTGTGTTTTACTTTTATCTTTTAATTTATGATTTTATGTTTAAATTTTATTTTTCTAAGAAATTGACAATATATTTTTGTTTTTAAAACATTTTTAATTCAATAATATAATAAATGACCTAAATAATTATGTCAACTATCGATTAACTAACGGTATAATTTTTATTTTTTTCTATTTTGAAGGATTTGATTTCACATTTCATCGAATGTTAGCAGTTAGCAGTAACTCTTCCCTAAAACAATGGACAACATTGGGCCACAGCATCTCAAAAATGTGGACCATCTCATTACACTGCCCAATTAAATAGAAGCCTAAGCCCAGACAAGCAATGAAAAATATTCCTACTAGTGTTATATTAGAGCGAATTATAATTTCTAAATGTAGCTGGTTGTTGGCGCCTTTGTAAGAACACCATAGCCCATGCCAAAAGGCCTGATTCTACATCCGACAGTAGCAGTTTTCTCCATTTATTTGTGTGGGCAGCTCTCCCATTTTCATGTGAGCTAATCCCTCTCGTACGGGAGCATTTTTTCAAACTGTGTTATTAGTATTTCATCTCGATTGGTTTTAATAGTTTTTTAAGTCAGTTTTAGTTATTAAAAAAAAAAAAAAATCTAAATTAAAAATGTAAATAATTACATCAAAAATTAGTACTTACCAATTTCAAAAGCCATGGCAGAAAAACCAGAACATCCAGGACCTCCAGTGAGCCAAAGCACAAGAGGGTCGAAAACTGGGTCTCTCTGAGACTCGATGAAGTAGTAAAATAGTTGCACTTCATCTGTATCTCCAACTCCAATGTAGCTTCGTTAACACAAAAAACACATATTATCGATCATTACCATTATAGCTTCTCACTTACCACCGGAAAAAAAAAAATGATTAAATCATTTGCAATCATATTAACACAATATTTGAAAAATCTAACTAACCCAGTTTCAAGTTTGAAGGGAAGCTTGCCAGGATATCCTGGTAGAGACTCCACAATTGTTTGAGAAGCACCGATGTGGAAGAGAACCAACACTAAACATAGACTCAAACACAGCCTCTTCATGTAATAATTACTTGAACTGAACATCTTTTTTTAACAAATGCACCACAAACCCCAGAAAATTCAAAAACGTCAAAATGGTTTTATGTGTCTGGAAAGGACCTAAACATCAACGGAATTAGGTAGGTGCCAGCACTTCTAAGTCAAACATGTGATTATGAGACTTCACTACAAGACATTCAAAACATTGGTTTCGGATTTGGAAGGCTCTTAACTGCAAAATTTTGGTCCACGATTTTCTTGTGGTCTCCTAATTATAGATAGAGGAGGTTGTCTGACTCTGTAGCATAAATATTATGAAGGCAACCAAATAAAAATAAAAGGCTTGTTGTACTTTGGTCATGATGCCTTGTCAGCTGTCTACATGCTCTGTTTGAATGGTAGTCGTTGTGACGAGGAGCATGGGGACGATTATTGATTTTTGGACACCAAAGGTGGCGGTTACAACTTCAATTCTATAAATTTTAGTAGATGGAGTCATTGGACCAGAAGGTAGAGCATCTGGTAGAATCAGAAATGGCATTAACTAGTAATGGGCAAACCATTGGGTGAATAGACAGTTCGGTACACAACAAACTGCCTAGCCTACACTATTTTTGTTGTTGGAAGTATTTTGGGTGCAACAGAGAAGTATGTCATTTTCATTGCAATCACGTCACATGAAAGAGATATTTTTATGAAAAGCATCAAATTCAGATTGAATGTTGTCATTATCACCTTCTAACGTTTAGAGTATTATTGCAATATTTACAAATTTTCTCCACTTTTATATGAATCGTCAATAGTATACTAGTTATGATTTCATTTCATAATTTATATAGATAGTCCACTAAACTAGGATAAAATTTGGATAACTTATTATTACTACATTATTTAACATATCTCATCTTCAATAATAATTTTCAATAATACCTATATATAATTTGAATTTATTAAAGAGTAATAATTTAAAAAAAAAAAAATTAGATATGAACTGTTAAAAAAAATTATATGAGGAATCCATACATATAAAAAGGTTTGACTCATGGATATCATCCATAAAAGTTGATACAAGACTACAAGTTTCAAGTTAATTTGTTACGTGATTGATAGCGATACCGACTCTTTTTTATTCTTGTCTGTGTTTATTGTTTCATAATAGATATGTTGTGATAAGTTTATGTAAATGAAACTCCTTCAAGAACCGAAAAAAAAAATAGAAAAAGCTTATGTAAATGAAAAAGGAGAATATGAAATGAACATAATGAAATTATATATTCTTTAAAAAAAAAAAAAAAAGTTATTGAAATTATGTAAAAAAAAAAAAAAAAAAAAAGTCCATAAATGTATGAAAATCACTTTCTATCTCTTAATCTTCCATTATTTCTCAAATTTTATGGTTCAATTTATGATCATTATATTTAGTATTATGATTATTGTCTTTCTATTTAGTACTATGAATATTTATTTATTTATTTTTTAAATCTGTTCCATGTACTAATTAAAAAGACTTATAAACAAAACAGGAACGATAAGCATTTTAATATCTTATATAGTTGCTAGTATTGTCCTTGTTGGTAATCTATTAAGGGGTATTTTCGTAATAACAAAAAAATGAGTCTAGAAACTAACTTTCTTTCTTTTTTTTTTTTTTGAAGCAGAGTCTAGAAGTGAAAATGCCTCAAAGAAAACCTCAGTGAGAATCGTCATTGATGACTTCTCAAAATCTCTCAATTTCATTCTGGATACTTCTCAAATTACTTACATGATCATCTTTGTATTTATAACAGAATTAATATAATCTTGTAACCAACTCTAAGAAACTTCGATTATTTTATAGCATAATTACCAGACGTCTAACTAACTAGCCAGCGCACCATTTACTTGACTACTGCCACGTCACATTCTCATAACTAACTTTCAGTTAATTGTTAGAGCCTTACATCACAACCTGTATTAGAATGATTAATCTTTAACTTTTGAAATAAAGATTGAAGAGAAAGAACTTCAGTCATAATCTGGGCCATGGAAAGTATTGGACCTAGCCACAACTTGTTGCTTCTTGGAGCTCCAAAAAATGAGATTTCCCCCAAGAAATACATAGTGTGCACTAATAGCTCTTTTGAAATTTATGTGTTGGTTTGTACCATAAACCCCTTATGAACTGTCCCTCTTAGATATGTTAAAAGTCTCTTACAACCTTGCCCCATAGACTTGGAGACACAATATTGTCTAAGTTTGTTGATTATAAACGAAATATATGGTCTAGTATGGGTTAAATATTGTAATGCAGCTATGATAATCCCACATGTAGTAAGGTTTCACTTCTAGTTTACAATCATACATATTTGTTTTCTTGAGGAGATCTCTGATGCATTTAGATTATATGAGATGTGTTCCAGAATGATCTCTAGAGGCTTCAAAGCCTAAGAGCTTAGGTTGATTAAGCTTGCACACATGGGATGGATACTGAGAGCTTACAAATCCCTCAGGTTGATGCATAAAAACCTGCTCCTGTAAGTCTCTATTGAGAAATGTATTATTGACGTCCCAGTCAGATAAAATAAAACTGCTCATGTAAGCATAACTCTAATTGTGGAGGGATTAACTACAGGGCTCACAATGTCAAAATGATCAAGCCTGCAGTTTGATAGAAGCCCTTAGCAACTAACTTTGCTCTTGCATATTATATGGAGATATGAAAAAAGAATGCACGTTTGTACACGATATGTTGATATTCAAAACAGAACCTTCATTGATATCACTACTAATAATCAAAATGAAACAAGTCTTTTTTTCTGGTTTTTTTCTTGCATTGGAGAGCAGAAAACATCTATTGGCTAAAGAGGATAGTAATGAATAAATCTAGTGAACATTTGATAACATTGCCTTCGCTTGTACTCTTGTGGTGAGTGACCAGCTCCCTACACAAACATTTAAGACAAAAAATCATTTAACTTTCAAGTTCAAAACCAACAATGGCTTGTCAACAAAGAAACCTTTTATTTATTAATTCAGTTTCATCTATCTCGCTTACCTTAATAGTTGCATATGTCAAGCGATATCCATGTTCAGAATACTTTATTGTGTATCTGCATACAACACAAACCGCAACATTTTCAGTCTTCAAGACACCATGCATTGAAAAGAATTTTGCTGATGAGATTTTGTAGTTGTGATCTTACCCAGCTGTTTGTCCATCGACCAACCATGGTCGCCAATCATTAATAATTGTCAAATTGAGTGTACGTATCCACTCTTGCGTTCCCACATTTGGAATTGTAAAATCACGATCACCACTGTTTGGTGAAAATAAAAAATACACAACAAATTACACTACCTTTAAAAATCTTATGAGTCTCAAATACAATCAACTTCAATAACACTTCCTATATATGTGGTTATAAATGGAAAAGAAAAATTTAAATGGAGATGGTTAAGTAATTACTTGTATATGAGTGCTTGTAGTCCCTTGGTGGTGAAGTTGCGGTGATAATCAAGAACACTAGTGACATCATATGTGTAATCCAATGACTTATTACATCGTTTCCAATCTTGTATTGTTCCCTAATCATCATCATCAAAATATAATGTGAGATCGGTTATACTAAGTCACAACATTATTATTATTCTTTTTGCTATAAAAGCTAAGGCATACATACCTTGCGGACATTGAGAGCATCTTGGACACTTTTGTCATTTGCCCAGATATACGAGAGTGCAAAATTGAAGTTCTACAAATGAGACATTAATTAGTATTTTCTTCTCACAGATATGGTGCAATAAGAGATGAAGAAAGCAAAGATTATAATTACATGACACCAAAAGTCAGGAATTCTTGGAGGTGAAAGTATGAAATCTCCTGAATTCTCTTCAAGTGATCTTCTAGCCAAGGGTTCAGGGGATGCCCAAGTGCACTTAGGCTCTAGAATATCATTTTTGTTTATATCTTTAGTGCACTACATTCACAAAAATAAAATCACTGTCAGTTTCTAAGCTTCCAAAATCTTTTCAAATTAAAATATATACAAATATTAGCCAAGAATTTAAATAAAATTTGGATGTTCATACTTCAGAATTTTTATATTATGTATATGCGAGTAATCAGTCACCTTGTTGATCAGCTTAAGATTCTCATAGCAGGCTGAATCGGCTGACGTTACACCATAGTAATTTGATCCACAAGTTTCTTTAGCTGCCTGCAAGCCAAGACAAAAATCTTTTTACGTGTCAAAATTAACTACACTTAAAAAGGAAACCATAAACTTGAATTACCCTGTAAAGTTCATCGGACACAAGTGCACTCCGGTGAGCAAATATAATCTTCGAGTTCTCGTTAATCTGTCCATCAATTCGAGGACATCCGAGAATGTAACCCTGAAACCAAATCAACCAATGTTTCACTTTCAAAGCATAAATATCATTTTTTTTCCAAGGTAACTAAATTCTGGGATAGACCGTGTACCTTGAAATTCAACTTTGGCCAGCTTCCATTATCATTACCTGAAAAGAACTCATTTATCAACCAAACGTTTTAACTTCAGCATGGATTTTCTGGGAATTTAGAAAAGTTAGTTGTAGTTACCATCTAAGATATGTTGAACCAAGATTGTGGCAGAGATGCCTGAATAGGAGTCAGCCCCGGCAAATAATTGAAGTTTGAGATATTGTGGATGATCTATCAACCACTGCATAATAAGCACAACTAGGCATAACAATTTGGATCAATGAATTCTGATTATTTTGTTGTCTGTTTTCTTTATATACCTTCTTCAAGAACTGATAGACCTGTGCTGCAGTTAATGTGTCTGAAGTAGCATAAGCCTCTGCACTTGATGCATATGAGAAACCAGTACCAACTGGGGCATCCACAAATAAAATGCTCGCTGTCTGAAAACATAAACGTATAAAAGACCAATCTTGAAATTAATTAGGAGAAAGATAAATACAAATATTTGTTAGAGAAAGAAGAAAAAGAACAGCTGGCAGTGTCAAATATTAGTAGATTCACCTTTGTCCATGAATATGGGTAATACACTAACTGCGGTATGCCTCCTTCATAAGCTGTGATATTGAAAGCTAATGGACCTACAATAGGTTTAAATAAACACATGCATGGTTACTCCATGATATTTATCTTCATTTTGACATTATCTATTAGATAATTTAATCACAATCTCTTCCTTACAAGGAACAAAACTTAAAACCTTCACGACAGGCCACTTCAGTAATAAAATTAACTACTAATCTCTCACTCTAAGAATTTATTTCAGTAATGCTATATAATAAGTGACAAGTGTTTATTATTATTATTATTATTATATAACTGGACCAGTTTAGGATATAATTGGGATCAACAATGATGAGATGTTATGGAACGGTCCAAGGATCATCTTTTAGGAGTAGGAGAGGATGACCCACAAAGAGTGGGAAAATTGGTGAATGGTATTTGTTTACAAGTAGATCAATTTAAAGGAAGAGGCAGTGTTATGGGCTGGATGGATGGTCAATCCACCAACACCAGCTTTGCTAGCACCAAATGCCCACACCAGTTTCTTGTTTGTTGGGCTGATCCATCATAGCCCAAATAATTAAGAGTGCAAAATTTCAATAATACCCTTTATTAATTTCTTAATGATTCATTGAAAAGATATAACTAGTGGCTTTAACTATTTACTTTTATGATTTTTTTTTCATAAATTAAAATACTAAATTCAAAAAAATAAAATAAATGTGAAAATGAAATAAAATACGATTTGAATTCGTAAAATTTTGTTGTAGGTGTGAAGTGTTTATTATTCTTGAACCTCAACTTTCATTAAATCTATCTATAGTAAGAAAATAATAAAAGTCCTACCCTTATTCTAAGGATTCGGATCCTCTTCTCATGCAAACTTATTCATTTTTTTTTTTTACCAAATCTTACAATATATAAACATTATAATAAATTAACGATGGAGACGTGATTGTTTCTGAGTTTTATTTTATTAAGAGTAATACTAGGTTTTTTAAAAATATTTTACTCAAATACATACCCAAATAATGTAATATATGAGTTGTCAAAATCTTGTAAATCATTAAATTATATAATAATTAATAAAATTTTAATAACTTACATTTAGATAAAATATTTTAAAAGTCTAATATTACTCTCATTAATAGCCAATCACATTATTCGATTAGACTAAGAGGAGAAAAGAGATAAGTCTACAAAGAAGTTGGGAAACATAGTACCGATCTCGTAAATAAGGCCATTTAAGGCAGAACAGCCTGGACCTCCACTATACCAAAGCAGTAGAGGATCCTCTTTCGGGTTCCCTTCTGATTCTATAAAATAATAGAACAGCTCTGATTTGTTGACACTCACATACCTGAAAATCCAAAACAAAAACATATGTAAATAAAACAAAGTCAGCCGGGCACAGATATGCGTGAACTTCAATTTATTGAAAAACATAAACAACAAAAGCATTACATACGTACCCAGTTTCAAGTTTGAAGGGAAGTTCACCGTCGAACCCGGGTAGAGTCTTGACTATGGTGCCGGAAAAAACAACATTTGCAGAGAAAACTAGTAGGAGGAGGAGACGCAGCCACGTCCAATTTGAGAGATTACAATAAATTTGCAACATTGTTTGGATGGAACGAGTAAGAAATTGTTACAGTGGCCTGCATGTGCAATCTAGAAGGGCACTTTTAGTAGTGAAGACAGCATTGCATTTATATGTTCAGATTATTGTTGAAACAAAATTGCGAGTCAATGTAACGTTTGCTATAGGAAACTGGGAAAGGTCGGTAGAGTAGATGTTGGCCTTGATATACGGTTAAAAATCTTGGTGGCAGTACCATATCAACACCTCCAAATTTCACGTTATAACCAAATTTACAGGTGCAACTAACATTCTCATTTTTCACATATGGGACATACCTTCCACATGTTAATTTAAAAGTGTACTTTTCATGTGAACATGCAGTAATATTAATACGATTGTAGACTATCTATCTGGGATATGGATGGACCATTGAAGTGATTAGCTTCAATTGGTTTTTTAAAATTAACAGAGTTTGGTGTGAAACTGAAGTTTCGCTAATAAAACTTATGTTAACGACATTAAGACCTTCAAATATTGGATCCTGCTATTGTACTGTATAAATATATATATATTTAATAAGTTTTTACAATTACAAAAGGGGTCAAAAAGTGTTAAATTTTTATTTATAAAATTTTATAAGAATTCCAATGAGTACCTCACTTTGGATGTAATTGCAGCTGCCAGCTGGTCGGTACCTTTGCCTTATGACAAATCACTACCCTCATCTTGGTATGGGCTTTTGATCTTGCTTGAGCTCAATAGACACTTAGGCCCACCAATTGGGCTGCTATTCTGGTCATCATTCCCACCAATTGGGCCCGTATAATTTTACCATTACAATAATAAAAGAAAATTCCGAAAAAAATATGCAAACAAAAGAAAATGGAAACTGGGAAAAGCAAAGAAAGATGGAGAAAAAACTGAAAAAATAGTAAAAAACTGGGAAAAGGGAGAAAAAGTTCAAAAACAAAAATTAAAAAATTAACTGGAAAAAACGATAATTTGCATATACATATAAAAAAAACATTTTAATAGCTATATCCATTTTTATAATTTTGCACAATCACTTTTAATTTACCAAACACACCTATTCTTTACTTTTCTTTTTATTTAATTGATTATGTAAAAAACTAACTTACCAAACACTTAGCTACTTATATAAATTATTTCATAATTTTTTTTTGAAACAGAATTATTTCATAAGTTAAATTATAAGCGATTATTTATTTAAAAAACAAAGCAATCTCAAACATAGTCTATGTCAAAAATGTTTAAAAGAAGTAGTGTGTCATCGAAAAATAGGAATTTATATGAAATTTTCATGCTATCTAACCAACATAATCCATAATTGACTGGTTGACAACTGAAAATTCAATATGAGATATTTTGGTAGGCTCGTTAAATTTCTATCGTTAATAACATCAGGTTTCATAACATGTAAAGACAAAAATGGCTTTCAAATTGTGTTTTACTCCAACAAAATTATATTTTCTATCTTTTTTTCTTTTTATGAAAAAAATTTTCTCTGGCTACTTCTCTCTTCTTCAAACTTCTTCTCTCACCTATTCTTGGATTTCTTTTCTCTGTTGTAAATGATCTCGCAGGCAAATGATAAATCGACTTTTACCCAACAAGGAAAAAAAAAAATCAAATGGAAATAATCAAAAGAAATTGACATGAAAAATATATATATAGTGAGAATATGTTAATGGAGAAAATGTACCATCAGATCAGGGAGGATGTAAACGCTACCTCCACCATATACATAAGTATACATTAGATTTAACTAATAATGAAATTTGATAAATTTGAAACAAAAAAATTGCACCAACCAAATTAACCTATAATGAAATGATAGAACATTATAACATTTGAGAAATCAACTATTCTTATGGGTGGCAATGTGGGTCATGACATGATGGGTCGATACAAATTCACAAAAAATAAATGAGTTCGGGGTTTGAGTTAAACGAATTCGTTCGTAATCATGTCAGCCCGCTTAACCCGTTTATTAAACGAATCGAATTGACTTTACTTAAACGAATCTTTGGTTGACGCAATTAAATTAGAGATAAAATTATGATATTGATAAATTTTAGGGTTAGTGTGTAATTATTCATATATATGTGTATGCGCGTGCGTGCATATTCATATTTAACCAAATCCCAAACCTAACTCATTTTCGGCAGCCACCATACCATCCATTCATTCCCTCCTTTCTCTATCACGCCTCACGATCACCACCACCCCAATTAATTTCATTTCGACAGCCACCATCCATTCCACCGCTCTCCCTTACGCTCACCACCACCCCTTCTCCCTCAGCCCTCACGGTCACCACCACCCCAACTAATTTCATTTTCAGTAGTCATCACTCATTCCACCCGTCTCCCTTACGCTCACCACCACCCATTCCATCCCTCTCCCTTACGCTCACCACCACCCTTTCTCTCTCACAGTTCACAGTCCCCGTCCCCCCTTCGTCACAGCGATTTTGTCCTACCTTCTCCAGCGGCTTGCACTCCATCAGGTGCTTGATCTAATTGTCCTGATCCTCGTGTGCCGACGTCATTTCATTATCTACCTTAGATCACAATAGATCTGTCCCTGGGTTCTTTTTTTCTTTTGATTGTTATTGTTATTATTATTTTTTTTTTAATTTGTGTAAAATTGTAAATACATATATTTTTTGTTTTATTTGTGAAATTACTATGCTCTTCAATATTGACGATTTTGGATGTGATGGATATCTGTGATTAAAATTGGCTTCTGTTGGATATCTGTGAAAAATGGTTCTTGGCTTGATCTAAACTTTTGGTTTTTTGTTTTTCTGGATTGTTTTTTTTTTTATTTTTTTATTTTAGTTCATGGTAGATTAATTTGGGTAACACGATGAAGGAGAAGATTATGGGTTTTGATTGATTTAATTGAAGTGTGTTTCGGCTGGTTTAATTGAATTTAAGCAAAAGTACAAACTGGACTTTATGTTGATGAATATCTAGAATTGATTTAAATATTGAAGAACAATCTTGAAGAATAAAAGCATTTAATTCGATTAATTTGTTTAACGAATTAACGAATTCGATTAATTCGTTTAAACCAATTAAACGAGTTAAATGAGTTAAACAAATTAACGGGTTAATGAGTTTGGATCCTTTATGATCCAATTAATAAACGAATTAATCGTGTTGTATCATGTAATTCGTTTATAAATGAATTCATGTCGAATTCAAAAATGTTCACCTGTTTATTAAATGAATTTGTATCAAATTGATCGAATTCATAAACAAATCAAATTGAATTCAGCTCGACCGTGACGTACCAACCCGTTTTGTCACCCCTCTATTCTCCTATTAAAACCATTTTTTATCAGCTAAAATACAACTATTTAATTCAATATTTTTTTCATCTCAAGGACCTAGCAAAAACATAAAATAAAATTTGAACAAAATAATATTATTATAAAATTTATTTTAAATATAAAAATCTAAATTTTAATTTTTTTGGCAAGGGTCCAGAGTATGCATATGATTGCTAGATGCCTAAACAGTGGAACTTTTTATAGGATTTTAAGATTAATCACTTATAATTTTAAGTAGAAAACAATGGATGAAAGGTTCAAGTCACCTCAGTATAGGTGGTATTTAATAAGAAAAACGAGAGGTATAATCATATCAATTGCGAAGGAGGGTCAGAGATTATTAACTGATCTTCCACTCAAATGAGAGAAAGAAAGAGTTCATACAAACTAAAACTGTTTAAAAAATGTCTGATACTCAGCTCTTGAATATTAATTGTTTCCTACAATTATTATAACTCAAACAATACAGGAATCCATCACAGGGTCTAGCTGACTTCAGAATTAATGATTGCTTACAATATAAGAAATCTCCTAGAGAGGATAATAATGGATCCATCTATGAAACATGATGTAACATTCTTTGCGTTTGTATTCTTGTGGTGAGTGACCAGCTCCCTGCAAAAACACCGAATTTAATCAAAACTTTAATCTCAATTTTATTTGTATATCAAAACTAAAATATTTCTCAGAGTGGGTGGGATTGTATTACCTTAAATGTCTCAACCTCAACCTTTCGATTTAAAAATAAATACATGCTTGAATGTGTACAAACTTTAAGTAATTATGTAGCCCTACACTATATTACATACAATGTGACTTATTCTTACCTTTATCGTTGCATATGTCAGACGGTATCCGCTATTATCATACTTTCTCGTATATCTACAAATTACAAACCAATATAAGAATTAATAAGGCATTTAATTGACAATATTACTTGTTGCATTTTTTAAGAAGGAAAAAAAAAACAAAAAAGAAGGGAAAGATGAAAATTGATAAAGTAATGTGTTAAAATAGATGGTTTATTATTACAATATTAAAAATGAGTTTAAAACTTACAAATTATGGAACTTTGTTTTATATATATCAGTAGAACTGTATCAAAGTTTGTAAACTTACCCAGCAACTTGACCTTTAACAAACCATGGACGCCAATCAGTGTCAACTGTGAGATCAAGAGCGTTTATCCATTGTTCAATACCATTATGCGGCATGACCATGTCATGATCACCACTAGAAAAGAAATACAAATGTGATTAGAAACTTAGATTAAATTTCTGGTAATCATTTATTACTACATATTGTTACTTCTTTCCTTGGTTGATGTTCAGATTTTTAAATTTCAGTCCAAGGGAAAGGAGAAAACAACCTGTAAACAAGAACTTGCAAGCCTGTGTTGGTGAGATTTTTGTGTAGGGGAATAACAGAATCCATATCCACTGTGTATGCCAAACTAACATTGCACCGATAAAATTCGTACACCATTCCCTGTCATCACAATGAAAGGTCTGTAATCTCTGCTGATTTAAATTGTCATCTAAAAGATCTGCTTAACCTTAAAGATATTGGTTTAAAAAAAAATGATCAATTAGAAATCAGTAGTGAAAAAACTTGAACAAATAAGGTTGCAGCAATTTTAAATAAAATCATATTTAAGGATACTAAAAGTACTTCCAAATGCACTATAATAATTTTCACCTACCTGTCGAACGCCAAGTGCTTCTTGGACGATTCTATAATTTGCCCAAATACTAGAGAGCACATATGGAAAGTTCTGCCATTAAAACAAAGCAATTAACATTCAAAATAGTATTTTAGACTAAAAATGATTTGATGGAGCGGGCAAAAACAACAGTAGGCCAAACAGAGTAAACGGAGTATACATGACAATATAGGTCACCAACTCTACGCGATTGGCTTAAGAAATTTCCTGCATTTCCTCTGAGATATCTTCTGTTCTTTACTTCTTTTGCTTCCGGAGATAATAAAGCACAATTGGCATCCAGAATATTTTGAGGACTTATCAATTCGATGCACTACAAAATCAAACAATTAGTCTCCACTCAATCTTAATGTTCATAGAACTTGTAGAAGACATTAACAGTTACATAAAAAGGCATTCAAGATCCATCAAACCTCAGTTATAGCATCGAGAGACTCTACACATTCAGTATTTGTTGAATCCACATTAGCATACTCTCCATTGCAAGTCTCTTTGGCCGACTGAAAACACACAAAACCAGAACCAATTAGTCATGCAAGTGGCTTATATAATAACATTGGAGAAGTAGCATGGTTGAACTTAATTTAACTGATGGATTTGTCAATTGCATTAAACTAAAGGTTAAGCTTGTATATAATTAGTGAGCAACTATATTTATATTTGATGCAGAAAATAAATTTCTGAGAGTTTAATTACCTCATACATTTCATCTGATATAAGCGCCAAGTTGTGAGCAAAGGGTATTTTTGCATTGGTTTCAACGATTGTATCTGCGTGTGGACATCCTAGTGACAGTCCCTGAAATCAACATAAACTTGAACAACATTAAATAAACTGTAACACATAATAATTAACAAAAAAAATTAATTACGATGGCAAATAGAGTAGAAATCATGTGAGAAATTAAAATTTGTACTTTCAAATTCACATTTGGTTCAAGTCCAGCTACATTGCCTGTAAGTCCAAAAGCACAGAAATTCTTATCAGACTTTTAAGCCAGAATCTAAAGATTCAAACCAAGCAGCGACATTAATTATATGCTAATCACCTTCTATAATATCAAGGGCGATGATGGGAATATTTATTCCTGCATATGAATCACTACCAAGAAAGACTGGATTTGTCTGGAAATCCGGATGATCTCTCAACCACTGCATTACAATGCAGATAATAAGCACATAAACAAATATGAATAGGCTTTCAATAACGTGTTCTTTTTATTGTCAAATACACAAGGTTCAATGATATTACGTTCCATTTTAGGAGGTTTTTTAGATTTTTTCCAAACTTCTCCCAATAATAATTGCATCAAATAATTCATTTGGTTATCATCAAAATTTCCCTCACATTTCTTAGAAAAACATGGGCTTGTGCTGATGCTTTAATGTCAGTTGTGTTCCAAGCTTCCGTGGTTTTCGCATAAGAAAAACCGGCTCCAATAGGGAAGTCCAAAAATATTATGTTGGCAGTCTGCAAAACAAGGCAAAAACTTTGTTAAAAAACAAAACATAATATTCCGTTTTGCGAAAAACACAAAAAGCAATTGCAGTGTCAAATCTTGTGCTACCTTGGACCACGCATTATGTTCATAAAGCAAAGTTGGTAAGCCTCCGGTGTAATTAGTCACAGAGAATTTTAACGGACCTGATAAGAAACATAGATGCGTTATACATGAGTCTAAGAATGTACATGAAACACAAAATGATAGTTTTAACTGCGTTATGGAGCCTAGCAAAATATAAACAATTGAAAACATGCGTTTGAAAGATCATATATTGTTTTTAAAAATTGATAAATAGTCGTAATCATAGTCAGGGGCGGACCTAGTATAGGGCCAGGAGGGGCACGTGCCCCCTGAAAATTTATTAGATATAATGTGCTAATATTAAATATTTAAATATATCAGTGAATTAATATATATATTGTGGAAGTACACATAACTGCCAAACCTTCAGTGGACTGGTGGCAAGGGGCATGTTTTGTCTTCTATTGTTAGTGGTCCTAGTTCGTTTCTCATCAACATAAATGCTGTTGCTTTTGTTTTTTTTTTTTTTAAAAAAAAAAGGATAATGAACGGTATATACGGGTGCTGCTTTTGTTTTTTTTTTTTTTTTTAAAAAAAAAAAAGATAATGAACATATAATTTTCTTTTTTTTAAAAAAAAAAAAGATAATGAACGGTATATACGGGTGCTATTTCTCACTACCATGTGCTCATTCTCTTTCTCACTTTGACATGCTCTTTTTTTTTTTCCCCAATATAATGAACATTAATTTTTTTTTTAAAAAAGAAAATGAACGTGTGAGTTTGTTGGTGTTTGAACCTAAGTTATAAAAATAAATGATATAGATACTTGTCAATGAAGCAAATCTTCAAACATGAAGCATTTTTACTTCGAAAAATTTTATAACCTAGCATGAACTATTTAAATTTTTTTTTATTATTTTTTTATATTTATGAACAATTATTGTTAGTTATAATAAATTTTTTTCTTTTATCGCAAACTATGTCATATTTACATAAATTATTAACTAATTTTTCTTCAATTTTTTAATTTTTTGGGTTTCTTTTACATCTCATTCATAACTTAGTGAATGTTATAAATTTATTTCTGTTCTTTAGTACTAGTGCATAAACTCATAGTGTTTTAATGTTATTTTGTGGATTTACTTGTTAAAATAATAAAGATTATCATAACCAAATTTTAAAAATAAAAATATATTTAACTAGGTATGAATTGCACATTCATTTATGGTTTAAGTAGTTAGTATACTTTTTTTCATACTCTTGATAAGAGTTTGAATGTACATTTAACAATATATATATGGAGAGTTTTCTCTCTCTTTATATGATAAATTTCAAAAATAAAAGAATTTATATGAACTATAATTGTTTTCATCTTAATTAATTTTTATTTTATTATAAAGTGCCCCCCCCGATATAAATTTCTGGGTCCGCCATTGGTCATAGTAGTCACATATACTGATTTACATTATTATTTGAAAGAAAAAAAAAAAAAAAAAAGAAGAAGAAGAAGAAAGGGACAAATCCATTCAAATAAAACGTTAAAATAAAAGAATTATTTATTGTTAGTTTCAAATAAACTTTTAATCTTTTTTCCCATGTTTTCAGGCCTGCAAAGCATTTTATGTAAGCTAATATTTGTATCTTGAAAACATTTTCTATAATTGAAATATTTCATGTCATGTTTCGTGAACTGAAATAAATTAACAAATATACTTTTGTTTGAATCTAAAAGTGAATAACTTATTTTTTGGATTAAAAATAAATTTTTACTTTCTCTAAGGATTTTTATGTAATTTTCACGTAGGAGAAATTGAGAAGTGGCATTGTTCTTTATGGTTCAGGTTCAATCCAAAGAAAAGTTGAAAATTGTAAATAAAAGAATTTAATTTAAGCAATAGCACAATTATTATTTAACTATTACTAAGATTGTGAAAGAGGTACTCCATTCTATAATTTTATAATATAAGCATGAGAAGTGTCTCACATATGGCTATTCTCACCATAAGTTAAAGGTAGGGAAGAGTCGTATAAAATCTATTACCTCAGTATATGATATAATTATTCTAATATGTACTTTCAAAACTAAAATTCTAATATATCAAATCAAATTCGGATATATGAGTAAATAAAAATAGATAAACTAGATTTCTGTGTTTATTATTTGAACTAAGTTAAATGAAAAATGAATTCAAAAATAATTATGATTATTTTAAGATATATAAGACTGACCAATCTGATAAAGGAATCCATTCAAACCAGAACAGCCAGGCCCTCCATTTAGATAAAGCAAAAGAGGGTCAGCAGCAGGGTTGCTTTCTGACTCCACAAAGTAGTAGAAGAACTCAATATCACCAACACTTGTATATCTATCAATGCAGCAATTAAAACTCATCACCAATATTAAACTGATCATGAAACTATCAAATTACAATTATAAGTGCATACGTTCTCGAAATGACTGGTACATGAGAACATGACATACCCGGTTTCAAGTTTGAAGGGCAATTCGCCGTCGAATCCAGGTAGAGTCTTGACTATAGTGCACGAGAAAATGGCATTTGCTGAGAACACTAGTAGTACAAACACACGCAAATGCAGACTAATTTTGAACATTTTTTGAAAACGAAATAGGTGCAAAATAAAAGGTGATTTTTAGTAGTGAAGATAGGCTACTATATATGTGACATTGTTGTCGAAATAGACATGCAACTCATAGAGGATATAGACAAGGAAAGGTTGGTGGTATGAAAATTGGCTTTGAAGAACAGTTGGTAGGCCCAAAGTTAATATTCTGTGTATGGAATACTGCTACCGATCCGCTTTTCAACGCTAAGGTTTGATGAAAATATAGTGAGATCGATGGTGGAATGACAAGCATGACCAATAGAAATTATGAACACAATCTGATGTTGTACTTCTTTTCACACAACTCAATTTAAAACATGTTAAAAACATAACATATCGGCTAGCTAGGTGTAACAACATATCCAACATTTACAACTACCTTTCTCTGTGGAACTAAAAACTAAAGCAAATATGAGAGGGCAATGCTGGTAGTAACAGTATCCTTAAAATAAATTTGTGCCCCACATATTAATGCTATGTGTCACTTTCCTAGGATACAACAATTATTATTGACCGATGAACTAAATTTGTGTCTAAGATTTATCATATTTTTGGGTGATAATATTGTCATCCTTAATCTTAAGTATAATAAATTAAAAGGAGAAAAAAGGGTTATTAGCTAGTGTTTGGATGTATTTTTTAAAATGATTTTTCATTTTCAAAAACAAAAAAAATGGATCAAAGGTGTTTGGTGACATGTTTTTTAAAATGTCTTTTTGGAAATGAAAAACAACAATTTGGAAATTATAACTACAAAATGAAAAATAACTTTTTTATATTTTTTCATCTAAACAACTAATTTATTCATTTTCAAAAACAATATCATACATATTTGTAGCAAAGAAATCTGTTGTTTGTTGTAATTGAAAAGGATCCTTTTAAATTCTGTTTTAGTTAGTTCCCACGATATATATATACTTGAATTTGTGATTTTTACTTTAATCAATAGTTAGAAAGAGTAAAACAATATTAATTTAAGTATGATTTATCATTAAATTAATATAATGATAATGCTATTGTAGGTGAAATTTTGTGTAAATTTAATTTTTCATTTATTGTTGTTTATTTACAGATTATATCTAACTTTTATAAGTTTTAGAAGTTCCAAATGGTTGTCCAATTTCATGAGGTTGGCTTCCTCTTTAAGTAGAATATTAAAATTATATATATATGGATATATATAGGGAAGAAAATATTAAATTCAGAAAATACTATCAACACTTTATATTTTAGGATAAGAGTATGACTTAAACCCTTGATTTTCTAAGGAAAGTGTTTAATCATTCATACTAAGGGATAGTGTGCAATATATAGTTTCTACTAAAATTAACCAAGTCATTTATTGCACAACACCCCTTAGTAAGAATGATTAAGCTTGAACAATTTCTTTGATCTTAATTGATCAAAGGTTCAAGTCTCACCCTTATCTTAAAACATAAAGTATGGGTAATGTTTTTTAAATTTAATCGCCCCTCTCCCGCCCTAAAAAAATAAATAAATAAATAGACAATTTATTTACTAACTCATAGTATCATTAGTGCCCTAAATTACAATATTTGGCGGTCAAAAGCTTCAAAGATTTAACAGTTCAAATTTTAATTTTTTTGCCTTCTTTTTATTTATTTATTTATTATTATTATTATTATTATTTTGTCTCCTTGATTTATTTGCAAAGTGAATGAAAGGGATAATCCCTTCGATTTCCTAATAAAATCTCTTGACAAATCCTGTGGATCGCTTCATAAGACCTCTTAGAGCCCATAACTGATTTTTGAGAATAAAATACAAGTAAAACACTAAATGGGCACCTTTTGCTGGACCGTGTTGTCTGATTTTGTTCAAAATCACTTTTTGCCCATCAGTACATAATACCTGTTTTAGACCCAATAGCACTTTGCAAATGAATCCAATAACCCACCAACAGTCCAAAACACGCAAACTTCATGCTCACTTCTCTATGTTTTAGGTTAAGCTAGTAGTCGAAGTAAAGAAACTCATCGGAAAAACATCTTAGGCTCTGATTGGCATACAGAATTTGAATAGAATAGATTTGATTGGATTTAAATAGATTGAATTGAAAAATTACTATATCATATTTGGTGGAACATGAGATTGACTTAAAATTATATAATATTATGTTTTGTGTAGATTTGGATTGGAATAAAATTAATTTAAATATTTTATTATATATTTAAAATTGATCTACTTTATAAAAAATGAAAAAATGAAAAAAAAAAAAAAAGAAGCGCGGATCATCTGGGCTCTCCACTAGCTTCAATTTTCAAGATCATCTACCCCAGTTCATCAACATCATCTCCCACCGTCTTTAACATCATAAACAACATCACAACATTATCATCTCCTATAATAATAACAACATCAACAAAAAAAAAAATCAAAACAATTGATTAAAAAAAAAAACACATCAAAATAGGGGGACAACTTCATCCGGGTTCGGTAAACCCAAATGCAGAGTTTTCTTCATCCGGATCAGATTGGAACCCAGATGAAGAACTTTATCTGGGTTCGATTGGAACCCAAATGAACATATAAAAAAAAAATGGTAGAGTGGTTTTCAATTGCTGTTGGTAGTTCGTCACCGTAAATGAAAGAGGAGATAAGAAAGACGAGTAGTGGTTTATGGTGATGGTGGGTGGGTGTGGTGGAGATGAGAGACACACTGGAGATGAGAGAAAGACAAAGTCATGGTGTTGTGTAAATAGAGAGATTTTGTTTGGGGAGCGAGGAAGAATTAAAAATAATAATAATAATAATAAAAGCTTTTCATTCCCAAGCTTGGAAGCTTGGGTTTTCATTTTTCACGTTGAGTGAGAATGAAGGTGAGTTCGGAAATGAAAAATTAATTACTTTTTCTTTCTCCAAACGTGAGATTTGGGAAAATAGAAAAAAAGTGAATTATAATCACATCAACTTTTCTCTTCAAAATTTATTACATTTATAAAATATATATATATAGTTTCTATATATAATTATAAAGTAACTTGATATGGATAATTAAAAAATTTATCAAATCTGTCGAGATTAAATATTTTTAGTGTGATTAGAAATTTTATTCAATAATATTAAAATATATTTACTCGTACAAATTAAATACAAAAAGCGAAAAAAATAAAAATAAAATAAAGGAACTCCTCATATGTTAGTATATACTTATAATGGAACTTAAACTAAATTATAGATACAAATTTATAATTGAAGTTATAAGTGGGTATACCAAAAATCTTCTCTTAAATTTTCTGATCTTTCTGTTTTAGCCTTTTAGGTTACTATGGTGCAATAATCTAATCATCGGACAATTAAAGTAAGGGTCCAGCCTCCTTGATGGTGATAGTCCAGCCTCCTTGATGGTGATAGTCAGAGTGCTAGCGCCACGTAATGAATCCAATACTAAAATGCATTTTAAAAAAAAAATTACAATATTTTGTCTTATTTATCCAAGCTTTAAAGTCCACCTCAGGCATTGTCCTGTAAAGCCCGGGCCACGGACTTTTTCGCTGAAAATATTTAATTAACGGATTCATATCCTTTTTTTTTTCCCCTAACATGTTTCGTATCCTCTTTTAATATGAAAATTTTTTATTATTATTATTTTTAAAATATATAATTAATAATTAAAAAATAAATATAAAAAATAATCTCATCTCTATCATTTATTGAATACAATGTTTATACGACATAAGATTAGGTTAAAGCAACCAAAATTTAAATTAAGAGAGATCCAAATTCTTAAATAATATGGTATAAATTCTAGTTCTGGCATTCCATTTTTGCAAGTTAATTTAAGTCTTCCATTAAAAATAAAAGATATATATACATTTTTCTTCAACCCTGATGTTAATTGAATTTTTTTTTTTATTATGACTAATCATGGGATTATCGGGATCAACCGAAATAAGACATTAATTATACCATTTAAATAGCTACTTTTATAAATGATGAATCGATCCCTATGGAGATGAGATAGGAGCCCACGTGAGGATGGAGAGACTATTCACATCACTTGGTGAGGGATATTATTTCTAGATATAAAACTCACGCCGTAAAAGGCACGGGGCTGCCTGGCCAACGGCGGCTACAGCTACATGTTAATTGATTTTTCAGTCAACATTAAATCAAAACAATTAACATCTAGGGCCCCTCAAACTAGCTTATTATTTCAAATTGAAATTTGAAATGGATGATCACTTTTTTACCTACAAAGTCAATCGTTTACACTAGAAAGAGAAGACCAACCTTTAGGGTCTCCGAAAAATTGCTTATGTCATTAAATGCAATTTATCTATTGCTCCAGAGCCCAAAAACAAAATACACTAAATATGTAATTTAATATTTTTTTTGACGTAAATTTAATATCTTTTCTAATTGAAGAGAAATCCTACATAACAGTGACTTGGAAAAGTTGTAATCCAAAATTAATAACTCAAGATTTTCTTTTTTATATTTTGGATTGTATAAGGGAAAGGAGGAGTTATTACTAGATAAGATTAGATTTGATTGTATTGGATTATGATAGGATGCAATATAATAATGATATAAAATTAATGATTTTGATTGATTAATGCTCCCTTAAGCTTAAAATGTTTTAGTCATTTTTGAGTTTTATATATGAAGGAATTCCTTAGTTGTGGGTAAACCTAACTTCAATTTTGTTTATCTTAATATGTGCCTTATGGGGGAATGAAATATTTTCATTGGAACCTTCACATTCAAAAAATTTTGAGACCAAATAATAGATATTAATATAACATTTCGATGCAAAACTGAAAGAATTTAAAATTGCCAAAAAACAGTTTAAACTTGATATATGGTAGCACCAAGAACTTAAACAACCAAGTTTGTAGAGCACAAACATATGAGATTATGCTCTTTTTACAATAGAATATGTTAAAACACTTATAACAGTTAGCTAAACGGACAAAATTGAGAAAAATTCATTTGTTGTCAATAGCATAATTAAACACGGTATTAATTAGAGAGTAATTAAAATAAAGAGTTTAGTAAAATATACGGAAACCATTAGCTAACATTACCAGTCTAAATTTTGAAAGCCTCATATGCGGATGAGTTAAAAATTGAAATGTGCTTCGTTAAATGATGGTCCTTTCATGCTATTAGAGCATCTCCAATGCAAATATGAATTGTAAAAAAATGGAGTGTCACATAGGATAAATTAATAAAGAAATTAAAATTAATCTCTCCAATGCAAACTTTCCTAACCACTATCAAGCTGACATGATAAAAAATAATAATAATAAAGGCTGTCAACCTTAATGTCAATTTCTAGAGAGTCTCTTGGATAACCATGTCAGCAATAAATAATTGAAACTTCCATTAAATAATATTTTATGATAATTTTCTTTAAATAAATATAATAGCATTGGAGAACCCTTTTAGACTTGAATGTCTATAAATCTACATTTATGTCACATAAGATGCACATTTTCTTGACATTGATGAAGTGTCCATTTTTGTAAAAGACAATCCACATTTGTATTAGAGCATTTCCAATGTAAATGTGGATTGTCATTTTAAAAAATTGGACATATCATTAATGTCAAGGAAATGTACATCCTATGTGACATAAATATGAATTGATAGACACTCAAGTCTAAAAAGGCTCTCCAATGCTATTCTATTCATTGCAATGATGAATAGTCAAAGAATAATATATCATTAAAGTAAATTATTATAAAATATTATTTTATGGAAGTTTCAATTATTTATTACTGACATGACTGTCAAGGAGGCTCTCTAGAAATAGATATTGAGGTTGACAGCCTCTATTTTTTTTTTACCACGTCAGCTTGATAGTGGTTATAGAAGTTTACATTTGAGAGCTTAATTTTAACACTCTATCAATTTATCCTATGTGGTACTCCATTTTTTCACAATTCATATTTACATTGGAGATGCTCTTAGATCCTCTCCTCTTCATGTCACGAAGACACCATAAAATTACCAATATTGTCAAGTTCTTTATTTAAATATTTTTTTTGAAAAAGCTAAATGGTATTGAGTCGTAAAACTATAGACGAGATGAGGATGGCAAGTGTTTCACATTTACATCCTTAAATATTTTGAGTTGGAGTTATCTCCATTTTCAAATATCAATTTAGTTGTAATAATTAATTTTTTTTTAAAAAAAATATAAATACTAAAGAGAAGTAGTGTTTTTATGAATAAATATTTTTAATCAATATTGATATTGTGCTAAACAGAAAAATTTAAGTTTTAGTAAAAAATATGAGAGAAAAAAAATCTAACAATTAATCGTCCATTTTATTAAATATTGATACGTTACTAAATTGTCATATCATTAACCAAAAAAAATAAAAAATAAAGTAGAGAAGCCTTACTCTATTTTTCTATCATTTCTATCAATTCAAAAGATGCATAACACCGTAATTCTATCCTATTTCTTTCCAAAAGAAAATAGTAATAATTCTGTCGTATAAATACAGTATTAAAAAATTATCATAGAACTATCATTTTGGATTGGGGCAAACTATAACCGCTTTACACTAAAGGCATGAAAATAGGTCAAAAGTGCTAGCAATTAGGAACTTCAGTGAAAGCCACAAAAAAAGCATTAAAGACTAGGATCAAATTGCCCTACTCTTCCACCAGAAAATCTGGAATTGTTTTTTGTTTTTTTTTGTTTTTTTAAGGAAGAAAATCTGTAGTTAAAATGTCACCTACTATTTTAGAATGAAACATTATGAAGATACCAAATTTTTTTAAGGAAGAAAATCTGTGGTTAAAATTTAAATAAAAAGTTTTTCCCATATGTATAGGTTGCCCTCCACCCTTGAAAGAATTTTTTTCCCTCACCTTCATGTGAAAAAATCTCTCTCATTTTATCCCGAACAGCATTATTAATATTCCTATCCCCATAAATCTCGAATTGTTCTCTGATTAATCCTAGACTTATAAAAAAAAAAATTAAACATAAAAGCTGAACCCCACTTTCCCAACTGCTCCATATCAAGTCATGTCCTTTGGCACACCCACCACACCCTTCCCTCCCTCTCCAAGTAAGCCAAACTTTCCAAATCATGAATCCCACAACTCTTCTTATTTACCATTAACTTACAAGAAAATTACTTTAGGATCAGTAAAGTTAGTTACACCGCACTCATGAAATTCAACGACAATTTCAATTGATTCTAATTTTAATTTAACAAATACAGACTTTTTTAAATCAAATACCATCATAACGATGCTTAAAAAGTAGGATCCTTCTCTGATTACCATCAGTCCTGAAAATCTTTTGCATCGGTTCGCAAAACTCAATTTTCCATTGTTGAATCAGTATCCTGTCTGGAGAATTACTATAAAAATGACGGTAACATCACAGAAAAATATGAAAACAACAATAATAATTTTAACATATCGAGAATGGTTCAAGTCCCACCTCCCAGTAGAGTCTCGTAGGAGTTGCGCTTCTTAATTGCGTTATTAGTGATTTATGTCGACTGATCCTGACACTTCCGGCAGCGTTTAGAAAAAACAAAGATAATTTTAAAAACAGCAAACCATTTAGAGAAAATTAGAAGTCTCGTTAATAGAAGGCAGAGATATGTCAAAAAAGAAAAACAAAGAAAAGGGTGGTTTCTGGTTGTCGAATCCGAAACGGTTCCATTGGATTTTCTAAACACAGAATCGGAGGACAGACAAAAAAGAGAAAATTAAACAAAATAAAACTATACTATCAAAGCGACTGTGAAGAGAGGTCAGGCAACAGTGCGTTTGCCGGGACGATCAGCGACCTTGAGCGTTTTGTCGATGAGCTTCCTGGCTTTTCTGCTGCGGATCTCCACTTTCACACTGGAGCTCTTGTCCATCTTCATATATGGCTTCTTCGTCTTCTTTAGGTTCAAACCTCTCACCTTCGACTTTATCGACTCCACCAAGCCCTCTAACAGGATCGTCATTTCTGTTTACACAAGCGAGATTTCTATGATAGGTTTTTTTTTTGGGTTTTGATTTTGGAAGATTATGAGATAGACAAAGAGAGCTAGTTTGATTTGGTTTGGATTTTTGGTTTTTCAGTTTTGGTTGTGGTCTGGCTTTTATTGACTTGGGTTCTCAGAAATGGGTTTGGGTTTCGAGATAATTACGAGTTTGCCACGCGCCGCCCTATCCTGACGTGTGGAGGAGTTGCGATGCCGTGTCATTAGGTGTACAGTGACTTCCCCCTTGGTTGTGGCCTTGTGGGTCAATATCTTGTTTTTAATTGGAAATATGACAATAGAAAGTGGAAATAACATACAATAAATTACATACGATATATTAGAGCATGATTTGAATAATATGATTTCATTTTTTATTAAAAAAATGAAATTGGTCAATCATAACATAAATGACATGCTAAATTAGACTGAAATGATGTTAGTAACTCTTCAAATGTAATATAAAAATAGATGATAATCGGAGAAGACGTATATTACATTTTAACATATAACTTTATTAAATTTTATGAAATAAAAAATGAAGTGAGCGTATCTAAAATTGTGAATATTTAAATGTTCATTCTAAACAAAATAAATTACCTTAGGTTGATTTGGACGGTTTGCATGATTGAAAAATGCAAAGCATGTATCATGTGCAAATAAATCATTTATTTATTATTATTATTATTTTATGGTGAGGGAGTGAGATTAAATTTAAAAAAAAAATTACTCATATTTTGTATTGTAAGATAAAGATCAGATTTAAACTTTTAGTATTTTACAAAAAAAAATGAGACTTGAATCATTGATTTTTTTGGATAAAGAGAAATATTCGACCATCCGTATTAATGAGTGATGTGTACAAATCCTCCTCACAAATCAGAATTAAATTTATGCAAGAAATGACACTTAATTTTCCCTATTTGCCCCCTATCCGCTCGAAGAACTACTTCAGTTTCTTGGTTAAAAATATAAATAACATATTATCTTTTTTAAAAAATATATATATCCTCTCAAATGTTGGGTGGAAAGTTGAGGTGCAATTTTGTAAATTACAATTTTAAGGCAGTTGCACATGTGAAATTTGAAGCGCCGCGATGTGAAACATGATCTGCTGTAATTAGAGGCTAATCGAAGGGTTGGTTTGGTACTTGTACTTAAATTGAGCCCACTCAAAATCTCGAATGTTGTGCTTTAAATAATAAATTAATCTGGCACGCATTCTTTACAAATTGGTTGACTACAAACCTCGTTGAAAAACTATTTAATATTGGGACCTAATAAGATTTGGACGCTAGTTTCCACCTGCCAAATATTCACTTCCTCTAAGAGTGCAATAATTTCTATCAGTTATTTATACACTCATTTTTTATAATAATGTTATATTATAAAAATGAACAAATTACACGAAATCCTCTAAGATATACCTAAAATTAGATAAAAATATATTTATCTTTTTATTATACAATACCGTCACTTCATTAATCAAATTTGGTTAATGTTAGTCAAACTAATTTAATATAAAGGTAATTTCATTTTTTTATACACTTATTTTAAAAAAAATCTAAATTAAAAAATAATAAACATTTTTTTAAGATAAATTCCACCGTAGATAACAGATAATGGAGATTAATTTAAAAATAAAATTTTATATTTATATTTAAAAAAATAAAATTTTAAAATTTTCTTTAAAAATAAAAAAATATCTTTACCTTATATCTTAGAGATGGGTAGTAAAAAAAAATGAAAAAAAAAAGAACAAATTTTTTTTTAAAAAAAGGAGAAAAGATTAGGTCTCCAATAGGATTGGAACTTAGAGATGGATAGTATGGATCAAAAAGATTTAAAAAAAAAAAATCTGAAAAAAAGGATTCTGTTTTACAAAAAACGAAAAAAGATCAGGTCTCCGGTGGAATTGGATCCCCACCAATCTACCGTCATCAATCGACCCTCATGTGGTTGAAAATGAAAAAAATAAAAAAAAAAATTCTTCAAGAATTGTTTTGAAATCATATCAACTTGATATGGTTTTAAAACCATAGTTAATCTCTATTTGATCGGCTTCTTCTGGGATTTAAAATCCAGGTATATGGGTTTTAAAATCCGACAAAATTGTAAAGTAAATCAAAGAGAAATTACAAAATCAAGTAGCACACGGAATCTTTGCTAATGGAAATGGCTGTTAAGTGCTTGAAACATTGAATTTCTTTTGCACGGATTTTTGTTGTTATTAGTGATTGACGTTTAACGAATTAAATTCCAAGAAGCAGTGAGCCCGAGAAAACAACCAATTTGACTATCTAACTCCATATTGCAAATGGTATGTGTCGTAAGCATATTTGTGCATGGTCATCATTATATGTCAAAATTTCCAGCCACGCTTCAAAAAAGTCACAAATGCATCAAAGTTTGTCTTTGTAAAGAAATTTCGGTTATGGTGGTTGTCAATTACAAATTCTGGGATGCATTGCATTGTAACCCACGTATCCAACATTTTTTCTTTTTAAATATTATTAAAGGTAGGTATTTTATTATTAAATTTTCTTTTTTTCATTATTACAATTAATTCAAAGCATATAGGAAGCTGAGCACAAACAAATGTAAAAAGTGTGACATTACACCAACCTCATATTTTTTGAAAAACAGACTTTTTATCAATGAATTTCAACAAACAATCTTGATAAGCTTTAAGGACAATTTTCTAATTAGGACAAACCGCACAAACTCCCCAAAATTTAGGTCTAATTACATCTTCTAGTAGACCATAAAATTTCAAACGACATTACAATAAACGAATCATGTTTTGTACCAAAAGTAGTGTAGATTTCTTAGCTTCAATTTTTTTCCCTAAGTAAATCAGATACTAAAATTTTAAAAATAATAAAGCAAGAACACTTTCACATGACACCCATCGCCGATGCAATATTTTGGATTTATTGAAAATTAATTAAAAAAACAAAAAGAAAAAGGCAACACACACACACGTGCAACAGATACAAACCCACGTAAGGATCAGACGCTTACGTGAACAAAACAGCTAGAGCCATTTTCAGACAACAGAAAATATGTATTATTTGTGCAAGAGTATTAAATTAATCTGTCCCTTAATTTTATAGTTTTCTAACATTAGGTACATATTAACAGCCAGGGAAACTCCTCATTCCTCAAAACAACTATTTGTAGCACTTGTGAAACGAATCCAACTTCCAAAGATTTAAGGCCCCATATGTTGGGACCACCATAATATGTACACCCAATAGGCCATATGGTGTCCATGTGAACGAAGTGCTTGACTGGCATGGTTAGGGATCCACCTGTCTAAGTTTAAATAGATTCAAACCTCTATCATAAATATAAATAGAAAATATAGTAATCATTTGAATTACTGAATAGATACGCATTTTAAACTCATATTCAAATCTCTATTACAAATATGAATAGAAAATGTAGTAACAATTTAAGTTATTGAATAAATGTGTATCTTAACTTTTAAGTAAATTTTATTTTAAAACAAATTATTTCCAAATTGTACATATGGCTACTAACGTAGTAGTAGAGTATTTTTATGATTCAAGTACAGTAGCGTGCGACCTGGAGAACCTAAATGTCAACAATATCAATTATATCCTCATCATAGACAAATAACAGACACAAACACAAGCAAAATTTTTATTATACCAAAGACTTCAAAGATTTGTGATTTTCAGTGACTGAAAATAATGTTCAACAGGGGCAGTTTGAAGACCGTAGAAGAGTAAAGCACCTTCCCTAGTAGAAGACGTTTCCAATATGCATTCAATAAGTCTACAATTGCAATCCACGTGAAAGTCAGAGTGTGAGAGATCAATAGGAAAACAAGAAAATACCAGCTCAGAAGTCTGCCTCCCTCAGAAAAGTCTGCAAGTAGTTCCCAAATTCAGATTCAAACACAAAACCAAAAAAATAGCTATCAACGTTACTGTTAATTCAAAAAGACTCCCAACTATAAGATTACGAGATCAAAAGGGATAATCCCACTGTCTCCTTATAGTTTGATATAATCACTTATTATCCCTTGTAGTTTCAGAAAACCTCATTTTATCCTCTATCTTTTTTTTTTTTTGACAGAAAGTGTCCATATATACAGCCAAAAAATATGTGACATATATACAACTCACAGGTGTTTGACACACCTTTAAACGTTCGGAGCTTTACACAAGGATGTTGCATTCCAGCAACCTTCGTTTTTTACTCACAAAGGCTTGGAACGCTAGGTGATGGGCCAAACAATTCTGAGAGTCTAAAATTGCTTGACATTTTTCCACCCGTACTTCACTATACAACCCCCTACTATTACTAAAATGATTGAAATAATAAAAATACTCCTATAATTTTATCCTTCTACATCAATAGTCCATCAACTTTGACGATAAAAGTTTTTTTTTTTCTTTTTTTTAACATTTCTATTCACTATAAGAGTTATTTGATCTATTTTATAAATCAACAAAAAAGAGATCAATTTTCAAAAATACCGAAGAATTTTGACATATGACAAACTATAAAGGGAAAAATAGGATCACCCCAATCAAAATAAACAAATAAGCTCAAATCGACAACCAGAGAATCATAAGTAGTTAGTTTTCCCAGTAATAATCAAAGATATGTTATATTTAAGAAAACATGCACATGGCACACGTGTAGTTCTGCCTAAAAGTCGGCAAGATTCCTAGCCTAATTTCCCAATATATATATAATAACCAAGCACAGAGAAGAGCTCTCATGTAAAGCCAATAGAAAATAAGACAAATATATGTATAATGTTGATGAATAATACATTGAACATGATAGAAATTTGCGTGAGACAAATACATGCATGAAAAATCTCATTCTTCTATTACACAAACTAGATGGGCAACTGTTTAGGCAACATGATAATATAGGTCCACACTGACATTGATAATGCTCAAAAGTACCGTTAGGGCCGACAGTATTAGGTCAAGCACCAACTAGCCACAAAACTTGCATCAGGGTAATGACCAAAATCATGTGTTCGAAAATGGAGGGACTACAAATAGCAACCAGACAGTCCTTATACTGCATATACAAATCTCAATATCTTGTCTTTCAGATATGATCTTCTCCAAATTTGGACTTTTTGATGTCAGTTTTGCCTTTTTTCCCAGTTTGACCATCCTCTCCAAATTTCTTGCTAGAGCAAGCAACCGACTGGCGAACCTAAGGATTAAAATAAAGAGTAAAAGATTAGAGTGCTTCAAACAAATCTGGCTGGCCAATAAATCAGAATTATAAAAAAATATTGACAGAACATAGGAATATAAAATACAGATATAGGTATAACAAAAGCCAAGTCCCCAACAGAATGGTATGGATTAACAAGGTTCCCAAAATTCAACTCATATCGTTGGACCAAGAAATTAAATTCCCCTTCCTCTCCTTCCAAAATAATAATATTGAAAAAAATAATTCCACTTTCTTTGCCGGTTTGAATCTTTATAAACAATGACTAGCCTGAAGTAAATTAAGTAATCTTGTCCTAGAAACTAGAAAGGAAATTGCATGCAGTTTCAATTAAGACTTCAATAAGCAGGTTGTTCTAGTTGTTTCAATCTCTTCCAAGAGGGATGGATGCAGCAGGCTAGATTATATGACCTCTTAATAACAAATCACCTCCAGACTGGCTACTAATATATTCAAAGTTGGACCCAAACCTTTCCAAGTCATTCTCTAATCCTACAGAGGCAAACCTTTAACACTGTAATCAACAAGAATTCATCAACGCCAATAAAAAATGCAAAATGCCTCGAGTGCAGGAATGCATATGTTCAACAATATGGCTCTGAATTCAAAATGCATGTAAAAGCAACATTTTTGCTTACATAAAGAAGAAGGTACCGGTAGGCAGCGGCAATCCAAAACCAGGCCTATGACCAAGTGGGCTTACAACAAATCAATTCATAGTTAAGGTAGTTGTCTAGGCTAAAAGGATGGTACATTCAACTCATAATCCCATTGGCACAAAGTTTGTCAGGCCAAGATCATTAGAATCAGACCTAATAGCCAACACCACCAGCATAAGTCCTGCAATAGTTTAGGTTCGACTGGGTGGATAGGCTGATTACCACGTGCATGGGCACCCTCACCTTACAAAAAGGGTAGTTCAACTTTGTCTTACGATCAAAGAGCAAGCTTTAGAATTAGAATTACCCATATTGGCCAAATCACACATCACATCAAGCATTGTAAACAAAGTTCAGATTATCCTAACTATTTGGTTCTTTCAGTCACACACGCTGTACCATTTGATTCATTCAAATATACTTAGGTTCCGTGCAAAAGGAAAATGTTATCTTCTAGTCCAGATAAATTATTATCAGCAATATATGTCGCATGGCTAGCGAGGTATGCTGTAAAAAGTGGAAAATTTAAGCTAAAAGGGGGATTAACATACAAGGCTTATTTGCAAGAGTGCTTAAGAATTGCACATTTGCTGAGAGTCAGACCATAACATTAGAGTTGCCAGAAGAGCAATTGTTGCAGTTTCAACACGCAAGCGATGTGGCCCAAGACCAACAGCAATTGCACCTGCTTCCATCATCATATTTACCTCCTTCTCTGTGAAATCTAAAACATCATTAAACAGAAGGAGTCACTAATTTACTTCAGCTTTTCCCAGAGGAAACCAACAGCTTTTATTTGCAGGTACATGAAACATGACTTGGAGCATATACTAGGATTGGTTCAACAAGCAAGAATTTTATTTTCTTTGAAATTTGGAAGAAGAAAAGAACATAATTGATAACATCATAAGAACAAAACAATTCTCCAATTAAAATTAAGATTTTCAATCAATGTAGATTGATTGCCATTTGCATGTACTAGAGTCCAGAAATGTCATTTATTGTCCAAATATGTGGAACTCTGGTATACACCCAATTACGGCATACACCAAGAAATAACAATTAGAAAGCAGCATCTGATTAATCAAATGGCAATTAAAAAAAGTGACTGCAACAGCTAATTGAGAAAAATGGACCAGCTCTTTTAATAATAATAATAATAATAATAAAATTATATATATATATAATCCTCCCTCAACTTAGGCATACATTCATTATGGGAACAAATCATCAAAAACTGAAAAATTAGTACAAACAAAAAACCTTTTGGCAATTGAGCAACCAAAAGAAAAACAGTGCATGCCACAATCACAACATACAGATATAATAACTATGTTCAGAGTCAACAACATAGTAAAAAGTAGGTAAAAGTAGGATTTTTCAACTAAGGATCTCCTCCAGAAACTTCTTTACACACGCACAACAGCAGCTAGTAATTTGTTCAATGAAGCAGTTAGCAGAAATGTTAAATATAAACTAAAATGCTTCACACATACAATGTGTACTAACCCCCTTCAGGACCAACTATTATCAGCCCACTTGATTCCTTTCTTGTTGAAGTCAATGCACTAACAAGAGGAGTACCTTCTGCTATTGCAACAAAAGATAGCTTTGACTGGGCAATCTGAAAGATATAAATACATTTAAGTTCAAGAAACAAGGTGGAAGGAAGACTACATGCCAAACAACTAATTACTTCAAACTTACCATACTTCCTAAAATTCAAGCATTTGGCACCAAACATATTTTAATAGTTCATAAATAACACTGTAAATCTGTAATTTACAAATAAGATAATCTCCTTAATAGATGCACTTCACTGCTGAGGTGAGTTATAAGGCAGAGTCAGTCATCCACTCATAGCAGCATCGGGTTGAGATCATTCAGTGAACCAGAATCCAAAGAAGTTGCCAAAATATTTTCATGTCAAAAAAGTAGGAAGAACTTACAAGAGGCAAAAGGCCATCAATTTTCACCGGAGGATTCAGAACCATTTCATGCAACCGTTGACCTATGACATAAGCAGCCATGAGCAAAAAAAAATTGATAACAGAAGGTAGACATGCCCCTTTATTAAAACACAAAATTAGAACTAATTCTGATCACCATATACTAAAGAGCATATTCGTTATCAATATAATAGAGTCTAGAATCTACATTGTTTTGAAGCTGCTAAAATCACACGTTGCAATCTGTCCACCCGATTTTCTGAGATTGAAGGAGAACGTTCAGTCAGCAAAGGTGTTACACTATGAGCTCCCAGCTCCTAAGACAATGGATAGAGAAGAAACAATAAGAAGCCATGAAAACGAATACAAGAATAGTTTCTTCTAGATTTTAATTTAAAAAAATCCAGGTATCCGCATAAGACTTACTGTGCATTTTTCAATGAGCCAGTCAGCACGACCGCCTTTAAGAGTACCTGAACAGGAGCCCAATCAAACATGCTGATACTCAGTATCTTCAAACACATAGACAATTTTTACACACTCACCGCTCTGCATATCAAATACTCACCAAAAGCAGCACACACATGCCATTGCATATGGTGAGGTAAAACCATCTTAGGATCTTCCATCGCCACAAAATCCAGTCCTGACCGGTCAATGCTCTGTATGCACCCTTCTATCAAACCACCTTTCCCATCGAATAGCTCTACCCTTGCATCCCATTTTTCAAAAAATCGTAAACATCTTCATTACAACACACTATAGTCCACATCTTTTCAAAAGAACAATACTACATACATTCCTGCAAAATTCATACAAACACCCATTTCCAACTTGCCCAAAACTCTGAATCCTCGATTTCATTTCCAAAGCCCTCACCTTCCACCCTTTAAACAACCATTAGATTATAAAAAGAAAACAAACTGTCCACAGTACACACCACATTTTTCGAATGCAACAAGCAATATAATCACACCAACAACAGCAAAAACGAATTATAAATGAACAAAAAGCAGACAAACAATGATGAAGTGTGTACCTATCATTGGCATTCAACCTCAAGACTTTAGTCATATGCCAGAATTCATCCCCTTCGACACGGACTACGCCTCCCTGCATTAGCATTCATTATATATCAATCACCATAAAAACACGAAACGTTTCCAGATCATATAATACAAAAAAGAGAAATATTTGCCTTTGAAGAAGGAAGTAGTTGGGAGAAGAAGCGAGGGAGGCCCCCACGTGACTGGTTGGCTTCACCTGAGAATGCTCTCATGCTCCTCAACGACAACGGTGAGCGGCTCAAGACATGTACAAAACGAGGTCGTATTGCCTGTAAGCTTTGCATTTGTTTTGTGTTACCTATCGAGGTTGCCTATATGTTCGATAAAATGCCGCAAAGAGTGATTTTTATTTTTTTTTTTTTTAATGTTTTTGTAGTTTTTGAGAGAAAAGTTATTTTTACTTCTCAGCTTGTGAGTGAACGTTTGTCCTCTTTATCTTCGAAGTAAATATATTACAAGTCGTTCGTGGACACAAACATATAAAAATAACATAAAAATTGAGCATCAATTCAATATTAAAACTATTCAACATATTATATGCACTAGTAAAAACATGTTAACTACATCCGAACAAGATTACATGCAGTGAGCAAGAATCTAATCTTGCTGCTCTCTACCATCACCATCAAACCCACCACCCAAATCACAAACCCTCTCCCAAAAAGCCTCAGGAACCGGCACCACAGACAGCCTGGGCTGCCTAAAAAGGCCCCACCCCTTGAAGGCATCGTCTCTCTTCAACTCCTTCAAGTCCACCGTCCTCCTCATCATCCCAACCTCCTTCACATCCACCACCACTCCTCCTCCACTCTCCTCGTACCACTCCCGTGTGACGCTGACAACACCGACCACGCTGCGGGCTCTGGCTCCCGAGTGGTAGAAGAAGCAGAGGTCGTCTAGTTTCATGGACTTCAAGTGCTTCTGCGCTTGCTTGTTCTTAACTCCGTCCCACTTGCTCACCCCTCCGTTGGCTGCTTGGTCCTCCCACGACCACTCTCCTGGCTCCGTTTTCAGCAGCCAGTATTGTCTTCCACTCTTCGCCATTTCGATCTGTGGGTGGTTTTTGTGAGATGGGGGGGTTGTTGTTGTGGTGGCAGTGGAGAGTGTAGTTGATCAGACTTGAGAGAGGTCTATTAATGCCGCCAAATGTTATTGGGTTTGGCGCCAATGCCAATCGCTATACTGTGGTAGTCCTTTACTGCGAAGTGGATTCCGTATCAATCCAATCCACGTTTAGGTCGTACAAAAAAAAAAATGATCTCAATAAATATATATATAATTTTAATTTTTGATATGTTCGATTTCACCTTACAAATCTAATTTTTTCCCACGAGGGATTAAATTTAGAAAAAAAAATTATTCACATATTGTATAGTGGTGCGCCCGAGCTAGGCAGATTTATACGTGATGTATTCCAATTGAGATGTCATTTTTCTTTATCTTGTAATTTACATGAAAATGAGTCATAACATGTTTGCGATTAAGTTGATCAAATCATTTTCATATATATATATATATATATATATAATTATTTTACAGTAAGAATGTAGTACTCATTGTTTCGTTTAATTAGAGTTCCTAAAATGATATCAGTTTAACCCATGTTTATTATGTAAAAATTAAAATTCAACATCTTCTTAGTTAAATTTATAACATCCTTACTTGTGTCATCAACAAACAAACAAACTAGTGTACAAGAATTTTCATATTCTTTTTTTCTTTGATTAATTACCCATACATCATACTAGGTATCATGTACACTACTAAACACTTTTAATCAGGATCTTTAAGACGTAGTTTGGAATTAGAACTCCCAAAAGAGGAAGAACGGGTCCACATCGCGTAAAAAAATTGTCTTCAAATTAAGGATCCTAATGTAGATCGAACTATGGATCTGGCTGAGATGAGCCAAATACCATGTGTCAAGTGCCACTATACCACATAGCGATCCACGAGAAATTTCATATTCTTAATATAAGCATCTTACATATAATTTGTCGAAGTAGAATATTTTTTAGTATGAGAGTAGGGAATGCAATATAAAATATAAAGCACCCAGCCCAAGTATGATGAGAGTGTGGCAGGTCATCAATCATTTAAAAGAGCATCAACAGATTTTAGGAATGAAAATCAACACTAAGAAAGATCCATGTTTTCGGTGTTCTTACAAAAATTATAAACCATAATGGGTAAAAAGCAATATTTCTTCCATCTTCACTCTTCATTTGCACCATCCTTCACCACTTTTGATCTGCACCATCACTAATATCTTCAAGTACCTCAACCTAAAAGAATCAAGCAAAAAACTAAATATAAATTAGAGCTAGACAACATAATATCTTAAAGAAGAAGTTAAAATCCATGTTTTGAAAATTAAAGAGAGACATTCTAAAATCTAAACTCCATTTAGCAAACATGGTATCACCACACTTGTAGAAAAACATAAATAAACAAAACAAGTATTGAATGTAAAAATCAAATTGCATCTAAAACATAAAAACAAAGTCATAATGTACCTCTTGATCACTTTCCATCACGCTTTGTTGTTAAATCGGAATGAGACTTTCTACACACATAGTAATGTCATCATAATTGCAAGGCATCTCACAAACACTAAACATCCTGCCAGTTTCCTCTAAATCATAAGACATAAGATTGAAACCATTATTTTTGGACAAATTGATGTTAACAGCAATATTTCTTGGAAGGAGAAGTTTCTCGTTTAGATTTGTACAAGCTACAAGTTGTACATGAAATGATCCTTCAACCAAATCTCTGATCGAACACAATTTAGTCCAAGACTCACCAACTCCATATTCTTTCATCATCCAAAGACCACCAGTTTCCACGTTGTTATACACACATATAACTAAGCATCCTTCCACAACATCTATAAATTTTTCACAACCAACTAGCTCATTAGGAAATGGCAACGAGAAGAAATTTTCAAATGCAAGATTAAAACCAACTATTAACTCGGGTTCACCAAATTTGTTTTTGACAAGCCAATGCAACGCACCATCAACAAATTTCCCATGTAAAATATTGAAACGATACACTTTGTATGGGAAATCTTCTACCCTCCTCCATGAATTCAATGTTAAGCTATAAACCCAAACCTGATTGGTAAGATCATGAAGTGTACGAAACCCCTTTCTAGTGTACGTATCTAAAATAGAGACTACCTTATAGTCATTGTTTATGGGATCATATCCGAATCCATTAAGAAGAGGCGGGGCGATCTTGGTAATAGAGGGAAACTTCCTATACTTCCTTGTAAATGGGTTCCATATAGCCTCATCATGATGATGATACGTCGACAACCAAAGCAACCCGTTGCAAGAACTATGAACGGTACTGTCGGTCAGTGGTTTATGGAGTTCCATCATTGATGAATCAGCAAAATCTTCTTCATCACG